>CM033647.1:144925970-144943188 GCA_019512145.1 Engystomops pustulosus
TATCATACAAATAAAGTAGTTCAGGATTTTTTGGATCCATTAACAAATTTACTTTTATGGGTGCTAAATACAGAAAGCAGAATCACGACATTTACTGTATTCTCATTATAGTGAGTATCCTCTGGTTAACAGATAAATGCTAGATCGCCACTGCAGGGCTTAAGATTAGATCTAAACTCCCTCCTGCCTGAGCTTGAATTGTGTTTCTAAGCACAATTCAAACGTAATGTGTGAACAAACCTCAAAGTTACATCTATGTGCGGCATTAATTTAAGAGGTTTTGTAAGAAAGAAATATAAGAGATACCCCAGCAGTAGCAGTTTACAATACAGGCAGTTTGGGTGGCAGCCCAGGGCCCAAGGCTTCTAAGCAGGGGCGTAACTACAACGGTAGCAGCCATAGCAGCCACTATGGGGCCCGCAGTGTCAGGGGGCCCCGTCATCCGGCCTGACACAATAAAGAATGGAGGATGTACACCATTATATCTATATTGTACTGCACATTGTCCAGCATAATATGTACATAACATATACTGTGATGTATATATGCAGTATCTGTGATGTGTATATGGTGTCTGTATACACTGCATGTGAGTATGTTGCATATGGCACTGTAGGTGTGTGTATATGCTCCGTGTGCACATGAGTGTATTTATATGTATAATATATATAATATGTATAATTTTTACGTGGTAAGGGGGTCCCATGCAGTAGCCTGCTAGGGGGCCCTGTCTCTCCTAGTTACCCCACTGCTTCTAAGGGGCCCATGATCATCTGAACCAATCACCATGTTTGATACTGTCCTATAGAGATAGTAAAGAGAAGGACCTCCAGCCATGAAATTCTCATGCTTTCAACACATACTTATACCATATACTTCCAGCTCCTTTGAAGGTCCTACAAAGATCCTCAAACTGCAGAACTAAAATTTGACAGGGCCCATGATCATCTAAATCCACCCCTTTGCCCAAGTTACAGGTGTTAACTAGAAAGTAAAAAAAATGGTCTCTTATGACCCCAACGGGAGCATATAAAACACACACAAACACATAATATTAATAGATACTAAAAAAAAAAAAAAATAAACATTATATTTTCCTATAAAAAATTTTTTATAATCCCCACCTACACTATAAAAAACATCACCATTGTTGCCCTTTTTTGCCCGAAACTATATGTATTATATATCAAAACGACCGTCACACACTAGGGAATTGATTTATAATGGTGATTTTGAGGTAATTTCAAAAATATGTTCTATATATTATTAAAAAAAACCCTTTTCTCCAGTTTTTGTAACTTTTACCATCCCCCCCCCCCCCACACACACAAAAAGTAAAAATGAAAAAAACGCAGCAAAATGTTTATGTTGTTGCACAAAAAAAAGAAGTTTGAAAATAAGTATGAAAATAAGAGGTGTAACTTGAAGCTATTGGACCCCACTGCAAATTCTATGCCAGGCCCCTTTATTTATATAGCGCCATCATATTCTGTAGCGCTTTACAATTCATAGGGGACATAAACACATAAAAAAGTACATTATAGAGTCATATGGAACAATTGGAGTGATGACCCTGCTCGCAAGAGCTTACAGTCTTACACTTTTGGGACGCCACAGGCTCTGGGACCTGGTTGCACCTGCACCCTTTGCACCCCCTTAAAAGTGTTGTCCAGTCACAAGTTGCCCCCTATCCACAGGATCACAAGAAAATCATGTTGAGCATGCAACCAGCTGCTGTATTCATTTAGGAGTACAATGGACACTCATTCATGTGATCTGTGTCCTATCACTGAGACCCCCACCACTATCCTGTATATAGGAGATACTTGATTTTGACTTTATGGCTGGCAGGAACTACACTGGTAGCAACCATAGCAGCTGCTATGGGGCCCGCAGTATCATCAGGGGGCCCCATCATTTGACCTGACACACTAAAAAATGGAGGATGTGCACCATTATATACATTATGCTACAGCATTATATGTATATAACATATGTGTGATGTATATGTGTATACAGCATATGGTGTGTGTATGTATATGTTGTACTTTGTATATAGGACTGTATGTATGTGTATATGCGCTATATGTATGCACATAAGTGGATAAATGTGATTGTATCTTGTATGTGTGAGTATAGAAATATGTATATTTTTTAAGTGGGAAGGGGGACCCCATTCAGAAGTCTGTACGGGGCCCTGCTTCTCCTAGTTATGCCCCTGTCGGCTGGACAACCCCTTTACCTTACGCCCCTGGTAATAATATGTAATGATGAATATGTCTTTTCAAGAAAGAGAAGTCAAAAGTTTGATTTCTGCTTCTACAGAAAAGAAAATAGGAGGAAGAAGAGCAAAGTCAATTCCAATAGAACAGACAATCAGAATTTTATGGCTGTTCAGGGAACTGAGCCAGAGATGAAAGAGCGTAAGGAAGGAAAATACAGCTATAAACAGATCTTAGTTATATGAATGGTCCCATTATGACAGTGAGGGGAGTAGCTGAGGGGATAGCAGGGCCCCTCGCACTGGTTGTCAGGAAACGCCAAGAAGTCACTTTTATGTATTTAGATGCAGAATAAGGGAGTGACCTCAACCTTTGCCCTGCGTGAGGGAAGCCGAGCTACAGATGTGAGATCAGCAGTGGAAGTGTATGGGAATGAAACATTGGGTACAAAACTTTTTTCTTGTCATGGTTTGATGACTAGGCCTTACTGCAGCTCTTGTGGTAGTTAGTACTGAAAATGCTTAAACCCCTTTATGACGAGGCCTGAAAAGGCTTTAATGATCAGGACAATTTTAGTGAATTTGTTTACATACAGGTTTAACCCCTTAACGCTCTGCGCCGTAGCTCTACGGCGCAGAGGTATAAGGGATGTATGAAGAGGGCTCACGGGCTGAGTCCTCTTCACACAAAGGTGGGGGTTGTTGCATTTTGCAGAAAACCCCCACCGCTAATAACCGCGGTCGGTGCTTGCACCAATTGCGGCTATCAACCATGTCATTGCCGCCGGCAAAGTCGCCGGCAGGGTTTAAAAAATTGCGATCGCCACGCCCCTGAACGTCATCAGGGGGCGGCGATCGGTTGCCATGGTAGCCTCGGGTCTTCGTTTGACACGAGGCTACATGGCTTCTGCAGATTCGTTACAATGAGCCAGTGGCTCATTGTAATGAATGTGCTGCAAAAATGCCATATATTGCAATACTGTAGTATTGCAGTATATGGTAGGAGCGATCTGACCATCTAGGGTAAAAGTGTTGTCCAGTCACAAGTTGCCCCCTATCCACAGGATCACAAGAAAATCATGTTGAACATGCAACCAGCTGCTGTATTCATTTAGGGGTACAATGGACACTCATTCATGTGATCTGTGTCCTATCACTGAGACCCCCACCACTAACCTGTAGATAGGAGAAACTTGATTTTGACTTTATGGCTGGCAGGAGCGTAACTACACTGGTAGGAACCATAGCAGCTGCTATGGGGCCCGCAGTATCATCAGGGGGCCCCATCATTTGACCTGACACACAAAAAAATGGAGGATGTGCACCATTATATACATTATGCTACAGCATTATATGTATATAACATATGTGTGATGTATATGTGTATACAGCATATGGTGTGTGTATGTATATGTTGTACTTTGTATATAGGACTGTATGTATGTGTATATGCGCTATATGTATGCACATGAGTGGATAAATGTGATTGTATCTTGCATGTGTGAGTATAGAAATATGTATATTTTTTAAGTGGAAAGGGGGGCCCCATTCAGAAGTCTGCTATGGGGCCCTGCTTCTCCTAGTTATGCCCCTGTCGGCTGGACAACCCCTTTACCTTACGCCCCTGGTAATAATATGTAATGATGAATATGTCTTTTCAAGAAAGAGAAGTCAAAAGTTTGATTTCTGCTCCGACAGAAAAGAAAATGGGAGGAAGAAGAGCAAAGTCAATTCCAATAGAAGAGACAATCAGAATTTTATGGCTGTTCAGGGAACTGAGCCAGAGATGAAAGAGCGTAAGGAAGGAAAATACAGCTATAAACAGATCCTAGTTATATGAATGGTCCCATTATGACAGTGAGGGGAGTAGCTGAGGGGATAGCAGGGCCCCTCGCACTGGTTGTCAGGAAACGCCAAGAAGTCACTTTTATGTATTTAGATGTAGAATAAGGGAGTGACCCGAACCTTTGCCCTGCGTGAGGGAAGCCGAGCTACAGATGTGAGATCAGCAGTGGAAGTGTATGGGAATGAAACTTTGGGTACAAAACTTTTTTCTTGTCATGTTTGGATTTGGTCAGATAAAATAAAGTTTGATGACTAGGCCTTACTGCAGCTCTTGTGGTAGTTAGTACTGAAAACCCTTAAACCCCTTCACGACGAGGCCTGAAAAGGCTTAATGATCAGGGCAATTTTAGTGAATTTGTGTACATACAGGTTTAAGGACCGTAACTTTTTTTAATGTGCTACATAAACATTTTTTATATAAATTAAAGACTGTTTATTGATAAAAACAAAAGATAAATGACATGGTAAATAATCAGCAAGTGATATACATGCGTCACTAGCTCTATATACAAAGTGCGTCAAAACACAGTAAGACACAGTGGGGCTCATTTACTAAGGGCCCTGCGGTCTGCACAAACGTCGGACATCCCGACGATTTCCTGACGGGTTTTTGGAGCATGTGGTCAGATTTTGGCGCAATGGGGACGGCTTTCATGCGACAGAAATGGGGGGAGCGGGCCGTCGGACGATCCGACGGATTCGGACAAACCGCGGAATTTAACTTCAAAATTGTGTTGCAATTACATGCGTCGGGAGGAAGATGGTGAACTCCGGCGGACCTGAGCGGGGATGCGACAGATGCAGGAAATCGGGTGCACGATCTTAGTGAATCGCGGCACAGTGCATTCCGGACGGACAATGCACTTTTGGGAACTCTGAGGGAACGGGTAAGTAATGTGCCCCAGTAAGTACATTTAGACGGCCATCTGTGGGGATGTATATGTGGCCGCATATACACAGGGTAAATATAGAGCATGTGTCCGGCTGTGCGCCGCTGTTCTCCTCTCCAGCGCACAGCGGTATGCCGCAGGGCGGGCATACGACTGTGTGAATGTACCATACCGCAATCGAGCCGTATAAAAATATAGACTTTATCCTATTTTCCACCGTATTTCCATTCCATACAGCCCATAGAAGTCAATGTGAACGTATAAATTACGGGCTAAATACGCACTGCATACGGCAGTGCACCATATGCTGATGTACTTGAAAACAAACGTGATCCAGCTCAAAGACAAAAGTTCCACTTATCTTCGTTAAAAGAATTTTTTACTTTATTGCTTCTTCAGTAAAACGGATACATACGGAGTACATCGGGTAAAACCGCTACCCTTATTCATGGCTAACTCTTAACACATAGGCGTTTCTTTTATAAAAAGGTAATGGTGTCACATGACCGGAAACAGACCACGTCACGGACAGCACAGGTGCACAAAGTACATATTTAACAGTGTATAAAGAGTTAAAAAAGGACAAAAAAACACACATATACTATGGGAAACAAGAAATCGACGTTATTGTATATTATAAATCAGTATTGGCAGATAACATCCAACCTCTTGTGCTGATGTATATACGTGCAGTATCCAGAACCAGTGGGAGGCGCATTCTGTCATCCAGCCAATAGTCAGCCATCCATCATCTGCCAGCACACTGTATTTTATACGGGTATGGTAATGATACAGTGCAGTACGTAGCCATACTGTTGTAATATGTCCCATATTTATGGCCAGAATACAGCTCTATATACAGGGCAGGAAAGACAATAGGGTCTTGTGCATGAGGCCTAAGTAGTAATTACATACAAGCAAACAGTTGAGCATAAGGTTATTAGCTACAGAATGCCAAATCTACTTGCTGCCGAATTACATCTTTATATTTAAGGGAGAAAAAAAGGAGAAAACAGAGAGAAGACAATTTCTGCAAAGAAGGGGAGAGAGTGTATACACCAGTAATATACACAAGACAGTAGACGAAGGTGTGGGGGGGGGGGGCAAGCGCAAACAAGGGAAAGAGGGGTAGGAAAGGACAGTGGGTGCCAGCACTGGGCATACCCTTGCAAGTGCCGGGCCCAGAGCTGTTGGGGGACCACATAAGGCTGTACATAAGGAATCCATGTGAGAGGGGCTGTTTCTAATGAATCCTTAGGGGGTAGAGGGGGGCTTTATACAAAGCAACCATTATGCGGCTGTAATAAACTAGGGAATAATTTAGGGAACAAAATACTTTTTGTTCTAGTTTCTGAATTTTTTATGCCGCCATGTGAGTTCACTGCAAATGGGGCCTCTGTCACCCAGGGGCCTACAGAAACCTGCAGCCGACCTTGGGAAAGGACATAGGGGGAAAGGAAACCAATGGGGCTCATTTACTAAGGGTTGCGCTGCTCACTTTTGTGGGACTGTTCGCCTTTTTCTAGGATTACACAGCTTGGACAGGTATTCAACAGGTGTCTGTGCTGGGATTTTGGCGCACACTTTTTGGCACAGCTGCGCTGGCTTCCAGGCGACACAATTTAGGAGGCATGATTTGGACTGAGCGCAGGATTTAACTTTGAAATTGTGTCGCAGGCAAAGCACTTAGATGCACCACTAAAAAGACGGTGAACTCTGCCGGACCTGAGCGGGGAAGCGACACATGCAGGATATCGGGCACACGATCTTAGTGAATCGAGGCAGAGTGCATTATCGTCGGACAATGCACTTGGTGAACTCCAGCGGACGTTTAAGTAAATGTGCCCAAATGTGTTCAATTGTAACAAGTAGCTATAAAGTTATTTGAAATATTGTGGGATTTTGCTATTGAGGTCTGACGTCAATTTATCCATCCTCAGGATATGGGCAATTTCCTCAAACCATTCAGAGATTGGTTCAGACCCGATCCTGCTCTCACAACAAGTCGTGAGCAGTGTCGGATTGGCCCACTAGAGTACCAGAGGATCCTCCGGTGGGCCCTGGCTCAACCCAAAACTGAACCCCAGAGGTCCATCAGAAAACACCACAAGTTGGAGGCTGCTAGAGTATATTTGCTGGGGGATAATGAAGAGTGGACCTCTCTGGTGGGCCTAAGGAAACCCAGTCCAACTTTTTCCTAGGGGTTGACGGAAGTTGATCATTTTTATCTCTTGGGCCCAAGGAACCATCCTATAAGTCCTCTATTATGGTTCATTACATCTCAGAGTCGTAAGGATTAGACATTACAAAGAGTCTTTCTTCTCTGCCCGTCGTTCACTGACTGCTTGACTCGAGGCAGGTTTAATCTTGCCTTTAGATCTCAGAAATAATCCAGGCGTGATCAACATAACCTGAAACTATGGACATTACTAACAGGATTTGGAAAACTATTTTTCTCCAGCTTTGCCCAGAGTAAATTTCCAGTACCGGAGAACCCCACATATATCACAGGGTAATAACTGTCCCTGTATTATAGATAGTTATCATCTACCCTACATGAGAAATGCCTTCCTTTAGCTTATCCTTTATTAACATGTAGTGGTAATAAATGATTCATCATTATCTAACATGTAGCCTTGAGTTAGTCGATTTATGATAAGATCAGGAGGTGTCTATTGAGAAGGCAATCAATGTGTCAACATCACAAGTTAGCCACCATTTTTATTTGGACATGGCAGGTAATAATGAGTACTTTGGTGGGGAGGTCATCATTTTGTTTTGTTTGTCCTAGATATGAATGTTTCTAAAGGGGTTTCTGATGACAGACAGTTTTCCACAGGTTAAGGAATATGCATCTGATCTTTGGGGGCTTGAATATTGGGAACCCCAGAGTTCAGGAGAAAGGAGATCCCCAAGTGTCCCATGTGAATAGACTGTTGTTGTACATGCTCCCACTTTATTATTTCTATCCATTAAGGCATTTACAAGATATTCCCAATTTAATCCATATGCTAATGAGATGGTTGGTGCACGTGGGGTGTAACCTCAGCATCTGGGGCAATGTGGTTCGGACCTAAATCACTTCCCTCTTCTTCCAGTGTTACCTCATGCTTATCACCGTACAAATCTCCTGTTTATCTGATGGAAAGGGTATTGGTCCAGGGAGGAAAAATAGTGCTCAGGGTGCTTAGGACACGCTAGGGTGCACCAACTGCTTCATTAGCATACCGATTAGAATGGGAATTTCTCGTTAATGGACTAATGGTCAAAAACAATAAAAGGTTATCACAGGAAATCATAAATCATAGTGAATTCTCTACAACATGCATCCAGCAGATTATAATGCTAGAGAGCACACAGGAGATAATGCTGGAAAACATCTTATTTTAACAAGTGTCCAGGGAGATTTAGTTGCAACGCACCACTGTGTGTCCAAAAGATCACAAAAAAGTAGCCGAAATTTAGAAATTGTTATAAGATAAAAAACTCAATTCACCTGATTCTTCCATCGCCACAGTTCTGGTCCTCCCCATCAGGTATACTCCACAACACCACTGGACCCAGACCACTGAGACCAGTGATTAGCTGCAGCAGTGACATGGGATAATAGGATACACATACATACATCTACAACAGAGAGGACTAGAGCTGTGGAGCTGGAATTGGCAGGTGATAAAATGGGAAACTATATCTTCCTTTCCTATTTTTCTTACATTAGATAACATTTTAGTCTAATGTACAGTTTTGCAAGTAAAACTTGTGGTTTTTTTTATAAACTGCTAAAACAACATCAATGTGAGGGTTTGAGAACATGATGAAGTCATTTAAGAAGCCAAAACATGACTGAAATTTTTAATTAACCCTTGGATGATGGATTGGATTACACTATTTCCATGACACGGGAAGCTTTTGTTTCTAATTATACTGCACTTCCCACTTACATTTTCCGTGTCACCCTAAAAGTAACCGACAATGAATTCTCCCCCAGAAATTGAGTTTCATTATATAATGAGGCCTATGTTAGGAATATAGCAGATACAGACCTCAGCAAGTACATGTGACCGTTTAGTTATTCACAACCTGACTGGTCAAATTTCGTTTTTGGAGTGGCACCAGGCAGTAGATAGTTCCAATGGAACGGCAGGGTCACTGAGGTAAATATTGTTTCTCTATGAGGGAAAAGAGGTCATGAGGTGTAGGCAACATTGATTCGGATACATGGCATGAGATCCTGGCTGCCATTCCTTCGATTTCACTTCATGAGGCTCACAGGTGCTTCCATCTCTTTTGAATACGTATGGAAGGGAATTATCATATGCTGACACTAGGTATGCCAGCATATGAAGAAACCCCACGCCTCCGCCATGATGGATATACATCAGGAGGCTTCATTCTCCTGATGGATCTGCCGGCAGGCTGCGCGGGCAAGGCATGGCGTAGAACTGCGCTATTAACTTCGCCCTGAACGGACAGGTTATAGCTAGTGTGTCTCTCCACCGCAACCAGGAGCATCCCCCTTCATACCCTTCCATACCTAATTGGCATAGGGTGTGGTAACAAATACCGCTAGTACTATGTTTACAAATGCTAAGGCAGTGCCTCAGCCTGATCACGTATTCGTTTCCAGTTAAATGCATGCCATTGGTTACCAATCGCAAATGATCAAACTGGAAATTATTATGCGATCGGGCCAAGGCACGCCTCTGTGCGCTACAGTTGTGTTTGTAAATGCAGCACTAGCGGTACCTGTGACCGCACCCTAAAGGGGGAAATAATTACAATTCCTGGTAGTTCACCAGAAAACTGGCGTATAAGCCATGATAAATGTCCCCCATAGAGTGTAGATGGGTTATCGTACTGATGCTTCTTACCCTCGCTCATCTGTTGACATGTTCTCTACTAATGCCTTATAGGAAAGGTTTTTCATATTACCGTTCTCAGAACTATGTAGGTTGGGATCCTGGGATTGGGGTCTAATGAAAGATCCCCAAAAATTGGCTGTTTAGAAGATCCTCTGTCAGGCTTGTAAATTGCTCCCATGATATTGGTAACTAATCACATGTATTTCTACGGAATGTATGTTTATTTGAATCAAGGTGTAGTCAAAAAATGTAGCCAACAACAAAACGTTGTTGGTTACATTATGTACCCGCCACCAGGTTGGGTGGGTTTGTATTGGGATTATTTTTATTGTTTTACTGGTATTTTTTTGTTTTGTATTGTTTTATAAACTTCAAAATCATTTCATAAAAATTACTTGAATTAAAAGAGCACTTTAGGCCTTGTTTACACCCGCATCGGGCCTTTCCATTACACAGCGTAAGTGTAAATTGAACTTTCCATCTCCATTGACTTCTATGGATCTTCCATTACACTTCCTTGGAGTTCATGACATTTGCCATTGTAGGAAAGTGATGGGACCCCCCCAACACACACACACATTAGATGGTTAGCAGTTCCCCATAAAATTGCTATGTTTAAGTTTTGTTACTGGGCACTGCTGAGTTTTTCTTGGAAAACTCCTTTAAGCTGACACGCATGACCGCCTTCGGAATCCTATTTAATTCTGGGCACGTACTTTAGATCTTTAGATGGTTGATTCCACTATACAAATATATATTCACAATACATATGCAACGAATGGGACAAAGCTGCCACCAGGTTCCCCTGGTATTGTCTGTTTCCATTTTCTGTAAGTTATGCTTTAACCCAAACATCTGTCCTACATGTACTTTGGATGTCGCATTGTATAAGGGACCTTTGCACCCTACTTAGAAACCCAGTTTTGTACACCCTATGCCACTGCCGGCCATATCTGATACAATGCAGAGTGCGGGCGTAGTGGTTTAAGACAAAGTTTACTGATGTTTTTGGTGTTTTCTTTGATCATATTGATGCTCATACAGTTATCGCAATGTTGATGTCTGTATATAATGACCTTTTGTAGGCCACAATCTTAGGCAGAAGTTTTACGATTGGACAGCATTTTATTGTTATCTGTACAAGGTTAGAGAAGGGTATGAGGCACCCTATTGTATGGGCACCAGCCGTCTGTCTACAATGACTATGGCTTGTATTATCTGCAGTGACCCTGTACTGATCAATTTACAATTATTCAATGCAGAAGAAGAGCTCCATCCTCTGTGTAATGGCCGGTTGCTCTCGGAAGCAGAATTCTACTGGTTCTTTGTTTTGATTCTGATGAATGGATTATGCCAGGGTCAGCTGATTGGTGGTGGTCCTTCTTGTCGGACCCCAACTGTCTAATATAGGTGATCTTTTCTCTGATTTTCCATCTTAGACCTTAAACTTGTGAAGTATTTTTTTGGAAGGTCCACAGCTGAAGCAAAAACAATTGTTGAAAATGGCTTGTTTGTGCTCTCACGTCTTCAGGACTTCTCCAAAGCTGCACCAATTCTCTGTTCCCTTATAAATAATGGCTGGGCCTTTATACAAGCTGTTGTACCGCTTGTGTCAACCGCTCATAGATTGTAAGCTCTTGCGAGCAGATTCCTCACTCCTATTGTTCCATATATAATATAATTATAATTAATGGACAGCCCTTAAACTGATTTGGGAGGGGGGTAGGGAATTTAACAGGTTCCGCCAGTCTCTGGCTAGAAAAACAAGTCTTTTGCTGCACTAGATTTGTCACTGTGATGATAAATTCTGGTGCAGTAGAAGGCCTTGAGCTCCCTGAGTCGGTACCGGCGTGTAGCAGGGTGCTATGATGGGGGCTGTGATCTGGACACAGATTTTATGGCCAGATCACAGCCCCCTTTATAGTTTTGTGAATAAGCAAAGACTGTCAGTTCCTACTTTAGACCTAGTTTTAGTTGGTCTGAACTGTGTGTCAGAGTTTTTGGCACACTGACAGTTGATATTGACTAAACCCTTTCACGTGAAGCCATGCCCTAAGGGTGATGCCACACATGGCGTTTTTGGTCCGTTTTTAAACATCTGTTTCAGTCGTTTTGGCCGCTTACAAACTGTTTATCTATAAGATAATTGGGAAAAAATGACATAGGGCGCCTGCCAGTCTTCGTTCGTCAAACGCAGACGCATGATCAAAACCGCGCCCACCGGGGCGGTCCGAGGTCCGATCGCATTGGCGTTTCTATGGAAAGCCGCGATGGGACGAGCCGCCGGGGTTTTGCGTCCGATCAGCCAGCGAGTTCATAGAACGCGTGCGATCAGGACCGCGGCCGCCCCGGTGGTCGCGGTTTGAATATGCGTCTGTCGTTTGCGAACCGCACAGGGACGCGCCCTAAAAAACGGACCAACAACGCATGTTTTGTGGATAGCACCTTCAAGTCGGACCAAGTAGAAAAAGTGCCAAAAGAAAGTCGAAATTCCGGATAAATGCGGGCGAACATCCCTTCGATTGTTCATATTTCCTTGCAGAATGGTCAGCTCCACCAAACATCTCGGGATGTGGCGATTCCACAAATGGATTTTTCATTGCTGTAACTCGTGCTACGCGAATGTGTGACCGCTCCCTAATAACAATCCTGGGCAGACTACACCATAACTAACTGTTGTTACGCTAACATATAGAATCTCAAGGCTTGCGTTCGCAATGCCATGTTCATCGGTTTAACCCAAATACAGCAAGCTGAGGCAGCTTTGCCTATGAATGATTTGTGACAATAACTGAGTGTTCACCTCAATGCATCTCAACAGGTAAGGCCGCCGACAGAGGGGAGTTTTTGACGCATTAAAAAACATCGCTTTTGTACTATGCGGTTGTCAAAAGTCGCTTGCGTTTGCATTTCACTAATAGCGAGCTGATGATAGCAATTGCATCAGCTGTTCTTTAAGAAATGTAAAAATCCGCTGCACTGCGATCTCTTCTCCTGGTGGTGAGATGTATCACAGACACAATAAGGCCGGCGGCACACGTGCGTTTTGAAACGATTTTTGGGCCGTTTTAATCGTCCTTAAAACCACTTGCTACGATTTTGAAGCGCAAGCCGTTGTGGTACCGGTTATAATTAAGATAGATGGGTAAAACCGGTCAAAAACTGATGCATTTTCAAAAAATGCATGCGTTTTTTAACAAAATGCTTAAAAACACCCCAAAAACGGGTTCAAAACGCCACGTGTCCCGTCGGTATTACGCAGAGCCCAAACACATGCGTTTTCAAAAATGCAACCATTTTGAAAAAGGTTATGAAAACGCATCTTAAACATGCAGACAAAAAACATAGGGGACAAAAAACGCCAAGTTAAGACACTTTAACCAAAAAAAACATTAAAAATGCCAGAATGCAAATATGATGCGTTTTTCAAGAATGCAAAAATGCAATGGGAAAAAAAACGCAGAAATGTTAACATCTCCTCAGCTGTCATCACTTGTGAATGTAGCCATGGACTGCATATACAGGGAGATAACTCTGCCTCCACAGATGCAGACATGGAGAATGGGTCACCATGTTCTAATTGATTACTTATAGTGTGTGAGGTAGGCAGAAGTATAAATGAGCAGCTGTTTGGACGCATTACACTACTTATTAGCTCATTGTTTAGTATCTGCGCATCAATTCTCTGATGCTGCCGCCATTTCACGCCTCTGCCGGCCGCCATTTTATGACTTTTCATGAGAGAAAACGAGTGGGCGTGGCCTAGGCGGATAGAGAAAACAAAGTAAAATGGAGGCGGCAGCCTGAGCCTACAACCAGTACTGCACACTGTTATCTGCCCTGTGCTGATTGTGAGGCGGCAGGAGAGGGGAGACATGTTGTGTAAGTCTCTCCTGGATGAATTCCTGGATGTGTCTCAGCAGGGCTGCTCTAATCTGTGGTAAACACTCAGCCGCCCCCTCCCCCTATTGTAATGTCTCAGCACAAGAAGTTCTCGGCTGTTTCATCAGAACTTGTCAGGACATCAGAGCTGGAGAGTCAACATCACCCTGGGAGTAGGAAATTTACCTCAGAAAACAACAGTCTCATAGTGCTCAGTGCTGAGGAGCCATGATATTTCCTCAGGGTGTATTCACACTGTGCAGTAACTTTACAGTAACTCCATGGGCTCATAGTATATGGAGAATAAAACTAAACCCGCTGGCTTAGGCTGCGTTCACATGTTGCACTTGAAGTTTTCTTTCACCATACATGTATATTGCATTTGGTGCGCAATTCAAGTGCGACATGTGAACACGACCTTAGTCGTGTCTGTGCCGGTGAGCCATGTACATACAGATAAGTGTATACTATATAGAAGAGGGGCTTAGCATCCTCCTATATGTGTGTATGTATATATATGAGGGAAGCCTAGGGCCACTTTCACACACAGCGTTTTGATTGCGTTTTTAAACACAATTGAAAGGCTCCGTCTCGATCGCACACTGGGGGACATTTATCTAAGGGTGATGCCACAAGTGGCGTTTTGAACCCGTTTTTGGTCCGTTTTTAAGCAGTCCGTTATAAAATGCATCCGGTTTTGACAGATTTTACCAATTATCTTAATTAAAACTGGCCAAAAGCGGATGCATTTTCAAAAAACGCATGCGTTTTTGGACGGACTGCTTAAAAACGGACCAAAAACGTGTTCAAAACGCCATGTGTGGCATCACCCTTAAGTGTCGTAATCTCCGTCAAAATGGGTGAAAACACCATAGTAAATGTCCCCCATTATATTTCCTATACATCTACTAAACGCTGAGGAAATGCAACATTAACTCAATGGGGCACATTTACTAACGGTCCGCACTTTCGTCGGGTTTCGCAATTATTTCCGGTTTACACCGAATAGCCCCAGGTTTTTGGCGCCTGGGAATTGTTTCGCAAGTTCAGCACTCACATGCACCAGGAAGAAGAAGGTGAACTCCGGCGGACCTCAGCACAGAAGCAACGGATGCAGGAACTCGGGCGCACGATCTTCATGAATCGTGGCAGACCCGAATCCTCGTCAGACAACGCACCGCGGGATCGCGACATGACTGGGTAAGTAAATCTGCCCCAATGTCTTTTCAGGGATGGGGTCTTCAAATCGTGTTTAAAATGCTTTGTGTGAACGCCGCCCTAGGACTGTGTATGGACATGACGTAACAGTGCCTGAAAGGAGTGTAATAAATTAAATGGCACCACATTCACTTTAAGTAGTTGTGGTGGAAAATATCCCAGTCTTAAAGGGATTTCTTTGGTTCTGTCTTCAACCCTTGATAGACCGGGCAAAAGTAATATAATATACTTAAAGGGAACCTGTCCGCTGCGATATGGGACACTGAGGGCGCGTTCACACGTTTTGACCTGCGTTTTCATTGCGTTTGAAACGCATATACAACAGCTGATGAGAGGTGATTTGCCTAATTACATTACCGTTTACGTTTGTAAACGCAATGTTAGCGCATGCGTTAACAAAACACATGCGTTAACACATGCGTTAACATCGCGTTTACAATGCGTTTTGTAAACGGAAAGGTTAACAGTGATGTAATTAGGCAAATCACCCATCCTCAGCTGTTGTATATGCGTTTCAAACGCAGGTCAAAACGCAACGTGTGAATGTGCCCTGAACCACAGGTCCCGAATCCCCTCTTTTATGTGAAATCTCAACGGTTTCCCTATAAAAGAAAGAAAAACATGTCCTGCATAGACATGTGAAACTGAGCAGAGACGAGTCATTTTTTTTTAGCTGATACGAGTAACGTTTGCAGTAAGGGGGAAGAGTCCATTCATGCTTCTGGTGTCATATTAAAGATAAGAAGCCCATCTTTCACATCACATCAGGCTTGTGGTGCTACAGAACCGGAGATAATTAAAGACATATTTGGAAATATGAGCTCAGACATCACTTCCTCTGACATCAAAAGTGACTTTCTGTGCTTCATGGTGACCAGTGTTGGTTCTGTCACCTCCGGACGCCATTGCCGAAGACCTATAGTAGTGATGTGATGCACAAACTAGGATCTGGAGTGAGGTAAGTACACATTTTATGAAGTGGGGTGCTTATGGGGTGGGGTGTTTATGGCATATGGGTGCACACCCCACCTCTGTGACCTTTTTATTTTGAGAAAAACGCAATGAAAACACAACCAAAACGCAACGTGTGAACGCGCCCTAAACCACAGGTCCCGAATCCCCTCTTTTATGTGAAATCTCAACGGTTTCCCGATAAAAGAAAGAAAAACATGTCCTGCATAGACATGTGAAACTGAGCAGAGACGAGTCATTTTTTTTAGCTGATACGAGTCACGTTTGCAGTAAGGGGGAGAGTCCATTCAGACGCCCCGTAAACATGCTTCTGGTGTCATATTAAAGATAATCGCATCACATCAGGCTTGTGGTGCTGTGATCTAATAATTAAAGAGAGATAATTAAAGACATATTTGGAAATGTGAGCTCAGACATCACTTCCTTCTGTGCTTCCTGGTGACCAGTGTTGGTTCTGTCACCTCCGGACGCCATTGCCGAAGACCTATAGTAGCGATGTGATGCGCAAACTAGGATCTGGAGTGAGGTAAGTACAATTTGTGAAGTGGGGTGTGTTGTCCCATCCACCTCTGTGACCTTTATTTTGAGAAAATGAGTGTCCAGTAAGCCACCGATCCTACATGGAGGCGCTTGTATTGGTTCTTACCCTGTAGTGGACCTGTTTATGTCTCATTGTTTACAGTGATGTAATTAGGCAAATCACCCATCCTCTATTCTGTTGTATATGGACGTTTCAAACGCAGTAAAACGCAACGTGTGCAATGTGCCCTGCAACCAAGGTCCCGAATCCCCTCTTTTATGTGAAAATCTCAAACGGTTTTCCTATAAAAGAAAGAAAAACATGTCCGGCATAGACATGTGAAACTGAGCAGAAGAGCGAGTCATTTTTTTTTAGCTGATAGAGTTAGTAACGTTTGCAGAAGGGGGAAGAGTACATTTCATGCTCGGTGTAATATTAAAGATAAGAAGCCCATCTTTCACATCAAATCAGGCTTGTGTTGCTACAGAAACCGGAGATAATTAAAGACATATTTTGGATAATGAGGAGCTCAGACATCCACTTCCTATGACATAAAAGTGACCTTTTGTGCTTCATTGGTGACCAGTGTTTGTTCTGTCACCTCCGGACGCATTGCCGACGACCTATAGTAGTGATGTGATGCACAAACTAGGATCTGGGGATTGGTAAGTACACATTTATGAAGTGGGGTTGCTATGGGGTGGGTGTTTTTATGCGATATGGGTGCACCACCCCACCTCTGTGACCTTTTTATTTTTTGAGGAAAATGCGGTTCAGTATCCGCGACCACATGGAGGCATTGTATTGG
>CM033647.1:144943213-145222980 GCA_019512145.1 Engystomops pustulosus
ATTGGTTCTTACCCTGTAGTGGACCTGTTTATGTCTCATTGTCTGTAACTCTATCTCATTGTATTTACAGGACACAACATGAGGGATTGGCCCCGGCTGTCGTGTGGGCCCCTTATTTACCAGACGATCAGATGTTTTCCACCCTGCTGGACGTGAGCCCCATCTGTCAGCCGTTAGCGGTGTCCTGTGCACCTCCTCCTTCCAAGTATTACGTCTTATTATAGATTGTTTTCTCGTCTGATTCGGGTTCATCCCAGGATCGTGTTTACGTCCTGCCAGTAGATTCACATGAAATTCGTGCTGACACACGATCTGTGCTCTTAAATCCTTTGCAGGGAAACACATCTACATAGAGAGTGCTGCGCACATCATGCTAAGACCTCTTCTGGGTGTTGAAGATTTGTTTAATTCACTGGATTGATACAAAACTGCTGAACCGCACATAACGGGTACAGTGTAAGAGGATGCTGTTATAGATGCAAGGAAATCTACCATCACAACAATCCTGCATGATAAACCAGGGACACTTACTCATAGATCCAGGCATTGGGACTGTAGTAATCTTCTTATATTTGTTATCCATGGCCTCCTTCCTTCTAAAATCAACTTTTAAAATTATGATAATGAGACTAAAGGGATCTAGGGTTATTACCAGAGCCCCTCTGTTCTGCAGATTCACAGGTTGTTACACTGCCGGAGCACTTCCCTCTCTCGTTGTGTGCGGATGGTGATTCGTTTTTGGCCTATTTTGCTTAAAAACGCATTGAAAATGCATTGAAAACGCATACGTGTGCCATCACCCTAAGAGGACAGTCAGGACATTTTGGGACACTAAACCACCCACAGTTCCTTTTGGTCCAGTGGTTTAGTGTCTCCAATTGCCCTCTGGCTGCTCCCTCTGGGCCTGCTGATAAGAAAAAACCCTTTAGACTTACCAAGAGATGAGACGTATTGGACCCATCTCTGGTGCACTGCGGCTTCATTGCACAAGTGCTGCACCCACTGAGCATGCGCAGTGAAGCTGGGGTGTAGTCTGCCAGTTTCACACGACTGCGCAGGTGCTGGGATATCCGGAGCAGGCAAGTATATAAAAGTTGTTTTTTTTTTATAGCAGGTACAGAGGGACCATCTATAGGGCTATTTGGGCCACTAAACCATCTACAGGTCCTTATGGACCAAATCGCCCTGACACGTGTCCCTGAAGGAGGTGAAAGTGGGGAGTGTTCCTTTTATTTTTTAAGTAAAAGTCTTTATTGAATGAGCTTGCAATTTACAATCACATACAATACCAATGAAACATGTGACAAGCTCCTTTAAGGCTACATTCACACAATGTGTACACGGCAACGCCAGGGAGAGGAGTAGGGGGAGAGGGCTGCTCACTCCCGTCCCTCCCCATAGCCATGCATGGCGCCGTATTCCAGGGAAAGATAGGACATATGCTATCTTTCTCCCGGCCACGGAAAGGTACAGAGCCACACGTGTGCTGCACCGTACGGCGCCGTGTGCCCATTTACCTCTACAGGGGACGTATATACAAAGACGGAAATGGGGCAGGGCTCTGTACTGGCGTGTGAATATAGCCCTAGGCAGGATATCATTATCACTTTACTAAGACTACAGCACTAAGCTTATGTGTATTGTTCTTTAGCCTTAAAGGGGATTGTCCTAAATTTGTTATCCCTTATCTGCAGCTTGGGGGATAACACGCTAGGACCTGATATTGTGCTGTCCCCCCTGATTGATGTAGTAGCAGGGTAAGCAAGCATCCTCCTTTATAAAGGGGTTGTACCAATTGTTATCAAATAACATAAAGCTTAATCCCATCCATAGGATAAGGGGCTGATTAGCTGAATGGTAAGGGTCCATTTGCAATGACAAGAATAGACCCCCAGCAATTAGGAGATCGGGGGTCCCATTCTCTACATATGCAGATAACATAAGAAATTAGAGTAATAACATTGTCTGATGAGACGGCTTACAGTCTATGCTTTAATGTTTCGCTACATTCCCATGTATTATATAGGAGGCCGGTGCATTGTACATGGAGACTTGTGCCACTTGTATAGTGTGTATTGTATTGTATAGTGTGTATTGTATTGTATAGTGTGTTTTGTATTGTATAGTGTGTATTGTATAGCTGTAATGATGTTTCACCTTCCGTATCCCTTGTCTGCAGCTATAGGCAACATCCACGTGTGATACTGAGATTATTATTATTTGTTGTTCGGTGGTTTGCGGGAAGACTTCAATATCTCTCAAGGATCCGCATCCCAATGGCTCTCGCGCTTTAGACCAATATTACATTACAAAATCATAAATTATTAAGTGAGTTTCTAATACTGCCACTTTATATAATCGCTAGAAATATTTGGAAATGATAAGTACGTATCCCTGATGTTCTGGTCTTGTGTACAGTAGGTAATGGCTTGTTCCCATCTCTCCCCCCTCCATGTGATAGACGTCTTGTTATGATGACAGTATAATATGACATGTAACATAAGAAGACGTGTACATGTACATATGTGTAAGAAGCGGGAAAGATCTGAGCTCATGTTCTCACCTTCTCGAAGGTGAACTCTTCCTCCCGGAGATTCCTGAAGAACTGGACAGAGGACACTTCATGGTTAGTACAGGGTATAAAGTTATTACCATAAAGGATGAGGATTGACATGACATTTTGTGGAAGATATTTTAGGATATAAATAATATCTAGACATCACTGGTCCTTCTCCTGTGACCCCTGAAGACAATGACTGACCCCAGGCACATCCAGCCTTGGCCCCATGTATGCAATGAGACAAGGGGACAAAACTGCTCTAAGGATCAGCCATGGGCTCCAGGTATTAAAGAACCTAGAGATCCTATTATCATCTCCTGAATTGGTCTCTCCCAGGTGGCTCATGGAGGGGTAGCCTGGGTTTTCTAGAGAACAGAGATCCCAGTGATTGTGTCCTGACTGATTGGCAGGTTTATACAGAAACATGGCTGATTGGTGAATATCCACTTTGTGTCTTTTCGGCAGGGCAGGTGCTATGGGTTGTGTATAATCTAACTCTGACAAGTTACACTTAGGTCTAGTGTGATGTAGGACCCAGTAGTATCACTTACATGGTCCTCGGCGGTCCTCAGGATATGCTCCATGATGAATAGAGGTGGAGGCTACAATAAAACTTCTTATTTTAGTTTAGAAAAAAAAATACATAAAATTCTGGTATTTAAAAAAATTGATAATTATATAAATTGGAACTTTATAGAAACATCAGATCCCAGCTGTTGGATGGAAGTCCCATAGTATGTTAATTAGATGATTGCCAAGTCCATCAATTATATATACACCATTTATATTAAGTTATATAGATACATTCTTTTCTATGTCTACCACATCCACCGAGCGTTATTATCTTCTATTAGCACGTTGTAGACTCGAGGAATGTTTTAATTTTCAAATAAGCTTTATAATTTCTATCCATTATACCAGATATTCCCAAGATAATTTAAGTTTAATATGCTAATGAGGTACTTTGTACACCAAGGTTCCTGTCTGGACCATTCCTGTCTTCTCCCAGTACTGCCCCATGCTTCTTACATGACAAATCTCCTGTGTGATGTATGGAGATGGTAGTGGTGTACATAGGCAGGAATGACAGTTCTCCAGGTGCTGAGGTCATGACATTGGACTGCCTCATTTACATACAGATTCAACTGGGAATAACTTGGAATTGACATATTGGGCACAAATAAAAGTAAGTACAGTATTTTTTAAAATCATATTTCTATAACATGCTACCAGCTGATTATAATCCTACCTACCAGGTGGTGTGTGGTTTGTGACCCGTGTGTAATCGGCATCTGATGTTCCTTCACATGACAATAAAACTACAAAACACTGTCCGAGCCACAAACCTGGGGCAGGAATAGGAATAATTTGGGACCCAGGCACTTGGTTCGTAGAGGGATCATGGAAACCACAGGTGTGTTTGTGTGCCCATAGATACACACATTTAACTTTATATACGTTACTCCTATGGAGATAATGGTGCACGAGTAGGGTACCATCCCTTTCAGCAAAATATATATTAACTGGGCACTCAGTTGTATAAAAAGATCACAATTTTTTTATTGAAACATCAGAAAGCAATCCACGTCAAATTAAAGGGGTTTTCCCACAAAGGAAAGTTAGGCCCTAGTGCTGAGACCCCCGCAGATCGCGAAAACAAGGGGTCCGTCGGATTAATGGGGCAGACAGCCACACATGACCTTCTACTCATTAATCTCTATGGCTTTGACGGAAATTGCCGAATGCGGCTCTCACTGATCTCCATCAGCTACATAGAGGTAAATGGAGCAGAACGGTCATGCACGACCATCTGCTCCATTAGTCTGAGGAGCGACAAGCGGTCAGACGGACCCCTCGTTTTTTACAATCTGCAGGGGGTCTCAGCACTGAGACCCCACTGATCAGCAAGTTAGGCCCTATCCCGTGGACTTTCCTCTGTGGGAAGACCCTTAAAGTTTCGGTCTGGCTACATTTCTGAGAAACGGATTGCTGGAGGGTAAAGAGAGGAAGAATGAAGAGACCGGTCTATGGCCATAGTGTATAACCTCATATGGAATTGTGTTAGGCCCTATCCCGTGGATTGCTGGAGGGTAAAGAGAGGAAGAAAGAAGAGACCGGTCTATGGCCATGTTGTGTAGCCTCATATGGAATTGCGCTATGATGACCGCCATAGGCAGCGTTTGTTTTCTATGGGGATCATCATACCATAGGCAGCGTTTGTTTTCTATGGGGATCATCATACCACAATTCCATATGAGGCTATACACCATGGCCATAGACCGGTCTCTTCTATCTCTCTCTCTTTACCCTCCAGCAATCCGTTTCTGAGGAAGATCACCAGACCAAAACATTACATTGATGTGGATTGCTTTCTGTTGTTTCAATAAAGAAATTGTGATCTTTTTGCACAAGAATTGAGTGCAGAGTTATTATATATTTTTACATAGAAACGCATTTGTCTGTATACGAGTTAAATCAATGGAGAGCACATAGACAAATTCTACATTTTATAGTTACTGTAAACTAGAATATTGGTCCAGTGTTGGCCTACATTTTATAGTAACTTTAAACCAGAATATTGGTCCAGTGTTGGCCCACATTGACACATCAGGGCCCTTTCCCACAATATATAATCTCCTGATTCCTGTACATTTATTTACCTTGTGCCCCATTATTCACACTGTTCCCTGTTTATAGAATGTGCCCCATCCATATACACCCTGTATACCCCCAAAACTGTATAACCTGCACACCCCTTCTATACATTATCCCCCACCAGTATGTATTATATATACCCCCCTCCCCCAGTGCCCGCACTAGTAAAGTCAGGGGCGGCCGTATGAAGGATACACAGTTTATTCCATATGAGGGGAGTTTTAGGCTATAACTGTCCCCTGACAAAACTGCCCATATTATCCATTATTTGCAGGACACATTATACATAGAACTTTGGTTAGTCACCAGCAGCTAAAGATCATCCAAGATGGAGACATCCGGCTCCTATGTCCAGAGACACTGACCCCAGGACAGAGGACGAGCGCAGACAGTGACCTGTGCCCCCCTATGTCTTCATACTGTAAGTGTGATGTGTAGCCTCATATAGTAAGGTCTGTGGTGGGAGGTTTAGGCTATAACTGTCCCCTGACGAAATTGCCCATATTATATCCATTATTTGCGGGACATATTATACATAGAACTTTATAACCATTTTATTCAATCTGTTTTACAAGATGATACAATACAAAGTAAACAACAGAGAACAATAGAAAACAAAGTAACATAAAATGAAACATTTCTCTATTCCTGATAAGCTTAGTACAGAGATTATGTAGGTAACACTGACAGCATTGGTGGAGCAGGCCAGAAGTGCCGACGCCATCATTGTCGACACATCATAGGCCTGCTCGTCCTCCGGCAGTCGCTCCACATCTTCTCCCCACATGGCGGCTCCTGAAGAGAAGGGAACATGATAAAGACCTGGAGCTGTGATTGCATCTGTTACTACGTCGGAATAGTTCTCTGTCCTCTGATGTTATTGGGGTCTTTCTGGCCTCTGCAGATGATAGTAGGGCGGACAGAGGGACCGTGTGATGGGACGTCACTGCTTCACTCTAGGAGAGAAGATACAGACATGAGATGAATAATGAGAACAGGACTTGTCCTAAGTGTAGGTGGTATCTGTGCAGGAGCAGAGCTGTAGTGAGATCTTACTGACATTGAGTGCCCATAGAAATCCTACATCTGACAGATCAATGTGTCGCACTGTTGGTTCCTATCGTTTCCATGTACTTACTGGTAGCATTACATATGGAGGGCGAGCTCTTCCTGTCCAAATGTCCGACCAGTCGACATCTGCAAAAAATGGGTGTCTGCTAATAGTTTTGCAGAACTTCTGCCTCTTCTTAGGTGACTTACGGAAGACCTATGATAAAATAATTGGAAATTGTAGTTACTGGATGGAACACTGATTATAGAATCATTAATGTCAAGTAAACATTTGCTACATCTATTACAATCAAATAATTAGCATAGCCCAATAATAATCCTATTTGACCTTTTTGGGTCTCATTGAGATATGACTGCATATACTCACCCCTTTTAAGATGTTACGTATTTGGTGATGCAGGTTACAGGGATACTCCAAACTGAAACTGGCGATGGACTCCAAGATTTTATTCGAGCTTTCACCCTCGTAGAAAGGGAAATGCCCTGTGGCCAGTTCATAAAGGATGACACCCAAGGAGTAAAAGTCCACGCTGTTATTATAGGGCTTATTTAGATGAATCTGTGGAAGCATCATGGAAGATTAATCACATGGTAAAGAAATAACCTGGATGTATCATAGACGCCATACTGAGGGCACAAGACCTGTATTCCTCACCTCTGGGGCCATGTAGCCGGGAGTTCCTGCATACTCTGTGATGGTTTCTGAAGAGTAGACGTCAACTGCAGCGAGGCCGAAGTCAGCGATTTTTATGTGACCCGTGCTGTCCATCAGAATATTTTCTGGCTTAAGGTCTCTATGAAGACAAGGTTTGGCAATAAGCAGAGTCATGGAAGGATTATGGATGGAGTAGTGGACGGTTACATGAAGCCTCCATCTCTATGGATAGTTACTTATAGGAACAGAGATAATCTCCTCTATGAACAATGCTTCCATACATCATCCGACATAGCGAAGCAGATGACACCTCCGTCTATCTCCATGTATAAATTTGGAGGCATTCCCAGATAGAGCAGAGGACTTATGGACCTGTATAGAGACCATCCTATGGCTCCATGCAATGTGTCCTATAAGATATCTGCACTATGTAGTGTGTTAACCCCTCTGATATTATTACATGCTCTAGATACCTGTGTATTATGCCTCTTGCGTGCAGGTACTTCAAGCCGCAGATGATCTCCGCTGTAATAAATCTAATGAGAAAGAAGAAAACATTGATCCTCATCAAACACTACAACTATCGGCTACAAACCCAACATCTACTGGACAATGGTAAATACATGACATATAATACACAACGTGCAGGTACCTGGTGGTCTGGATATCACAGGGGGCTCTACTGTTAATAAAGTGTAGGAGTTCTCCTCCGGTGACGCACTCCATTACGAAAAATATGTAATCCTGGAGAAAATACAGAAAATATACTACAGGACATGATGGGGACATTCTCCGTTCTGGCAGCCTAGATATGTCTACATGTAGTAGTCTTACAAGTCTTACAAGCTGCGAGGAGGGGTCTACTGATGTCTCTACTCATGTGTTGGATGAGACCATCTATGGAGACACATAGAAGATTCCTACCTGATTCTGGGTGGCTCCAAAGCAGTGGGTAAAAAGGTGACACTGGGAGGTGATCTCAAGGACCTGGCGCTCAATGAAGATGGCATCTCTATCATCCTCTAGTAAGACTCGCTTCTTTACCATCTTCACAGCAAGGTCTTGTCTGCTGGAGGGGTGCGAGGCCATCACCACCTGGAGGAGACAGAGGGCTGTGAACACGGGTTTCATCTACCATGAGGTCATGGAGCTTTTATTTAGAGTTATAGGACAGGAAATAATCCAAAATCCATAAAGCTACCTCCAAGGAGTGATGTATAATCAGCAATCACTTACCTTCCCATAACTTCCTGATCCCAGCAATTTATGGAATGTCAGCTCTTCCATTCTGATATGGGTGGGCACTCTGGCTACACCTCTTGATGGTCGGGGGTCACAGTCTCCTTGAGGAGCGAAAATATTAAATTATATTGGGTGAAATGGGTAAAACAGTCTCCAAGAGTAATGTTCCTAGTTGCCACTAAGACAGTTTTATTACAAGACAGTTTATATAAATTCGGCCACAGTTTTATTTAGTGATAGTAATAGATTATAGAAACTAGGCTGATTTTGTTCAGAAGCAGCGCCACTGTGATCTGCAGGTTGTGTGTGGTATTGCAACTCAGCCGTATTCACTTAAACAGAGCTGAGCCTCAATACCAGACACAACCAGTGACCAGTCATGGCACTTTTTAATAAAAACACAGCTAAGTAGCCATCACTTAGTCCTTATATCTACATCCTGGCAGCTCCTACCTGCTTCCATCAACAGACTTTCTTTTGGTCTGTCACCTATTGGGTGGTCACGGCTCAGCTTTTGTCTTTTGGCCAGTGGATGTTCAGACCCGGATGAATTTTGGGGTCTCCTTCTCTTCAGGATCCTATGGTGAGTCTGATCCTGGAAGCTGATTCCGGCTTCCAAGTCGGGGTTCAGCTTTTGCCTTTTGGCCTTTGGGTGTTCAGACCCGGATGAGTTTTGGGGTCTCCTCCTCTTTAGGGTCTTATAGGTCTTATCTGTAGTTGGGGGCTTCCCAACCTCATCATTACGCACCAAGATGCTCACTGGAGCCTTCCTCTTGCGAGGTGGTGGTCCATCCTCGCTCTCACTATCACTCCACACCTTACACTTTCTCTTTTTTGCGCGCTTCATATTCGCTATGAACACAGCAAAAAAATCGCCTCTTCCCAGTATTTGGTGAAGAAACACAAATGATTTTTGCATTCTATTTCCATGAAGCCGGTGACAACGTGATATCATAAAGCAATGTGACCTCATGGATTCCGTGTGACATCATGAACTTATTTACATATTCAAACTATCCACAAACCATAACTCTATGTGTATAGATACTAAAGTGATCAGAGCATTACCATGGAGAATTCACATAATTATAACCTTGATATTGCATATAATTGGCAGTCATTTACTATATACACCGCCATGCTGTAATATTTGTGTTGTATGGGACAAGACCCAGAACGGAATGGAAATGTTGTTGCTCATGCAGAATGCTGGGATGTAACTTCTGGGGTTCGGTGACTGGGTTGGAGCCTTATTGGGCCCGCACATGGAGTCTCATACTAAACATCTTAATTTAGGGACTGTTACAGATTTTACATTAGGTCCCAGCGGCTTTATGATCGAATAGTTAGGTTACTGCCCATGATGGACATATTGGGGGTCATTTACTAAGGGCCCGATTCGCGTTTACCCGAATATTTCCGATTTGCGCCGATTTCCCCTGAATTGCCCCGGGATTTTGGCGCACGCGATCGGATTGTCGCGCATCGGCGCTGGCATGCACGCAACGGAAATCGGGGGGCGTGGCCGAACGAAAACCTGACGGATTCGGAAAAACCGCCGCATTTAAAACAAAAAATCTGTCGCGGAGCTTGCACTTACCTTCACTCAGCCCGAACCGGTGAACTCCAGTGCGTTCCGATGCTTTTCAGCGCAGCAGCGCCACCTGGTGGACGGCGGAGGAACTACCTTAATAGATCCCGGCCGGACCCGAATCCAGCGCAGAGAACGCGCCGCTGGATCGCGAAGGGACCGGGTAAGTAAATCTGCCCCATTGTCCCCTAAGACTATATAATCATATTTTCTGATGTCTGTAGTCTTGTGTTCTAGAGGTTTAGTAAAGAAGACACGGGCACAATAAATAAATTACAATTAGTTTTTATTGCTATAATATATTTTTAATATAGTTTTAATTCGAACTATCCAGTGTAATTTATAGGATTTACTGCATAAAAAGGCGTAAAGCAGAGGAAGGCGAAAATAAGAAAAAAAAAAGGGCAAAGCTCCAGCTCACCTCCAGCCCATTATTGATCATACGCGGAGCCGGCAAAGGACCCACCTCGTTTGGGAAGGCAAAGCAACTGGCAAAATAATCCAATGGTCCAGCCAGGTTCCAAAGCGTGTTCAAAATTTATTCGAAAATATCAATACATCCACAGTGTAAATCCTGTCCACCAACGTGTTTCAGACGGTGTGACCGTCCTTAGTCATGGTCTCAGGACTAAGGACGGGATTTACACTGTGGATGTATTGATATTTTCGAATAAATTTTGAACACGCTTTTGAAGGCAAAAATATCCCCCATGTGAGGGGGAAAAAATGCCTTCCTGACCCCAAGAGCTGGCGATCGGCTGCTCCCTGGTTCCCTGCAGTGATAACGCTGGATGGGGCCCTGTCACACTCAGGCCGGCTGCACACGTGGACGCTCTATTAAAAACGGACTATACACTGGATGGATTTCAAGATGGAGCACAGTCCAGGGGATGGGACTCCCTGCATCATATATGACTACAAAGCACAAAGTTCCTTCCTAGCCCGCAGGCTGCTTAAGCCTGGGGGCGGCAGGACTGGCAGTGTTCCACCCCCCCACCTTTTTTGTTAATTGTAAGAAACCCCTCCCGGGTTCCGTCCCCTGCCCGGGGTTTTTCCTGCGCAGCCAATCAGGTGGCCAGGAAGTGCTTCCTGGCCACTTGATGGCGCTAGCCCTGGGCTATTTAGCCCTGAGTGCGGAGCTAGTCCAGCCTCTTTTGGACTTGCTCCGCGCTCAAGAGTTTCGCCCAGAAGTTCCAGGAATAGCCCTGCAGGACTGCAAGTATGGCAGACCCTGTAATACTGGCGTTTGTGGAGGAAAAGCTGAGGAGGGAGGGCTCCGGCTGGCTGGCGCCGTTAATGTTGCAGCCGGATCCCTCCCCTCTGTCAGCAGCTGCTCCCCCATCACCGCCCCCCACTGCCCGGCCTGCACGGCGCGGCCGCGCACCGTGCAGGCTTAGCCCGTCCCCCATAAAGACACGGAGCCGGGCGAGGGCTCCGTCTCGGAACCCGACCGCGGCTCCGATGTCGGCAGAGCGCGCTCGGCGCTCTGCCAAGTCCAGGAGTCGCGTGCCGGCCGCAGCAGGCGGGCCGGCCGCGACCACAGTGTCTAGGCCCCCGCGTGTGGAGGAGGCACAGGACAGGACTGCTCCGGTGCCTCCTCCCCCTGGCAGCTTGCCTGCGCCGGCAGGCGCAACGCAGGCTGCTGGGGTAGATAAGTCAGGCCCACCACCCAAACAGCCTGGCCGTTTGGCCAGGTGGTTTGGGCTGGGGGCCAGTAGTGACAGCTTGCAGCTTTCCCAACCCCCCCCCTCAATCACCTCCGCACACACCTTCCACCCCCGCCAACCCTCCAGAGTTTAATGCGCCGACGCAGCCGTTGGCGCTTGCACCAAACACCATACAGCCCCCCGCACACACTTTCTTTCCCCCCCATCCCATCAACAGGGTCCCGATAGTGGGAGTGACAGCGGGGATTCTAATGAACCCGTGGATCGCCAGGACACAATTTTGGTGTCTGGCGGTTCGCGGGGCAGGCGTGAGAGGGGCTCCAGTCGCTCGAGCGTTGCCTGCAGTTGCGCGGCACTGCCGCGGCATGGATGTTGCTCGGGGGCTGGGTCCCGCGCGCGTAGCCCTGTGGGACGGTGTAGGCACCGCTCCCGTTCAGCCCGCTCTTCCTCCCGCGCTTCTTATGCGAGCCGCCGGCGGTCAAGGTCTCGTGACAGAGACAGCAGACGTTCTGGGAGATCCAGCTGGGGCCGGACTCCAGGCGCTCTTCGTCCTCATCCAGTGGTGGTCATACCCGCTCAACTGGCAGGCGGTCAAGGAGACGGCAGGACAGTTCCCCCCCTCACGGGGTGGATGAGGCCAGGGTGCCGCCGTCGGTTCCAGCTGCTGTGCTGCCTAGTGCACCCATGGCGCCTCCTCCTTCACCAGCGATGACCCAGGTCGTTCCCGCAGCGGGTGAGTTGCTGTGTAACAATGCTTGGAAAAAATCGTATGTTGCTGGGGATGATGTTCCCCCCCCACAGTCCCCCTGTATTTTCCATACCCCCCTCCTCAGCCCCCCTCCTCTGTCACCATGTATTTTTGAAACTGCGCCCCTTTACTTCCCACCTGTTTTACTTTACTGGAATAATCCACCTCTTGTTCCCCTGCATGTTGACTACTCCCCCCTCACCCTTTGCAACTTCCATCCTGCATTTTTTATACTGGGCCCCTTCCCCCTCCTTGGTCCCTCTGTATTTTTCATGCTGTCCCCCTCCCATCTGTACTTTCCATACTGGGCCCCCTGACACTACATTTTGTATCCTGCCCTTCCCCCTTGCATTTTCGATACAGGAGGTCCCCAGCATTTTCTGTACTGCCCCCTTCACCTCGGCATTCAAATAAAAAAACAGTAACTTACCCACTTATCGCTGACACGTCCTTGCTCCCTTCTTCTTGCTTCTGCTGCAGCCGCCCGCGCAGACTGGCAAGGGATGCGCAGCAGTGTGATGACGTCACCGCGCTGCCGCGTATCTAGGGGCAGAGTGCGGCGTGCGCTGGGAAATTCTCCCGGCCACGTCTCACTTACACAGACGGCAGGTAACAATGCCAGTCAGTGTTAGCGGCCGCAATAGAATTCAAGCGGCCGGTTCCTGGCCGTATTGTGTTCTATTGCGATCGCCGGCAGGGGCCTCCTATGGATAAGAAGGGAGGCCCCGAACATGATGGCAGGTGTCGGGGCCCACCGGGGGATTCACCGGTCCCACCGGCGGGCCAGACCGACGCTGGTAGTTACCATGACATTCACCGTGACCGTGTACAATAGAAATCTATGGGGGTCATTAGCTAGGCACTATTTGTGCATGACTCCCAATACTGTTGTGTGCATGAGGCCTTAATACATATATTAAGCCCTGACCTGTATATAACCAGATATATTACCCAAAGACCTTGTGACACAACATCTCTTATGTGTTTTTCCATTCCCCACGTTACAAAAGCTGCCGCGTATCCAGGGGCAGAGTGCGGCGTGCGCTGGGAAATTCTCCCGGCCACGTATCACTTACACAGACGGCAGGTAACAATGCCAGTCAGTGTTAGCGGCCGTAATAGAATTCAAGCGCCCGGTTCCTGGCCGCATTGAGTTCTATTGCGATCGCCGGCAGGGGCCTCCTATGGATAAGAAGGGAGGCCCCAAACATGATGGCAGGTGTCGGGGCCCACCAGGGGATTCACCGGTCCCCCGGCGGGCCAGACCGACGCTGGTAGTTACCATGACATTCACCGTGACCATGTACAATAGAAATGTATGGGGGTCATTAGCTAGACACTATTTGTGCTTGACTCCCAATACTGTTGTGTACATATATTAAGCCCTGACCTGTATATAACCAGATATATTACCCATATTACCTTGTGACACAACATCTCTTATGTGTTTTTCCATTCCCCACGTTACAAAAGCCATAACTTCTTCTATTTTTGTATTTACAGATACGTATGAAACAAATTGCACCGATCGTAATGGCACCAGATATTCTTTGCTTTGCAGCGAAAACGTTGAATAAAATTCCAATTACTTTGAAATTGACAGGGAAAACGTATTTGCGACATTTTTTCTTACAGGTTTAGTTTTTGTGGCTTTAACTTTACGGTCCAAATGACACTTCCCATTTATTCTTTGGGTAGGTATGGTCACAGGAATACAAAATGTACTTTGAAAATGAACTTTTGGAAATTTTTTATGCTGTATTGCCATTTTTTGACACCCATTTGTTCAAAATTTTATCTGTGGCAAAATGGCCAAAAAAAAAACAAAACAGCAATTGGAAATTTGTATGTGTCTTTTTTCATGACAGCTCGGCAGCATGGGATAATTCTTAGGCCCCTTTCACACTTGCGTTTTTCACGTGCGTTTTCTGCGCGTGCTTTTGACGCGCAGAACTTGCATTGCACTCTGACCCATTGTAACCAATGGGTCTTTTCAGACTTGCATTTTTTTTCACGCACACACTCGAATTTTTTTTAACGCGCGTTTAAATCTCGACATGATCTACTTGCAAGTCACGTGCGTGAAAAACCCACTATACAAGTCTATGGAGATGCATCAAAAACGCATTGCACTCTGAGACACATGCCAGTGCAATGCAAATGCAATGCGTTTTTCACGCATCAATTGCCATAGAACAAACTCTGACTGAAAACTGATTGCACTCTGATGCAAAATGTGCGTTTTTCACTGACCAAACCCTGATCGCACCCTGATCAAACTCTGACGTGAAATGCAACGCGAGTGTGGAAGGGGCCTTAGATTTTGATATATTGGGCATTTTGGTAAGTGCAGCATTTTGATACCTTACATCTTTATGATTTTTATGATTTTATTGATGACAGCAGAGGGGTCCGGGGGTCTATAATGAAGGACACCACACAGTAAGGAAGACACAGACACAATGAAGTCTTTGTATGGGAAGCTGTATATAAAAGTATTGGAGGGGTCTATAGGGTGTATGGGGTCTGAATATAATGTAAAGAGGGGTCTGTGTATGGGGTCTGTATATAATGCAGCTGGGGGGGGTCTATGTATAGGAGGCTGTATATAATGTAATGGGGGTCTGTGTATGGGGTCTGTATATAATGTAATGGGGGTCTGTGTATGAGACGGTGTGTATATTGGAACTGGGGGGTCTATGTATGGGGAGCTGTATACAATAAAACTGGAGTGGTCTGTGTATGGGAGTTGTATATAATGGAAATGTGGGAAATCTGTGCATGGGGAGCTGCGTATATTTGTACTGGGGGGAATCTAAATCTGTGGGGGGCTCTATAAAATGAAACTTGGGGGAATCTGTATATAAGAGGCCATATTTACTTCTATATGGGGGTGTTCTGTATATAGCATAACATTTTCTATAATACGTTCACTATTACATACAACTATATCTAATATACTATGTATCTACTTCATAATAACCTAAAGGGGTTTTCCCATTTCAGCAAATCAATGTTATTGTTTGTATTATAAAAAGTTCTACAATTTTCCAATATACTTTCTGTATCACTATCACTATTACTAAATATAAGTAATAACAATACAAACAATAACTTGAATTTTCTGAAATGGGAAAACCCCTTTAATTCTTTTTATCACTATACCTAGAGTATTCTTTTCATATTGCTCTTACTAATCATCTAAATATCTATTATACCAGTGATATTTATCTATTTTCTACACCTATTTCTAACGTTTTAAATAATTTTTTTACACATTTTTCTTCTATTTAACTATATTACTATACTTACTGGTTGTATCTACTTCTTATATATTGCCCCATGACACTGTCATATATATCATATTCTATAGTTACTAAATTATTCTTATCACTTTTATATTATGCTTCTAATTCTATAGTATCTATAATACTTTTTATTTCATATTTGACCATTTTTCAAGCCTCAAAACAATGTTAGTATCTATAAAAGCTCAAACAAAGCTTTGCTGCGATGATGACGTCACATACTAATGTGGCCCCGTACCATACATAGTTTTGGAGGCCAGAAAAAACTCTAATTCTATATCAATCTTAAAGTTAGTTTGGGTTCACATAGTGTTTTTGCCATAAATTGTTAGGATATATCGGGAGGACTCCATATATGGCTAGGACGTACCCCCTGTATGCCGATACCGTGAGATCCGTCCCCTGGTCCCTCCTCCTCCCCCCTGAATGCGGGGGCAGAAGGGGGGCCGTGAACATCGGCAGAAGCCAGTGATAAGATGCTACCGATGTTCAGGATATTTAACCAGTGATATTACTGTGGTCTCCCTGTGCGTATGCTCAGTGGAGGCAGGGAGGACGCATAATGCTGCATCCGCCCCCCCTAAAGATTCTATTGGCTTCCACTGATTGTAAGTGTCGCTCAGCAGGAGGGAGCAGGATGGAAACATGTATGTATGTACATGAAATGTATTTCTCTGTCTGTCAGTATATATCTGTGTACATGGAGGAAGTTTTTCCGGTGTATAAAAAAAAACACTATGTGAACTTAACCTTAACAGCGTCTTCATACAAAATTTCTGGGGAGCAGTGAAACCTATAATAGGTAGAAAAAATAACGCAGCTCATCTTCACACATTATGATTTTAACACACTTTATGATTTGTAAAGCGCTACAGAATATGTTGGGGCCGGGGCCCAGAGCTGCTTGGAGGGCCCACTCGAGGCGAGAGAAGTGTGTCCCAGGGATTCAGTTGAATAGAATAATATTGCCTTGGGGCACTTTCTCTGCTGCAAAACTTGGGAGGTACAGTAAAAGGTCTCGCAGACGCTCTGTTTCCAGGGGCCTACTTATACCTGGAGCCAGCCCTGCATGGCGCTATATGGATAAAGATTATCATTACTATTCCTCTATTTCAGTGCTGATTCTGGTCTCCATCGCACCGGAAGTGATGCCACATGACTGCTCATGAATTACCTGTAATAGCTGATGAGGCCTGGACTGACAGCACTGGAATGGAGGAATGTATGAAGGTGAATTTTGCTGAATGTCTTACTCTTATGTGCTCCCCAAAAATTTTAAACAATTTTATATGACCCCCTAATATATTCTATATGCTACTACACCTATTTCTAACGTTTTAAATAATTTTTTTACACATTTTTCTTCTATTTAACTCTATTACTATACTTACTGGTTGTATCTACTTCTTATATATTGCCCCATGACACTGTCATATATATCATATTCTATAGTTACTAAATTATTCCTATCACTGTTATATTATGCTTCTAATTCTATAGTATCTATAATACTTTTTTTTTCATATTTGACCATTTTTCAAGCCTCAAAACAATGTTAGTATCTATAAAAGCTCAAACAAAGCTTTGCTGCGATGATGACGTCACATACTAATGTGACCCCGTACCGTACATAGTTTTGGAGGCCAGAAAAACCTCTAATTCTATATCAATCTTAAAGTTAGGTTGGGTTCGCATGGTGTTTTTGCCATACATTGTTAGGATATATCGGGAGAACTCCATGTATGGCTAGGACATACCCCCTGTATGCCGATACTGTGAAATCCGTCCCCTGGTCCCTCCTCCTCCCCCCTGAATGCGGGGGCAGAAGGGGGGCGTGAACATCGGCAGAAGCCAGTGATAGGCTGCTACCGATGTTCAGGATATTTAACCAGTGATATTACTGTGGTCTCCCTGTGCGTATGCTCAGTGGAGGCAGGGAGGACGCATAATGCTGCATCCGCCCCCCCTCCCTAAAGATTCTATTGGCTTCCACTGATTGTAAGTGTCGCTCAGCAGGAGGGAGCAGGATGGAAACATGTTTGTATGTACATGAAATGTATTTCTCTGTCTGTCAGTATATATCTGTGTACATGGAGGAAGTTTTTCCGGTGTATAAAAAAAAACACTATGTGAACTTAACCTTAACAGGGTCTTCATACAAAATTTCTGGGGAGCAGTGAAACCTATAATAGGTAGAAAAAATAACGCAGCTCATCTTCACACATTATGATTTTCACACACTTTATGATTTGTTAAGCGCTACAGAATATGATGGGGCCAATGCCAGCATACCCGGGTAAGTGCCGGGGCCCATAGCTGCTTGGAGGGCCCACTCGAGGCGAGAGAAGTGTGTCCCAGGGATTCAGTTGAATAGAATAATATTGCCTTGGGGCACTTTCTCTGCAGTACAGTAAAAGGTCTCGCAGAGGCTCTGTTCCCAGGGGCCTACTGATACCTGGAGCCAGCCCTGCATGGCGCTATGTGAATAAAGATTATTATTACTATTCCTCTATTTCAGTGCTGATTCTGGTCTCCATCACACCGGAAGTGATGCCACATGACTGCTCATGAATTACCTGTAATAGCTGATGAGGCCTGGACTGACAGCACTGGAATGGAGGAATGTATGGAGGTGAATTTTGCTGAATGTCTTACTCTTATGTGCTCCCCAAAAATTTTAAACAATTTTATATGACCCCCTAATATATTCTATATGCTAACAATACATTTTTTATGTGTTTTAATATGACTGGTCCTAAGTTATACTTACTGTACCTTAACTTACCTAAAGAGCCTAGAGATTCTGGCCCTTACTCTGTCCATGAACCTTCTTACAGGGATGCAGGACCCGGTGCAGCAAGATGTTTCCTCTTCCTCCTCTGCTGCTGCCTCCTCTGCAGGATCTTCTTCAGGTACTTCTGAAGTCTCAGCTCCAGCCTTTATATTCTTGGGGGTTACATGATGCGTTTGCTTTGTGTTTTGAAACACATTGTAAGCGCAGTGGAAAAAACTCGTCACCAAACGCTTAAGTGTTGGGTAAGTAGCAACGATAAGTGTTGATCATTAGTTTTAAAATTAAAAGGAGAAACCCCCATTGTTACTGATATAAATAACTTACACATTTGCCTTTTTGGCTTTTGGTGATGAGTTTTTCCTGACGCGTTTGAACTGGATTTGAAAACACAATGAAAACTCATCATGTGAACCTGGGCGAGCACAGATCTGTGGGGTTGCTGGGTGCTGCACCAATCTGATACTGAAGACCTTTGTTTTGTATATATGTTATCCATAGCCCAGAAAACCCATTTAAACTATAATTTACTTAACTTTAGGGTTTTTCTTTTTTCTCTTCTATACTTATAACTATAATCTATATTATTCTTATACTTATGACCCATAACATTTTCTATAATACGTTCACTATTACATACAACTATATCTATTTTTGGAACTGGATTTGAAAAACAATTGTAACAACGTCCTCATGAACACTGGGCGATCGACACCGTCAGCGCGTTGGAGCAGAGAGGGATTTACGCTGCTCACCTCTGCCTAGGTCCTAGGAAATTGAGCGCACACGGAGAGGAACATGAGGAAAAAAAAAGGCATGTTTGGTATCGTACTCCCTGTATAGTTATGGTGCTACTAGTGATGGGTGATGTATAATGTCCACCAAAAAACGTGGCAGATATACGACCTCCCCCCCCCCTCACGGTGTGGTGACATGGGGGCCTAAGGCGTGATTCTGTGGGGTTGCGGCTGCCATGATACTGAGCTTGTGTATAATGACATATCAAACAACCACTGATGCTAAAACTATTATTAACTTTAGGTATTATGTTCTGAAAAATTTGACTTATGCTTGAGCGTATACTTTTATGTTAAGACTATAGATGAATCTATATATTCTTAGTACTTAGGACCATAAAACATTTTCTATAATAGTTCAGAGTATTACAACGAATATACTAATATACATGATTCGACTTCATTAATAACTAAAGGTGTTTCCCATTTCAGCAATCAATGTTTAAGGGTTGTATTACTACAAAGTTATACAAATTTCGCAATATACTTTACTGTATCACCTTATCACTTACGATAAATATAAGGAATAACCAGATACAACAATAAACTTTGAATTTTTGCAAATGGAGAGAAAACCACTTTATTATTTTTGTCACTATACCTAGGAGTTATTCCTCTTCATATGCTCTACATAATCACTTAGAACTAGCTATTTATACCGTCGATATTGACTTTTTGTACACACCTTTCTAACGTTTTAAATAATTTTTTACACATTTTTTTCTACTTAACTATATCTACTATACTAGGTTGTATCTACTTCTTATATATTGCCCATGACCTGTCATATATGATCATATTCTAGTACTAAATTATCTTATCACTTTTTATATTATGCTTCTATTCATAGTATCTATAATACTTTTTATTTCATAATTGACCATTTTTCAAGCCTCAAAACAAAGTTAGTATCTATAAAAGCTCAACAAAGCTTTGCTGATGATGACGTCACATACTAAGTGGCCGTACCATACAAGTTTTGGAGGCCAGAAAAAACTCTACTTCATATCAATCTTAAAGTTAGTGTGGTTCACAGGAGTGTTTGCCATACATTGTTAGGATATATAGGGAGGACTCCATATATGGCTAGGACGTACCCACTGTATGCGATACCGTGAGATCGTCCCTGGTCCTCCCTCCCCCCTGAATGGGGGGCAGAAGGGGGAGCCGATGAACATCGGCAGAAGCCAGTGATTAAGACTGCTAGCCGATGTTTCAGGAGTATGTAACAGTGAATTACTGTGGTTCCCTGTGCGTATGCTCAGTGAGCGGCAGGGAGGACGCATATGCTGCATACGCCCCCTAAAAGATTCATTGGTTCCACTGATTGTAAGTGATCGCTAGCAGAGGGAGCAGGATGGAAAAATGTATGTATGTACATGAATATGGATTCCTCATGTTGATCAGGTTAGCTAATCTGTGTACATGGAGGAGTTTTTTCCGGTGTATAAAAAAAAAACACATGGTGCTGAACCTTAACGCGTCTTCATACAAATTTCTGGGAGCAGTGAAACCTATAATAGGTAGAAAAAAAACGCAGCTCATCACACATTATGATATTTACACACTTTATGATTTTAAAGCGCTACCAGAATATGCAATGATGGAGGCCGGGGCCCAGAGTGCTTGGAGGGCCCACTGAGGCGAGAGAGGTGTCCAGGGATTCAGTTGAATAGAATAATATTGCTGGGTGCACTTCTCGTTGCAAAAACTTGGGAGGTACAGTTAAAGGGGCTGCGAGCTCTGTCCCAGGGGCCTATTAACCTGGAGCCAGCCCTGCATGGCAGCTTTATGGATAAAGATTATCTATATATTCCTATTTCAGTGCTGATTGGTCTCCTCGCACCGGAAGTGATGCCACATGACTGTCATGAAGTACCTGTAATAGTGATGAGGCCTGGACTGACAAGCATGGAATGGAGGAATGTATGAAGGGAATTTTGCTGCAGGTATGTCTTACTCTTATGTGCTCCCCAGAAATTTTAAACAATTTTATATGACCCCCTAATATATTCTATATGCTAACAATACATTTTTTATGTGTTTTAATATGACTGGTCCTAAGTTATACTTACTGTACCTTAACTTACCTAAAGAGCCTAGAGATCCTGGCCCTTACTCTGTCCATGAACCTTCTTACAGGGATGCAGGACCCGGTGCAGCAAGATGTTTCCTCTTCCTCCTCTGCTGCTGCCTCCTCTGCAGGATCTTCTTCAGGTACTTCTGAAGTCTCAGCTTCAGGCTCTTCTGAAGTCTCCTCTGCAGGATCTTCTTCAGGTACTTCTGAAGTCTCAGCTTCAGGCTCTTCTGAAGTCTCCTCTGCAGATGTGTCCATCGCTGACTCCTCGTCCAGGATCCTCACGCCGTCATCAAGCTTCATGTAGATCGGCTGCGATAGATCAGAAAATGGTCAATTTGATGGAATAATCTGAGAATTGTGTGTGAGATTTCTGTCTATATTTTATAAGTCTCTTACCCCGTCCTGGGAATCTTCATTGGAGTCTTCATCCTTAGAGAAGTAAAGAGAAAACATTGTATTAATTATAAGGAATCCTGGATCTGATCCATCCAAGTCCAGCATCTCCATAGTTTGTATGTTCTCACTGTCTTTACATTGTGATACAGTCACATCTATGATGACATTTCTGGGTTTTTCTTCCATTACAGGAACAGAGAAGTAAATGTAAGTGTTGTCTCTGTGTGCAGCGCTACAGAACATGTGAGCGCTATATATGTAACTGGATGTACATTGTATAATTGTATCACATTGTCCTCAGTGGAGAACAGGCAGTGAAGTGAATGTGTCACCTTCTAGCATTGGGAATAGCAGCTATAGACATTCATGTGATGATATGAGGATTATATTATGTTGTATGTTCTGGGGGTTTGCTGGAAGGACTTACATAGCTCTCAAGGATCCGCAGTCCAATGGCTCTCGCCTGTTATAAGAATATTAAATATAAAGATAAAATATAATTAGTCACTTTCTTCTCCTGCAACTTTAGATAAATCTCTAGAAATATTTGGAAATGATAATAACATAAGACACTGATGTTCAGGGGTCTCTGGTCTTGTGTACAGTAGGTAATGGCTTGTTCCCATCTCTCCCCCATGTGTGACCCCCCTCCATGTGATAGACGTCTTGTTATGATGACAGTATAATATGACATGTAACATAAGAAGACGTGTACATGTACATATGTGTAAGAAGCGAGAAAGATCTGAGCTCATGTTCTCACCTTCTCGAAGGTGAACTCTTCCTCCCGGAGATTCCTGAAGAACTGGACAGAGGACACTTCATGGTTAGTACAGGGTATAAAGTTATTACAATAAAGGATGAGGATTGACATGACATTTTGTGGAAGGGATTTTAGGATATAAATGTCTAGATACTACTGCTCCCTCTCCTGTGTCTCCTGTGTCTAAGGATCAGCCATGGGCTCCAGGTATTGAAGAACCTGAGGAACCTATTATTGTCATGTCCTACATTGGTCTCTCCTATTCCTGATTCATGATGGAGTAGCCTGGAATTTACGGAAACCACAGATCACATTGGTTGGGTCCTCACTGATTGACAGGTTTATACAGAAACATGGCCGATGGCTTAATATCATCTGTACTTGCTTTTCGTCAGGGAAGGTGCCATGGGTTATGTATCCCTGACCCAGACCCTCTCTGCACATTCTCTGTACAAGTTACACATTGGTCTATTGCGATATAGGACCCACTAATATCACTTACATGGTCCTCGGCGGTCCTCAGGATATGCTCCATGATGAAAAGTGGTGGAGGCTACAATAAAACTTCTTATATTTAGTTTACCCAAGTCTTAGGTTATAAATGAATTACATTAAATTCTGGTATTTAAATAATAATACATCTGATGTTAATTATGTCACTGGAAATGCTATCAATTATTATATATATATACTGTATATACTCGAGTACAAGCCCAGTTCTTCAGCTCAGAAAATGTGCTTATACTTGAGTAAAAAAAACCTCAAAGCTCACCTTTCCGGCGACCCAGCAGGTCTTCTTTTCCCTTGGAAGCAGCAGTACTGTGCATGCCGGCTGCGCACAGACTATGAAGTCACCATCCAGACGGAAGAACAGAAGACCTGCGGGCAGTTGCTGACTATATACGAGGGAAGTTGCTGGTTATATATGGGGGCAGGTTCTGGCTACATACAGGGGCAGGTGGTGGCTGTATACTGGGGGCTGGCTGGGGGCATGGACTGGCTATATATTAAGGTCTGGGTGGCTATTTCCTGGGGGGCAGGGGGCTGGCTATATACTGGGGACTGGCTATACACTAGGGGCTGGCTGGGGGCACGGGCTGGCTATATACTAGGAGCAGAAGGCAAACTATACAATGGGGACAGGAGATGGCTATATAGTAGGGGGCAGGGGCTGGTTATATACTGGGGGCATGGGCTAGCCGGCCATATACTGGGGTGCAGGAGGCTGGCTAGCTATATATTGGGGGGCATGGGCTCGCTATATACTAGGAGCAGAAGGCAAACTATACAATGGGGACAGGAGCTGGCTATATAGTAGGGGGCAGGGGCTGGTTATATACTAGGGGGCATGGGCTAGCCGGCTATATACTGGGGTGCAGGAGGCTGGCTAGCTATATATTGGGGGGCATGGACTGGCACCTATGCATTTTTCACCCTAGGCTTGAAAAATGCTCCAGATTTATAGGCAGATAAAAAAGAGATTTTTTTTTATTGTTATGCTGGAGTGCTGCTATGTATGTTTTTTCTTATGGATGAACCAGTGATCACAGTTCTGAGCTTGCACCAGGACACTATATTTTGGATTTTACTGCAGCTTTGCTTATATATACTGTATATATACAGGTGGTCTCCTACTTAAGAACATCCGACTTACAGATGACCCCTAGTTACAAACGGACCTCTGGTAATTGGTAATTTACTGTATTTTAGCCCTAGACCACAATACAGCTATAACAGGTATCACAGGTGTCTGCAGTTAAGCTTTATTGTTAAAGAATACCGTTCCGACATACAAATTCAACTTAAGAACAAACCTACCGAACCTATCTTGTACAGTACATAACCAGGGTACTGCTTGTATATATATATATCCAAAGCAGCACAACAAGTGAAAAGACGGGAGCACAGCTGTAGGCTCCGTGGCCTGAATCCCAATAATATACAATATGTTAAAGAATAGGCAGCCCTCCAGATTGTATTTAAAAAGTGGGGTGAATCTCTATTCCATTGCGACATTTCGGTGATAGCAATCACCTTTTTCAAACATATAAGAGCAGTCCCCTACTTAAGAACACCCGACTTACAGACCACCCCTAGTTACAAACAGATCTCTGGATTTTGGTAATTCTCAGTACTTTAGCCCTAGGCTACAATGATCAGCTGTAACAGTTATCACAGGCGTCTGTAATGAAGCTTTATTGTTACTCCTGGTTTTTATGACAATCCAACATTTTTAAAAATCCAATTGTCACAGAGACCCAAAAAAATTTGTTTAGAGTTACAATTATAAAGTACACAGTTCTAACTTACATACAAATTCAACTTTAGAAAAGTAATTCAGGGACTGCCTGTATATATATATAAGTCTACCGCCTCCACCAAGCGCAGTAATCCTCTAGGAACATGTTTTAGATAATTACACTGAATACCCACTAATCCTTGTCGTTTCTATCCATTTCCAAGATATTCCCAGTTGCATAACTATGCTAATGGGGTAGTTTATGCACCATGGTTGAGTCCGCAGCTCCCGGAGCACTGCTATTCCTGTCTGGACCATTCCCTTCCTCTCCCAGTACTGCCCCATGTATCTCACAAGACGTATCTCCTGTGTGATGGATGGAGAGGGTAGTAGTGGTCCAGGCAGGAATTACAGCGCTCCAGGTGCTGAGGACATGACCTTCGTGCAGCGATGACCTCATATGGATTAAATTGGGCATATCTTGGAAATTACATAATGGACCCAAATAATAAGAACAATATTTTTAAATCATAGTGCATTTTTCTATAATATGCTGTCAATAGATTATATTCCCTGGGAAGGCGCTATAGTCCTTGCACTGTGAGGATATATTGGCAGATGAAATCTTTTGACACCTTAAATCACTAGTGGTCCGTGGTTTGTGTCATTGTTGTATGATATTCCCTAAAACAGTGGAAAAGACCTGGGGCAGAAATAGGATCTCCTGTATAATTTGGTGGCCCAATACACGGCTCATACCGGAAGTGATGAAAATAACAGTTATGTGCGTCCGTCCATAGAAAAGCTTATGTCTAAGAGATTTCAGATGAATCAATGAATAGCACATGGGCAAATTCTAGATTTTATTGTATACAGTATAGTCATTTTTAGGTACTTTACAGCAGAATATTAGTACAATGATGGACCACATTGACACATCTTGGCCTTTGACCCCTTTTCCACAATATATAATGAATTGCTTTATTTACATTTACACTGTGCCCAATAATTTACACTGTTTATAGAATGTGCCCCATCCATATACACCCTGTATACCCCCAATACTGTATAACCTGCACGCCCCTTCTATACATTATCCCCCAGCAGTATGTATTATATATACCCTCCCAGTGCCCGCACTTACATACATGGTACAGCCAGGTTAGTCACCAGCAGCTAAAGATTACCCAAAATGGAGACATCCGGCTCCTATGTCCAGAGACACTGACCCCAGGACAGAGGACGAGCGCAGACAGTGACCTGTGCCCCCCTATGTCGTCATACTGTGAGTGTGATGTGTAGTCTCATATATAAGGTCAGGGGCGGCCGTATGAAGGATGTGCAGATTATTCCATGTGATAGGAGGCTTAGGCTATAAATGTCCTCTGCTGGGGGTCCTGGGTGGTTGCCAAAATTGCCCATATTATATTCACCATTTGCAAGAAACATTTACATTACATTTTATCACCATTTTCTGTAATCTGTTTTACAAGATGATACAATACAAAGTAAACATCAGAGAACAATACATAACCCAGTAACATAGGATGACACATTTCTCTATTCCTGATAAGCTTAGTACAGAGATTATGTAGGTAACACTGACAGCATTGGTGGAGCAGGCCAGAAGTGCCGACGCCATCATTGTCGACACATCATAGGCCTGCTCGTCCTCCGGCAGTCGCTCCACATCTTCTCCCCACATGGCGGCTCCTGAAGAGAAGGGAACATGATAAAGACCTGGAGCTGTGATTGCATCTGTTACTACGTCTGTACATTTACTAAACTCCTGTATTATGGCCCATTTTGTATGGCTTATTTTTTCACTGTAGTGAAAAATGTAATAAAAATCTTAAAACAAAAAAGATCTGGAGCTTTTATATGGAGGTTATCAGGAGTATAACTAGAGGGGCGAGGAGAATGCAGATGTAACCAGGCCCAGGAGCCTTAGAAGGTCCACACAGCGTCTATTCTCTATAGGAAGGGACCAGCACTATACACAATACATTATAGGGGGTCCCAGCAGGTGGACCCCCAGTAATCATGAGCTTATAACTTATGCTGTACATAGGGGATTAGTGTCTATAATGGCAAAACTCTATAAAAGTTTAACTTAGACTTATTATTTAAACCCATTTCCAAGATTTTTGGGGGGTAAAATGAAAACATGGCATAAATCTTATTCATTGGATGGAAACCATCAGGGAGATTGATCCATAGATATTAGAACCAGTTTCCAGGACCATAGATGTGTCAGGCATTTTATACTGGAATATAAGTAAAAGGCTTCTTATATATAATGTTGTTGGTTACTTTTAGTGTTTTCCTAGTTTTGTGTCCAAGGATGACCCTCAATGGCCGAGTGATATCAGTTATAGATGATAATGGACGTCCTCCCTCCATCACCCGTCATCCTGGGACCAGAAAACAGGGAAGACGCTGCCCAAAGCGGAAGAAGAGCGGTGATGGATCCAGTACAAGATATCTGTGTCCATCCCCATGTGTAACAGCGAGTCTACTGCCTGTATACTGTCCTGTGTGCAGTGTATACATTATGTACTGCCTGTATACTATCCCGTATGTAGTGTATAAACTGTGTACTGCCCGTATACTGTCCTGTGTGTAGAGTATACACTGGGTACTGCCCGTATACTATCCTGTGTGTAGTGTATACACTGTGTACTGCCCGTATACTGTCCTGTGGTGATTGGGGGGGTGATTTGAACTTTAATATTTAGTAATTTTTTTTCTGTTTAACTTTTTTTTTCTTTTATTTTCAATATCTTTAGACCATCTAGGGTACATTAACCTAGATGGTCAAGATCGTTCCTACCTACACTGCAAATACTTCTGTTATTGCAATATAGGCATTTTTCCAGCAATTCATTTACAATGAGCACTGGCTAATTGGAACGAATCTGCACGCTGCAGAGTAGCCTCGTGTCAAAAAAGACACAGGCTACCTGCAACCGATCCCGCCCCCCGATGAGTTCGGGGGCGTGGCGATCGAAAAAAAAAAAAAAAAGATGGCGGAGCCGCGCGCGCCGTCTTTTTCAATGCCGCGGCGGCACGGGGGTATTAAGAGCCGTGACGGTGCTAGCATCCGACGCAGTTTTTAGCGGTGGGGGTTTTATGCATTATGCAAAAACCCCCACCTTGTATGAAGAGGACTCAGCCGTGAGCCTCTTCATACATACTTATTACCTCTGAGCCGAGAGCTACGGCGCAGAGGGTTAAGGGGTAAAGGACAAATTAATGGGAGTGGGACACTAAACAACCCAACAGGTCCAGTTGTGTCCAAAAAGCCCTTTAGCCGTCCGGCTATATAACATACATACATTTAAAAGTTTTCACTTATGCAGTGTGAGCTCACTGAGCCTGAATCACTGCACATGGGTACAGCCGGGGACATACCAAACCGCAGGTAATAAAAAATGATCAATAACATAATAACATGTACGATACACGTCACATGATGATTACACAGCAACAGCAGCCACAAGCACAGGAACTTCCATCGACTGGTGAAGGAGGCCGGGAGTGTAGCTGAGGAATCAATGATGGGTCTGTCTGGATTGCAGTATTTGGGCTCTGGGGGTGTCTTATTAATGAGTTAGCTTTCAGCCTATTAGTAATAGAACAGGCAGTCCCCTACTTGAGAACACCTGACTTACAGAGACCCCTAGTTACAAACAGGACCCAATGGATGCTGGTAATTTACTGTACTTTAAGCCTTAGGCTACAATTGATCAGCAACAGTAACCGTTTATCAAGGGTCTGTAAGGAAGCTGTATTGATATCGATTCTCTATTGACAACCCAACATTTTTAAATCCAATTTCACAGAGACAACATTTTTCTCTGGGAGTTTACAATTATAAAGTACACAGTTCCAACCTTACATACAAATTCAACGTAAAGGGGTTGTCCGAGTTAAAAAAAAATATCTATAATGTGGCCGGGAGCAGGCTGCCTAAAATAATAAGATGTACTTACCTCCGGTTGCCCTCGGTATCCAGCCGCTGCTGTCGCTCGGTACGGGCGCCATGTAAAACTGCCGCCGGAGCGAGGCGAACTCAGCTTCGGCCGGCACGTGGCCGGGTACGCCTAGCCGTCCCTCTACACAGTATGTGTATGAGGGGCCGGGGGAAGGTGTCCGGGTCGGCCGGAACTGAGTCCAGCGCTGCTCGGGGCCCTGTTTGTTACATGGCGCCCAGACGGCGAGGACAGCAGCGCTGATAGGGAGGGCACCGGGAAGAGGTCATTAAAGGCTATTGTTAGTCAGCCCGCTCACGGGCCACATATGTTGTTTTTTAAAAACCGGACAACCCCTTGACAACCCTAAAGAACCTATCTTGTATTGGAAACCTGGGGGGCCTGCTGTATAAGGCAATGAGATGAGCGGAGTGATGAGGCCAAGAGTAGGATGCAGGCCGAGTGACGGAAGGAAAAAAGAAGCGCTCCTCACCTATCCATGAAGGCTGAGAGTCCGACGCTGTATGACGGTAAAACACAGCAACATGTCGTGTATGTTGTTGTATTTTTTTTGTGCTCGGTCAACAGGCTCGGTGTTGTGGTTGTTGTGATGAGACGGTCTGCTCACGCACTGTGACCCTTAAGCAGGTCGCGGGGCCAAGATTATGGGTGTCTTGCCTTCTTCCAGTTGTTTTGTTGAGATGAATGTGTGCTGCACTGTATGACTCATGCTAGTAGTGAAGCTCCTCCGCTACAGATCAGAAGAAGCATAGGCTTGGGAATGAAAAAGCCCAACACTGCTAGAGGGACCAGGATAACAGGACGTTAGAGGTCAGTGACCCTATTGTGAAGCTGGAGTTGAAGTTTGGCTTGGAAACTGTTTTGCAGTTCCTGCAGCCTCCTCGCACTGACCCTATACACTAGAACAGCCACTGGGACGGCTCATTCAAGTTCATAAGTAGTTGAGTGTAGTTCCCCGAGCAGGTGGTATGAGCTATATACAAATAGTGGTGTGTCACAGTGCAGGGGCAGGTCAGGTCAGGTCAGGTGAGCGGGTCCTATGAAGAGCGTGATGTCGTAGGTAGCTGCATTTATCGTTGTCACATTGAACCCATCACATTACACGGCTTGTAACATCATCTGGTTACAAGTGACTCTCCCAGCACAGATGTCAATGCACAATACTTTACTTGATTTGTTGATTCTAACCAATCAAACTTGTATGTGGGGGTCTGCTAGCTGAGCGACCCCAGTGAAAGATCTGGGTAGTTACTGAGGGGACATCAGACTTAGTGAACGTTAGTGCCCTGCCCTCTGCAGCTCCTATGGGTAGAAGTGGAAAGTTCACTAAGGGCAATCATTTCTGTGATTGTACATCCCCTCTAAACCACATGATACTCCTGCCCTAAGGGGTTTGTTGATGAGGGATATGGCTCCAACCGGAGATCTCTGCTTCACGTGACGGAGAAATGAAAGTCACAATTCTAGGAATTGCCCTACAGGTGGTTGTGAGACTGCAGGCTGACACCAATAGCGGAGCGGGTACGGAGGTCACTGCTCTCATACACTATCTGTAGGTATGTTAAAAGTGTAGTATCTGTGTACACACATAGAAAAGACGGCCAACAATTATCAATCTATTATTTCCCACACTAGAAAAGACAAGACACAAGAACACGAGACCAAGACACAAGGACACAACGCCAGAAAAGACATAACAAAGAACACACGAGGAAATGACACAAGACACAAGAGACAAGACAACAAGACACACGAGGACACGAACAAGACACACAGACAAGACACAAGACACAAGAGACGACACAAGACACACGAGACAAGAACAAGTAGCACACGAGACAAAGACACAAAAACACGACGGACACATAGAAAAACACAAGACACACGAGGAACAAGACACAAAAACACACGACAAGACACCGAGACAAGACAACAAAGACACAAGACAAGACCACAACGAAAACACGACACAAGACAAGACCACAAGACACAAGAGACAAGACAGTACTATACAATACAATACACACGTATACAATACAATACACAATACAACACACTAAACAAACCAACCTATAAAACAATACCCCATATACAAACATACTACACACAATAAATACACCACTACCACAATACAATACACACTATACCCACAATACCAATACACATATACAATACACACTACACAAAGTGGCACAAGTCTCCAATGGACAATGCACCGGCCTCCTATTATACCTTGGGAATGAGCGAAAAAATCAACACCTTTAACGCCTGAAGCCACTTTCACCTTCCTGACACGGCCATTTTTTAAAATCTACATGTGTCTATTTAAGTGGTTATAACTTTGGACGCTTTTTAACATATCCAGTGATTTGATTTGAGATTGTACTTCATGTGGTTCAGAAATTTAATACTATATTTAGTATTTATTTATGAAATAAAGGAAATTGGCCAAAATTTTGGAAAAACAATTGTTTTCAAATTCAAAATTTTCTACTTTTTTTTGGAAAAGTTGTTCATTCACTTAAAACTTGCTAACTACATTTTCCATATGTCTGCTTTAACTTGGCATCATTTTGCAAACATCTTTACCTTTATTTGGATGTTAGGGGCTTTATAACTGTAGGTGCAATTTTTAGGATTTTCACGAAAATCATCAAAACCTACTTTTTGGAGGTCAATTTATGTAGTAGAAGAAGTGACACATGACAGAAAACCCCCACAAATGACACCATTTTTAGAAAACATACACCCCTCAAAATATTCAAAAACAACCTTTGGGATTTTGTAACCCCTTTGAGCGTTTCGGAGGGTGAAAGAGAATGTGAAAGTGAAATTAGAGAAAATTGTAATTTGATCTTACTATAGATTATTGAACACTAAAATTTGACCTTCACAATGGGTAAAAAGGAAAATGCATTTTACAATATTTGGAAAGTCACCCTTTGGAGAATCAGGCAAGTGTAATTGTGTATTTTCCCTTAAAGGTGTTTGCTCAATTAGGTCCTAAAAGGAAAAAGGTGAACATTTTCCCAAAAAGTCACTTTTACGGATAATTTTTGTATCCCATAAGCATTAAAGATGAAACAACCCCACAGATGTTTACTAGCATTCTCCGGATGTATAAAATTCAAATAAAATGTTGTATGGGTACGCAGTAGCTAAGCAAAGGGAAAAGAGGGGAGTTGTCTTTTTAGAAGCAATTTGACAGGGACATCCTTACATGTTGTCGGATTGCATTTAGAGAGCCGTAGTGGTACCAAAAATGAGGGAAACCCCAAAAGTGTCACCATTGGAAAGCACACCCTTTAGAGGAATTTGCCAAGTATATATGTGTATTTGTCGAAGGTGTTTGATTAATTAGGACGTAAATAGATAAAAGGAGAACATTTCTAAAAGGTCATTTTTACTCCTAATTTTATATAGCCACAAGGGATAAAAAAATGTAATAACCCCCAAAATGTGGTATTATAACCTATTTCTCTCGAGTGTAGAATTACCCCCACATGTGTATATAAATGTGGTATGGGCGCAGAGTAAAAGGAAAGGGGAATGTGCCTTTTAGAAGCCAATTTGACAGAAATGTTCTTGACAGCATTTGGAGAGCCCTAGTGGTATTAAAACAGAGAAGGAATCCGAAAAGTGACCCTAAATCTTTGAATGGAAACGCCAAACCTTTAGAGAATTTGCAATGTGAATATATTGTATTGACCTACAGGTGAATATCCAATTAGGCCGAATCTTAAAAAGGTGAAAATTTTCCGTATAAATGTCACTTTACCCCTAAATTTATGTAAGCCACAAGGATAATATATTAAATAAACCCCAAAAAAAAAGGTGTTAAAACTATTTCTCCCGCGTGTAGATAGAAGTTACCACACATGGCATATACAATGCTTTGGGCGCACAGTAGAGGAAAGAGGGATGTTTGGTCTTTAGAGGACAATTTGCCAAGAAATCCTTCACATGGTCAGGATTACATTGGAGGAGCCGTAGTGGTACCCAAAGCAGAGGAAAACCCAAAAAGTGACCCTAATTGTTGAATGTACACCCATTGGGAATATAGCAGGGTAATATGTGTTGTAGGGTAATACACGTGGTGTGAAATGAGCATTGAACATTTACAGGTGGTTTCCACATATGATGTGCATGGAGTCAAGATGGAAATTGACAATATTTCTGGAAGTTACGTGCCTGTGATGTGGCGCCCCGTATGAGATAATCGAGCGGTATAGGGAGCAAGGGGACCTAACAGGTGTTTACAATTAGTCATTTTACCGAAATTAATTCACAAAAACAGGTTAGGGGCGTGAAGTGGGATGCTAGTGTATAAGGGAGGTAGAATTATACCAGGGGACAACTAAACTTTTTGCATCTGGAGGTGTAGCAGAGGTATCTTAGTAGTTATAGTGGCCAATCCTTAGTATATAGTGTCCAACTTAGTAGAGTGTCCATCTAACTCCTTCTTTTGGAACAGGACTCTTTATTGAGTCCTACCATTAGAAGCAGCAGAATTCACTGGGAAAATGCTTTCCTGGCACAAAACACAGGAATACATCTAAACAGAGGTTACTGGGGCCGTCCTTCTGTCCCAATATTGGTTTCTACTATCTTCCTCTTGTGAAAACGGAGAAATGATACGGCAGGACGTGCACATTGGAACAGCCCGTAACAGTTGTTACAGCATCACTGAACAATGTGCATGGCCAGCGCTTTATTAGTTTTTAGTAGGGACCTTTCGCCAAGTGTTGCTTCTTATTAAGCCTCAGCGATGCCCATTGTGACGAAATTGTGCTTTTGGCGGGACCAAAAAATCGACAGCCAATAGCGGCAAACAGGGAAGAGGGGCGGACACCAAAACCCCTCTGGACCGCAAGGCACAATTGGTGGCTGTCAAGAACAGCCGCCCCCTGCCCCGATCACCGTGTATACAGACATAGTTACGGTATACTGACGTTATAAGACATGCGTGCTATTGGCTCGTCTGAATACGATCATTGGATCATGAAAAGTTCAGCAATCTGAACTGGGGGGTGTGGTGGCGAAGTAACCTTGGTCCATGGGGCAGGATGGAGGCTGTGAGGAACAGCCGCCCCGTCTTACCCCGATCAGTGAACAGCGCCGTTCCTTACCCTGACCGGTGTGGAAAGTCACTACCCGCCGACACCGTTCTATAACTCAACGCTCGTTGGGAATAGGCTATACAATCTATTTCTTTTTTATAAGCAATTTAGACAAATAGATAAGGGATTTTGTTGTTTGCGAGACGAATTGCCAACTGTAAAAAAAACTTAATTTTAGTGGGTTTTTAGTTTATGAAGCAATTTATTAACTTTTTTACGTGTGTGTGGAGGAGGAAAATAAATCCTCAATTCTTGTTGGATTTTAGCATTTTTTTTGGGGGGGTTCACTGTAGCATAACAATAATATATATCTTTATTCTACGAGCATACGATACGGTGATACCTCATTTATATAGTTTTATTTTTATTGTCACCCATTTTATTGAAGGAAGAAATAGGAATAGAAAAAATTGCATTTGTTTTAGTAGGCCATTTTTATAGCAGCACCCAAATTTAAAAAACTATAGTATTTTTTTGATTGACGGAGCTGGTTGTAAGCTATTTTTTTGCGTGACAAGTGCTCTTTTTATTGGTATCATTTTGGTGCTTTAACTTTTTCGGATCACTTTTTAGAACATTTATTTGTAAAGCAATTGATAAAAAGTTTTTTTTAATTTGGCAAGTTTTTGGGGTTGTTTTTTTACACGTCACCGAAGCGGTCCAATTATGATTAGGATTTATTGGACAGATTGTTTACGGAAACAGCGATACAAATAAGTGGGGTTTTTTCGTGATTGATTTAGTGTTTTTTATACTATTACTTGGTAAAGGGAAAGGTGGTGTTTGGGGGGACTTTTTCACTTTATTTATTATTTCTTTTATTGTAAAAACCTTTATTTATTTTTACGTTTTTTACGATTGTATCTAAGCTTGAAAAAGTGATCTCTGATAACTTGTCAAGATGTTTTAAGGTTACACAGTGCAATACAGAGGTATTGCACTGTGGATATGTAAGACACTGAGCATGCTGAGCATGGCCCCCAGGGTCTTACAAGCGGCCTGCCAGAAGGCACGGAACCCGGCTTCCGGATCAGATCTCGCAGCCCCGGGCACCGGCAGTCACGGGCTGCGATCGGAGAAGCGACCCCGGAGCGCCGCGGGGGGGGGGGGTCAGATTCAGCTATATTGCTTACTCTTTAAATCCTCTAACACGCCGCGGTCACGCGAACGCGGCGGTTTGTGTTAGGGTTAACACCGCGAGCGGAGGAAAAATCTCCGATCGCGGGTGTTAGAGGCGGGTGTAGCTATAAGATATAGCGACACCCGCAGCTTCTGGCGCCGGCTCCGTTTCAAGGGAGGCCAGCGCGAAGCTTGACGTAATAGTACTGCTTTGGGGAACGCACATCCGCGATTGCAGTTCTATATGTCAAATGTCGGGAAGGGGTAAAAGCATGACTGTAAGCTGTATCATCAGACAATGTTATACTCTCATGTCTTATGTTATCTGCAATGTAGAGAATGGGACACCCCCCTCCCCCGATCTACTAACTGCTGGGGGTCAGTCTGTCATTGCAAATGGACCCTGACCATTAAGCTAATCAGCCCTTATCCTATGGATGGGATCAAGGGTGATTAGCTTTATGTTATTTGATAAACCAATTGTACAACCCTTTATAGAGAGGATGCTTGCTTACCCTGCTACTACATCAGATCAGGGGGGACCGACAATATCAGGTCCTAGGTGTGATACCCCAGTTGGCAGATAAGGGATAAACAAATTTAGGACAATCCTTTTTAAGGCTAAAGATGAATTACATAACTGGAGTGCCGTAGTCTTAGTTACAAGAGGTCCCCGACTAAGGACACCAACTACTACCACAACAGCCCTTTTAGTTAAAGACGGACCTTGCCCACTGTGACTCTGGTGAAGTACTTCGGATACATTACTATAGTCCAGATGCAATGATCAGCTGTAAGGTGTCTGTACATGAAGCTATTGATCGTCCTTGGGTCCCATGACAGCAAAAAAAATTTAACTCCAATTGTCACTGGGGCAAAAAAAATTTGTTGTGGCGATCTTAAAATTTTCAAATATACAGTCGAACTTACAAACAATTCAACTTAAGAAAAACCTCCGGACCCTATCATGTACGTAACCCGGGGACTGCCTGATATCCTGCCTTAAAGGAGATTGTACATGTTTTATTGGTTTGTATGTGATTGAAATTTGCAGCTTTCATTCAAATAAAGGGACTTTTACTTAAATAAAAGGAAATTCCCCACTTTCACCTCCTTCAGGACACGTGTTGGGGCGATTGGTCCATTAAGGACCTTATAGATGGTTTAGTGTACAAATAGCCCTATAGATGGGCCCTCTGGCCCACTATAAAAAAAATAATAATTTATAATTGGCCTGCTCCGGATATCCCAGCAACTGCGCAGTCGTGGGAATGAACCTGCAGACTGCCCCCCAGATTACAGGTGCATTCTCAGGGGGTGCAGCACTGTGCAATGAAGCCGCAGTTGTACTGCTCCAGCTTCACTGTATTACGCAACACGCACGGGGAGCCACCAGAGATGGGTCAATACGTCTCATTCTTGGTAAGTCTAAAGGGTTTTTCTTATCGCAGGCCCAGAGGAGCGCCCAGAGGCAATGGAGACACTAAAACCACTGGACCAAAAGGATGTGGGTGGTTTAGAGTCCCCAAAGCCCTGACAGTCCCCGTTAAAAAAAAAAATCATCACATCCAATAATGTAAACCAGACGTAAAAATAAAGGGTGATGTCACACATGGCGTTTAGGCGTTTTAGCTAGTGCGTTTTCAGATCGTAAAAAAAACACGTGCGTTGTTTGTCGGTTTTCCGAATTTCGCAATTAAAAACTGACAAAAAACGCATTCGTTTTCAAAAAACCACATGGGTTTTAACACATGGCGTTTTTGTACTATATGAAACGCAACAACTAAAAACAGCCAAAAACGCCATCTCATAGATCCAGGCACCGTGGACTGTGGTGGTGGTAATCTTCTTATTATGGTTCCATGACCTCCTCACTCCTAAAATTCAACTGTTTAACATATATATCTCCTCACGTCCCCCCCTCCCTCTGCATGCGGTAAGCTTAACACAGTGAGAGAGGGAAGTGCTCCGGCATGTAAAAACCTGTGAATCTGCGACCAGGGGGCTCTGGTAATAACCCTAGATCCCTTTAGTCTCATTATCAGAATTGTAAAAGTTGATTTTTAGAAGGAAGGGAGGCCATGGTAAACAAATATAAGAAGATTACTACAGTACCGATGCCTGGATTATGAGTAAGGTCATGGTTTATCATGCAGGTTGTTGTGATGGTCGTAGATTTTCCTTGCATATATACAGCGTCCTTCTTACACTGTACCCGTTATGTGGGTTCAGCAGTTTTGATCAATCCAGTGAATTAAACAAACTTCAACCCCAGAAGAGGTATTAAGCTGATGTGCGCAGCACTCTTATGTAGATGTGTTTCCCATGCCAAAGGATTTAAGGAACAGATAGTGTGTCAGACGGAATTTCATGGAAAATCTACTGGCAGGACGAAAACACGATTCCCCGGGATGAACCCGAATCAGCGAGAAAAATCTATAAATAAGAGTAATACTTGGAAGGAGGGAGGTGCACCGGAACACCGCGACGGCTGACAGATGGGGCTCACGCCAGAGGGTGAAAACATCTGATCGTATGGTAAAATAAGGGGCCCCACACGACAAAGCCGGGCCAATCCCTCATGTTGTGTGTCCTGTAAATACAATGGATAGAGTTACAGACAAATGAGGAATAAACAGGTACACTACAGGGTAAGAACCAATACAAGCGCCTCCATGTAGGAATCGGTGGGCCGTACTGGACATCATTTTCTCAAAATAAAGGTCACAGAGGTGGATGGGACAAACAACCCCACTTCACAAATTTAATTACCTCACGCCAGATCCTAGTTTGCGCCATCACATCGCTACTATAGGTTCTTCGGCAAATGGCGTCCGGGAGGTGACCCAGACCCCCCCCACACTGGTCAAGGAAGCACAGAAAGGAAGTGATGTATGAGCTCAAATTCCAAATATGTCTTTAATTATCCTCTCTTTAATTATTGATCACAGCCCACAGCCTGATGTGTGCGAAACATGGGATTCGTACGTTAATATGACACCCGAAGGCTGTTTACGGGAGTCTGAAGGACTCTCCCCCTTACTGCAACGTGACTCGTATCAGCTAAAAAAATGACTCGTTCTGCCAGTTTCACATGTCTATGCAGGAACATGGTTTCTTTCTTTTATCGGGAAACCGTGAGATTTCACATAAAGAGGGGATCGGGACCTGTGTTTAGGCGCGTTCACACGTTGCGTTTGGTTGTGTTTTCATTGCGTTTGAAACGCTTACAACAGCTGATGGAGGTAATTTGCCTAATTACCATTACAGTTACGTTCGTAAAGCAATGTTAACTCATGTGTAACAAAACGCATATGTTAAATTTGTTAACACACACGTTAGTTAACCATAGCACTTATACGAGCGTTTTGTAAACGGAAGCGTTAACAGTGGAGGTTATTAGGCAAATCACCTCTCCCAGCTGTTGTATATGGTTGCAAAACGCATGAAAACGAGGTCAAACGCAACGTGTGAAGCGCCCTCAGTGTCCCATATCTTGCAGCGGACAGGTTACCTTTAAGTATATTATATGCTTTTGCCCGGTCATCAAGGGTTGAAGACAGAACCAAAGAATCCATTTAAGACTGGATATTTTCCACAAAACTATGAAAGTGAATGTGGTGCCATTTAATTTGATTACACTCCCTTTCAGGCACTGTTACGTCTGTCATACACAGTCCTAGGGCTGCGTTCACACCAAAGCATTTCATTGCGTTTTTTAACCGATTGAAGACCCCCCACCCCTGAAAAGACATTGGGTGCAGTTACTTACCGGCCCTGTCGCAGCGTTTAGTAGATGTGAGGAAATATAATGTGGGAACATTTACTATGGTTGTTTCACCATTTTGACGAGATTATGACAATGAAGCCGCGTTATCCCCTCCTCTTCTGCCCTTTCGTACCACTAACGGTAAACGTACGATAGACGTCCGTTAATAACGGACGCTAGCGCACAGGGGGAGGTCCTCGGCCCCAACGAACTGCGTTTCCAGAAGAAACGAATGCGATCGGCTTAAAAACGCATGCGTTTCCATGGAGGACATCCCCCCTGTGCGGCTAGCGTCGCATTTTTTATGAAGGGAGCTAGCGGTAAGTGTGACGTTGGGCCTTAAGGGTGATGCCACACATGGCGTTTTGAACACGTTTTTGGTGTTGTCCGTTTTTAAGCAGTCCAACCAAAAAAAGCATGCGTTTTTGAAAAATGCATCCGCTTTCGACCAATTTTAATTAAGATAATTTGGTATATAAAATCTGTCAAAAAAGGATGCGGTTTTATAACGACTGATTAAAAACTACAAAAACGGGTCAAAACGCCACGTGTGGCATCACCTTAGATAAAGCTCCCCCATGTGCGAGCACGACGGGAGCTTCAATTGTGTGTTTAAAAACGCAATCATAACGCGTGTGGAAACGTGGCCCTTAGGCTTCCCTCATAATATAATATATATTACCAAACAATATAGGAGGATGCTAAGCCCTCGTTATTATAGTATACACTGATCTGTATGTACGTGGCTCACCGCACAGGCCACAGTGGTGTTCACATGTCGCACCTTGAATTTGAAGCACCAAATGCCAATATACATGTATGGTGAAGAAACAGCGGTGAACTGCAGCCTAAGCCAGCGGGTGTGTAGTTTTATTCTCCATTACATGAGTCATGAAGGTACTGTAAAGTAGCACAGTGGTGAATACAACCGAGGAGGAAACATTCAAGGGCTCCTCAGCACTGAGCACTAATGAGACTGTTGTTTTCTGAGGTAAATTTCCTGCTCCCATGGGTGTGTGTGATCTCCAGGGTATTATGTCCTGACAGCAAGTTAGATGAAACAGCCGAGAAAATCTTGTGATGAGACATTACAATAGGGGGGGGGGCGGGGCTGAGTGTTTTACCACAGATTAGAGCAGCCCTGCTGAGACACATTCCAGGAATTCATCCAGAGAGACACAACCTGTCTCCCCCTCTCCTGCCGCCTGCACATCAGCACAAGCAGATAACAGTTGATGCAGTAGGTTGTAGCTCGGCTGCCGCCTCATTTAATTAGTTGTATCTTATCCGCATAGGCCACGCCCACTTCGTTTTTCTCATGAAAAGTCATAAATGGCGGCCGCAGAGCCGTGAAATGGCGGGCAGCATCAGAGAATGATGGCAGATTACTAAACAATGAGATATAAGTAGTGTAATGCGTCCAAACAGCTGCTCATTTTACTTTGCACAACAACTCACACACTATAAGTAATCATTAGAACTTGGTGACCCATTCTCCATGTCTGCATCTGTGGAGGGCAGAGTTATTCTCACTGTATATGCAGTCCATCGATGGCCGCCATTCACACGTGTTGAAAGCTGAGGAGCTGTAACATTTCTTGCGTTTTTTTTCCATTGCATTTTTGCATCTTGAAAAAAACGTCATATTTGCATTCTGGCATTTTTAATGTTTTTTTTCGGTTAATGTCGTAACTTGGGTTTGTTTTTGTGTGCCCCTATGTTTTTTGTCCTGCATGTTTAAGATGCGTTTCATAAACTTTTTAATGGTTGCATTTTTGAAAACGCAGTGTTTGGGCTTTTGCGTTCTACCGACGGCGAAACGTGGCGTTTGAACAGTTTTTGGGGGTTTTGGTTTTTACGCATTTTGTTAAAAAACGCATGCATTTTTGAAAAATGCATCAAGTTTTGGACCGTTTTACCAATTATCTTAATGAATAACCGGTCTCCAAACGGCTGCCGCTTTCAAAATCGTATGCAGGGATTTAATTGACTGATTTAAAAACGGCCAAAAAGGTTCAAAACGCCCACGTGTGCCGCCCCGGCCTTATTGTGTTGTGAATAAAATACTCAAACAGCAGGGAGAAGAGAAGATCAGTGCATCTGTTACATTTCTAAGGACAAAGCTGAATGCATTGAAGTACATCAAGCATCGCTTTTTTGAAAATGCAAACGCAAGCAGATTTGACCAACGCCATAATAAAAAGCGGCATGTGTTTTTAATGCGTTCAAAAAAGCCACTATGTCGCGGGCCGTACTGCTTTGTAAATGGAATGTGTGAACATCGTTTTTGTCAACACAATCAATTAGGCCAAATCTCCTACTGCGTATTGGGTTAAACGCGATGTAAATGCATATGCGAACGCAAAGCCTTAGATTCTTATATGTACTAGAAAAAGTTATGTTGTGTATTCCAGGATGTGTTTTAGGGAGCGGTCACACATTCGCTAGAACTGCGTTTACCGACAATGGAAAAATCCCTTTGAAACCACATACCGGTGATTTTGGTGGAAAGCTGACCATTCTAGGGAAAAATATGAAACAATGGAAGTGTTTCGCCGCAATTATCAGGGAATTTCAGAGCTTTCTTTGCACTTCTGACTTGTCAGACCTTAGACTTTACTTAGGGTGAGGCCACCACATGGCGTTTTTGGTCCGTTTTTGAGGGCGCTGTCCCACGTTGCGTTCGCAAACGGCAGAAGCATTCAAAACCGCGCCCACCGGGGCGGTCCGGTCCGATCGCATCGCGTTTCTATGGAACACGCCTGCGATCGGGAACGCAAAACCCCGGCGGGCTCGTACCCGATCGACAGGCGTTTCCATAAGAAACGCAAATGCGATCGGACCGCGGGAACGCCCCGGTGGGCGCGGGTTTGATAATGCGTCTGCGTTGCGAACCTACGGTGGGACAGCGCCCCTTAGTCAGTTTTTTTTCCAATTAGCTTAATAGAATAAACAGGTTGTAAGCAGCCAACAAACGGACTGAAACAGGATGTGTTAAAAAAAGGGACCAAAACGCCATGTGTGGCATCACCCTTAGGGGGCAGGGCTTCAAGTGAAAAGGGTTTGTAGTCAAGCAAAATAGTAAGTGTGGGAAAAAACTGTGACACACAGTTCAGACCAACTAAAACTAGTCTAAAGTAGGAACTGACAGTCTTGCTCATTCACAAAAACTATAAGGGGGTGCTGTGATCGGCCATAAATTGGTAAAAGATAAAAAGACACCAATAATAGAAAAAGGCGAACACGTGGTGGTTGTGTTTCGGTACCGACTTCAGGGAGCTCAAGCCTTCTTAACGGCACCAGAATTTATCATCACAGTGACAAATCTAGGCAGCAAAAGACTGTTTTTTCTAGCCAGAGACTGGCGGAAACCTGTTAATTCCTACCCCCCGCCCAAATCAGTTTAAGGGATGTCCATTAATTATAATTATATTATATATGAACAATGGAGTGGGAATATTGCTAGCAAGAGCTTACAATTCTAGGAGCGGTTGACACAAGCGGTTTTACAAAGACTTGTATAAAGGCCCAGCCATTAATTTATAGGGAACAGAAGCTGGTGCAGTGCAGCTTTGGAGAAGTCCTGAAAGAAGTGAGGGAGAGCACAAAAAAGCCATTTTCAACAATTGTTTTTGCTTCAGCTGTGGACCTTCCAAAAAAATACTTCCAAGTTTAAGGTCTAAGATGAAAATCAGAGAAAAGATCACCTCTATTAGACAGTTGGGGTCCGAGAAGAAGGACCACACCAATTCAGCTGACCCCGGCTTCATCCAGGTCAGAATCAAAACAAAAGAAACCGTAGAGTTCTGCTTTCCGAGAGCAACGGCATTACACAGAGGATGGAGCTCTCTTCTGTATTGAATAATTGTAAATGATCAGGAACAGGGGTCACTGCAGATATACAAGCAAGAGTCATGTGTAGGGGCCCATACAATAGGGTGCCCAGGGTATGGCCTCATACAATTCACTGTTCTCTAAACTTGTACAGATAACATACAATGCTGTCCATCATAAAATTTCTGCCGGTTACATACTAAGAGTGTGGCCTACAAAAGGGTCATTATAGAAGACACCACATTGAAGATTAACTGTAAGGAGCCTCAAGATGCATCAAGAAACACCAAAACAGAGTAAACTTGGTCTCTTAACCACGATGCACAACTCTGCATGTATCAGATATGGCGGCAGTGGCATAGGTTTGTATAAAACTGGGTTTCTAAGTAGGGTGCAAAAGGGTCCCATACAATGGAATCCAAAGTACATGTAGGACGATGTTGGGTTTAAAGCATAACTTACAGAAAAGGGAAACAGAGGAACAGACAATACCAAAGGGAAACCTGGTGGCCGCTTGGTCCATTCGTTTATGTATTGTGAATAATATTTGTATCTTGGAATCCAACCATTAAAGATCTAAGTACGGGACCAGAATTAAATAGGGATTCCGAAGGCGGTCAGGTGTCACGCTTAGAGGGAGTTTCCAAGAAAACTCAGCAGTGCCAGGAACAAAACTTAAAAACATAGCAATTTTATGGGGAACTGCTACCATCTAATGGATGGCTGTGGTGGTGTGTGTGGTGTGTGTGTGTGTTGGGGGGGGGGGGGGGTCCAATCACTTTCCTACAATGGCAATGTCATGACTCCAAGGAAGTGTAATGTGATGATCCATAGAAAAGTCTATGGAGGAGATGGAAAAGTTAATGTCCACTTTTAGTTTCCATATGCTGTATGTGTAATGGAAAGGCCCGATGAGGTTGTATGTAACAAGGCCTAAAGTTGCTCTTTTAATTCAAGTAATTTTTATTACATGATTTTGGAAGTTTAATATAAAAATACAACAACAAAAAATACAAGTAAAACAATTAAAAAACAATCGCAATACAAACCCACCCATTTATCCTGGAGATGTGTGGCGGGTTACCATGCAAGACCGGGAGGTGAACGAAGAAACCAAGCGCTTTGTTGTTGGCTAATTTTGACTTACACCTTGATCAAAAAATAAAACATACTGGCCATAGAAATACAGTGATTAGTTACCAATATAATGGGAGATTCCTTGCATCCAACAGTGAGCAACTAGCAATTTACAAGCCTGACAGAGGATCTTATAAACAGCCAATTTTTGGGGGGGGAACTTTCCTTAGACCCCAATCCAGGATCCCACCTACATAGTTCTGGAACGGGAATATAAAAAACCTTTTGTGAGGGTTTTTTGAAAAGCATCCGTTTTGACTATTTTATCAAGATAATTGGTTTAAAACCTGTCAAAAAACGCCTGCATCATTTTAAAAAAAGGACTGCTTAAAAACGACCAAGAACGGGTTCAAAAGCGCCATGTGTGGATTCTCCTTAGGCATTAGTAGCCCCAACTCGTAAGCATCCTCAAAAGATGAGCGAGGGTAAGAAGCATCAGAACGATAAAACCCATCTGATCTACACTCTAGGGGACCATTTATCAGGGCCTTATACGCCAGTTTTCTGGTTGAACGACCAGGAATGCAATTATTTCCCCCTTTAGGGTGCGGTCACCAGGTACGCTAGCGTGCATTTACAACACAACTGTAGAGCACAGAGGCGTGCCTGTGGCCCGATCGGCATATTAATTTCCAGTTTGGACATTTGCGATTGGTAAGCCAAGGAATGCATTTTAAAATGGAAAACGACTACGTGATGATGGCCGAGAACTGCCTTAGCGTTTGTAAACAAGTACTAGCGGGGTATTTGTTACCACACCGATGCCAATAGGATGGAAGGTATGAAGGGGGATTGCTCCGGTTGCGAGTGGAGAGACCACTAGCTATAACCTGTCGTTCAGGGCGCAGGTAATTAGGAAGTTCTACCCATGCCATTGCCAGCGAGCCTGCCGCCAAATCCATCAGGAGATGAAGCATCCTGATGTATCCATCATGGAGGAGGCGTGGGGTTTCTTCATAGGCTGGCATTACCTAGTGTCGCATATGATAAATCCCGTCCATAAGTATTCAAAGAGATGGAAGAACCTGTGAGCCTCATGAAGGAAATAGAAGAATGGCAGACCAGGATCTCAGCCATTATCCGAATCAATGTTGCCCACTCATGACCTCTTTTCCCTCATAGAGAAACAATATTTTTACATCAGGGACCCTGCCGTCCATTGGTAAACTCTCTACTGCCTGGTTGCCCTCCAAAAACGGAATTTGACCACTCAGTGTGAAGAACTAAACGTAACATGTATTGCTGAGGGTCTGATCTGCTATATCTTAACATAGGCACTCATATATATGAAAACTCAATTCTGGGGGAGAATTCATTGTCGGTTATTTAGGGTGTGATGACACGGAAAAGTAAGTGAAGTGCAGATAATTAGAACAAAGTTCCCGTTGTCATGGAAATAGTGTAACCAATCCAATCATCCAAGGGTTATTAAAAATTTCAGTCCATAGTTTTGGCTTCTTAAATGACTTCAACATGTTTCTCTAACCCTCAAGTGATTGTTTTTTGTTTTAGCAGTTTATAAAAATAAAACAAGTTGTGACTTGCAAAAATGTAATTGGACTAAAAGTTATCTAATTGTAAGAAAAATAGGAAAAGAAATAATAGTTTCCCATTTTATCAAGCAATTCCAGCTCCACAGCTCTAGAAAATATCTCTGTTGACGATGTATACATGTTATCATCTTATCCCATGTCACTGCTGCAGCTAATCACTGGTCTCAGTGGGTCTGGTGGGTCCAGGGTGTTTGTGGAGTATACTTGATGGGGAGGACCAGAACTGTGGTGAGAAGAATCAGGTGAATTGAGGTTTTATATTATAACAAGTTTCTAACTTCGGCTAACTTTTTTGTTGATCTTTTGGACACACAGTGGTGCGTTGCAAACTAAATCTCCCGGGACACTTGTAAATAAGATGTTTCCGCATTAATCTCCTGTGTGCCTAAGGTAGATATCGCAGTCTCTTAGCATTATAATCTGTGGCTTTGGCATGTGTAGAGAATTCACTATGATTATGATTTCACTGTGATAACCTTTTATTGTTGTGACCATTAGTCATTACGGAAAGAAAATTCCCATTCTAATCGGGTACTTGGCTAATGGGCAGTTGGTGCACCCTAGCGTGTCCTAAGCACCCTGAGCACATTTTTCCTTCCCTTGACCAATACACTTTCCTCAGATAAACAGGGAAGATGTGTTACGGTTGATAAGCATGAGGTAACACGGGAAGAGAGGAAGTGATTTAGGGCCGCACAACATTGCCCCAGATGCTGAGAGATGTGAGGTTAACCCCACGTGCACAACAATCGCATTAGATATTGGATTAAATTGAGGAATATCTGTAAATGCATTAATGGATAGAAAAAATAATAAAATGGGAGCATGTACAACAAACAGTCTATAACATGGGACACTTGGGGATTCCTTTCTCCTGAACTCTGGGTTCCCAATATTCAAGCCCCACAAAGATCGATGCATATTCTACCTGTGGAAAACTGTCTGTCATCAGAAAACCCCTTTAGGAAACATTCATATCTAGGATAAACAAAACAAAATGATGACCCACACACACAAAGTACTCATTTTACCGCCAGGTCCAAAGAAAAATGGTGGCTAACTTGTGATGTTGACACATGATTGCTTCTCAATAGACACCTCTGATCTTATCATAAATCGACTAATCAAGGCTACATGTTAGATAATGATGAATCATTTATTACCACTACATGTAAATAAAGGCTAAGCTAAAGGAAGGAATTTCTATGTAGGTAGAGATAAACTATCTATAATACAGGGACAGTATGACTCTGTGATATCTGGGGGTTCTCGGGATGGAAATTTACTTGGGCATAGCTGGAGAAAAATAGTTTCAAATCCCTGTTAGTAATGTCCATAGTTTAGTTATGTTGATTCACGCCTGGATTATTTCTCGAGTCTAAAGGCAAGATTAAACATGCCTGAGTCAAGAAGTCAGTGAACGCGGGGCGCAGAGAAGAAAAAGACTCTTGTTAATGTATAATCCGTACGGACTCGAGATGTAATGAACCAAAATGAAGGACCTATAGGATGGTTCCTTGGGCCCAACAGATAAAAAATTATCACCCTCCGTAAAACCCTAGGAAAAAAGTTGGACTGGGTTCCTAGGACCACCAGAGAGGTCCACTCGTCCCATATCCCCCAGCCAAATAACTCTAGCAGCCTCCAAGTGTGGTGTTTATGATGGACCTTGGGGTTAAGTGTTTGGGGGTTGAGCAGGGCCCACCGGAGGCTCTAGGTTACTCTAGTGGCCAATCCGACATGCTCACGATGTTACTTGTTGTGAGTGAGAGCAGGATCGGGTCTGAAACCAATCTCTTGAATGGTTTGAGGAAATGCCCTATCCTGCGGATGGATAAAATTGACGTTCAGACCTCATAGCACAACCAACAATATTGTCAAATACTTTTATAGCTACTTGATTACAATTGAAACCTTATTGGGCAAATTTACTTAAACGTCCCGACTGGAGTTTCACCAAGTGCATTGTCCCGACGTAATGACACTCTGCCTCGATCACAAGATAGGTCATGTTGCCCGATACTGCAGTGTCGCTCCCCGCTCAGGTACGGCAGAGCACGTCTTTTAGTGGTGCATCTAAGTGCTTTGCTTGCGACACAAGTTCAAAGTAATCATGCGCTCCGTCCAAATCATGCCTCTTAAATGTGTCGCCTGGAAGGAGCCAGCGCAGCGGTGCCAAAAGTGTGCGCCAAAAATCCAAGCACAGACACATGTGATAACTGTCCAAGCGTGAATCCTAAGAAAAAGGGAACAACAGTCCCACAAAAGTGAGCAGCGGGCCCAACCCTTAGTAAATGAGCCCCCATTGCGTTTCCTTTCCCCCTATGTCCTTTCCCAAGGGCGGTCGCAGGTTGTCTGTTAGGCCCTCCGGTGGTGAGACAGAGAGGCCCATTGCAGGCGTGAATCACATGGGCGGCAAATAAAAAATTCAGAAACTAGAACAAAAAGTTTATTTTTGTTACCCTAAAATTCATGTCCCTAGTTTATTACCAGCCGCAAATGGTGAATTTGTATAAAGCCCCCGCTACCACCAAGGGATTCATAAGAAACAGCCCCCTACTACATGGATTCCTTATGTACCAGCCTGATGTGGTCCCCCCCACAACAGGCTCTGGGCCGGCAATTGCAAGGGTTATGCCCCAGTGTGGCACCCACTGTCTCTTTTCCTACCCATCTTCATTTCCCGGTTTCCTCCCCCCCCCCCCCCCCCCCACACCTTCGTTTCTACTGTCTGTGTATATTACTGGTGTATACACCTTCCCCTTTTGCAGAAAATTGTCTTCTCTCTGTTTTTCTCCTTTTTTCTCCCTTAAATAAAAGATGAGATTCGGCGCAAGTAGATTTGCATTCTGTAGCAATAACCCTTATGCTCAACTGTTTGCTTTGTATGTAATTACTACTTAGCCCTCATGCCAAAGACCCTATGTCTTTCCTGCCCTGTATAAGGCTGTATTCTGCCATAATAAATATGGGAATATTACAACAGTATGGCTACGTATGCACTGTATTCAATGACATACCCGTATAAAATACAGTGTGCTGGCGGAAGATGATTGGAGGTGGACTTGCGTGGTGGATGGGTGGATGACAGAATAGACCCTCCACGGTTTGGATACTGCACGTATCAATACATCAGCCACAAGAGGTTGGACTATCTGCCAATACTGATTTATAAATTAAATAAGCAGTCGATTTTTGTTTCCATAGTAGTATGTTGTGTTGTTTTTGTCCTTTTTTTAAACTCTTTTATACACTTTGATGTTAAATATGTACTTTGTGCAACGAGGTGTCCTGACTGTGGTTTTTCCGGGTCATGTGACACCATTACCTTTTTATAAAAGAACGCCTTAGTGTTAAGAGTTAGCCATTGAATAAGGGGTAGCGGTTTTTTAACCGATGTTACTCAGTAGTATCCGTGTTACGTGAAGAAGACGAAAATAAAGTAAAAAAATCTTTTTTCATTTTTAACGAAGCTAAGTGGAACTTTTGTCTTTGAGCTGGATCAGTTGTGTTCAAGTACATCAGCATATGGTGCACTGCCGTATGGCAGTGCGTATTTAGCCCGAATTTATACGTTCACATTGACTCTAGGGCCTGTTATGGAACTGGAAATGACGGTGGATGGGAAAATAGGATAAAGGCTATATTTTATACGGTCCGTTGCGGTTATGGTACATCTACACAGTGTATTGCCCCTGCGGCCCATACCGGGTGACGCTGGAGAGGAGAACAGCGGCGCACAGCAGGGACCACACTGTCATAATTTACCCGTGTAATATGCGGCCACATATACAATCCCCACAGATGGCCGTTAAATGTACTTACTGGGGACATTAATTAACCGTTACCCTAAGATTCCCAAACGTGCATTGTCCGTCAGGAGGAATGCATCGTTGCCGCATTCACTAAGATCTTGCTGCACCCGAGTTCCTGCATTCTGTCGCATCTCCCGGCCAGGTCCGCGGAGTTCCCCACATCTTCCTCCCGAGCAAGTAATTGCAACACAATTTGAAGTTAAATTCCGCGAGTTTGTCCGAATCCGTCGGAGCGTCCGACGGCGGTCCTCCCCACTTTCGTCGCATGAAACCGTCCCATTGCGCACAAAATCGACCACATGCTCCAAAAAACCCGTCAGGAATCGTCGGGAAGTCCGACGTTTTGTGCAGAACCGCCAAGGGACTAGTAAATTGTTATGCCCCACTGTCTTACTGTGTTTGACGCACTTGTATACGAGCACGTGAACGCCATGTATATAACTGTGATATATTACAATGTATGTAATTACTTTTGTTTTAATCACATAAACAGTCTTTAATTATAGTAGAAAAATTGTTTTAGAGATTATTAAAAAACAGTACGGTCCTTAACCTGAGACACAAAATTCACTAACATTGCCAGATCCTATAAGCCTTTCAGGCCTCGTGTGAAGGGGGTTAGGGTTTTTCTAGTAGTCACTAACCACACAGAGCTGCAGTAAGGGCCTAGTCATAAACTTTATGTTTAGTCGGAACCAATCCAAACATGACAAGTGGGAAAAAAGTTTTGTACCCAAAGTTTCATCCAACACTTCCACTGCTGATCTCACATCTGTGCTCGGCTTCCCTCACGAGGGCAAAGGTTAGGGGCATCCCTTCTTCTACATCTAAAACATAAAAGGCTTCTTGGGTTTCCGACAACCAGTGCGAGGGGCCCTGCTATCCCCTCAGAATACTCCCCTCATGTCATAAGGGACCATTCAATAACTAGGATCTGTTTATAGCTGTATTTTCCTTCCTTACGCTCTCATCTTGGCTCAGTTCCCGCTGAACAGCCATAAAATCTGATTGTCTTTCTATTGGAATGACTTTGCTCTTCTTCCTCCCATTTCTTTATGTCGGAGCAGAGAATCAAACTTTTGACTTTCTTCTTGAAAGGACATATTCATCATTACATATATTACCAGGGGCGTAAGGTAAAGGGGTTTTGTCAAGCCGACAGGGGGCATATCATAACTAGGAAGAGCAGGGCCCCATAGCAGACTTCTGAATGGCGCCCCCATACCCTTTAAAAAAATATACATATTTCTATACTCACACATGCAAGATACAATCACATTTATCCACTCATGTGCCATACATATAGGCATATACACATACATACAGTCCTATATACAAGTACAACATATACATACACACACCATATGCTGTATAACACATATACATCACACATAGTTATATCAATATAATGCTGTAGCATAATGTATATAATGGTGCACATCCTCCATTTTTTTGTGTGTCAGGTCAAATGATGGGGCCCCTGATGATACTGCGGGCCCCATACGCAGCATGCTATGGCCTTCCTACCAGTGTAGTTACGCTCCTGCCAGCCATAAAGTTCAAAATCAAGTTTCTCCTATCTACAGGTTAGTGGTGGGGTCTCAGTGATAGGACACAGATCACATGAATGAGTGTCCATTGTACCCCTAAATGAATACAGCAGCTGGTTGCATGTCAACATGATTTTCTTGTGATCCTGTGGAATAGGGGCACTTGTGACTGTGACAAACACTTTTAAGGGGGTGCAAAGGGTGCAGGTGCAACCAGTCCAGAGCTGTGGCGTCCCAAAAGTTTCTCCCTATACAACAAGGACCAGTGTACTAAGACGTAAGCTCTTGGGAGCAGGGTCATCACTCAATTGTTCCATATGACTAGTGTTCTTGTAGTGTACTTTTTATGTGTTAGTCCCCTATATTGTAAAGCGCTACAGAATATGTGGGGCTATATAATAAAGGGGCCGGCATAGAATTTGCAGTGGGGTCCAATAGCTTCAGTTACACCTTTATTTTCATTACTTATTTTCAAACTTCGTTTTTTTGTGCAACAAACATAAACATTTTGCTGCGTTTTTTTTCATTTTTACTTTTGTGTTGTGGTGTGGGGGGGGGGGGGGGGAGGGGGGGGGGGGGGATGGTTAAAAGTTACAAAAAACTGGAGAAAGAAAAGTTTTTTTTAATAATATATAGACATATTTTTGAAATTACTCAAAATGACCTTAAAATCAATTCCTAGTGTGTGGAGGTCGTTTGTGATATATATACATATTAGTTTCGGGCAAAAAAGGGCAACAATGGTGATGTTTTTATAGTGTAGGTGGGGATTATAAAAAATTTTTATAGGAAAATATAATGTTTATTTTTTTTTTTTTTGTTAGTTATCTATTAATATTATGGTTTGTGTGTGTTTCTATAGCACACGTGGTGGGGTCATAAGGACCATTTTTTTACTTCTAGTTAACACCTGTAACTTGGGCAAAGGGTGTGGATTTAGATGGATCTGGGCTCTGTCAAATTGAGTCTGCAGTTTGAGGATCTTTGTAGGACTTCAAAGGAGCTGGACAGCTATATGGTATCAAGGACCATATTTCCGGGCCATTAGGCGCCACCGGAATCTAAGGCGCATTAGTCCGATGCGCCTTATATAGTAATAATTCCATATATAAGGCGCACGGACTATAGGCGCGGGTTGGGGCGTGGCGGAGGTCGGGGGCGGGAGCGGGAAGACAGACGGGACGAGAAGCGACGCCGAGAACGCGAATGTGGAAGGCGGGAAGCTGAGGGGGAGGTGGAGGATGGCAGCGGACCATACTTACATAGGTCCCCGCTACCGGAGACAGCAGATCTCCAGGGAACTGCCAGACCGACGGCAGAAGTTGTTCGTTGCGCGTGGTCTGCAGTTTCGCCGTGGAGCATCTGCGTCTCGTAGCGGGGACCATAATGTAAGTAGGGTCCGCTTGCCCTGCGCCCATAATAGGGCGCACCGGACTATAAGGCGCACTTTGGATTTCACGGAAATCCAAGGGCTTTTATGTGCGCCTTAGAGTCCGGAAAATACGGTATGTGTTGAACGCATGCAGAATTTCATGGCTGGAGGTGCATTCTCTTACTATCTCTATAGGACAGAAGTATAAACATGGGTGATTGGTTTCAGAGATCATGGGCCCATTAGAAGCAGTGGGGGTAACTAGGAGAGACAGGGCCCCTAGCAGGCTACTGCATGGGACCCCCTTACCATGTAAAATTATATTATCATTATATTATATAATATCATATATATATATAATATATATATATATATAACTATAAATACATGTGCACACGGAAGCCACCTACAGTGCAATATGCACACATACTCACATGCATGTATACAGAACCATATAACACATCACAGATACTGCATATATACATCACAGTAAGTTTATACTGTACATATTATACTGGACAATGGCAGTACAAATATAGATATAATGGTGCACATCCTCATTCTTTATCCTGTCAGGTCGGATGAACGGCCCCGGACCTGCGGGCCCCCATAGCGGCTGCTATGGCTGCTACCGCTGTAGTTAAACCCTGATTAGAAGCCTTGATTGCCTGGACTGCCGCCCCAACCACCAAACTGCCTCTTATATTTCTTTCTACAAAACCTCTTAAATTAATGCCGACATAGATGTTAACTTTGAGGTTTGTTCTTCACATTACGTTTGAATTGTGCTTAGCAAACACAATTACAAGCTCAGGCAGGAGGGAGTTTAGATCTAAACTAAGCCACTGCAGTGGCGATCTAGCCATTTATCTGGTAACCAGAGGATACTCACTATAATGAGAATACAGTAAATGTCGGTGATTCTGCTTCGTATTTAGCACCAATAAAGTAAATTGTAATGGATCCAAAAAATCCTGAACTACTGTTTTGTATGATATGTGCGACATGTTATGCAAATATTGGTTTCATCCTTAACAATACCTTGACTCTAATCCCACAATTTATAACAAAATTTGGTATTCTGCTATAGCAATGGGTTCCTGTGCACTTGCCTGCCACTAGTGTTACGAGAGTGGAGTACACATCAGCAGATGATGAGCTGGTCAAGGTTAATTTTGCTAACAGCGATAACATCACACCCCATACCACACACATGCAATAGATTTTGAATCTACTTTTTTAGTTCTAACTTGTTTTGCCCTCTACTTTTGGGGAAAATGGAACGATAAAGAAACAGATAAACCAGGACTTTATGAGAGCAGAGAGCCCAGATGTCGCGGATCACTATGTAGCTGACAAGTGACTGTGAAAAGTTAGGTTTTTTTTTAAGTAGTTCATCTTAAAAAATTAGCAACTACTGTCACCTTACTCTATGCAAATGTGACCTATGGGGCTCATTTACTTGCATTCCTGCTGGAGTTAACCAAAAGTGCATTGTCCGACGCTAATGCGCTTGTGCCGCAATTCACTAAGATCGTGCGCCCGATATCCTGCATTGTGCGCTTTCTCAATTTGTGTGCATGGAAGCAGCCACAGTTGCCACCAACAAAAGATCACGTGCGACAACAATCCCAGCGTAGTCACCTGTTAAATACCGTCCAAGCCGGTTTGCATCTCCCCAAAGAAGACAAACAATCTGACAAAAAGTGCTATCCGCGACCCTTAGTAAATGAGCCCATTAGTGATCTCTCTTGTACCTTTCTAAGGAGATGTTCTATGCGAAGAAGTCCTGTTCACAGGATAGGGATGACATTTTGTGACCAGACTACCCTTTAAATGAGTGTAACTCTATCACCATGTTTATAGTGCCGCCTGCAGGGTTTTATGTTTCATGAAGAATTTATGTATAGGTATAAGTATTTTTACATGTAGCCACAAATATAAAATTACCACAAAAATAGTCACATTATTGGGAATACAGACAGAATGAAGTGCTCCTGAAGATATACATAGATGCATGCCAATGTAACAGGAAAAATTCAGAAAGGATACGAAAGATGAAAGAAGAAAAACCCCAACCAACAAGTACAACAAAACTTTTTTAGACGTTTGGGTAAGAAATCTACACCAGGATGAACGGATGTAAACACAAGCACACTGACATACTGGCGAGTGTCACTTCTGGCAGGTTTGCTTTTCTTTAGCTTCTTAGGACACTTGTTTTACAATAAAAGGTTTCACAAGTTATGCAAAATGAGCATCAGGGGCTCGCGGGCTCAATAGATGTCAATGGGCTTGGAGCGCCTGAAGGCTCATCTGGCATAATTTTTAACCTCTTTTCCAAAGGCATACAAAGCTACAAGAAGAGCATCTTCGCCAGAGGGGGCAAACACCAGTATGTAAGTGTGCTTGGTTACAATCCTTATCCTGGTGGTAGGTTTCCTTTTAAAGGTGATTCAAAGAATTCACACAATTGGGAGGAGCAAGTACTATGTTACTATTCCTCAAACCCTATGGCTCCACCGGAAGCTCTCACAGATGAGGGTGTTTGAAATCCATAAATGTCTGGGTAATTTGTCTACTACGTGATTATTTATTAGTTGGCACAATTGAGTCTAGTGTATACAGGAGCTGCGGCTACGCCCCATGTTGCTGCAGCTTTCTCCCAGTTTAAACCAACAAAACACAATACTGTAGTAGAAATTTAGTGAAGTTTAAGGTGTTAGGTGTTATAATTTAAAGATTTTTAATAAAAGGTCCTTCTATATACTTTATGAGGCTGCGTGACAGTACAGTAGCACATTCCCAATAGATGTGAATAGAGAGCCAAAAACACATGGCACATGATGCTTATGTATTTACTGGTGATCCCAAGGCAGCCTAGTCCAACTATTCACTATTCATTCATTCTGGAATGTGATAATAAGGTTAATTGTGAGATTACCTGCTTAGGTTGGGGGCTCTGTCTTTTAAAATGGATGAAGCTCAGGGCAAACAATGACCCTTTTGCTTGTCTTCATGGTGTGTCCCTTGGGTTTTCTGTATTGTGAGACCTAGTGTGTGATAGTGTGTAGCTTCCAGACCCCTAGATATAGTAAAGAAGGGGGCACCATGTTGGTGTGGCAGCTGGGGGCCTCATTGCAATTTTATTTCTCATCCAAGGAGAAAATTGGGCGCAGAATCATGATAGTAATATGAACTTGTCACTCACCTGGTACATTGCTGAGGAGGTATGTGACTGGCAGGTGCCTGGCGTGTGATTGGTCACTACTGGCACCTGCTCAGCAACTGACCAACTGCCAGTCAGTATTTGGAGCGTCCACAGCGTCTCGTGTCTGCGAGGAGAGCGATTTGGGATTTCCTTTTCTGAGCCACAGAGGGAATATTTTTGTCTGTCTTGTATTATCTGGTTGTTCTGTGATGTGTGTATTTCTGTGTTTTGTGCTTCTTTGTTGATGTTTTCTGTTTGATTGCAGGTGGCACTTTCTATCATCAGCTGGTAAGTCCTAGTCATATATAATACTATACACACAGGACAGTATACGGACACAGTACCCAGGTATACACTACATACAGGACAGTATAAGGCAGTAAGTACCAGTTGTATATACTAATACAGGACAGTATACGGGCAGTACACAGTGTAACACTATACACAGGACAGTTATACTGGCAGTACACAGTGTATACCCTATAACAGACAGTATACGGGCAGTACACAGCGTATACACTACACACAGGACAGTATACGGGCAGTAGTTACACAGGTATACACTACACACAGGGACGTTATATGGCAGTGACAGTGTATACAATACACACAGGACAGTATAGGGAGTGTACACAGTGTATACACGCACACAGGACAGTATACGGGCAAAATACACCGTGTATACACTACACAAAGGACATGTATACGGGTAGTACACAGTGTATACACTAACAAGGACAGTATACGGACAATACACAGTGTATACCTACAAACCGGACAGTATACGGGCAGTACACAGTGTATCATAACGACACACAGGGACAGTATACGGGCATTACACAGTGATTACACTATATACAGGGTAGTATACAGGCAGTAACAGTCACAGTTATACACTATACACAGGACAGTATAGGACAGTACACAGTGATCACTACATACAGGACAGATATACGGGACAAACACAGTGTATACACTATATACAGGGTAGTATACAGGTAGTTTACATAGGTATACACTACACACAGGAAGGGACCAGCACTATACACAATACATAATAGGGGGTCCCAGCAGGTGGACCCCCAGTAATCATGAGCTTATAACTTATGCTGTACATAGGGGATTAGTGTCTATAATGGCAAAACTCTATAAAAGTTTAACTTAGACTTTTTATTTAAACCCATTTCCAAGATTTTGGGGGGGTAAAATGAAAACATGGCATAAATCTTATTCATTGGATGGAAACCATCAGGGAGATTGATCCATAGATAGTTTCCAGGACCATAGATGTGTCAGGCATTTTATACTGGAATATAAGTAAAAGGCTTCTTATATATAATGTTGTTGGTTACTTTTAGCGTTTTCCTAGTTTTGTGTCCCAGGATGACCCTCAATGGCCGAGTGATATCAGTTATAGATGATAATGGACGTCCTCCCTCCATCACCCGTCATCCTGGGACCAGAAAACAGGGAAGACGCTGCCCAAAGCGGAAGAAGATCAATGATGGATCCAGTACAAGATATCTGTGTCCATCCCCATGTGTAACAGCGACTCTACAGAGGCCGCACCTTTACACTGTGTACTGCCTATATACTACCTCATATACTGTCCTGTGGGTAGTATATACATTGCCGTATACTGTCCTGTGTGTAGAGTATACACTGTGTACTGCCCGTATACTGTCCTGTGTGTAGTGTATACACTGTGTACTGCCTATATACTACCTCTTATACTGTCCTGTGGGTAGTATATACATTGCCTGTATACTGTCCTGTGTGTAGAGTATACACTGTGTACTGCCTGTATACTGTCCTGTGTGTAGTGTATACACTATGTACTACCTGTATACTACCCTGTATATAGTGTATACACTGTGTATTGTCCGTATACTGTCCTGTATGTAGTGTATACACTGTGTACTGCCCGTATACTGTCCTGTGTATAGTGTATACACTGTGTACTGCCTGTATACTACCCTGTATATAGTGTATACACTGTGTATTGTCCGTATACTGTCCTGTGTGTAGTGTATACACTGTGTACTGCCCGTATTGCTTAGTTTAGATCTAAACTTCCCTCCTGCCTGAGCTTGTAATTGTGTTTGCAAAAATCACAATTCAAACGTAATGTGAAGAACAAACTCAAAGTTCAACATCTATGTTCGGCAATTAATTTAAGAGGTTTTGGGTAGAAAGAATATAGAGAGGCAGTTTGGTGGTTGGGTGGGTGGGCGGCAGCCAGGCAATCAAGGCTCTAATCAGGGTTTAACTCAAAGCGGTAGCCCATAGCAGCCGCTATGGGGGCCCGCAGGTCCGGGGCCGTTCATCCGACCTGACAGGAATAGAAGAATGAGGAGGTGCACCATTATCACTATAATATTGTACTGCCCATTGTTCCAGTATAATATGTACAGTATAAACTTACTGTGATGTAATATATGCAGTATCCTGTGATGTGTTATTGTTCCTGTATAACATGCATGTGAGTATGTTCTATGGCACGGTAGGTGGCTTCCGTGTCACGATGTATTTATAGTTATATATATATATATATTATATATATATATTCGATATTATATTAAATTTAATAATGTATAATATAATTTTACATGGTAAGGGGGTCCCATGCATTATCCTTCTATGGGGCCCTGTCTCTCCTAGTTACCCCCACTGCTTCTAATTGGGCCCATGATCTCTGAAACCAATCACCCTGTTTATACTATCTGTCCTATAGAGATAGTAAGAGAATGACCTCCAGCCTGAAATTCTCATGCTTTCAACACATTACCGTATTTTCCGGACTTAAGGCGCACATAAAAGCCCTTGGATTTCCGTAGAAATCCAATGCGCCTTATAGTCCGGTGCGCCCTATATGGCGCAGGGCAAGCGGTGACCCTACTTACATATGGTCCCCGCTACGCGAGACCGCAAGATGCTCCACGCGAACTGCAGACCTCCGCAACGACACTTGCTGCGCGTACGGGGCTCGGCAGTTCCCGCTGGAGATCGTGCTTGTCTCCGGTATCGGGGACCTATGTAGAGTATGGTCCGCTGCCATCGCCTCCACCTCCCCCCAGCTTCCACGCCTCCAACGTTCGCGTCTCGGCGTCGCTCTCGTCCCGTCGGCTTCCCGCTCCGCCCCCTGACTCCGCCACGCCCCAACACCGCGCTATAGTCCGTGCGCTTATATATGGAATTATTACTATATAAGGCGCATCGGACTAATGCGCCTTAGATTCCGTGTGCGCCTACTGGCCCGGAATAGGGTACTTATACCATAACTCCATCTCCTTTGAAGGTCCTACAAAGATCCTCAAACTGCAGAGACTCAATATTGACAGAGCCCAGATCTCTCAAACCTCACCCTTTGCCCAGTTACAGGGTTAACGAGAAGTAAAAAAAATGGTCGCTCTATGACCCCCCACGTGTCATAAAAGCACACACAAACACCATAAATTAATAGATAATAACGAAAAAAAAAAAAAATAAACATTATATATTTCCTATAAAAATTTTTTATAATCCCCACCTACACTATAAAACATCACCTTGTTTGCCCTTTTTTGCCCGAAACTAATATGTATGATATTCACAACGACCGGCACACACTAGGGAATTGCATTTTAAGGGTCATTTTGCTAGGTAATTTCAAAAATATGTGCATATAATTATAAAAAAAACTTTCTTTTCCAGTTTTTTTGTAACTTTTAAACAATCCCCCCTCCCCCCCCCCCCCCCACCCATCAACACAAAAGTAACAATGAAAGAAAAACGCAGCAAAATTGTTTATTTTGTTGCACAAAAAAAGAAGTTTGAAAATAAGTATGAAATAGAGGTGTAACTGGAAGCTATGGACCCCACTGCAAATTCGTATGCCAGGCCCCTTTATTGATATTAGCCCCACATTTCTGGAGCGTAGCAATGATAGGGGACTCAACACATAAAAAAGTACATACAAGAACAAATAGTCATATGGACAATTGAGTGATGACCCTGCTCCCAAGAGCTGGACCGTCTCAGTCTACGGCCTTGTTGTATAGGAGAAAACTCGGTGGGACGCCACAGCTCTGGGACTGGTTGCACCTGCACCCTTTGCACCCCCTTTAAAAGTGTTATCCAGTCACAAGTGGCCCCTATCCCAGACACAAAAAATCATGTTTACATGCACCATCTGGCTGTATTTCATTAGGGGACATGGACACTCATTATGATGCTGTGTCCTATCACTGAGACCCCACACACTAACCTGTAGAGTAGGAGAAACGATGTTTGAGACTTTGATAGGCTGGCAGGAGCGTAACCTACACTGGTAGGAAACCATACAGCTGCGTATGGGCCCGCATATCATCAGGGGCCCCATCATTGACCTACCCACAAAAAAATGGAGATGTGCACCATTATATGACATTATGCGACAGCATTATGGAATATAATAGTGTGTGATGTAATATGTGTATACACATATGGTGTGTGTATGTATATGTGTGACTGTGGATATAGACTGTATGTATGGGTATATGCCTATATGGGTATAGCACATGAGTGATAATGTGATTGTAATTCTTGCATGTGTGAGTATAGATAATATTATATTTTTTTTAAGTGGAAAGGGGGGCCCCATTCAGAAGTCTGCAGGGGGCCCCTGCTTCTTCCTAGTTATGGAGCCCCTGTCGGCTTGACAAACCCCTTTACCTACGCCCCTGGGTAATACTTGTAATGATGAATGATGTGCGTTTTCAAGAAAAAAGTCAAAAGTTTGGATTCTCCTGCTTCCGACGAAAACGACAATGGGAGGAAGAAGAGCAAGTCAATCCAATAGAAAAGAGACAACAGATTTTATGGCTGTAGCCGAAGGAACTGAGCCATAGAGAAATGAGCGTAGAATGGACAAATACAGCTATAAACAGATCCTAGTTATTGAATGGTCCCTTATACATGCGGGGAGTCATTTTTTCTGAGGGATAGCAGGGCCCCTCGCACTGGTTTCATGAAAACCCAAGAAGCCTTTTATGTTTTAGATGTAGAAGAAGGGATGCCCCTAACCTTTGCAACTCGTGAGGGAAGCCGAGCACAGATTTGAGATCAGCATGGAAGTGTATGGAATGAAACTTTGGTACAAAACTTTTTTCTTGTCATGTTTTGGATTTGGTTCCGATAAACATAAAGTTTGAATGACTAGGCCCTTACTGCAGCTCTTGTGGTGGTTAGACTCTGAAACCCTTAACCCCTTCACACGAGGCCTGAAAAGGCTTATGATCATGGGCAATGTTAGGTGAATTTGTGTCTCCGGTTAAGGACCGTACTGTTTTTAGTTCCATAAAAACATTTTTCTATAAATTAAAGAACTGTTTATTGATTAAAACAAAAGTAATTACATCCATGGTAATAATCAGGCAGTGATATACATGGCGTCACGTGCTCGATATACAAATGCGTCAAACACAGTAAGACACAGTGGGGCATAACACATTTACTATGTCCCTCTGGCGTTCTGCACAACGTCGGACTCCCGACGATTTCCTGACGGGTTTTTGGAGCATGTGGTCGATTTTGGCGCAATGGGAACGGTTTCATGCGACGAAAGGGGGGGACGGGCCGTCGGACGCTCCGACGGATTCGGACAAACTAACGCGGAATTTAACTTCAAAATTGTGTTGCAATTACATATGCGTCGGGAGGAAGATGGAACTCCGCGACCTGCGCGGGATGTGCGACAGAATGCAGGAACTCGGGTGCAGCAAGCGATCTTATGAATGCGGCAACGTGCATTCCGACGGACAATGCACGTTTGGGAACTCTTAGGGTAACGGTTAAGTAATGTGCCCCAGTAAGTACATTTAACGGCCATCTGTGGGGATTTATATGTGGCCGCATATATACAGGGTAAATTATAGATCATGTGTGGCGCGCTGTGCGGCCGCTGTTCCTCTCTCCAGCGTCACCTCGGTATGCCGCAGGGGGGCATCCGACTGTGTAATGTACCATATAACCGCAATCGGCCGTATAAATATAGACTTTCTCCTATTTTCCCTATTTCCACCGTCTTTCCATTCCATAAACAGGCCCTAGAGTCAATGTGAACGTATAAATTCGGGCTAAATACGCACTGCTGCATACGGCAGTGCACCATATGCTGATGTACTTTGAACACAACTGATCCAGCTCAAAGACAACAAGTTCCACTAGCTTCGTTAAAAAAAAATGAAAAAAAATTTTTACTTTATTGCCTTCTTTCTTCAGTAACACGGATACTACGAGTACATCGGTAAACCGCTACCCCTTATTCATGGCTAACTCTTAACACTAGGCGTTCTTTTATAAAAAGGAATGGTGTCACATGACCGGAAACAACCACTCAGGCATCACCTGTGCACAAAGTACATATTTAACAGTGTATAAAGAGTTTAAAAAAAGGAACAAAAACACACATATACTATGGAAACAAGAAATGCGACGTTATTGTAGATTTATAAATCATATTGGCAGCAACGTCCAACCTCTTGTGCTGATGTATCTAACGTGCAGTATCCATAACCGTGGGAGGCGCATTCTGTCACCCGCCAATATTCAGCAGTCCCCTCCATCATCTGCCAGCACACTGTATTTTATACGGGTAGTCAGAATACAGTGCAGTACGTAGCCATACTGTTGTAATATTCCGCATATTTTATGGCCAGAATACAGCTCTTATAACAGGGCAGGAAAGACAATAGGGTCTTTGCATGAGGCTAAGTAGTAATTACATACCAAAGCAAACAGTTGAGCATAAGGGTTATTGCTACAGAATGCAAATCTACTTGCGCCGAATCCTCTTTCTATTTAAGAGGGAAACAAAAGGAGAAAACAGAGAGAAGACAATTTCGCAAGAAGGGAGAGAGGTGTATACCCGCAGTAATATACACAGACAGTAGAAAGAACGAAGGTGTGGGGGGGGGGGGGGGGGGGAGAAACCGGGAAAGAGGGGTAGGAAAGGACAGTGGTTGCCAGCACTGGGCATACCCTTGGCAATTGCCGGCCCATAGCTGTTGTGGGGGACCACAATAAGGCTGTACTAAGGAATCCATGTGAGAGGGGGCTGTTTCTTATGAATCCCTTAGGGGTTAGGGGGCTTTATACAAACCACCATTATGCGGCTGTAATAAACTAGGGACTAATTTGGGAACAAAATAACTTTTTGTTTCTAGTTCTGAATTTTTGATTGCCGCCCATGTGATCACTGCAATGGGCCCTGTCACCGCCGGGGGCCTACAGAAACCTGCCGCCGACCTTGGAAAGGACATAGGGAAAGGAAACCAATGGGGCCTCATTTACTAAGGGTTGGGGCCCCCCGCTGCTCACTTTTGTGGGACTTTGTCCCTTTTTCTTAGGATTCACGCTTGGACAGTTATCACATGTGTCTGTGCTTGGATTTTTGGCGCACACTTTTGGCACCGCTGCGCTGGCTCCTTCCAGGCGACACATTTAAGAGGCATGATTTGGACGGAGCGCATGATTACTTTGAACTTGTGTCGCAAGCAAAGCACTTAGATGCACCACTAAAAGACGTGCTCTGCCGTACCTGAGCGGGGAGCGACACTGCAGTATCGGGCAACATGACCTATCTTGTGATCGAGGCAGAGTGTCATTACGTCGGGACAATGCACTTGGTGAAACTCCAGTCGGGACGTTTAAGTAAATTTGCCCAATAAGGTTTCAATTGTAATCAAGTAGCTATAAAAGTATTTGACAATATTGTTGGTTGTGCTATGAGGTCTGAACGTCAATTTTATCCATCCGCAGGATAGGGCATTTCCTCAAACCATTCAAGAGATTGGTTTCAGACCCGATCCTGCTCTCACTCACAACAAGTAACATCGTGAGCATGTCGGATTGGCCACTAGAGTAACCTAGAGCCTCCGGTGGGCCCTGCTCAACCCCCAAACACTTAACCCCAAGGTCCATCATAAACACCACACTTGGAGGCTGCTAGAGTTATTTGGCTGGGGGATATGGGACGAGTGGACCTCTCTGGTGGTCCTAGGAACCCAGTCCAACTTTTTTCCTAGGGTTTTACGGAGGGTGATAATTTTTTATCTGTTGGGCCCAAGGAACCATCCTATAGGTCCTTCATTTTGGTTCATTACATCTCGAGTCCGTACGGATTATACATTAACAAGAGTCTTTTTCTTCTCTGCGCCCCGCGTTCACTGACTTCTTGACTCAGGCATGTTTAATCTTGCCTTTAGACTCGAGAAATAATCCAGGCGTGAATCAACATAACTAAACTATGGACATTACTAACAGGGATTTGAAACTATTTTTCTCCAGCTATGCCCAAGTAAATTTCCATCCCGAGAACCCCCAGATATCACAGAGTCATACTGTCCCTGTATTATAGATAGTTTATCTCTACCTACATAGAAATTCCTTCCTTTAGCTTAGCCTTTATTTACATGTAGTGGTAATAAATGATTCATCATTATCTAACATGTAGCCTTGATTAGTCGATTTATGATAAGATCAGAGGTGTCTATTGAGAAGCAATCATGTGTCAACATCACAAGTTAGCCACCATTTTTCTTTGGACCTGGCGGTAAAATGAGTACTTTGTGTGTGTGGGTCATCATTTTGTTTTGTTTATCCTAGATATGAATGTTTCCTAAAGGGGTTTTCTGATGACAGACAGTTTTCCACAGGTAGAATATGCATCGATCTTTGTGGGGCTTGAATATTGGGAACCCAGAGTTCAGGAGAAAGGAATCCCCAAGTGTCCCATGTTATAGACTGTTTGTTGTACATGCTCCCATTTTATTATTTTTTCTATCCATTAATGCATTTACAGATATTCCTCAATTTAATCCAATATCTAATGCGATTGTTGTGCACGTGGGGTTAACCTCACATCTCTCAGCATCTGGGGCAATGTTGTGCGGCCCTAAATCACTTCCTCTCTTCCCGTGTTACCTCATGCTTATCAACCGTAACACATCTTCCCTGTTTATCTGAGGAAAGTGTATTGGTCAAGGGAAGGAAAAATGTGCTCAGGGTGCTTAGGACACGCTAGGGTGCACCAACTGCCCATTAGCCAAGTACCCGATTAGAATGGGAATTTTCTTTCCGTAATGACTAATGGTCACAACAATAAAAGGTTATCACAGTGAAATCATAATCATAGTGAATTCTCTACACATGCCAAAGCCACAGATTATAATGCTAAGAGACTGCGATATCTACCTTAGGCACACAGGAGATTAATGCGGAAACATCTTATTTACAAGTGTCCCGGGAGATTTAGTTTGCAACGCACCACTGTGTGTCCAAAAGATCAACAAAAAAGTTAGCCGAAGTTAGAAACTTGTTATAATATAAAACCTCAATTCACCTGATTCTTCTCACCACAGTTCTGGTCCTCCCCATCAAGTATACTCCACAAACACCCTGGACCCACCAGACCCACTGAGACCAGTGATTAGCTGCAGCAGTGACATGGGATAAGATGATAACATGTATACATCGTCAACAGAGATATTTTCTAGAGCTGTGGAGCTGGAATTGCTTGATAAAATGGGAAACTATTATTTCTTTTCCTATTTTTCTTACAATTAGATAACTTTTAGTCCAATTACATTTTTGCAAGTCACAACTTGTTTTATTTTTATAAACTGCTAAAACAAAAAACAATCACTTGAGGGTTAGAGAAACATGTTGAAGTCATTTAAGAAGCCAAAACTATGGACTGAAATTTTTAATAACCCTTGGATGATTGGATTGGTTACACTATTTCCATGACAACGGGAACTTTGTTCTAATTATCTGCACTTCACTTACTTTTCCGTGTCATCACACCCTAAATAACCGACAATGAATTCTCCCCCAGAATTGAGTTTTCATATATATGAGTGCCTATGTTAAGATATAGCAGATCAGACCCTCAGCAATACATGTTACGTTTAGTTCTTCACACTGAGTGGTCAAATTCCGTTTTTGGAGGGCAACCAGGCAGTAGAGAGTTTACCAATGGACGGCAGGGTCCCTGATGTAAAAATATTGTTTCTCTATGAGGGAAAAGAGGTCATGAGTGGGCAACATTGATTCGGATAATGGCTGAGATCCTGGTCTGCCATTCTTCTATTTCCTTCATGAGGCTCACAGGTTCTTCCATCTCTTTGAATACTTATGGACGGGATTTATCATATGCGACACTAGGTAATGCCAGCCTATGAAGAAACCCCACGCCTCCTCCATGATGGATACATCAGGATGCTTCATCTCCTGATGGATTTGGCGGCAGGCTCGCTGGCAATGGCATGGGTAGAACTTCCTAATTACCTGCGCCCTGAACGACAGGTTATAGCTAGTGGTCTCTCCACTCGCAACCGGAGCAATCCCCCTTCATACCTTCCATCCTATTGGCATCGGTGTGGTAACAAATACCCCGCTAGTACTTGTTTACAAACGCTAAGGCAGTTCTCGGCCATCATCACGTAGTCGTTTTCCATTTTAAAATGCATTCCTTGGCTTACCAATCGCAAATGTCCAAACTGGAAATTAATATGCCGATCGGGCCACAGGCACGCCTCTGTGCTCTACAGTTGTGTTGTAAATGCACGCTAGCGTACCTGGTGACCGCACCCTAAAGGGGGAAATAATTGCATTCCTGGTCGTTCAACCAGAAAACTGGCGTATAAGGCCCTGATAAATGGTCCCCTAGAGTGTAGATCAGATGGGTTTTATCGTTCTGATGCTTCTTACCCTCGCTCATCTTTTGAGGATGCTTACGAGTTGGGGCTACTAATGCCTAAGGAGAATCCACACATGGCGCTTTTGAACCCGTTCTTGGTCGTTTTTAAGCAGTCCTTTTTTTAAAATGATGCAGGCGTTTTTTGACAGGTTTTAAACCAATTATCTTGATAAAATAGTCAAAACGGATGCTTTTCAAAAAACCCTCACAAAAGGTTTTTTATATTCCCGTTCCAGAACTATGTAGGTGGGATCCTGGATTGGGGTCTAAGGAAAGTTCCCCCCCCAAAAATTGGCTGTTTATAAGATCCTCTGTCAGGCTTGTAAATTGCTAGTTGCTCACTGTTGGATGCAAGGAATCTCCCATTATATTGGTAACTAATCACTGTATTTCTATGGCCAGTATGTTTTATTTTTTGATCAAGGTGTAAGTCAAAATTAGCCAACAACAAAGCGCTTGGTTTCTTCGTTCACCTCCCGGTCTTGCATGGTAACCCGCCACACATCTCCAGGATAAATGGGTGGGTTTGTATTGCGATTGTTTTTTAATTGTTTTACTTGTATTTTTTGTTGTTGTATTTTTATATTAAACTTCCAAAATCATGTAATAAAAATTACTTGAATTAAAAGAGCAACTTTAGGCCTTGTTACATACAACCTCATCGGGCCTTTCCATTACACATACAGCATATGGAAACTAAAAGTGGACATTAACTTTTCCATCTCCTCCATAGACTTTTCTATGGATCATCACATTACACTTCCTTGGAGTCATGACATTGCCATTGTAGGAAAGTGATTGGACCCCCCCCCCCCCCCAACACACACACACACCACACACACCACCACAGCCATCCATTAGATGGTAGCAGTTCCCCATAAAATTGCTATGTTTTTAAGTTTTGTTCCTGGCACTGCTGAGTTTTCTTGGAAACTCCCTCTAAGCGTGACACCTGACCGCCTTCGGAATCCCTATTTAATTCTGGTCCCGTACTTAGATCTTTAATGGTTGGATTCCAAGATACAAATATTATTCACAATACATAAACGAATGGACCAAGCGGCCACCAGGTTTCCCTTTGGTATTGTCTGTTCCTCTGTTTCCCTTTTCTGTAAGTTATGCTTTAAACCCAACATCGTCCTACATGTACTTTGGATTCCATTGTATGGGACCCTTTTGCACCCTACTTAGAAACCCAGTTTTATACAAACCTATGCCACTGCCGCCATATCTGATACATGCAGAGTTGTGCATCGTGGTTAAGAGACCAAGTTTACTCTGTTTTGGTGTTTCTTGATGCATCTTGAGGCTCCTTACAGTTAATCTTCAATGTGGTGTCTTCTATAATGACCCTTTTGTAGGCCACACTCTTAGTATGTAACCGGCAGAAATTTTATGATGGACAGCATTGTATGTTATCTGTACAAGTTTAGAGAACAGTGAATTGTATGAGGCCATACCCTGGGCACCCTATTGTATGGGCCCCTACACATGACTCTTGCTTGTATATCTGCAGTGACCCCTGTTCCTGATCATTTACAATTATTCAATACAGAAGAGAGCTCCATCCTCTGTGTAATGCCGTTGCTCTCGGAAAGCAGAACTCTACGGTTTCTTTTGTTTTGATTCTGACCTGGATGAAGCCGGGGTCAGCTGAATTGGTGTGGTCCTTCTTCTCGGACCCCAACTGTCTAATAGAGGTGATCTTTTCTCTGATTTTCATCTTAGACCTTAAACTTGGAAGTATTTTTTTGGAAGGTCCACAGCTGAAGCAAAAACAATTGTTGAAAATGGCTTTTTTGTGCTCTCCCTCACTTCTTTCAGGACTTCTCCAAAGCTGCACTGCACCAGCTTCTGTTCCCTATAAATTAATGGCTGGGCCTTTATACAAGTCTTTGTAAAACCGCTTGTGTCAACCGCTCCTAGAATTGTAAGCTCTTGCTAGCAATATTCCCACTCCATTGTTCATATATAATATAATTATAATTAATGGACATCCCTTAAACTGATTTGGGCGGGGGGTAGGAATTAACAGGTTTCCGCCAGTCTCTGGCTAGAAAAAACAGTCTTTTGCTGCCTAGATTTGTCACTGTGATGATAAATTCTGGTGCCGTTAAGAAGGCTTGAGCTCCCTGAAGTCGGTACCGAAACACAACCACCACGTGTTCGCCTTTTTCTATTATTGGTGTCTTTTTATCTTTTACCAATTTATGGCCGATCACAGCACCCCCTTATAGTTTTTGTGAATGAGCAAGACTGTCAGTTCCTACTTTAGACTAGTTTTAGTTGGTCTGAACTGTGTGTCACAGTTTTTTCCCACACTTACTATTTTGCTTGACTACAAACCCTTTTCACTTGAAGCCCTGCCCCCTAAGGGTGATGCCACACATGGCGTTTTGGTCCCTTTTTTTAACACATCCTGTTTCAGTCCGTTTGTTGGCTGCTTACAACCTGTTTATTCTATTAAGCTAATTGGAAAAAAAACTGACTAAGGGGCGCTGTCCCACCGTAGGTTCGCAACGCAGACGCATTATCAAACCCGCGCCCACCGGGGCGTTCCCGCGGTCCGATCGCATTTGCGTTTCTTATGGAAACGCCTGTCGATCGGGTACGAGCCCGCCGGGGTTTTGCGTTCCCGATCGCAGGCGTGTTCCATAGAAACGCGATGCGATCGGACCGGACCGCCCCGGTGGGCGCGGTTTTGAATGCTTCTGCCGTTTGCGAACGCAACGTGGGACAGCGCCCTCAAAAACGGACCAAAAACGCCATGTGGTGGCCTCACCCTAAGTAAAGTCTAAGGTCTGACAAGTCAGAAGTGCAAAGAAAGCTCTGAAATTCCCTGATAATTGCGGCGAAACACTTCCATTGTTTCATATTTTTCCCTAGAATGGTCAGCTTTCCACCAAAATCACCGGTATGTGGTTTCAAAGGGATTTTTCCATTGTCGGTAAACGCAGTTCTAGCGAATGTGTGACCGCTCCCTAAAACACATCCTGGAATACACAACATAACTTTTTCTAGTACATATAAGAATCTAAGGCTTTGCGTTCGCATATGCATTTACATCGCGTTTAACCCAATACGCAGTAGGAGATTTGGCCTAATTGATTGTGTTGACAAAAACGATGTTCACACATTCCATTTACAAAGCAGTACGGCCCGCGACATAGTGGCTTTTTTGAACGCATTAAAAACACATGCCGCTTTTTATTATGGCGTTGGTCAAATCTGCTTGCGTTTGCATTTTCAAAAAAGCGATGCTTGATGTACTTCAATGCATTCAGCTTTGTCCTTAGAAATGTAACAGATGCACTGATCTTCTCTTCTCCCTGCTGTTTGAGTATTTTATTCACAACACAATAAGGCCGGGGCGGCACACGTGGGCGTTTTGAACCTTTTTGGCCGTTTTTAAATCAGTCAATTAAATCCCTGCATACGATTTTGAAAGCGGCAGCCGTTTGGAGACCGGTTATTCATTAAGATAATTGGTAAAACGGTCCAAAACTTGATGCATTTTTCAAAAATGCATGCGTTTTTTAACAAAATGCGTAAAAACCAAAACCCCCAAAAACTGTTCAAACGCCACGTTTCGCCGTCGGTAGAACGCAAAAGCCCAAACACTGCGTTTTCAAAAATGCAACCATTAAAAAGTTTATGAAACGCATCTTAAACATGCAGGACAAAAAACATAGGGGCACACAAAAACAAACCCAAGTTACGACATTAACCGAAAAAAAACATTAAAAATGCCAGAATGCAAATATGACGTTTTTTTCAAGATGCAAAAATGCAATGGAAAAAAAACGCAAGAAATGTTACAGCTCCTCAGCTTTCAACACGTGTGAATGGCGGCCATCGATGGACTGCATATACAGTGAGAATAACTCTGCCCTCCACAGATGCAGACATGGAGAATGGGTCACCAAGTTCTAATGATTACTTATAGTGTGTGAGTTGTTGTGCAAAGTAAAATGAGCAGCTGTTTGGACGCATTACACTACTTATATCTCATTGTTTAGTAATCTGCCATCATTCTCTGATGCTGCCCGCCATTTCACGGCTCTGCGGCCGCCATTTATGACTTTTCATGAGAAAAACGAAGTGGGCGTGGCCTATGCGGATAAGATACAACTAATTAAATGAGGCGGCAGCCGAGCTACAACCTACTGCATCAACTGTTATCTGCTTGTGCTGATGTGCAGGCGGCAGGAGAGGGGGAGACAGGTTGTGTCTCTCTGGATGAATTCCTGGAATGTGTCTCAGCAGGGCTGCTCTAATCTGTGGTAAAACACTCAGCCCCGCCCCCCCCCCTATTGTAATGTCTCATCACAAGATTTTCTCGGCTGTTTCATCTAACTTGCTGTCAGGACATAATACCCTGGAGATCACACACACCCATGGGAGCAGGAAATTTACCTCAGAAAACAACAGTCTCATTAGTGCTCAGTGCTGAGGAGCCCTTGAATGTTTCCTCCTCGGTTGTATTCACCACTGTGCTACTTTACAGTACCTTCATGACTCATGTAATGGAGAATAAAACTACACACCCGCTGGCTTAGGCTGCAGTTCACCGCTGTTTCTTCACCATACATGTATATTGGCATTTGGTGCTTCAAATTCAAGGTGCGACATGTGAACACCACTGTGGCCTGTGCGGTGAGCCACGTACATACAGATCAGTGTATACTATAATAACGAGGGCTTAGCATCCTCCTATATTGTTTGGTAATATATATTATATTATGAGGGAAGCCTAAGGGCCACGTTTCCACACGCGTTATGATTGCGTTTTTAAACACACAATTGAAGCTCCCGTCGTGCTCGCACATGGGGGAGCTTTATCTAAGGTGATGCCACACGTGGCGTTTTGACCCGTTTTTGTAGTTTTTAATCAGTCGTTATAAAACCGCATCCTTTTTTGACAGATTTTATATACCAAATTATCTTAATTAAAATTGGTCGAAAGCGGATGCATTTTTCAAAAACGCATGCTTTTTTTGGTTGGACTGCTTAAAAACGGACAACACCAAAAACGTGTTCAAAACGCCATGTGTGGCATCACCCTTAAGGCCCAACGTCACACTTACCGCTAGCTCCCTTCATAAAAAATGCGACGCTAGCCGCACAGGGGGGATGTCCTCCATGGAAACGCATGCGTTTTTAAGCCGATCGCATTCGTTTCTTCTGGAAACGCAGTTCGTTGGGGCCGAGGACCTCCCCCTGTGCGCTAGCGTCCGTTATTAACGGACGTCTATCGTACGTTTACCGTTAGTGGTACGAAAGGGCAGAAGAGGAGGGGATAACGCGGCTTCATTGTCATAATCTCGTCAAAATGGTGAAACAACCATAGTAAATGTTCCCACATTATATTTCCTCACATCTACTAAACGCTGCGACAGGGCCGGTAAGTAACTGCACCCAATGTCTTTTCAGGGGTGGGGGGTCTTCAATCGGTTAAAAAACGCAATGAAATGCTTTGGTGTGAACGCAGCCCTAGGACTGTGTATGACAGACGTAACAGTGCCTGAAAGGGAGTGTAATCAAATTAAATGGCACCACATTCACTTTCATAGTTTTGTGGAAAATATCCAGTCTTAAATGGATTCTTTGGTTCTGTCTTCAACCCTTGATGACCGGGCAAAAGCATATAATATACTTAAAGGTAACCTGTCCGCTGCAAGATATGGGACACTGAGGGCGCTTCACACGTTGCGTTTGACCTCGTTTTCATGCGTTTTGCAACCATATACAACAGCTGGGAGAGGTGATTTGCCTAATAACCTCCACTGTTAACGCTTCCGTTTACAAAACGCTCGTATAAGTGCTATGGTTAACTAACGTGTGTGTTAACAAATTTAACATATGCGTTTTGTTACACATGAGTTAACATTGCTTTACGAACGTAACTGTAATGGTAATTAGGCAAATTACCTCCATCAGCTGTTGTAAGCGTTTCAAACGCAATGAAAACACAACCAAACGCAACGTGTGAACGCGCCTAAACACAGGTCCCGATCCCCTCTTTATGTGAAATCTCACGGTTTCCCGATAAAAGAAAGAAACCATGTTCCTGCATAGACATGTGAAACTGGCAGAACGAGTCATTTTTTTAGCTGATACGAGTCACGTTGCAGTAAGGGGGAGAGTCCTTCAGACTCCCGTAAACAGCCTTCGGGTGTCATATTAACGTACGAATCCCATGTTTCGCACACATCAGGCTGTGGGCTGTGATCAATAATTAAAGAGAGGATAATTAAAGACATATTTGGAATTTGAGCTCATACATCACTTCCTTTCTGTGCTTCCTTGACCAGTGTGGGGGGGGTCTGGGTCACCTCCCGGACGCCATTTGCCGAAGAACCTATAGTAGCGATGTGATGGCGCAAACTAGGATCTGGCGTGAGGTAATTAAATTTGTGAAGTGGGGTTGTTTGTCCCATCCACCTCTGTGACCTTTATTTTGAGAAAATGATGTCCAGTACGGCCCACCGATTCCTACATGGAGGCGCTTGTATTGGTTCTTACCCTGTAGTGTACCTGTTTATTCCTCATTTGTCTGTAACTCTATCCATTGTATTTACAGGACACACAACATGAGGGATTGGCCCGGCTTTGTCGTGTGGGGCCCCTTATTTTACCATACGATCAGATGTTTTCACCCTCTGGCGTGAGCCCCATCTGTCAGCCGTCGCGGTGTTCCGGTGCACCTCCCTCCTTCCAAGTATTACTCTTATTTATAGATTTTTCTCGCTGATTCGGGTTCATCCCGGGGAATCGTGTTTTCGTCCTGCCAGTAGATTTTCCATGAAATTCCGTCTGACACACTATCTGTTCCTTAAATCCTTTGGCATGGGAAACACATCTACATAAGAGTGCTGCGCACATCAGCTTAATACCTCTTCTGGGGTTGAAGTTTGTTTAATTCACTGGATTGATCAAAACTGCTGAACCCACATAACGGGTACAGTGTAAGAAGGACGCTGTATATATGCAAGGAAAATCTACGACCATCACAACAACCTGCATGATAAACCATGACCTTACTCATAATCCAGGCATCGGTACTGTAGTAATCTTCTTATATTTGTTTACCATGGCCTCCCTTCCTTCTAAAAATCAACTTTTACAATTCTGATAATGAGACTAAAGGGATCTAGGGTTATTACCAGAGCCCCCTGGTCGCAGATTCACAGGTTTTTACATGCCGGAGCACTTCCCTCTCTCACTGTGTTAAGCTTACCGCATGCAGAGGGAGGGGGGGACGTGAGGAGATATATATGTTAAACAGTTGAATTTTAGGAGTGAGGAGGTCATGGAACCATAATAAGAAGATTACCACCACCACAGTCCACGGTGCCTGGATCTATGAGATGGCGTTTTTGGCTGTTTTTAGTTGTTGCGTTTCATATAGTACAAAAACGCCATGTGTTAAAACCCATGTGGTTTTTTGAAAACGAATGCGTTTTTTGTCAGTTTTTAATTGCGAAATTCGGAAAACCGACAAACAACGCACGTGTTTTTTTTACGATCTGAAAACGCACTAGCTAAAACGCCTAAACGCCATGTGTGACATCACCCTTTATTTTTACGTCTGGTTTACATTATTGGATGTGATGATTTTTTTTTTTAACGGGGACTGTCAGGGCTTTGGGGACTCTAAACCACCCACATCCTTTTGGTCCAGTGGTTTTAGTGTCTCCATTGCCTCTGGGCGCTCCTCTGGGCCTGCGATAAGAAAAACCCTTTAGACTTACCAAGAATGAGACGTATTGACCCATCTCTGGTGGCTCCCCGTGCGTGTTGCGTAATACAGTGAAGCTGGAGCAGTACAACTGCGGCTTCATTGCACAGTGCTGCACCCCCTGAGAATGCACCTGTAATCTGGGGGGCAGTCTGCAGGTTCATTCCCACGACTGCGCAGTTGCTGGGATATCCGGAGCAGGCCAATTATAAATTATTATTTTTTTTATAGTGGGCCAGAGGGCCCATCTATAGGGCTATTTGTACACTAAACCATCTATAAGGTCCTTAATGGACCAATCGCCCCAACACGTGTCCTGAAGGAGGTGAAAGTGGGGAATTTCCTTTTATTTAAGTAAAAGTCCCTTTATTTGAATGAAAGCTGCAAATTTCAATCACATACAAACCAATAAAACATGTACAATCTCCTTTAAGGCAGGATATCAGGCAGTCCCCGGGTTACGTACATGATAGGGTCCGGAGGTTTTTCTTAAGTTGAATTGTTTGTAAGTTCGACTGTATATTTGAAAATTTTAAGATCGCCACAACAAATTTTTTTTGCCCCAGTGACAATTGGAGTTAAATTTTTTTTGCTGTCATGGGACCCAAGGACGATCAATAGCTTCATGTACAGACACCTTACAGCTGATCATTGCATCTGGACTATAGTAATGTATCCGAAGTACTTCACCAGAGTCACAGTGGGCAAGGTCCGTCTTTAACTAAAAGGGCTGTTGTGGTAGTAGTTGGTGTCCTTAGTCGGGGACCTCTTGTAACTAAGACTACGGCACTCCAGTTATGTAATTCATCTTTAGCCTTAAAAAGGATTGTCCTAAATTTGTTTATCCCTTATCTGCCAACTGGGGTATCACACCTAGGACCTGATATTGTCGGTCCCCCCTGATCTGATGTAGTAGCAGGGTAAGCAAGCATCCTCTCTATAAAGGGTTGTACAATTGGTTTATCAAATAACATAAAGCTAATCACCCTTGATCCCATCCATAGGATAAGGGCTGATTAGCTTAATGGTCAGGGTCCATTTGCAATGACAGACTGACCCCCAGCAGTTAGTAGATCGGGGGAGGGGGGTGTCCCATTCTCTACATTGCAGATAACATAAGACATGAGAGTATAACATTGTCTGATGATACAGCTTACAGTCATGCTTTTACCCCTTCCCGACATTTGACATATAGAACTGCAATCGCGGATGTGCGTTCCCCAAAGCAGTACTATTACGTCAAGCTTCGCGCTGGCCTCCCTTGAAACGGAGCCGGCGCCAGAAGCTGCGGGTGTCGCTATATCTTATAGCTACACCCGCCTCTAACACCCGCGATCGGAGATTTTTCCTCCGCTCGCGGTGTTAACCCTAACACAAACCGCCGCGTTCGCGTGACCGCGGCGTGTTAGAGGATTTAAAGAGTAAGCAATATAGCTGAATCTGACCCCCCCCCCCCGCGGCGCTCCGGGGTCGCTTCTCCGATCGCAGCCCGTGACTGCCGGTGCCCGGGGCTGCGAGATCTGATCCGGAAGCCGGGTTCCGTGCCTTCTGGCAGGCCGCTTGTAAGACCCTGGGGGCCATGCTCAGCATGCTCAGTGTCTTACATATCCACAGTGCAATACCTCTGTATTGCACTGTGTAACCTTAAAACATCTTGACAAGTTATCAGAGATCACTTTTTCAAGCTTAGATACAATCGTAAAAAACGTAAAAATAAATAAAGGTTTTTACAATAAAAGAAATAATAAATAAAGTGAAAAAGTCCCCCCAAACACCACCTTTCCCTTTACCAAGTAATAGTATAAAAAACACTAAATCAATCACGAAAAAACCCCACTTATTTGTATCGCTGTTTCCGTAAACAATCTGTCCAATAAATCCTAATCATAATTGGACCGCTTCGGTGACGTGTAAAAAAACAACCCCAAAAACTTGCCAAATTAAAAAAAACTTTTTATCAATTGCTTTACAAATAAATGTTCTAAAAAGTGATCCGAAAAAGTTAAAGCACCAAAATGATACCAATAAAAAGAGCACTTGTCACGCAAAAAAATAGCTTACAACCAGCTCCGTCAATCAAAAAAATACTATAGTTTTTTAAATTTGGGTGCTGCTATAAAAATGGCCTACTAAAACAAATGCAATTTTTTCTATTCCTATTTCTTCCTTCAATAAAATGGGTGACAATAAAAATAAAACTATATAAATGAGGTATCACCGTATCGTATGCTCGTAGAATAAAGATATATATTATTGTTATGCTACAGTGAACCCCCCCAAAAAAAATGCTAAAATCCAACAAGAATTGAGGATTTATTTTCCTCCTCCACACACACGTAAAAAAGTTAATAAATTGCTTCATAAACTAAAAACCCACTAAAATTAAGTTTTTTTTACAGTTGGCAATTCGTCTCGCAAACAACAAAATCCCTTATCTATTTGTCTAAATTGCTTATAAAAAAGAAATAGATTGTATAGCCTATTCCCAACGAGCGTTGAGTTATAGAACGGTGTCGGCGGGTAGTGACTTTCCACACCGGTCAGGGTAAGGAACGGCGCTGTTCACTGATCGGGGTAAGACGGGGCGGCTGTTCCTCACAGCCTCCATCCTGCCCCATGGACCAAGGTTACTTCGCCACCACACCCCCCAGTTCAGATTGCTGAACTTTTCATGATCCAATGATCGTATTCAGACGAGCCAATAGCACGCATGTCTTATAACGTCAGTATACCGTAACTATGTCTGTATACACGGTGATCGGGGCAGGGGGCGGCTGTTCTTGACAGCCACCAATTGTGCCTTGCGGTCCAGAGGGGTTTTGGTGTCCGCCCCTCTTCCCTGTTTGCCGCTATTGGCTGTCGATTTTTTGGTCCCGCCAAAAGCACAATTTCGTCACAATGGGCATCGCTGAGGCTTAATAAGAAGCAACACTTGGCGAAAGGTCCCTACTAAAAACTAATAAAGCGCTGGCCATGCACATTGTTCAGTGATGCTGTAACAACTGTTACGGGCTGTTCCAATGTGCACGTCCTGCCGTATCATTTCTCCGTTTTCACAAGAGGAAGATAGTAGAAACCAATATTGGGACAGAAGGACGGCCCCAGTAACCTCTGTTTAGATGTATTCCTGTGTTTTGTGCCAGGAAAGCATTTTCCCAGTGAATTCTGCTGCTTCTAATGGTAGGACTCAATAAAGAGTCCTGTTCCAAAAGAAGGAGTTAGATGGACACTCTACTAAGTTGGACACTATATACTAAGGATTGGCCACTATAACTACTAAGATACCTCTGCTACACCTCCAGATGCAAAAAGTTTAGTTGTCCCCTGGTATAATTCTACCTCCCTTATACACTAGCATCCCACTTCACGCCCCTAACCTGTTTTTGTGAATTAATTTCGGTAAAATGACTAATTGTAAACACCTGTTAGGTCCCCTTGCTCCCTATACCGCTCGATTATCTCATACGGGGCGCCACATCACAGGCACGTAACTTCCAGAAATATTGTCAATTTCCATCTTGACTCCATGCACATCATATGTGGAAACCACCTGTAAATGTTCAATGCTCATTTCACACCACGTGTATTACCCTACAACACATATTACCCTGCTATATTCCCAATGGGTGTACATTCAACAATTAGGGTCACTTTTTGGGTTTTCCTCTGCTTTGGGTACCACTACGGCTCCTCCAATGTAATCCTGACCATGTGAAGGATTTCTTGGCAAATTGTCCTCTAAAGACCAAACATCCCTCTTTCCTCTACTGTGCGCCCAAAGCATTGTATATGCCATGTGTGGTAACTTCTATCTACACGCGGGAGAAATAGTTTTAACACCTTTTTTTTTGGGGTTTATTTAATATATTATCCTTGTGGCTTACATAAATTTAGGGGTAAAGTGACATTTATACGGAAAATTTTCACCTTTTTAAGATTCGGCCTAATTGGATATTCACCTGTAGGTCAATACAATATATTCACATTGCAAATTCTCTAAAGGTTTGGCGTTTCCATTCAAAGATTTAGGGTCACTTTTCGGATTCCTTCTCTGTTTTAATACCACTAGGGCTCTCCAAATGCTGTCAAGAACATTTCTGTCAAATTGGCTTCTAAAAGGCACATTCCCCTTTCCTTTTACTCTGCGCCCATACCACATTTATATACACATGTGGGGGTAATTCTACACTCGAGAGAAATAGGTTATAATACCACATTTTGGGGGTTATTACATTTTTTTATCCCTTGTGGCTATATAAAATTAGGAGTAAAAATGACCTTTTAGAAATGTTCTCCTTTTATCTATTTACGTCCTAATTAATCAAACACCTTCGACAAATACACATATATACTTGGCAAATTCCTCTAAAGGGTGTGCTTTCCAATGGTGACACTTTTGGGGTTTCCCTCATTTTTGGTACCACTACGGCTCTCTAAATGCAATCCGACAACATGTAAGGATGTCCCTGTCAAATTGCTTCTAAAAAGACAACTCCCCTCTTTTCCCTTTGCTTAGCTACTGCGTACCCATACAACATTTTATTTGAATTTTATACATCCGGAGAATGCTAGTAAACATCTGTGGGGTTGTTTCATCTTTAATGCTTATGGGATACAAAAATTATCCGTAAAAGTGACTTTTTGGGAAAATGTTCACCTTTTTCCTTTTAGGACCTAATTGAGCAAACACCTTTAAGGGAAAATACACAATTACACTTGCCTGATTCTCCAAAGGGTGACTTTCCAAATATTGTAAAATGCATTTTCCTTTTTACCCATTGTGAAGGTCAAATTTTAGTGTTCAATAATCTATAGTAAGATCAAATTACAATTTTCTCTAATTTCACTTTCACATTCTCTTTCACCCTCCGAAACGCTCAAAGGGGTTACAAAATCCCAAAGGTTGTTTTTGAATATTTTGAGGGGTGTATGTTTTCTAAAAATGGTGTCATTTGTGGGGGTTTTCTGTCATGTGTCACTTCTTCTACTACATAAATTGACCTCCAAAAAGTAGGTTTTGATGATTTTCGTGAAAATCCTAAAAATTGCACCTACAGTTATAAAGCCCCTAACATCCAAATAAAGGTAAAGATGTTTGCAAAATGATGCCAAGTTAAAGCAGACATATGGAAAATGTAGTTAGCAAGTTTTAAGTGAATGAACAACTTTTCCAAAAAAAAGTAGAAAATTTTGAATTTGAAAACAATTGTTTTTCCAAAATTTTGGCCAATTTCCTTTATTTCATAAATAAATACTAAATATAGTATTAAATTTCTGAACCACATGAAGTACAATCTCAAATCAAATCACTGGATATGTTAAAAAGCGTCCAAAGTTATAACCACTTAAATAGACACATGTAGATTTTAAAAAATGGCCGTGTCAGGAAGGTGAAAGTGGCTTCAGGCGTTAAAGGTGTTGATTTTTTCGCTCATTCCCAAGGTATAATAGGAGGCCGGTGCATTGTCCATTGGAGACTTGTGCCACTTTGTGTAGTGTGTATTGTATATGTGTATTGGTATTGTGGGTATAGTGTGTATTGTATTGTGGTAGTGGTGTATTTATTGTGTGTAGTATGTTTGTATATGGGGTATTGTTTTATAGGTTGGTTTGTTTAGTGTGTTGTATTGTGTATTGTATTGTATACGTGTGTATTGTATTGTATAGTACTGTCTTGTCTCTTGTGTCTTGTGGTCTTGTCTTGTGTCGTGTTTTCGTTGTGGTCTTGTCTTGTGTCTTTGTTGTCTTGTCTCGGTGTCTTGTCGTGTGTTTTTGTGTCTTGTTCCTCGTGTGTCTTGTGTTTTTCTATGTGTCCGTCGTGTTTTTGTGTCTTTGTCTCGTGTGCTACTTGTTCTTGTCTCGTGTGTCTTGTGTCGTCTCTTGTGTCTTGTGTCTTGTCTGTGTGTCTTGTTCGTGTCCTCGTGTGTCTTGTTGTCTTGTCTCTTGTGTCTTGTGTCATTTCCTCGTGTGTTCTTTGTTATGTCTTTTCTGGCGTTGTGTCCTTGTGTCTTGGTCTCGTGTTCTTGTGTCTTGTCTTTTCTAGTGTGGGAAATAATAGATTGATAATTGTTGGCCGTCTTTTCTATGTGTGTACACAGATACTACACTTTTAACATACCTACAGATAGTGTATGAGAGCAGTGACCTCCGTACCCGCTCCGCTATTGGTGTCAGCCTGCAGTCTCACAACCACCTGTAGGGCAATTCCTAGAATTGTGACTTTCATTTCTCCGTCACGTGAAGCAGAGATCTCCGGTTGGAGCCATATCCCTCATCAACAAACCCCTTAGGGCAGGAGTATCATGTGGTTTAGAGGGGATGTACAATCACAGAAATGATTGCCCTTAGTGAACTTTCCACTTCTACCCATAGGAGCTGCAGAGGGCAGGGCACTAACGTTCACTAAGTCTGATGTCCCCTCAGTAACTACCCAGATCTTTCACTGGGGTCGCTCAGCTAGCAGACCCCCACATACAAGTTTGATTGGTTAGAATCAACAAATCAAGTAAAGTATTGTGCATTGACATCTGTGCTGGGAGAGTCACTTGTAACCAGATGATGTTACAAGCCGTGTAATGTGATGGGTTCAATGTGACAACGATAAATGCAGCTACCTACGACATCACGCTCTTCATAGGACCCGCTCACCTGACCTGACCTGACCTGCCCCTGCACTGTGACACACCACTATTTGTATATAGCTCATACCACCTGCTCGGGGAACTACACTCAACTACTTATGAACTTGAATGAGCCGTCCCAGTGGCTGTTCTAGTGTATAGGGTCAGTGCGAGGAGGCTGCAGGAACTGCAAAACAGTTTCCAAGCCAAACTTCAACTCCAGCTTCACAATAGGGTCACTGACCTCTAACGTCCTGTTATCCTGGTCCCTCTAGCAGTGTTGGGCTTTTTCATTCCCAAGCCTATGCTTCTTCTGATCTGTAGCGGAGGAGCTTCACTACTAGCATGAGTCATACAGTGCAGCACACATTCATCTCAACAAAACAACTGGAAGAAGGCAAGACACCCATAATCTTGGCCCCGCGACCTGCTTAAGGGTCACAGTGCGTGAGCAGACCGTCTCATCACAACAACCACAACACCGAGCCTGTTGACCGAGCACAAAAAAAATACAACAACATACACGACATGTTGCTGTGTTTTACCGTCATACAGCGTCGGACTCTCAGCCTTCATGGATAGGTGAGGAGCGCTTCTTTTTTCCTTCCGTCACTCGGCCTGCATCCTACTCTTGGCCTCATCACTCCGCTCATCTCATTGCCTTATACAGCAGGCCCCCCAGGTTTCCAATACAAGATAGGTTCTTTAGGGTTGTCAAGGGGTTGTCCGGTTTTTAAAAAACAACATATGTGGCCCGTGAGCGGGCTGACTAACAATAGCCTTTAATGACCTCTTCCCGGTGCCCTCCCTATCAGCGCTGCTGTCCTCGCCGTCTGGGCGCCATGTAACAAACAGGGCCCCGAGCAGCGCTGGACTCAGTTCCGGCCGACCCGGACACCTTCCCCCGGCCCCTCATACACATACTGTGTAGAGGGACGGCTAGGCGTACCCGGCCACGTGCCGGCCGAAGCTGAGTTCGCCTCGCTCCGGCGGCAGTTTTACATGGCGCCCGTACCGAGCGACAGCAGCGGCTGGATACCGAGGGCAACCGGAGGTAAGTACATCTTATTATTTTAGGCAGCCTGCTCCCGGCCACATTATAGATATTTTTTTTTAACTCGGACAACCCCTTTACGTTGAATTTGTATGTAAGTTAGAACTGTTGGTACTTTATAATTGTAAACTCTCAAAAAAATTTTTGTCTCGTGAAATTGTGATATTTTAAAAATGTGGGTTGTCATAGAGAATCAGGAGTACAATACAGCTTCCTTACAGCGCCGTTGATAAACGGTTACTGTCTGATCAATTGTAGCCTAAGGATTAAAGTACTAGAACTTACCAAGCACATGATCTGTTTGTAACTAGGGGGTTCTGTAAGTCGAGGTGTTCTCAAGTAGGGGACTGCCTGTTCTATTACTAATAGGCTGAAAGCTAACTCATTAATAAGACACCCCCAGAGCCCAAATACTGCAATCCAGACAGACCCATCATTGATTCCTCAGCTACACTCCCGGCCTCCTTCACCAGTCGATGGAAGTTCCTGTGCTTGTGGCTGCTGTTGCTGTGTAATCATCATGTGACGTGTATCGTACATGTTATTATGTTATTGATCATTTTTTATTACCTGCGGTTTGGTATGTCCCCGGCTGTACCCATGTGCAGTGATTCAGGCTCAGTGAGCTCACACTGCATAAGTGAAAACTTTTAAATGTATGTATGTTATATAGCCGGACGGCTAAAGGGCTTTTTGGACACAACTGGACCTGTTGGGTTGTTTAGTGTCCCACTCCCATTAATTTGTCCTTTACCCCTTAACCCTCTGCGCCGTAGCTCTCGGCTCAGAGGTAATAAGTATGTATGAAGAGGCTCACGGCTGAGTCCTCTTCATACAAGGTGGGGGTTTTTGCATAATGCATAAAACCCCCACCGCTAAAAACTGCGTCGGATGCTAGCACCGTCACGGCTCTTAATACCCCCGTGCCGCCGCGGCATTGAAAAAGACGGCGCGCGCGGCTCCGCCATCTTTTTTTTTTTTTTTTCGATCGCCACGCCCCCGAACTCATCGGGGGGCGGGATCGGTTGCAGGTAGCCTGTGTCTTTTTTGACACGAGGCTACTCTGCAGCGTGCAGATTCGTTCCAATTAGCCAGTGCTCATTGTAAATGAATTGCTGGAAAAATGCCTATATTGCAATAACAGAAGTATTTGCAGTGTAGGTAGGAACGATCTTGACCATCTAGGTTAATGTACCCTAGATGGTCTAAAGATATTGAAAATAAAAGAAAAAAAAAGTTAAACAGAAAAAAAATTACTAAATATTAAAGTTCAAATCACCCCCCCAATCACCCTTAAGCCCTGCAGTGGCGATCTAGCATTTATCTGTTAACCAGAGGATACTCACTATAATGAGAATACAGTAAATGTCGTGATTCTGCTTTCTGTATTTAGCACCCATAAAAGTAAATTTGTTAATGGATCCAAAAAATCCTGAACTACTTTATTTGTATGATATGTGTGACAATGTTATGCAAATATTGGTCCTCCTTAACAATACCTTGACTCTAATCACAATTTATAACAAAATTTGGTATTCTGCTATAGCAATGGGTTCCCTGTGCACTTGCCTGCCACCTAGTGTTACGAGAGTGGATTACACATCAGCAGATGATGAGCTGGTCAAAGGTTAATTTTGCTAACAGCGATAACATCACACCCCCATACACACACATGCAATAGATTTTGAATCTACTTTTTTATGTTCTAACTCTGTTTTGCCCTCTACTTTTTGGGAAAATGGGAACGATAAAAGAAACAAGATAAACCAGACTTTATGAGAGCAGAGAGCCCAGATGTCTGCGGCATCACTATGTAGCTGACAAGTGACTGTGAAAAGTTAGGTTTTTTTTTAAGTAGTTCATCTTAAAAATTAGCAACTTACTGTCACCTTACTCTATGCAAATGTTGACCTATTGGGGCTCATTTACTTGCATTCCTGCTGGAGTTCACCAAAAGTGCATTGTCCGACGCTAATGCGCTGTGCCGCAATTCACTAAGATCGTGCGCCCGATATCCTGCATGTGTCGCTTCTCCAATTTGTGTCGCATGGAAGCAGCACAGCTGCACCAAAAAACGATCACGTGCGACACAATCCCAGCGTAGTCACCTGTTAAATACCCGTCCAAGCCGTGCAATCCCCAAAGAAGACAAACAATCTGACAAAAGTGCTATCCGCGACCTTTAGTAAATGAGCCCCATTATGTTATCTCTCTATGTACCTTTCTTAAAGGAGATGTCTAATGAGAAGAAGTCCTGTTCACAGGATAGGGGATGACATGTTGTGACCAGACTACCCCTTTAAATGATGTAACTCTATCACCTGTTTTATAGTGCCGCCTGCAGGTTTTCATGTTTCATGAAGAATTTTATGTATAGGTATAAAGTATTTTTACATGTAGCCACAAACTATAAAATTGCCACAGCAAAATAGTCACATTATTGGAATTACAGACAGAATGAATGTGCTCCTGAAGATATACATAGATGTCACTGCCAATGTAACAGGAAAACTTCAGAAAGTATACTGAAAGATGAAGAAGAAAAACCCCAAACCAACAAGTACAACAAAACTTTTTTAGACGTTTTGGGTAAGGAAATCTACCACCAGGATGAAGGATTGTAAACCAAGCACACTGACATACTGGCGAGTGTCCCTTCTGGCAGGTTCTGCTTTTCTTTTAGCTTCTTAGGACCTTGTTTTTACAATAAAAAGGTTTCACAAGTTATGCAAATGAGCCTCAGGGGCTCCGGGCTCAATAGATGTCAATGGAGCTTGGAGCCCTGAAGGCTCATCTGCATAATTTTTAACCTCTTTTTCAAAGGCATACAAAGCTACAAGAAGAGCATCTTCTGCCAGAGGGGGCAAACACCAGTATGTAAGTGTGCTTGGTTTACAATCCTTCATCCTGGTGGTAGGTTTCCTTTAAAGGTGATTCACAGAATTCACACAATTGGAGGAGCAAGTACTATAGTTACTATTCCTCAAACCCTATGCTCCACCGGAAGCTCCTCACAGATGAGGTGTTTGTAAATCCATAAATGTCTGGGTAATTTGTCTACATAATGATTATTTATTAGTTGGCACATTGAGTCTAGTGTATACAGGAGCTGCAGGCTATCGCCCCATGTCTGCTGCAGCTTTCTCCCAGTTTAAACCAACAAAATCACAATCATGTAGTAGAAATTTTAGTGGAAGTTTTACAGGTTTGTAAGGGGTAAAAGGTCCTTCTATATACTTCTATGAGGCTGCTGTGACAGTACATGTAGCACATTCCCATAGATGTGAATAGAGAGCCAAAACACATGCACATTGATGCTTTATGTATTTACTGGTGATCCCAGGGCAGCCTAGTCCAACACTATTCACTATTCATTCATTCTGGAATGTGATAATAAGGTTAATTGTGATATTTACCTGCTTTAGGTTGGGGGCTTGTCTTTTATAAATGGATGAAGCTCAAGGGCAAACAATGACCCTTTTGCTTGTCTTCCTGGTGTCCCTTGGGTTTATGTATTGTGAGACCTAGTGTGTGATAGGTTGTAGCTTCCAGACCCCTAGATACAGTAAAGAAGGGGGCACCATGTTGGTTGTGGCAGCTGGGGGCCTCATTGCAATTTATTTCTCTATCCAAGGAGAACATTGGGCGTCAGAATCACTGATAGTAATATGTAACTTGTCACTCACCTGGATACATTGCTGAGAGGTCATGTGACTGGCAGGTGCCTGGCGTGTGATTGGTCACTACCTGGCACCTGCTCAGCAACTGACCAACTGCCAGTCAGTATTTGGAGCGTCCACAGCGTCTCGTGTTCTGCGAGGAGCGATTTGGGATTTCCTTCTTCTGAGCCACAGAGGGAATTATTTTTGTCTGTCTTGTCTTATCTGTTGTTCTGTGTCTGTGTGTATTTCTGTGTTTTTGTGCTTCTTTGTTGCTGTTTTTCTGTTTGATTGCAGGTGGCACTTTCCTCATCATCAGCTGGTAAGTCCTAGTCATATATATATACTATATACACACAGGACAGTATACGGACAGTACCCAGTGTATACACTACATACAGGACAGTATACAGGCAGTACCCAGTGTATATACTACATACAGGACAGTATACGGGCAGTACACAGTGTATACACTATACACAGGACAGTATACTGGCAGTACACAGTGTATACACTATACACAGGACAGTATACGGGCAGTACACAGCGTATACACTACACACAGGACAGTATACGGGCAGTACACAGTGTATACTGTATAGTGTGTATTGTGTATTGTATAGTGTGTATTGTGTATTGTATTGTATAGTGTGGGAAATAATAGAGTGGATATTGTGGCCTCTCTTTCTATGTGTGTACACAGGATACTACATACATACCTACAGATAGTGTATGAGAGCAGTGACCTCCTGTACCCGCTCCGCTATGTGTTGTCAGCCTGCAGTCTACACAACCACCTGTAGGGCAATTCCTAGAATTGTGACTTTATTATTTCTCCGCACGTGAAGCAGAGATCTCCGGTTGGAGCCAGATCCCTCATGTATTGTATAGTGTGTATTGTATTGTATAGTGTGTATTGTATTGTATTGCATTGTATTGACATGTTGTGGTCTTATCTTGGGGAAATAATAGAGTGGATATTGTGGCCTCTCTTTCTATGTGTGTACACAGGATACTACATACTTACCTACAGATAGTGTATGAGAGCAGTGACCTCCTGTACCCGCTCCGCTATGTGTTGTCAGCCTGCAGTCTACACACCCACCTGTAGGGCAATTCCTAGAATTGTGACTTTATTATTTCTCCGCACGTGAAGCAGAGATCTCCGGTTGGAGCCAGATCCCTCATGTAACAACACTTAGGGCAGGAGTATCATGTGGTTAGAGGGGATGTACAATCACAGAATGGATTTACCTTAGTGAACTTTCCACTTCTGCCCATAGGAGCTGCAGAGGGCAGTGCACTACTCACTGGGGGACATTTACTATGGCGTTTCCGCCAGTTTTGTGGCGCTTTCACCGCATCTTCTGCTCTGAGACCTATTTATTAGCTGGCGGCGCCGGAAAAAATGACTTTTTCCGTCTGCTCCGACTCTTCTCCGAAAAGGGGCGTGGCTTTGGCGGAGTGGAAACTCAGACAATTAATATGTGTCACAGCCATTTTTGGGCGCTGTAAACTGGCGGAAAGTAGACCAAAAGAAAACTGGTCTAGCAGGGACTGTTGGACACATTTCTGGTGCTCGGGACAGATTTTGGTCCCAGGGACAGAAAATGGTCTCGGCTCCAGAAATGTCTCTGCACAGCTCTACAATATTAAATGTGTATCTTCTTTCCCAGAGCAGGTCGGTAACAAAGCCAATGCAGACACCGACACTTTATGTAAATGTCCCCCACTGAGTCTGGATGTCCCCCTCAGTAACTACCAGATCTTTCACTGGGGTCGCTCAGCTAGAAGACCCCCAAATACAAGTTTGATGGGTTAGAATCAACTAATCATAGTAAAGTATTGTGCATTGATATCTGTGCTGGGAGAGTCACTTGTAAACCAGATGAATGTTACAGCCGTGTAATGTGATGGGTTACAATGTGACAATGATAAGATGCAGCGTAACAATACGACATCACGCTCTTCATAGGACCCGCTCACCTCACCTGACCCTGCACTAGTTGTAAGTGTTATAGCTATAACAACAGTGCTGGGGAAATACAACTCACTACTTATTAACTTGAATGAAGCCGTCCAGTTCTGTCTAGTGTATAGGTGTCAGTGCTAGGAGGCTGCAGGAACAGCAAAACAGTTTCCCAGCCAAACTTCACACTCCACACAATAGGGTCACTGACTCTACAGTCCTGTTATCCTGGTCCCTCTAGCAGTGGTGGGCTTTCCTTCCCAGGGCCTTATTCTTTTGATCTGTAGCGGAGGAGCTTCACTACTGAGCATGTACATAAAGTGCAGCCTCATTCATCTCAACTAAAACACTGGAAGAGGCAGGACAACCCATATCCATTGGCCACAGGCGACCTGCTTATAGGGTCACAGTGCAGTGAGCAGACACTGTCTCATCACACCGTGACCGAGCACAGAAAAATACACGACATGTGCTGTATTTTACCGTCATACAGCGTCGGACACTCGGATTTCAATGGAGGTGAGGAGCGCTCCTTCCTCCTGCACCGGCCTGCAGGCTCACCTGGGCCGCAGCACATCCTCTCATCTGCCTTATACAGCCAGTCCCTAGGTTACGTACAAGATAGGTTCTGTAGGTTTGTTCTTAAGTTGAATTTGTATGTAAGTTGGAACTGTATATTTTATAATTGTAACTCCAGCCAAAAAATGTTTGGTCTCTGTGAAAATTGGATTTTAAAAATGTTGGGTTGTCATAAGAACCAGGATTCAGAATAAATCTTCATTACAAACCCCTTGTGAGAATTGTTACACGCTGATTATTGAGCCTCAAGGTCCGGGTCCGCCACGAGCATGGCGCTAGTGTGTCTGCTTGCTTCGCAGACGCAGACAAAGTTCGCGCCCACCTGTGTAGGCGCCGGCCTAAGGGTACGCACACATGGCGTTTTTGCCGTTTTTTACTACGTGCGTTTTCATCCGCAGATCGTTAAAACACGCCCTGCGTTAAAAAACGCACGATATCCGTTTTTTTAAAACGCGCATGCGTTTTTGTCTCCGTTTTTTCATGTCGCAATTTCGGAAACGGAACAAAAACGCATGGTTTTCAAAAACGCATGCGTTTTTAAAAACCCCGGATGCGCTTTTAATACGCATTGCGAAGCGTTTTTAACGTCTGAAAATGCCTTAGTAAAAACTGCCCAAAACGCCATGTGTTTCTTCACCCTAAGGCAAATTACAGTAATTACCAGCATCCAGTGGTCTGTTTGTAACTAGGGGTCGTCTGTATGTCAGGTGTTCTCAAGTAGGGGACTGCCTGTATCTATGTGACTAGGCTGAAGCTCAGTAATAAAGACAACCCCAGAGCCCAAATACTGCATCCAGAGCAGACCCAGCAGTGATTCCTCAGCGACACTCCCGGCCTCCTGCACCAGTGATGGAAGTGTCTCTGGTGCTTGTGGCCGCTGCGCTGTGTACCCACATCATGTGATGTGTATATTACATGTTATTATGTTATTGATAATGTTATTATTACCTGCAGGGTTTGGTGATGTCCCGGCTGTACCCACATGTGCAGTGACTGCAGGCGCAGGGAGCTACACACTGCAGTAAGTGAAAACTTTTTAAAATGTATTTATTTTATATAGCCGGACGAGCTTGTTTGCTTTGTATGTAAGCTAATGTTGTATTTTGTTAGTGGATGTCTCGTTTACTTTTACCTCTATTCTCTTTATTGTAATCTGAATAACGTTTATTGTCTTGCGTATGTGTGGTATTGTATTGTTTTGTTAGTTATGTGTTTGGTGATAGCTTTATTGTCTGTGGGGGTATTGTGTTGTCTCGAGTGTGAGTATAGTGTGTCGGGGTATTGAGAGTGTTAGTGTTTAGCGGGCCGTAGTGTGATATGTATTTCTCGCTGTGTATGGTTTGTATAGCTGTTCTGTTTTGGTCTAGTGTGGTAGTGTAGTGTCCATTGCATTGTATTCCCTTTTGTGGCGTCGTGACTTCTCCTTGGGCCCATCCTCAGCCGTGCGCTATTGTTGGCCTCCTTTCTATGTTGCTACCACAGGACTCTAACCTACTTACCCAAATATTGTACGAACTGACCTCCTTTACCCCTTCCGCTATGTGTTTTCACCTGCATCTACCACCCCACCTGTAGGGCAATTCCTAGAATTGTGACTTTATTATTTCTCCGCACGTGAAGCAATCCTCCGGTTGGAGCCAGATCCTCATGTAACCCAACACTTAGGGCAGGAGTTCATTGGTTAGACGGGGATGTACAGATCACCAGAATGGATTTACCTTAGGTGAACTTTCTCACTTCTGCCCATAGAGGCTCCGGCAGAGAGGCAGTGCAACTACTCACTGGTGGTATCCTTTACTATGGCTTTCCGCCAGTTTTTGTGGCGCTTCAATGCACCGCATCTTTCTGCTCTGAGACCAATATTTATTAGCTGGCGCGGCCGTAAACAAAAATTTACTTTTTCCTATCGTCTGCTCCGACTCTTCTCTCTTCTCCCGAAATGTGGCGTGTGGCTTTTTGGCGGAGTGGAAACTCAACCATTATATGTGTCACCGCCTTTTGGCTCTGTAAAACTGGCTGAAAGTTACAAAAGAAAACTGGTCTAGCAGGACTGTTTGGCAACATTTCTGGTGCTCACTTGTTACAGCTTTTGTTCCCAGGGACAGAAAATGGTCTCGCGCCAAAATTTCTCTGCACATCTTACAACTATTAAACTTTGTACTTCTTTCCCAGAGCATGTTCGTAACAAAGCCATGCAGACAGACCGCCGTTATTAAAATGTCCCCCACTGCTCGGATGTCCCCCTCATCACTCCCCAGATTCTGCACTGGGGGGTCTCTCAGGCTAGAAGACCCCCACATAAAGTTTGATGGGTTTAGAATCCTCAATCATATTACAGTATTTGACATTGACATATCGTGCTGGGAGGATCACTTGTAAACCATCTGAATGTTACAGCCGTTTAATGTATGGGTTTACACTGTGACAATGATAAGATGCAGCGTAACTACGACATCACGCTCTATCATATGACCCCCCGCTCACCTCAACCTGACCTCTGCACCTTACTTGTCAGTGTATAGCTATAACCACAGTGCTGGGACATTACAACTCACTCACCTTTATTATCTTGCAATGAAGCCGTCTTCCCAGGCTTGTGTCCAGTGTAATAGGTGTCCCAGTGCCTAGGAGGCTGCATGCACACAAAACAGATTTCCCAGCCAAACTTCACACTCACACAATGGGTCACTACTCTACTCTACAGATCCTGTTATCCTGTTCCCTCTAGCGTGGCTGCGTGGGCTTTCCTTCCCAGGGGCCTTATTCTTTTGATCTGTAGCGGAGGACTTCGCTCACTGAGCATGTACCATAAAGATGCGCCTCATTCTTCACCCCTAAACACTGTAAGAGCAGCACACCAACCCTTAGCCATTGGCCACAGGCGACGCTGCTTATAGGGTCACAGCTTGCGTGAGCGAGACACTGTCTCATCACACAAACAGGAATCATCACACGCATACTATCACATACGACATAAAAACCATCAGTAACCGACCCTTGAACCTAGCATCAGAAAAATTCACTACATTGCTGTATTTTACCGTCAACAGCGTCGGCCACTCGGATATTTCATATGGAGGTGAGGACGCCTCTTCCTCCTGCACCGGCCTGCAGGCTCACCTTGGGCCGCAGCACCTCCTCGTCATCTGCCTTAATCAGCCAGTCCCTAATGTTACGTACGATAGGGTTCTGGGGGGTAGGTGTTCTTCGTGATTGTATGTAAGTTTGGAACTGTATATTTTCTAATTGTAACGCCAGCCAAAAATGTTTGGTCTCATTCTGTGAAAATTGGATTTTAAAAATGTTGGGTTGTTCATAAGAACCAGGATTCAGAATAAATCTTCATTACAAACCCCTTGTGAGAATTGTTACACGCTGATTATTGAGCCTCAAGGTCCGGGTCCGCCACGAGCATGGCGCTAGTGTGTCTGCTTGCTTCGCAGACGCAGACAAAGTTCGCGCCCACCTGTGTAGGCGCCGGCCTAAGGGTACGCACACATGGCGTTTTTGCCGTTTTTTACTACGTGCGTTTTCATCCGCAGATCGTTAAAACACGCCCTGCGTTAAAAAACGCACGATATCCGTTTTTTTAAAACGCGCATGCGTTTTTGTCTCCGTTTTTTCATGTCGCAATTTCGGAAACGGAACAAAAACGCATGGTTTTCAAAAACGCATGCGTTTTTAAAAACCCCGGATGCGCTTTTAATACGCATTGCGAAGCGTTTTTAACGTCTGAAAATGCCTTAGTAAAAACTGCCCAAAACGCCATGTGTTTCTTCACCCTAAGGCAAATTACAGTAATTACCAGCATCCAGTGGTCTGTTTGTAACTAGGGGTCGTCTGTAATTCAGAAAAGTGTTCTCAAGTAGGGGACCGCCTGTAATCTAAGTGACTAGGCTGAAGCTCATGTAAATAATACACCCAGAGCCCAAATACTGCATCCAGAGCAGACCCAGCAGTGATTCCTCAGCGACACTCCCGCCTCCTGACCAGTGATGGAAGGTTCTCTGGGGCTTGTGGGCCGCTGCGCTGTGTACCAACATCATGGTTGATGTGTATATTACATGTTAATTATGTTATTGATAATGTTATATTCCTGAATGGTTTGGGATGTCCCTGCTGTACCCCCATGTGGGCAGTGACTGCAGGCGCATGGAGCTACACACTGCAGTAAGTGAAAACTTTGTAAAATGTTTTATTTTATATGCCGGACTAGCTTAGGGCTTTTTGGGACCTAAACCCTACCTGGTGGGTTTTTCACGTGGCCCCAAATTCCATTAAGGTGTCCTTTAAGGAGCGCGAAGTGGGGAAAGACCTTTTTTTTTGCTGGCAATTTACAATGGGTGGTGCTGTTCCACGCGTTGCACTTTTGTCCTGCGTTTCATTTGCGTTTGAAACGCGCTTAAACGACGCTGAGAGAGGGTGTTTTGCCTAATTAGCACAAACTGTTTAATAGCTCGTTCCTATCGCAGGCGGTTCCACTAGAAAGACGCCCAATCGAATCGACCGCGCGGGCACTCCGCCCGATGGGGCGCGGCTTTGTCTGCGTTTGCGATACATGTGGCACCAGCCTTAGCTGTTGTAATGCGCTTTATAACGCAATTAAAACGCAACCAAAGCGCAACATGTGAACGCGCCCTGAGACTATATCCCTGTATCCAGCGCTGTATATTGGACGGCCATTGTGTTAGAGCCGCACTGACCCGTGTACAGGGGATGTTACAGAGCAGCTGGTTTCAAAAGGCAATGAAAATACCTCCTGCACACTGGTGTAGTCACCCACCATAGACTGCACTTGGCGTTAAAGGAAACCTACCACTTGAAGTGGCAGGTTTCCGATGGCAATACCGGGCACCAGCTCAGGGTGAACTTTAAACTTTATATCCGGCGCAGGCATGGTACTTGGCTCCATGACGCTTTCCCACCATGGCGCATGCGTCTACATAGGAAGTGACTGAGAGCACGCGTGCCGGTAAGCTCCGAAAACGCCGGTCCCTGCCTCGCCCTATACACGTTTAATTTATGTTTTAAACCTGCTTGATAAACCCGTTTTTCACCACACTCAACAAAAGCCGCATCCATCTCCTTACCCTGACCCGCTGCCCGCTTATTCCTTTCCGTCTATCTTACCTGAACACACCCCTCGGCCACTCAAGGCCTTTTGTAGGTTGTTCCTTTAAGGGGTGAAACTAAAAGCTGACGCCTTGTCTGCCAGGGGACAGGGTAGGTAGATAGTGGGGGGCAGGGCCTGGTGACGGTGGTCTAAGGTACTGGGGGCAGGTGCTGGTACAGTGTAGGTAGATACGGGGGGGTGCAGGGCCTGGTGACAGGGTAGGTTAGTAGTGGGGGGTCAGGGGCGGTGCCGGTGGCGTAGGTGGTTAGTGGGGGGGGGGGGGGGGGGTCGCTGGTGACAGTGGGCAGGTGCAAGTAATGGGGGGCAGGGGCTCTTGACAGTGGGCATGGGTAGTAGGGCTGGGTCAGGGCTGGTGACAGTGGTAGGGAGTAAATAGTGGTGGGGCGGGCTGGTGACAGTGGGCAGGGGTAAGTAGTGGTGGGGCAGGGGCTGGTGACAGGGGTAGGTAGGTAAATAGTGGTGGGGCAGGGGCTGGTGACAGTGGGCAGGGGTAAGTAGTGATGGGGCAGGGGCTGGTGACAGTGGGCAGGGGTAAGTAGTGATGGGGCAGGGGTAGGTAGTGATGGGGCAGGGGCTGGTGACAGTGGGCAGGGGTAGGTAGTGATGGGGCAGGGGCTGGTGACAGTGGGCAGGGGTGGGTAGTGGTGGGGCAGGGGCTGGTGACAGGAGGCAGGGGTAGGTAGGTAGTGGGGGGGTAGAGGCTGGTGACACGCCGGTCACTGCTTGCATCATTGCAGTGACAGACGCCATAGAGGAGGAGCCCGCAGCCGGCAGCGCTGTTACGTCATGTGTCCTGTACCAATCACTGAGACCGGGAGGCGGGGACAGGGCGGGGCCTGGGGGTCTATATATAAACTCCCCGGTACCGGCACCGGCTCTTAAAGAACACACAGACAGCAGAGATGACACAGGACACGGCGCTGGACATGAAGGACGTGGAGCTCAATGAGATCGACCCCGAGAAGCAGCCGATGGCCGCGGGGGCCGGGGAGTCCCCTGTGGGGGGAGAGAAGAACGGAGTGGTCAAGGTGAAGCTGGATGACGAGGACGATGATGGCGGCATCCGGGCCACGAAATTCACCGGCCTGTCCAAGGAGGAGCTGCTGAAGGTGGCGGGCACCCCGGGCTGGGTGCGGGTGCGCTGGGCGCTGCTCGTCCTCTTCTGGCTGGGCTGGGCCGGCATGCTTGTTTGCTTTGTATGTAAGCTAATGTTGTATTTTGTTAGTGGATGTCTCGTTTACTTTTACCTCTATTCTCTTTATTGTAATCTGAATAACGTTTATTGTCTTGCGTATGTGTGGTATTGTATTGTTTTGTTAGTTATGTGTTTGGTGATAGCTTTATTGTCTGTGGGGGTATTGTGTTGTCTCGAGTGTGAGTATAGTGTGTCGGGGTATTGAGAGTGTTAGTGTTTAGCGGGCCGTAGTGTGATATGTATTTCTCGCTGTGTATGGTTTGTATAGCTGTTCTGTTTTGGTCTAGTGTGGTAGTGTAGTGTCCATTGCATTGTATTCCCTTTTGTGGCGTCGTGACTTCTCCTTGGGCCCATCCTCAGCCGTGCGCTATTGTTGGCCTCCTTTCTATGTTGCTACCACAGGACTCTAACCTACTTACCCAAATATTGTACGAACTGACCTCCTTTACCCCTTCCGCTATGTGTTTTCACCTGCATCTACCACCCCACCTGTAGGGCAATTCCTAGAATTGTGACTTTATTATTTCTCCGCACGTGAAGCAATCCTCCGGTTGGAGCCAGATCCTCATGTAACCCAACACTTAGGGCAGGAGTTCATTGGTTAGACGGGGATGTACAGATCACCAGAATGGATTTACCTTAGGTGAACTTTCTCACTTCTGCCCATAGAGGCTCCGGCAGAGAGGCAGTGCAACTACTCACTGGTGGTATCCTTTACTATGGCTTTCCGCCAGTTTTTGTGGCGCTTCAATGCACCGCATCTTTCTGCTCTGAGACCAATATTTATTAGCTGGCGCGGCCGTAAACAAAAATTTACTTTTTCCTATCGTCTGCTCCGACTCTTCTCTCTTCTCCCGAAATGTGGCGTGTGGCTTTTTGGCGGAGTGGAAACTCAACCATTATATGTGTCACCGCCTTTTGGCTCTGTAAAACTGGCTGAAAGTTACAAAAGAAAACTGGTCTAGCAGGACTGTTTGGCAACATTTCTGGTGCTCACTTGTTACAGCTTTTGTTCCCAGGGACAGAAAATGGTCTCGCGCCAAAATTTCTCTGCACATCTTACAACTATTAAACTTTGTACTTCTTTCCCAGAGCATGTTCGTAACAAAGCCATGCAGACAGACCGCCGTTATTAAAATGTCCCCCACTGCTCGGATGTCCCCCTCATCACTCCCCAGATTCTGCACTGGGGGGTCTCTCAGGCTAGAAGACCCCCACATAAAGTTTGATGGGTTTAGAATCCTCAATCATATTACAGTATTTGACATTGACATATCGTGCTGGGAGGATCACTTGTAAACCATCTGAATGTTACAGCCGTTTAATGTATGGGTTTACACTGTGACAATGATAAGATGCAGCGTAACTACGACATCACGCTCTATCATATGACCCCCCGCTCACCTCAACCTGACCTCTGCACCTTACTTGTCAGTGTATAGCTATAACCACAGTGCTGGGACATTACAACTCACTCACCTTTATTATCTTGCAATGAAGCCGTCTTCCCAGGCTTGTGTCCAGTGTAATAGGTGTCCCAGTGCCTAGGAGGCTGCATGCACACAAAACAGATTTCCCAGCCAAACTTCACACTCACACAATGGGTCACTACTCTACTCTACAGATCCTGTTATCCTGTTCCCTCTAGCGTGGCTGCGTGGGCTTTCCTTCCCAGGGGCCTTATTCTTTTGATCTGTAGCGGAGGACTTCGCTCACTGAGCATGTACCATAAAGATGCGCCTCATTCTTCACCCCTAAACACTGTAAGAGCAGCACACCAACCCTTAGCCATTGGCCACAGGCGACGCTGCTTATAGGGTCACAGCTTGCGTGAGCGAGACACTGTCTCATCACACAAACAGGAATCATCACACGCATACTATCACATACGACATAAAAACCATCAGTAACCGACCCTTGAACCTAGCATCAGAAAAATTCACTACATTGCTGTATTTTACCGTCAACAGCGTCGGCCACTCGGATATTTCATATGGAGGTGAGGACGCCTCTTCCTCCTGCACCGGCCTGCAGGCTCACCTTGGGCCGCAGCACCTCCTCGTCATCTGCCTTAATCAGCCAGTCCCTAATGTTACGTACGATAGGGTTCTGGGGGGTAGGTGTTCTTCGTGATTGTATGTAAGTTTGGAACTGTATATTTTCTAATTGTAACGCCAGCCAAAAATGTTTGGTCTCATTCTGTGAAAATTGGATTTTAAAAATGTTGGGTTGTTCATAAGAACCAGGATTCAGAATAAATCTTCATTACAAACCCCTTGTGAGAATTGTTACACGCTGATTATTGAGCCTCAAGGTCCGGGTCCGCCACGAGCATGGCGCTAGTGTGTCTGCTTGCTTCGCAGACGCAGACAAAGTTCGCGCCCACCTGTGTAGGCGCCGGCCTAAGGGTACGCACACATGGCGTTTTTGCCGTTTTTTACTACGTGCGTTTTCATCCGCAGATCGTTAAAACACGCCCTGCGTTAAAAAACGCACGATATCCGTTTTTTTAAAACGCGCATGCGTTTTTGTCTCCGTTTTTTCATGTCGCAATTTCGGAAACGGAACAAAAACGCATGGTTTTCAAAAACGCATGCGTTTTTAAAAACCCCGGATGCGCTTTTAATACGCATTGCGAAGCGTTTTTAACGTCTGAAAATGCCTTAGTAAAAACTGCCCAAAACGCCATGTGTTTCTTCACCCTAAGGCAAATTACAGTAATTACCAGCATCCAGTGGTCTGTTTGTAACTAGGGGTCGTCTGTAATTCAGAAAAGTGTTCTCAAGTAGGGGACCGCCTGTAATCTAAGTGACTAGGCTGAAGCTCATGTAAATAATACACCCAGAGCCCAAATACTGCATCCAGAGCAGACCCAGCAGTGATTCCTCAGCGACACTCCCGCCTCCTGACCAGTGATGGAAGGTTCTCTGGGGCTTGTGGGCCGCTGCGCTGTGTACCAACATCATGGTTGATGTGTATATTACATGTTAATTATGTTATTGATAATGTTATATTCCTGAATGGTTTGGGATGTCCCTGCTGTACCCCCATGTGGGCAGTGACTGCAGGCGCATGGAGCTACACACTGCAGTAAGTGAAAACTTTGTAAAATGTTTTATTTTATATGCCGGACTAGCTTAGGGCTTTTTGGGACCTAAACCCTACCTGGTGGGTTGTTTCAGTGGCCCCAAATTCCATTAAGGTGTCCTATTACAGGGAGCAAGTGGGAAAGAGCCCTTTTTTTTGCTGCAATTTACAAATGGGTGCGTTCACGCGTTGCATTTTGTCCTGCGTGTTTCATTGCGTTTGCAAACAGCGTTAACGACGCTGAGAGAGGGTGTTTTCCTAATTAGCTCAAATTCTGTTTAATAGGCTCGTTCCTATCGCAGGCGTTGCCACTACGAAGCGCCCAATGCGAATCGGACCGCGCGGCACCCGCCCGAATGGGCGCGCTTTTGTCTGCGTTGCGATTCCAATGTGTGCACCAGCCTTAGCTGTTGTAATGCGCGTTTATAAACGCAATTAAAACGCAACAAAGCGCAATGTGAACGCGCCCTGAGACTATATCCCTGTATCCAGCGCTTGTATTTGGAACGGCCATATGTGTTAGGCCCACGACCTGACCCGTGTACAGGGATGTTACCGAGCTCTGTTTCAAAAGGCATAGAATATCCTCCCTGCACACTGTGTCAGGTCACCCACCATAGACTGCACTTGGCGGTTAAAGGAAACCTAACCACTTGAAGTGGCAGGTTTCCGTGCAATCCGGCACCAGCTCATGGTGAACTTTAAACTTTATAGTCCGCGCAGGCATGGTACTTGGCTCTCAGACGCTTTCACCATGGCTCTGCGTTCTACATAGGAAGTGAGACTGAGAAGCACGCGTGCACGGTAGCTCCGAGCCGGTACCCTTCCCCCTTGCTGCCTGCTATAACGTTTAATTAAGTGTTTTAAACCTTGCCACTAAAGACCAGCGGTTTTTCACCAACCTTAACAAAAAGCTCCACCATCTCCCCCTGACCGCCGTGCCCGCTTACTTCTTTCCGGCCTATTCTACTGAACACTTCCCTCAAGGCGCTTTGTAGGTTGTTCCTTTAAGGGGTGAAAACCTAAAAAGCTGAACGCCTTGTCTGCCAAGGGGACAGTGGGTAGGTAGATAGTGGGGGGCTAGGGCCTGGTGACGGAGTGGTCTTTAGGTCTGGGGGCAGGTGCTGGTACAGGGTGGTAGATACGGGGGGGGCAGGGCCTGGTGACAGGGGTAGGTTAGTAGTGGGGGGTCAGGGCGCCGGTGCCGGTGGCTAGGTGGTTAGTGGGGGTGGGGGGGGGGGGTCGCTGGTGACAGTGGGGCAGGGCGCAAGTATGGGGGGCAGGGGCGGCTTGACAGTGGCATGGGTAAGTAGTGGTGGGGCGAGGGCTGGTGACAGTGGTAGGGGTAAATAGTGGTGGGGCGGGCTGGTGACAGTGGGCAGGGGTAGAGTAGTGGTTGGGGCAGGGGATGCGTGTAGACAGGGGTAGGTGGTGGAGGTAAATAGTGGTGGGGCAGGGGCTGGGACAGTGGGCAGGGGTAAGTAGTATGGGTGCAGGGGCTGTGGTACAGTGGGCAGGGGTAAAGTAGTGATGGGGCAGGGTAGGTAGTTGATGGGGCAGGGGCTGGTGACAGTGGTGCAGGGGTAGGTAGTGATGGGCAGGGGCTTGGTGACAGTGGGCAGGGTGGGTAGTGGTGGGGCAGGGGCTGGTGACAAGGAGCAGGGAGGTATGGTAGTGGGGGGGTAGAGGGCTGGTGACACGCCGGTCACTGCTTGCATCATTGCAGTGACAGACGCCATAGAGGAGAGCCCGCAGCCGGCACAGCGCTGTTACGGTCATGTGTCCGTCACAAAATCACTGAAACCGGGAGGCGGGGACAGGGCGGGGCCTGGGTGTCTATATATAAACTCCCGTACCGGCAGCCGGCTCTTAAGAACACACACCCAACCGCAGATGACACAGACACGGCGCTGGACATGAAAGGACGTAGAGCTCAATGAGATCGACCCCGAGAGAGCAGCCGATGGCTCGGGGGGCCGGGGAGTCCCCTGTGGGGGGAGAGAAGAACGGAGTTGTTCAAGGTGAAGCTGGATGACGAGTGACGATGATGGCGGCATCCGGGCCACGAAATTTCACCGCCTGTCCAATGGAGGAGCTGCTGAAAGGTTGCGGGCCACCCCGCTGGGTGCGGTGCGCTGGGCGCTGCTGTCCTCTTTGGCTGGGCTGGTCCGGCATGCTGGCCGGAGCCGTGGTCATCATCGTTGCAGGCGCCTCGCTGCCGCCCCCTGCGCCGCCATGGAGTGGTGGAACAAGGGACATACTATACCAGATAGGAAGACCCCGCCACCTTCCAGGACTCGCCGAGGGACAGGACGGGGTCGGCGATGATGTTCTGGGTGAGTCATGACGACAGCAGCGTGACGTCACCGGAAGTCTGAGCGGTCCATGTCATGTTGCATCAGCTGGCTGTTGTGTGGGCCTGTGTTGGGAGACTCTCTGTCAATGAATGGAATGGCCTCTAATAGAGCAGATCCTGATATAACAGGACGCAAAGGGATGTGCGGGTCATGTAATTGCTTCAGATCTCCTGTGGCGGCTTTGTAGCAGACTTAGGCAGTGTGCTAAAGATTTCAACTGGGGGTCTCAGAAATGTGGGGCAGCCTATAGAAACAGATCTCTTATCTTTTAAGAGAGTATGACTTTCGCCTGTTTAAAGGGGTTGTGATCGTCTCTAGGTATAGTTATAGGATATATAGGTAGGATGGGTTATCCGGATAAGGTCTGACAAGGGGCGTCTGTCACATGGAGAGAATGTAGCCAGAAGTATGTCCTCTGTATGACATGAATGGGAGCTGAACTACAATTCTTGAGAAAGGGAGCGGGACTTATGTCTGAGGGAAAATCTGGTCATTATTGGGCGCCTTGCTGACCTGCGATACAAAATGATACACTTATAAATCCCCTGTTTGGAGAAATGGTTTAATAGCTGTGAGTTTCTATTCTTTTATAATTTTTTTTACAATATGAGCTTTTATTTTTGTTGTGGATTTATTTTGAGGATCTGTATTCTTTTGTTCTATTTTTAGGTATACAAATAGACTGGACTCCCTCAGCACCCTAAAAGTGAAGGGTCTGATGATCGGGCCCCTGCACATCAATGATAAAGACGATCAATCATTAACCGCTCAAGGAAATCGAGAAGAAGTACGGAACACTAGAAAGCTTCAAGTCGCTAGAGGCCGCCCGGAAGAAAAGTGAGTACACACGTTGTTGAGTAGTCCATGTCTGCTGTGTGTGGTGTGTGGTAGTGGCAGGACGAGCCGAGCTTTGCCCTGTCCGGGATTTTCCTCATGACCTTGTAAAACTGGGATTTTGTCTTCAGGCATTCAGATCTTCTGGACCTCACTCCCAAATTACAAAGGGGAAGATGGTTCAACACGACATGAAACCCCAGACAGACATCTTACTGACAAGATAAAGGTGAGGAAACAGAGATCTGCTCGGTCTCTGAGAGATACCACTTTGCAGGCGCTCATTTTTTAATACAGTCATGCAGAAGATTTCTTTCCAAATGCTTAACCCTTCAGCGTTTGGAAGAGCTCTTCAGTTATGTCCTGGAGGAACAGTTTACAAACCATCTTAATCTTTTACTATCCCCTTCCTCCCTGCAGGACGCTATGAACTTCTGTATGAAATGGTGTTGAGGAGATTTACATAAGTGGATTTGAGAGGATCCAGAATGTAAGTTGCGTTCTCCTGTCCTGGTCCATGTTTCTGTCGTGTTATTAGTTCTGTGCAATGATGAAGCTTTATTCTTCATCACAGGCGGATGAGATTCTACCTGAACGCAGAATATCACACCGCTAACCACAGCAACAGATGGAAAAGCAAGGCGATGTCCACGCCCAGCACCCAGCGTTTTGTCTTAGGCCGGTTTTGGTTTGATAAACGCGCTTCTCATGCTTGAAGGCTTTCTGGACAGAACCTCAAATCACCGGACTGCACTCAGCGTTGTCTGTTCAGGCATGCATCAGAGGTTCAGTTGGGAAATCCTACAAATGCACGGAGCAAGATTCTGGGACCGAACTCACTATGGCAATGGGCTTAAAGGCATTGGGCCGAGGTTGAAAAACATGACTATATTCCAAAAACAAGGCTGGACCATGGGTAGTGCGAGAATGGCAGCATTGGCACCAGCCATGTTAGGTGTTTTGGAGAAAGCAGTGCATGTTTTTCAAACTCTGAAACTCCTTTAAGACTAGTTCTAAGGTTCAGGGTACTAGTCCGTGAACATTAAGGGTGATGTCTTGATCAGTGAGAATCGTTACTCTTGGGGAACCCCCATGATCATTACAAAGGGGGTTGTCTGAACATCTGGGTCTTGCATGGGCACAGCCACTTATATAAAGTCTGCTCGGTTTCTTTTGACATTATGGGGAATAAATTGGGATCACGTGTGTGAACCGGAATCCAGTTTTTACAATTTGGCGGTGCTAGCTGTCAGCCCACTGCCTTCAACTATGTTATTTGAATGGAGGCCCCTAACCTTTCCTCTGATGGAACAATAGTCATATTGAATCATCCTAGCATTATGTTCAGGGGAGAGATAATGTAGAGTGGTGCCTTGCGCCAGTCTACTCCCTGCTCCCTTTTAGCTACGCACATGCACACTCTGCATGAGCTTGTGTCTGGGAATATACCAGCTATAGAGGGATCTTTACCGGTCACATACTGAAGTGTTTGTGTGGTTTCTCTGATAGGTGTTGCTTATCGCATCCAACGAGGTTCCAACAACCAGATACTGGACATCCTCAATGAACGACCTCGGGCATACTAGGCGCTAGCTACTTGTTGAGAAGTAAGGGCCAAATGAAAGCGACAAAACTCTGTGGAGAACGCATCCGGCATTACAACAGGAGTTGGGTGCAAGCAGGATCTCTGGACAGTAAGTGCCACCCCATTGTTTGTCTTCTGCACAGATCCGAGTTCTCGCTGCTTCCAGCCCGTTGTGGGGAGACTCAGAAACCACTAATAATGTAATATTTGTTTTTTCCCCTAGGTTAGACCACATTGGTCACATGGCGTCTGCGGTGAAGGAGAATCTGCTGCGTGTTATCAGCTCCTGCTCTTCACTCTTCAGGGAGACGCCCTTAACCGTGTATGGGGATGAGATCGGTCTTAAAGATTGCCTGGGCAGGTAAGTGTCTCCCACGCCTCACATTATTAGCGTGCAGATTACGAAAGTCATTAAAAGTTAAATCAGTGAGAGTCCTAATCTGCACACGGTTACATGATACCCTGACTCTTGCTCTCTCCTCTTCAGCCGCCGAGGCCCCTACATGCAGTGGGATGATACGAAGAATCATGATTTTCAGAATAGAATCAGTGAGCGAAGCAAATGACCTCAACATGAACATTTCCTTTAAGGTGAGGAGTGGACACATTACCGTTACCAGAACCCAGCTATATTCTGTCCTTTATCAAAGTCTTCTTGGAAAACTGTTTTGGAGACCCGCATAGGGACATACAGCATACGTAGTACAGATGTGCAATAATCTAATCAGTGGGGATCTGTTGCAAGTCGGTACGGATGAGAATAAGACTCGTTCTAACGAAGAAAGGGGATGGATTTAAGGAACACAATTCTCTACTATAACTATCACTGTTCTATACATCTAGACCAGTGGTGGCGAACCTATGGCCTGGTGCCAGAGGTGGCACTCGGAGCCCTTTCTTGGGCACCCAGCCATCACCAGAGATGAATCAGGTATCTTCCTGCATCCCAGACAGCGCCAGGACTTGCTGTGCAAGAACTATATTAAGTGACAGGGCTACCTGGGACTACTGGCAGGAGTGGGAAGGTGGGACCAGATCTGGATTATCATTGTAGCTCATGCTCCCAGCCCTGACAATTATTCCTGTTTAGGTACCCTGGAGGGAAGCTACAATGATCATCCAAATTTCTTCTACTTCTGCTTATTGGTGTCCCAGGGGCTGGATCAATGAAAGCTGTGACAGAGAAGGGAGTATAAAACACATATTAAATTTCTGTGTTGGCACTTTGCGATAAATAATTGGGTCTTGGTTGTAGTTTGGGCACCGGGTCTCTAAAGGTTTGCCATGACTGATCTAGACCCTTGTTGAAGCTCTCTGCTGTTCTGCTGTGACCAGCGACTGAGAGGCTATTCCACACATTCACATTTTACAGTAGATCTGTTAATATGGAAACTATAGAACTTGGGAATACTGTGCAGATTTCTCAATCGTGAATCTGTGTTCTTGGGGTCCCGGAAAGTGTCCACTCGCCACATTGGCTTTTTGACCTCTCAAAGTTTTAATGAACCACCCCCCCCCCCCCCCTTAAAACAAAATCTCTCCTTCTGTTTCCGTTTGCTCCTTGAGGTAGGGTAATAGTATAGCCTCTCTGATCTTATAAGGATTCAGTCTTACAGCATTTCTTACACGGGGCTATACATGAAGGCAGTTCATGGCTGTACCAACCGAGGTGCATTCCATAGAAGATTTGGACGTATCCTATAGATCAGTGATGGTGAACTACAGCCGAAATCCACTTATTTATCTCAAAGTGCCAACATGGCATCGTATTGGCCTCTTGAGGCCACATATACAGTTTGAAAGAAGGAGGGCAAATTAAGACTCTCATGTAGGCTTCTCTCAGGTCTCTGTACAGGAGGATGAGTTCCAAAAATGTTCAAACCACCTCACCCTTCCTGCAGTCCCAAACTGCCATGATATCTCTTTAATATTTCTCAGCATCTCAGTGCCTGGGACACGCAGGGGATTTTTATGTACCTGTCTGCTGGTGTGAGAGGCGCTTGGGTGTGCAGAAGGCTCTAAGTGCCACCTCTAGTGTCCCTTGCCATAGTAACACGCCACCACTGCGGATAGAAATCTGTGAGTTCCACCTGTTGCAGACGACATCTGGAAGAAAGCCTTGCACTGCGAGTTAGCTGTGATATCAAGTGTCGGTGGCTCGGTTAGATGGTGCACATCCACGGTTTATGACTGGGGTTCTCAGCAGTGCACTCATGTACTATGCACTTGCTTGTTTTTTTTACCCCAATCTTTGCTCCTTGTTCCTCCCTGATCTGATCTGCTGCCCTGCTAGATTCACCTCACATTCGTGCAGCAGCAGTAACTTCCCCTCCTCCTCCCCTCATTGCCTGCTCAGCGGATTCTAATTGTGTCCTGTAATCCTGTTCAGCACAACTCTTGGAACAACCTTTGTCCCCTACTTATCACACAGCATGTCGTGTACCGAGGCTTAATTCGTGTACTATCGCCATATGTTTAGAGCCTGATGTATTTTATTACCCACACTTCTAATGTGTTGTAGTTCTTTTTGTCCCGGCTCAGAAAAGATAACAAAAAAACATCGTTATTAAGTCAGTTCAAGAGTCTGAGCGAGTTTCCGGGGGAAAGGTCTCACTTCGTCTTCACGGAGACTTCATTTTGCCTGCACACACGCACGGCGCTAGCGTTTGACGCCGTCGTCTGGGACAGAATGAAAGATTGGTGAGTTGTTAGTGAACTTGTATTCCGGAAACGGTAGATCGGAGGGTGTCCATGCGTACACGAGGAAATACCGGCAAGCTGTTCAGTAGTCATGAGCGTGTCGGACCCAGCGGAAGAAAGGGAGCCCGTTGTAAACGGTGAGACGAATTTGAAGTTATCAGCCGGAGAGGTTACTGCTTGAAAAATCCGTACGGCCTGAGCGGTCCCAGCGGGGATATTTAGCCGTACTCTCACATTCCCTAGTCTTGACCCTAGTCCCACCCTCAGGAGGCACAGTAGTTAACCCTCGCCAAGCCCTTTCGCTCCTCCCCCCTTCATCCTTCAATTAGTCAAGTAAGAGGTCCCCACCACACATCGATGTCTAATTTTTTAAGAGGCAGATGTTTTCTCGAAACGCATTATGTTCAACAGCATAAGTGTCGTGCTGTTTACGATGTCGTCATCTTGTAGATGCTCTACGTATTGAGTCGCACCCGTGTCGGTATGGATGATGTGTATCACAACAGGAGATTACAGTACGGTCAGAACTGTGAGGGAATACTAAAAGGGGAGTGCAAACCATTGTGGTCAGAGAACCTTCCTTTAATAAAAAAAAAAAAAATGTTACATGTCGACTGCATAGTGTATGTGTGTTATTAATACAATGAGGTGGGGTCTTGTTTATTTAAGCACCGGAGTAAAGAGAGGATTTCTGCACAGTTTACAGGGTAATGGAGTACAGATAATGTATCCAAATACTATAAACCTGCCGCCCTCTCAATTGTCCCCATATTCAGCAAGATGAAGCAATGTCTTTACTCACCCCCTACAGACTGCAGGAGGCATGGAGGAGAGAGAGAGGGAAACAAATTTGGCTCACGCGGTGAAAAGAGACAACTGTGGGGGTAACTTACAGCGGGACTGTAACCACATGCTCGCGGGGTCTGTGCTGCTATTGTTATCCACACACTTCTAATAGCTGTATATAATGCAGATACATTGGAATGTTGCTCCTGTACGGTGGCAGAAATGGGCGGTCGGTGGTCTGAGCCCTGGGTGGGGTCTTGGATAGGAAGGAGCTGATGGGAATGTGGAGCTATAGAGGACCGAGGGTAGTGAGGAGAGGAAGCCATTCAGCCTTGTGTGTTTACTCGTTGTAGTTGAATATTGCTGTGTCTCCCTGTGCTTCACACCAACAATGCGTGCCTAAAAGAGCTGAGGCACCCTGATCACTCCCCCATACTTAAGATGTTACAATATTTTTTTTAAGTCAATTTTTGGTGACCTGAATAATACATACTACTCTTTTAAAGGGAACCTGTCACCACATTTTTTTACACATACAGCTAGTTGGCCAGGTTCCCATAGAGCCTAGTAACTGACCCCCTTATTTAGCTAAAAACTTGTTCCCTAGATCTCCATATATTCAATTATAAATAACCTGGTATCCAGGATATATTAGGAGTCAAGGTGTGGTGTGGCCTCCCATCCATTTCTCTGGATTCTGGTGTCGGTAATGTCATGGGACCAGGGTGACATCATCTCAGGTCCTTTAGCCTCTACAAACATGACTGCTACTCATGACATATATTAAATCAACAAAACCACAGCAGCTCATGGAAGGGAGTAGAAGTCCATGGAGGTGCTGTGATTTCATTGATCAGATAGATATATGCTTGGTGAACAGTTTGCTAATGTTAAGAGGGTTAAAGGACCTGGCGATATGTCACCTGTGTCACATGACATTCTGCTGAATGGTGGGAAGGGGATGAGGAGGCCATGGCCCACCTTGACTCGCTTACATATCCATGGATACCACGGAACATTATAAGTTGGTTTTTATGCTGTCTTGATGTGAAGTTGGAAACTTCCCGGTCCGTCCAAAATGTCTTTTACTCCTAAAGCGGCCATAACTGTCCATGACCGATAAACCTTCCAGGACCTTGTATCTTGTATTCATGAATATTATATAACTGGTGCTTGGACATTGAGGGTGCGGTCACGAACGTATAGAAGCAGAATCAGGCGCAGGGGGGGGCGGTGCTCGCTGCTGATCACATGTTCTCATGGTGTCAGCGCATAAAGCTCAGCGGTGGCGTCACCCTAAACATCATGACCAAACTACAAGCAACCGCAGAGAGCATGTTCAACAAGACCTGTAACTGACATCATTAAAGAAAATGCTGTGGCGTCTGGGGACTGGAAAATCGGTACGGTTGGCGGCTGTGACTTCTACTCTATAAGAAAAATGTAGTCTCTCAGCGTTTAGGAGCCACAGAGCAAAGCACATAGACCGGATGAGACTCTGCACTTCCCAATCACTGGGGATATACAAGTCACACGTATGTAAGGGGTCCACGAGATGGAGATGGTTTTTTGCACGAGTACAGCTCCCTATCTGTCACGGGTTAGCGTGCGCCCCTTCACCAGGAACCTCTGGCCACAAATAATCCTTTATCATGAGACCTAAGATAAGTCCCCATCCCAACACACCCCTCCCCCAGTCTTGGCTGTGTTTGCTCCACTCTTGAAAGTTCGGACAATCCGGAGTTTTCCTAAAGTCGCAGTCACCCTGTCCATCACATGCACTGTTGTATTAGGTTAGTGCCAGACAGGTCGAGGTCAATTTTGGTGGCCAAATTTAATCTATAAAAAGCTCGTGTGCAACCACCTCATGTCACGAGTTACACAAGTCTCAGAGTTTCAAGGGCAAACCACATATTTTGTAAAATTGTGATTGTTTCCCAAAACATATTTTATCAGGAAATATTAGTATAAATAGCGTCCGATGTGAACCGATAATCACAAATGAATAAGTTTTATTAAAAAATATTTTTTTGTTTGGTGTCCAGACTGGATATCCCCCCCTCCTTGTAACGCAACCAAACATTGCGACCACCACCTGCCTCAGCAGCATCAGTGTGACAGGGACCTGCAGACACAAATTGATCTTCTGCCACCTAGTGAGAACGCCCTTAGAACAAACACATGCAACTTCAACATCATCATTTTTAGCATTTAAGCATGACAAAGCAATAAAAAAAAAGGGAGTATTTACACAGAAATAATGAGTGTATCTCAAAACCATATAAAAAATCCCTTTTTGTATAAGTGGTTGTACAAGTACAGGCGGTTCCCTACTTAAGAACACCTGACCTGACTACGCCCCCTAGTTACACCAGACCTCTGGATTTATTGTACTTTAGTCCTAAGCACTAATAATAGCTGTAACAGTTATCACAGGTGTCTGCAATTAAGATTTATTGTTAATTCTGTGCTTCTTATGACAACCCCAAAGTTCTGAAATCCAATTGTCATAGACAGCAAAAAAATTTTTGGGGGTACAATTATAAATTACTACAGTTTCCGACTTACAAACAAATTCACTTAGAAACAAACTGCGGAACATATCTTGTAGTAACGAGGAATGCCTGTATATACAAAGATAGGGGGTCTGACTGCTGGAACCCCCATTGATCATAAGAATGGACCCCAGGAGAGCTCCATCTCCTGCGATCCATTTAAGGGCGGCGGTCACACATATGCATGAAGGCTAGCGCACAGGGGGCGCCGGGCGGCCCGAACACCAATGCGTTTCAGGGAACGCATGGCGATGCGGCCTTATCAATCAACTCGTTTTGGGCCCGAGGATCGCCCCCTGTGCCGCTAGTCTTCGTGTGATCGCTTGCCTTATAGTGTTGAAAATTGTCACATTGGGTATCACCCAAATTTTTAGTCTTTTTCACGAAAGCCAAAAACAAAAGAATCATTCTCTATGCCGTGGGAGACAGAAACAAATTTCCTTAAAGGGCAACACTGAAACAGCAAGACACAAGTTTCCAGTGTCGGACTGGGTGCCTGGGGCCCACAGAGAAATTGATTCTCCCCCCCCCCCACTCCCCACCCCCCCCCCACATAACCGCTAACCTAGAAATCCAATTTCAACGGGCACGGCGATTGTGCTTAGCCAATAGTCTAACTTCTACCTTTACCGTATGTTCTCCACCACATTTAAGAAGACAGGGCTATGCTGATATTAGAAATAGTCTGGAGTTATCAGATATCTTTATCTCGGTGTGGCACATCTCAACTGTGAGAACTAAAAATATCACGGTCACTATGCATAATGTCACATGAATAACATGTCCCACAGTGTCTCCTAAATATATTTACCATACGCATAACACAACTGAGCAACACACTTTGCCCCCCGCACAAATATCACAAATATTACCACCCATAACAAAACCATACTGCTGCCTTCCATAAATCAATATTACTTACTAGTCTCAGTTAACTTACAATACCCACACCGTAGCTAAATAATATGTTCCACTATAAAATTTATAAAATTGAAAGTGGACGATACATTCCACATTACTTGAATATATATATTTTAATATCATTTCATCTATACAAGTCTACAGGCTGCCATACAATTATTATTAGTTTTATATATAATGCTCCTTAATTTTCTTCTTATATTTACTGCTCCTCTTATCAAGTAGTTTATATAAACTCCTAAAAATACTAAATATGCAGGTATTATTGCGTACAGCACCGTCCCTACTACGTACCCTACTCCTGTATATGTGGACAGCAGGACACAATTGTACTATCGACTCTATCCTGGTATAAGGGCACATAAACAGCTACTACTACTCCTACTGTAATTATGGATCAGCACAGACTACTACTCCTATCCTGTATATATGGTTGCCGCAAGTTACTACTACTGCCTTCCTGTATATATGGACACACACAAGTCATCTACTCATCTCTATCCAGATATATGGGCACGTTACTACTCCTTCCATCATGGACTCAGACTACTACTCCTATCCTGTATATATGGCAGAGCACAGTACTACACCCTTCCTGACTGTTATATGGCACTAAGCACAGTACTACTACCTCCTATCTGGTATCTATGGGAACACGACAAGTACTACACTTACGCCTATCCTGATATATATGGGCACAGCACAGTACTACTACTCCTATCCTGGTATATATGTGCCACAGTACTACTAAACTCCTAATCCTGTATTATGGGAAGCACACATTACTAATCCTAATCTGTATATATGGCACGCACAGTACTACTACTCTATCCTTATATATGGGACACAGCCACAGTAACTACTACCCTCCGAATGAATAGCCAGTCCTATATGGTCACAATACTCCTATCCTGTATATATGGGCACAGCACAGTCCCTTACTTCATGCTATCCAGTGTATTGGGCACAGCACATACTAGTACTACTACCCCTATCCTGTATATATGGGCACAGCACAGATACTACGATACTCTTTCCTTTATATGGGATAGACAGATACACCTATACGTTCTATATATATGGACATGCACAGTTCACTACTTCTATCCTGTATATGGGACAAGAACAGTATACTACTCCTATCCTGTATATAATGGGCAACGAGACACCAGTATATCTACTCCTATCCTGTTATATATGCGGACAGCACTTAGCTACTACTACTCACATATCATTGTCTATGCCTTTCTTTTATCGTTATATGGGAACAGCACCCAAAGGGTACTACTAATAACACTATCTGCAATGCAGACCATACCCTAAGTATATCTGGGCACAGACATAACACTACCGTTTTGGCATGCACGTTACACTACTCTATCCTGTATTATGGCATACAGCACAGTACTACTATTCCTATCCTGTATATAATGGGCAGACACAGCAACTATTTCATCATGTATAGGCCAGTTTATTCCCCTATAATATGAGCACTATACACTTAATACGGCACCGAGTAGTCTATATCCTCAGTTATATATGGCAAGCTCTAGTACTAACACTACTCCTATCCTTGCTATATGGCATACAGCACGTTTAACTACTACTCCTAATCCGTGTATATATGGGTCCACCACGCACTAGTACTACTTACTCCTATCCTGCGTATGTTCAGCTGGGGACCAGCACAGTACTACTACTCACTATCCTGTATATAGGGGCACGCATCAGTATAATACTCCATACTGTAACTACTGGGGAACAGCACGTACACTACTCTATCCTAGTATTATGGCCACAGACAGCTACTAACTCCTATCCTGTATATGTGGCACAGCTACTCTACACTACTCCTTTCCTGTACTTATGGGAACAGCACATAATCCTATACTTATATGGCACTCGTAAACTACTCCGTATGAATATGGACAGCACAGATGTACTACTGATTCCTATCCTGTATATATGGCCTGACAGCAAAGTACTATACTCCTATCCTGTATATATGCAAAGCACGCATACGACTCTACTCTATCCTGTAGTATTGGGCACAGAAGTACTACTCTCATTCGTATATATTGGCATATACTATCAGTACTTACTACTCCTATCTGTATAAGATATGGGCCCAGATCACAGTACTACTTCAATCCTGTATATTGTATGTACCCCCCCCCCCCCTCAGTTAATATAGTCCACTAGTGCACCCTTATTATATTACATTACAGTTCCTTATGGGGCCCTTTAAATATATAGAGAATATAGATTAGATTTACCACACAGACCAGAACTAGAGTCTAGTAGAGATAACACTACACAACCACACACTTCAATGGGGGTCCTTTGAATGTAGTCCCTTTAATATATATCAGTGTGGCGAACCTATGGCAAAGGTGCAAGAGGCAGGCATCAGAGAATTTTCTGTTGGCACCTGGCCAGAAGCACACGACAGGACTCAAAGAATTCTTCCTGCAGTTCAAGGTCAACTTATGAAGAGACGGAGTAGACAGGGCACTGAATTAACTGGAAGACCTCCTGCTGGCCCCACGATCTCTGTGTACAGAGGGAACATGGACAGCAAGAGCTAAAATTAAGGTAAATTTTCCATCTTTATACTGTGTTGGAGAGCCCAATATGATCAAAGTGTGGAAGCACAGGGAAGTAATACAGTTAAGTCTAAGTTTTGGGTTAGTGCAACATACGATAATATAAGTGGGTGGGTTTTAGGTTTTGGGTTGCTTTTGGGCAACTACGGCCGATTAAAGGTTAGCACCATCAGTGCCTATATAGTTCTGCAATGGGCCCCCTTATAATAGATTTAGCTATGAGTAGTTGAAAATCATAAAAACTATCAATACCTGTAGCAGCGCTCTCACACGTCCTCCATATCTCTTCCCGACGATGTGAGGTAAAAGTATGCACGCGCTGTATGTGGCAGGAAGTGCTGTTAGGTTGAGCTGGCTTGGAATGCGGGGGGAGAGGTGGCAGAAGAGAGAGAAACATGCGATGTGCAGACAATGAGGAAGCTATTAATGGTACATATCCCAGGGGCGCAACAAATTGTGACCTCCAGATGATAGAGACAGTATGGAAAATTATATCTGTGCAATAGTGTTAAATAACAGGTGAATTAGAGAAGGCGTTATTCAGTTATCCTGAGTATAATTAAGAATCTGGTTATTTGGTGAATAGCCCTTTAATCCGCACAAGTCAAATAGGTCCTATTATATGGTAAAGGGGTTATCGTTACTTATGTATGCTCACACATCACCACTGGATAGAACGTGGCTGGAATGGTGGGTTCCGGCCCCCACAAACACAACCATCCACTGATCAATAGAGAATTAAGGGGACCATTGTTCCTACAAATGAAGGGAGGACTGGCTACTTTGAGTTGAGTCACCGCTATAGGCAACAGGTACACGGAAGACACTGATGAAACGCAAGAAAGTTCCCACTGGTTGGACCCTTTATGATGTATAGAAATTGATAATAGAGGTGTACGAAGAGGGAGGAAGACACTGAAAACGTGAACTCACTCAGGCCCATATGACTCTTCTCTGCTCATTTCACGACTTGGAGGGATTTTTCCTTTTAGGTAAAAGATTTTAACATGAAGGGGAAAATTTAGAATACTAAGACAGAGGGGGCGTTTTTTGATCCGAAAAAAACATCTACATTCACAGTGGGAAAAAATGGGAAAAACAAAATTAGTTCATCAAAACCTCATATCATTGATCCACAAATTATTAAATAAATACGTCGGTGTCGATTTCATTGCACACTGACAATTAACCAACAAATGTCAATGTCAGTGTATAGCTTGACCAGAACTATCGAAATGGACAACGGTTGACATGTCAGGCGATGCCACCTACCCAATTTGCCACCATATTCCAGAACATACCCACGCCAACGTGATTAAAACTGCACATGTTCTGGTAATGACCTGCCAACAGGCAGATTCGGGGTATGGGCCAAAACAATCTCACGGGACAGTACCAGTTTAGAGACAAGAGACCGTCCTATTCCAAACTTGCGTGTTAATGCCGGATTACAAACGTAAGTCAGATTCGGGATGATAGACAATTGTGGACATGTGAGAGTTATTATGTGGAATAAATTATAACATCCGTGTTGTTTGTAGTGTTCTACAAAAATCCAGAGAAAATCCGAAATCGGGGGGATAACGTTCCTGGATAATGGGAAATCAATCCCCTTTAGGATGGACCCCCAACCGCGGGGGTTCACACTACTAATGTTTTCAGATGTGTCCGCATCTTGTATTATCGTATGGTGTTCAGCTCCGGATCTCATCCAATACGGATAACAATGGTTATGTATGTAATCCAAGACGATTGCATCAAAAAAACGTCTCAAAAGTATAATTTAAGGCAACATAGTTAACCCTTTAACTATCATGTATCTATACGCAATTATATTTTAGTCATTGTCTTACCTGGTACGCCCCGTTCGCTGTTTTGGTCTTTCCCACAGAGATTTCTGTTCAAGAGGGCCAATATGGGTCTTCATTATTACTTTCTTACACGTTAGGTAAGTTCAGGGTCCTGTCCCTTGGACTCATTGCTCTTACGGGGAAAGGACATAATAAGGCACCTTCAAAAGTCCCGCTTGACCTAAATATAGACATTGCCGACCATTCCCATATATCCCTAAGAGACATTGGAATAAGAGCATTCCACGTCCCACTAGAGAAAGGCTCAAGCGTTGTTGGGTAATTCGTTATGTCACAAACCATAAGTATCGTTGGGGGACAGACATCGGGAAAGACATGAGAAACTTATGGATCCATGCTTAGTCGTATATGGCTAGCTGCACCAGCTTCATAGGGGAGCATTAATCACGGTCGTGTTGATCTAGATGCCTATGAAAGGGGAGGGGTGAGGAGCCACAACCCCTTTCTCAACCATAATTAAGATATAGTGGACGCCTGAAGTTTGTTCAATACAAAAAAAAATTTCAAGCCAAAATAGCCAAGAATCCCAGTAATTAATTTAGTTACAATATTCATTAATATTTTTTAATATAGTCTTAAAAGGAAATGGTTTACTTTCTCCACGTATCTGGCTTTTCCATTGTTTCTAATATATACGGTCTATGCAGAGGGCAGGGGTAGGGGGGGAGAGGAGGCTTACACGCAAATATATTAGAGATATGGTATGATGACTCTACCACCAGCTTGGAGACAGGGTGGAAGAATGTCACTACCATCCACTTTTCCGCTTACTGTTAGCAAGTGAAAACTATCAGCAGATTACTGAGTAATAAACACAGCGTTGTGTCATGCGTGAAACATCTTTGAGAGCCTGTGTGCTGGACATCATCCACAAAACAAAAATTGGACTTTGAAGTGAGATGTTAATTGGTTGGATTAAAGTCAGGCGGCCTGAGACTTTAGCATTGAAGAGTCATGCTCCCCCGCTGTTCCACAGATGACATTTCACTGTAAATGATAGTCCTTGAACATCCACTAAATTACTAATTAAAGAGTGCCGGTGCTGTGGCGTACGGGATTGGTGGAAAGAGCGCAGTTAACTTCAATTTTAAACTCCGCCCCCTACTTGACTCTGTTATCAAAAAGTTTGCATCTTTACTTCACCAGGTTGATTTTCTGGCTGGTGATTAGAAACCAAGGCGGACCATAAAAGAATATCATAATGTAATCATGTGAGATGTTAATAGTGCTGATTGACAAACATATAGTAGTGGTTTATTAGGCACAATACTATCTTGATGACAGTTTCCTTTAAGTGCTATATGTTATGTATAATAGGAAGGAAGGAAGGAGGAGAGAAAGCAAGTTCCGGTGATCGCAGAGCGGAGAGGATAGGACGTGTTATCATTCGATAAGCGAAGATTACACTAGGCCATGTTCCTATAGTATTTGTTCTATTGCACTCCCATTGGTTGAGTTATCCGATTTATGATGAAAATCCTCAACATATAGACATGGATCTGCTTGGTTATGGAATGGTCACATAGAAAACAGCACTGGAATTCATATCCCAGCAAATTCAGGCCCAAAGGAATAGGTTGGAAGTTAAAAGCACAAACTTCACCCAAATTTTGTAGCAATTCCTGGTAGGGTTGGTTAGATTGTCCTAAACCGGCCGCTGGGGGGCTGCTGGTGCAAAACTACAAATGTTGACAACAATGTTATGTATGACACATGGTCAGACATCTAATCATCCCAAATCATACCCAGCGGTCACGTGTATACTAAAAGGGATTGATCGAATGGGACAAGCGACTCTTTTAAGAGTATTACAAATAAAGTGCTAAAATTCGCAAATACTAGAAATAAAGAGAGATGCATTAAAGTGAATCTGCACCGTTTTATGCATTCAAAGTTTTTTTACAACCGCTGATGTAATTTTTCTACGTATCAATGTAGTTGCAGAGCTCTGTTTTCTGATATATGAGACAGTAAAATTTCCCATCTAAAAATGTTTGAAAGTCATAAGATGACATTTCTGTATGCCTGTTGTTAGCCAGCTCGGGGGAAAGCGTGACTGGACATACGGGTGCCCTTACTATAAAAGCACAACATTAAGCTAATAAGCTCCACCTAGTGTAGCAGCAGGGTATCACTGGCAATATTACGAAAATTGATAGTGACGCATTTGTGAAACACTCACCGTAGCCACAACAAAAAACGTGAAGAAGTGTCCTACATTAACCTGGATAGGAACTTTTTTTCTTTTCTTTTAAGCCAAGCAAACTAAGTCACTGTGAACCTGTGATATGTGCATATTAATTACAGGTGATTGAAAACTTCTTGAAAGGGTAGTTGGCCACTTTACCTCACAGTGTTTTGTAATGGGTGCGAAGTGTGGGGGGCAGGAAGGGTGGAAGAGATATTAAGATTTAATTTACACACCAAATAGTACATTCATTAATAAGTTGTCGGTGTCTCGCTTTCAATTTCTTATATGTTTTAAAGTGAAAGTCTCTGTCATTTACCTCCAAAAATATGCAGAGCTTCCTGACCAAAAAATGGCCGCAAGATGGAGGGTCATGGTGATTCATCATCTGTCCGTGATAATCACCATGAACCTACATATCTTATATTCATGAAATTCATAATCATAAAGGTCCCTAGCAAAGCGATTTGCTCCATTGAGAATAGTTTAGAGACCATGACCCTCATCTGAGGGACCTAGTGTATTAGCGACCTTACGTCACGCATGTTGGATGATGAATGGTGAAATGACAGGAGGAATTTCACTTTAAATATAAGAATTACAAAACTAAGAGATGTAATAGTCAATTACCTAATTATCAGACCCCACACTTACACAAACATTACAAAAGATCATGAGGTAAATAGTCAACCCCTTTAACATTGAGTTACTTTGAGGCAGGTTTTCATATAGTCGGAGAACCAATTTAAATCTAAATCTCTTCCTGGGTTTTATACTTTTTGGTTTTTGTCCAGTCCTTGTAAAAAAAATTTATGTCAGATTGCCTTACTACAGGGCAACACCTTTAAGGCTATATTCACTATGGCCGTATGGGGGACGTTAGAGGGTACGGCAGTACCGTTCAATAGCCGGGAGAAGAAAGATAGGACAAGTCTTACTTTTCGGCTCCATGGTCTCTGGTCACAACCTACCAAATATTTGATCAGTATTGTGGTGCGGACACCAGAATCGATGGAGGCCAGCAATGGTAATTCAGTCTCTGTCATGCCTTATACCTTTGGTTCGGGGCATTTCCTCCTGTAGGAGGACCACTTAGTGACCAAAATGGATCACCATCAGATGGATGGGATCAGAATCGGATTTGTTCACATTCATCCCCTGGAAAGGGCACAAATGGAATAACTGAGCTGCAGGGAGTGGTTCTGAAGTAATGGAGGCGACAGGCGATTGCTCTGCAGTACACAGTTATATACAGTCAATATAGAATAAAGCACGGAGGCACCCTCATCGCATGTGATAACAGTCCCTGTGGAAGGATATCCTCCCGTAGTAACCCTTTTACACCAAAGCATGATCATATGCAAATCTGGTGGAGCATAAAAAACACATTACTGTACTTTTCGCTTAATATATACAAAATAAGGGCCCAGTTTAACACCGATACGAAAACAGCACAAAGATCTAGCTGTATAATGCTCCGGTTTATACACGGACTTGCACACCACGGCTCTTAAACAGCGCTATGCATAGATATTAAAATAAAACGGAAGGCAAAGCCATTAGACTAGGACTACGCCATTACACGAGGATCAAACTGACAGAACGAACACGAGCCTTTAGTAATCGGTACACAAAAATTAAGATCAGACACTCTCACACACCCCACCCAATGCAAACAATTTGCAAGAGCATGGGAGATTAGGTAGAGGAAAGAATTGCTAGAAATAAATCGAGAAGCTATCTCTCCGGGGATGTGGGAGACACTAGGGTTAATATAGGGATATAGGTTACCCTTGCTGCTCGTGAGGTGTGGGTAAAGCCCAAATTCATTGACCCGTGAGTGACAAAACAAGGGGGGGGATATAGACATTGTAAGAAGGCTGAGGGGGTTAGGCCTCACACACAGGGCCACGCCCTACCCACAGGGCAAAAGGCCTCACCACAGGGCCAAGCCTCACCCACAGGGCAAAGCCTCAACCACAGGGCCAAAGCCTCCACCCCACAGGGCCAAAGCCAACCCCAACAGGGCCAAAGCCTCACCCACAGGGGCCAAAGCCTCACCAAAGGGCCAAAGCCCACCCACAGGGCCCAAAGCCAATCTCACACAATCACAAGCCCACCGAGTCTCTTCTTCCTCGAAAAACAGCGGGCGCCTAGTAATGCCTGGCGTGCGCCCTGCAGATTGCAATGTTTGCGTGATGAGCCAGGAAAAAAGGGCCTCCAGAAAGTCTGGTCACGAGCCTGCGACTGTGACCTTGGTCGTGAAATCCACCTGCAGCAAAACGGGCGTGTGTGTTTACACAGGATAGTACCTAGGTGCGTTTCTGGGTGCCAGCATTACTCCATACAGAGGGAAGTAAAACACACGCTAGAAGTGGTATAATAAAGATTAATAGGGGCTGTTGGCCACTCCAGGAAAGAACTGACTAAATGTATAGATTTTGTTGGTGAATGAAAAGGATTTACATTTTCTCACTTCTACTTTAAGTAGCGGATCCTCACAGTTTTTAGATCTATGCTTGTGTCATTCTATAGGAAGCTTCATCTATCCTGTGGATAAACAGCCGGTCTTAGTCATGTGAGTCAAAAAGGTGCAATGATTTTTTTTTTTTTCCCAATTTAGAATGACAGCAAGCAAGATCGCTAAAAAAGTCTTGAGGAATTGATACAGAAAGTTATAGCAGAAAAATTGTAGATAATCATTTTACCTATGGATACAAACAATAACACTATTTCTGAAAAGTGGTACACAGCCCTTGATTTCGTCTGGAGCATTCGAATTATGGTTTTTTCCACGGTGAAATATATGCCTTATAAAGTCAAAAAACTCTGTCTATGTAGAGGGGAGAACACATACACACACCAGCACACAGACGGAATACACGTCCCAGTTTATCTGGATACAAGCACAACAATGGCACCTTAACAAGGGCTGTGAGTACAAGCCTCTGTTTCATAGTAAAATTTAAATGTAAGAAACATATTATATAGATCCTAGACATATAGATAAAGGGAAAAAAATATATATGAAATGCAATCATTGAACCCCTGAAAGATCCACAGTAAATGCTGGGGTGCTCAGGGGGGAAACAGGGACACCGTAATCCCAGCACGGCATCAGACATCCAACGAAAAAACCTTCCCTGACACGTTAACACCATTCTAGTGATGCGCGAGGGAAGACTCCATACATTCCAACGATCCGTGCCGACTAGTGGCTAGCGTCATATGTGTCTATTACCTGTCTAACGCGTGTGCACAGCTGCAATGGGACCCAGACTTCTCTGGACACATGATGCAACCCAAGGCACAGAGGATAGACGTCCCCATATGTATAATGGTGGAACAGAATGCATGGGGTGCTCCTTTTGCCTTTTTTTTTGGTCCACATGTAGCAGGGCGGTGTTAGATGTATTCAAAAAGAAAGCGAACCAGGTAAGTATAATTTGACAGGCCTTTGGTGGATCCTTGTATGGGGGTTCGGCTTCTTGGATTTGTGAGCATTTGGGATCGAGCGCCATTGGTAGCGGATGAGGACGAAGAAGAAGAAGAAAGGATTGAAGGTAGTCAGCGGACGGTGAGCCAGTACCTCCCGTAGCATGCACTGCTTCACAATGTTGTTGGCCTTTTAGACCCGATAGTAGGGACTGTTGTGAATGCACCACTCTTGAGGACGAGACTCTCCTCTAACGGTTATTCACCGCGAGATTAAAGTGCCTAGTGATTTGAACACAAAGAAATACTGGGATAGGATCCGCTTCATAAAAAAAAAATCTTGTTCTAACAACATTTTGTCACAAACCCACGATGGGAATGAATGCAGATTTAAAGGAGAAACCCGTACCAGGATTGGTCATTTTTCACCTTGGGTGGCCATTGCGGCTTAAAAAGAAGCATGTACCGAGGTCCCTCCCGGGAGAGAGAAGAGATCACAGCGCTAGGACACCAGAGGGGTAAGTACATGTTATGTTTTTTTTATCCCGTCCATCCGGAAACCCAAGGGGGTTTTTGGTAATACCTTGGACAACCCCTCCTTTTTAATCTGCCTTTGTAAACAAAACAAAAAAAAGTAAAAAGAAAATTATACAAATCTCAACAGGTGGAGCGCAAAACATTGAAGTAAGATGCACCGGCACAAATGAGATTAAATGGGGAATAAAAACACTGCTCTCAGATGCGTTTTTAAATTATATCTCATTAAGGCAGGAGAATTTGCACATTAAGGATAAGTCACGTGATACAAAGACCTGCGAATCCGATTAAACGATTCAGGAGCAAACATAGATTAATTATATAAGAAGCGTTACAAAAAAAAAAAAACACTTCCAATTGCTAGATACCCTGTGCAGGTGCGGAGTACACCTAGCAACCACCATGTGTGTGTCTGTTTCAGGAGTAGTTGTTCATCCCAGCTGATGAAAATGGAGGGAGCGAGGGCAGGATGGCGAAATACACCTTTAAAATAGTGCAATGTTGTTAGTATGGTTATTGGATGTGTACTTACCATGAATGTGGCGGAACAAAGGTTTTTAGTCCGACGCATCCGCTGGAGTCCAGAAACATCCGGTGTCATGAGTGGTGGGGACGAGAGGGGGGTCGCCCTCCGAAGACCACTCGCTTTCCTGAGTTCAGTAAGGCTCAGCCGACAAAGACGGATTCTGACCAGTCAGCGAACCTGAATTTTTGTAACACGGAAGGAACTGTTATTGAAGGGGTGTAGAACGGTGTCCTATAGCTGTAAAAGAAATAAAAATTAAATAATATGACGTACATGAATTCTTTATCATAGGCATATGACACAAGAATAAACAGCGCTACGTGTAATTGTTTGCCCAGAACTCACTACTAGATCACCCATGGGGGCCCATCCCATCTTATCAAAAACGCCCTACACCAGTTGTTTGGGGATGGTTTTAAAAAGTGTGGGAGGAGGAAACCAGAGGAACCGGCCGGTGGATATCCACACAAAAAGGAGACACATACAACTCTTTGAAGATGTTGTGACCCTGGGACTTGTGGAACCCACAGGGTTCCCAGTAGCTGCAAGGCGAAGTTGCTACACACTAAGAAAAGGGAATACCTTATCAATACAGCTTGGGTGATGCAATGCCAACATCAGGGGCATCATCATCACAGGGCAACCAGAAACAAAAATTGGGTTATACTGGTAAGTATACTGAAAAGATGTAGGAATTTTACAATATGTATATTGTGAAGAACCCTATAGACTGAACAACTCCTTCCACATAGCTGGCTGTCCTGCTACATCTTTGAAGCTCTATTTCTGTTTCCACTTCTCTCATTCTAACCACAATAACAGGCTGCAGAAAAAAAATCTGAGCTGAAATGACTGATCTTAAAGGGGGGTTTGTACAAAGTTTGATAGTTGCCCTATCCGGTCGATCTAATGGGTGGGAAGCCGGACTGCTGCAAATCCAAAAACAAAGAATGGTCCCATTTACACTATTGATTGTAGTTCCTGCGCCTCTCATTCATACTATGGAGTATAACAGCCGGTATCTCCGGGAATCCAGTTTCCGGTCTTAAATGCGCTGGTGATAACAGAAGGCTTGTACTTGGCCATTTCCAATGCTCCCCTAGGATTGAATGGAGAAAGCAGTTACTGATTAATTAAACCTGTCATCTTCATTCAGTGACTTGTGATCAGTAGGGGTCCCATTTACACTAACGATGTAGTCTGCTACCGTGCTCCTTCATTATATTGGAGTTCACAGCTCCGGCACCCGTTTCCGGTCTAAATGCGCTGAAGATAACCGAGTGCTGTGCTTGGCAATTCGAGGCTCCCCTAGTTATAAATGAGCAGAAGTATTGATAAGTAATCCTTGCCACTTCTTTCAATCAGTATACTGTGATACAGTGGGGGTCCAGCATTTGGGACACCCACTGAGTCAGATATCACTGTGTACTAGGGATAGGGCCTACAATAGTAGAACTTGTGTTACAGCCCCCTTTTAAATTAAATCCTAAGAAGTCAGATTTTCTGCACTTCAGACTCTAGGGTGCAATATCCAAGAAAAAATGAATATCATTAGCCGAATCTACTATTACAGTTCAGTCAGTCCCAATCGTGTTCGAGGCATTAGACACAAGACCATGGATACCAAAGGCCCGCACCAGAAACCACTTGTAACAATTGTATGCGCAGGAGATTGCGCCAAAGGATTGGGTTACTACAAGAGAATTGAGAAAAACAGGAAAGGCTAAAATCATGTTTTGGACAACTAAACATAAGGATTCCAATGTGACGTGTTCCTCGTAAAAATGTGAATGGAAGTCTCCAGGTGAACAATATGTGTGAGCAGTTTTACAGCACAACAGTTATAAGTGGCTCTTACATGCGGCCTGTAGGACAGGTTCAAGTAATTTAAGAAGTTTACTAAAAAGAAAAACTATGGACAAGCTGGTGAAGAAAACACAAAAAACAATTAATATAATCTTAAAAGGACATCTCCACCAGGATGAAGGATCTGAATAAAAATCATTATGCCCATTAATGGACTACCAGGTGGCTGAGTGGTCACCGCTCTGAGAGGACTTCCCATACAGTGGTCCCATGGGCCGCTGGAGACAGCATTCTCCCTACAATTGATGTGGGCCGCTGTAGACAGCCGCCCCCTTACAGGGGTGGACCATGGCGCCGCATATGTACAGTAGAGACATCTTCCTTTACATAGTGCAGTGGGTAGGTTGCTGTGAAGAAAGCTGTACCCTTACAGTGTGCTGTGGGCGCTGTGAGACGTCTGTCCATCTTCTTTACAGTTGTTGTCTACTGTAAGTCCGCTGATGACCGTCTTCAACGCTTAACATGTGATTTGGGCCCAGCGTGCTGTAGACCGGGTCTTCCCCGTAAGTGTGCTGTGCGGCTCAGCTGTAGACCGTCTCCCCCTTTACAGTCGTGTGGGGCGCCTTGAGGACGTCTTCCCCCTTACAGTAAGTTGCTGGCGTGGGTTTTAACCTGGACGGCCTTGGTAGACCGTACTTCAACCTTACAGGGTCGCCTGTGGCCGAGTGTACGCGAACCGTCATTCCCCCTTAAAGTCTTTGTGGCTGTAAGGGTTCAAAACACCGCTGAGAGCCGTCTTCCCCCCTTACCAGTGTTCTGTGGGCCGTTCAGTAGCGACAGTCGTCCCCCATATACAGGGTGCTGATGGGCCGAGTAGACGGGTTACACCTTAATGTGGCGGTAGGGCACGCACCGTTGTTAGAACGTATTCCACATACACTCCCACAGTGGCTGAATCATGTGGTTTTAAACTTAAACAAGTGAGCAGAGTGATTCTTTCCCCACTGTGCTTCTGTAGCTGTCTTCCCCTACACCCCCCCCCCCATGTTGTGAACTTCTGTGTGAACAATGTACCCCCCAAACAAGTTAGGCTGAAAGCTCCTGACAGCAATCTTCCTGTTATACAGCACAATAAGATTCTGTAATATATCTTCCTTACACATGCCAGAACTCAATGATGAATCTTCTTACACTAGGACCCTCCAGTGTTTGTCACCATGTATCGGGTTCATAACCAAAAAGCACGTTCATGGCGAACCGGGAGATACTGCTCTTCATGAATCTAAAGATAAAGGCAAGCCGCCTATTCTCTAGAAGCAAAGATAACCACAAGACATCTTTTAACCAAAGCGCTGGGCGCTGCTCGTCCTCTTCTGGCTGGGCTGGGCCGGCATGCTGGCCGGAGCCGTGGTCATCATCGTGCAGGCGCCTCGCTGCCGCCCCCTGCCGGCCATGGAGTGGTGGAACAAGGGACCACTCTACCAGATAGGAGACCCCGCCACCTTCCAGGACGCCGAGGGACAGGACGGGGTCGGCGATCTGCTGGGTGAGTCATGACGACAGCAGCGTGACGTCACCGGAAGCTGAGCCGGTCCCTGTCATGTTGCATCAGCTGCTGTGTGTGCGGCCTGTGTTGGGAGACTCTCTGTCAATGAATGGAAATGGCCTCTAATAGAGCAGATCCTGACGCAGCTCATGCTATACGACGCTTAATGTGTGACCGCGGTCATTAAATGGATCGCAGGAGAGAGTAGCTACTCTGGGGTCCATTCTTATGATCAATGGGGGTTCCAGCAGTCAGACCCCCTATACTTGTATATTACAGGCATTCCTCTGTTACGTTATACAAGATATGTTCCGCAGTTTGTTCTAAGTTGAATTTGTTGTTAAGTCGGAAACTGATGTAATTTATAATGAACCCAAGCCAAAAATTTTTTTGCGTCTATGACAATTGGATTTCAGAACTTTGGGGTTGTCATAAGAGAACACAGAATTAACAATAAATCTTAATTGCGAACCTGTGATAACTGTTACAGCTATTATTGTGCTAGGAATCTAAAGTACAATAAATCCAGAGGTCTGTGTGTAACTAGGGGCGAGTAAGTCAGGTGTTCTAAGTAGGGGACGACCGCCTGTACTTGTACAACACTTATACAAAAAGGGATTTTATATAGGTTTGAGATACATCATTATTCTGTGTAAAATACCCTTTTTTTTTATGCTTTGTCATGCTTAAATGCTAAAAATGAGGATTGTTGAAGTTGCAGTTGTTTAACGTTCTCCACTAGGTGGCAGAAGATCAATGTGTCCTGCAGGTCCCTGGTCACACTGTGCTGGAGGCGAGTGGTGGTCGCAATGTTTGGTTCGTTACAGAGGGGGGGATATCCAGTCTGGACACCAAACAAAAAAATAAGTTTTTTAAAAACTTATTCATTTGTGGATTATCGGTTCACATGGACGCTATTTATACTAATATTTCCTGATAAATTATGTTTTGGGAAACAATCACAATATTTACAAAATATGTGGTTTGTCCCTTGAAACTCTGAGACTTGTGTAACTCGTGACATGGAGGTGGTTGCACACGAGCTTTTTATAGATTAAATTTGGCCCCAAAATTGACCACCTGACCTGTCTGGCACTAACCTAATACAACAGTGCATGTGATGGACAGGGTTGACTGCGATTTAGGAAAACTCCGGATTTGCCGAACCTTCAAGGAGTGGGAGCAAACACAGCACGACTGGGGGGAGGGGTGTTGGATTGGGAGGGACTTATCTTAGGTCTCATGTAAAGGATTATTTGTGGCCAGAGGTTCCTGGTGCAGGGGGCGCAACCCGCCTGTGACAGAATAGGGAGTCTCTATCGCCTGGGCACATCCAGTCGGTGGACCCCTTACATGGACGTGTGACTTGTATATCCCCAGTGATTGGAAGTGCAGAGTCATACCGGTCCATGTGCTTTGCTCTGTGGCTCCTAAACGCTTGAGCTACATTTTTCTTATAGAGTAGAAGTCACAGCCGCCAACCGTCCGATTTTCCAGTCCCCAGAGCTCACAGCATTTTCTTTAATGATGTCAGTTACAGGTCTTGTTGAACATGCCTCTGCGGTGCTTGTAGTTTGGTCATGATGTTTAGGGTGACGCCAACGACCTGCGCTTTTGTGACCACCATAGAACATGTGATCAGCCGTAGCAACGCCCCCCTGCGCCTGCATTCTGCTTCTATACGTGTGTGACCGCACCCTCAATGTCCAAGACACAGTTATATAATATTCATGAATTACAAGATACTAAGGTCCTGGAAGGTTTATCGGTCATGGCAAGTTATGGCGCTTTAGGGGTGGAAAAGACATTTTGGAACCGGAGGGAAGTTTCACTTACAAATCAAGAAACGCAGTAAAAACAACTTTATAATGTTACTCGGTATCCATGGATATGTAAGCGAGTCAAGGTGGGCCATGGCCTCCTCATCCCCTTCCCACCATTCAGCGAGAATGTCATAGTGACCAGGGTGACATTATCCCAGGTCCTTTAACCTCTTAACATTAGCAAACTGTACACCAAGCATATATCTATCTGATCAATGAAATCACAGCACCTCCATGGACTTCTACTCCTACTCCTGGAGGCTGCTGTGGTTTTGTTGATTTCAATATTGGCATGAGGTACAGTCGTTTGTAGAGGCTAAAGGACCTGAGATGATGTCACCCTGGTCCACATGACATTACCACAGGAATCCAGAGAAAATGGATGAGGAGGCCACACCCACCTTGACTCTCCTAGATATACCTGGATACCAGGTAAATTTATAAAGTTGAATATATGGAGATCTGGAAGGGAACAATTTTTAGCTAAATGAAGGGGGTCAGTTACTAGGCTCTATGGGAACCTGGCCAACTAGCTGGATTTGGTAAAAAAATGTGGTGACAGGTTCCCTTTAAAGAGAGTAGTGTATATTCAGGTCACCAAAATTGACTTAGGAAAAAAAATATTGTGAACACTCTTAAGTATGGGGAGTAGCTGATCAGGGTGCCTCAGCTCTTTTAGGCACGCATTGTTGGTGTGAAGCCACAGGCGAGACACAGGCAATATTCAACTCAACACGAGTAACACACACAAGTGACTGAATGGCTTCCTTTCCTCACTACCCTCACGGTCCTCTATACTCCAACATTTCCAAAGCTCCTATCCAGCTCAGACCCCCCTCACCGGGCTACAGCACCACTCGAACCGCCCAATTTCTGCCACCGTACAGGAGCAACATTCCAATGTATCTGGCATATATACAGCTATTAGAAGGTGTGGGATAACAATAGCAGCACAGACCCCGGAGCACTTTGGTTACACGTCCCGCTGTAAGTTTACCCCCAAGTGTGCTCTTTTCACGCGGAGCCAAATTTGTTTCCCTCTCTCTCTCTCCATTGCATCCTGCAGTCTGTAGGGTGTTGAGGTAAAAGACATTGCTTCATCTTGCTGAATATGGGGACAATGAGAGAGGCGGCAGGTGTTATAGTATTGGATACATTATCTGTACTCCATTACCTGAAACTGATGGCAGAAATCCTCTTTACTCCGGTGCTTAAATAACAGACCCACTCATGGTATAATAACACACATACATATGCAGTCGACATGTACAACGATTTTTTTTTTTTTTTTAAAAGGAAGTTCTCTGACACAATGGTTTGCCACTCCTCCTTTTAGTATTCCCTCACATTCGACCCGTATCGTAATCTCTGTGTGATCACATCATCCATTACCACACGTGTGCGCCATACAAGCATCTACAAGATGACGACATCCGTAAAGCAGCACGACACTTATGCTGTTGACTAACTCGCGTTTCGAAGAAATCTGCTGCTCTTAAAAAATTAGACATCGATGGTGTGGTGGTGGACCTCTTACTGCTAATGTGAAGGATAACAGGGTGGGAGGAGCGAAAGGGGCTTGGCGTAGGGTTTATACGTGTGCCTCCTTGAGGGGGGAACTAGGGTCAAGACTAGAGGAATGTGAGGAGTAACGCAATACTATCCGCTGGGACCGCTCACGGCCCGTACGGATTATTTCACAGTTAACGCTCTCCGGCTGATAACTTCAGAAATTCATCTCACCGTTACACGCCCCTTCCTTCCGCTGGTCCGCAGCTCATGACTACTGAACAAGCTCTCCGGTATTTCCTCGTGTACGCATGAGACACACCCTCCGATTACCGTTTCCCGGAAAAGTTCACTAACCTCACACAATCTTTCATTTGTCCCAGACGCGCGCAACGCTAGCGCCGTGCGGTGGTCAGCAGGAGAATGAAGTCTCCGCTGAAGACGAGTGACACCGCTCTTCCCCCGGAACTCGCTCAGACGTCTTGACTGACTTAATAACGATGTTTTTTTTATCTTTCTCATGAGCCGGGAACAAAAAGAACAACAACTCACTTAGACAGTGTGGGCTAAAAATACATTCAGGCTCTAGATACAAGTGGCGATAGTACACGATATTAAGCCGTCGTACACGACATGCTGTGTGTATAAGTAGGGGACCAAAGGTTGTACTCCAAGAGTTGTGCGTGAACAGGATTACAGGAACAAAGAATCCGCTGAGCAGGATGAGGGGAGGAGGAGGGGAATGTACTGCTGCTGCACAATGTGAGTGAATCTGCAGGGGTCAGCAGATCAATCAAGGAGGAACAAGAGCAAAAGATTGGGGTAAAAAAACAAGCACAGTGCATAGTACAATAGTGCACTGCTGAGAACCCCAAGGTCATAAACCGGAGTGTGCACCACTAACCGAGCACCGACACTTAGTACACACTAAATCGCAGTGCCAAAGGTCTTTCTCAACGTCGTTCTGCACAGGTGGAACTTCACGATCTAATCCAGGCAGTGGTTGCTTTACTATGGCCAAGGGAAACTAGATTTTGGTGGCACTTAGAGCACTTTCTGCACACCCAAGCCCTCACAACCAGCAGCACGTACATCAAAAATCCCCGCTGTCCCAGGCACTGAGATGATGAGAAATATTAAAAGAGTCATAATGGCAGTTTGGGACTGCAGGAAGGGTGAGGGTGGTGTTGAACATTTTTGGAACTCATTCCTCCTGTACAGAGAGACCTGAGAGAAGCTACAATGAGAGTCTTAATTTGCCCTCCTTCTTTCAAACTGTTATTTGTGGCCCAAGAGGCCAATACGATGCCATGTTGGCACTTTGAGATAAATAAGTGGATTTCGGCTGTAGTTCACCATCAATGATCTATAGGATACGTCCAAATCTTCTATGGAATGCACCTCGGTTGGTACAGCATGAACTGCCTTCATGTATGCCCCGTGTAAGAAATGCTGTAAGACTGAATCCTTATAAGATCAGAGAGGCTAATAATTACCCTACTCAAGGAGCAAAGGAAACAGAAGGAGAGATGTGTTTTAAAGGGGGGGGGGGGGGGTGGTTCATTAAAACTTTGAGAGGTCAAAAAGCCAATGTGGCGAGTGGACACTTCCTGGGACCCCAAGAACACAGTTCACGATTGAGAAAATCTGCACAGTATTCCCAAGTTCTATAGGTTCCATATTAACAGATCTACTGTAAAATGTGAATGTGTGGAATAGCCTGCTCAGTCGCTGGTCACAGCAGGAACAGCAGAGAGCTTCAACAAGGGTCTAGATCAGTCATGGCAAACCTTTAGAGACCGAGTGCCCAAACTACAACCAAGACCCAATTATTTATCGCAAAGTGCCAACACAGAAATTTAATATGTGTTTTATACTCCCTTCTCTGTCACAGCTTTCATTGATACCAGCCCCTAGGACAAACAATAAAGCAGAAAGTAGAAGAAATTTGGATGATCATTGTAGCTTCCCTCCAGGGTCCTAAACAGGAAGAATTGTCAGGGCTAGGAGCATGAGCTACAATTGTAATCCAGATCTGGTCACACATTCCCACTCCTCCAGTAGTCCCAGGTAGCCCTGTCACTTAATATAGTTCGTGCACAGCAAGTCCTGGGCGGTCTGGGAATGCAGGAAGATACCTGGATTCATTCTCTGGTGATGGCTGGGTGCCCACAGAAAGGGCTCCGAGTGCCAACTCTGGCACCAGGGCATAGGTTCGCCACCACTGGTCTAGATGTATAGAACAGTGATAGTTATAGTAGAGATTGTGTTCCTTAAATCCATCCCCTTTCTTCGTTAGAACGAGTCTTATTCTCATCCGTACCGACATGCAACAGATCCCCACTGATTAGATTATTGCACACTGACTACGATTGCTGATGTCCCTATGGCAGTCTCACACAGTTTTCCAAGAAAACTTTGATAAAGGACAGAATAGATGTGGTTCTGTAACGGTAATGTGTCCACTCCTCACCTTAAAGGAAATGTTCATGTTGAGGTCATTTGCTTCGCTCCACTGATTCATTCTGAAAATCCATGATTCTTCGTATCATCCCACTGCATGTAGGGGCCTCGGCGGCGAAGAGGAGAGGACAGAAGTCAGGTCAGTTAACCGTGTGCAGATTAGGACTCTCAATGATTGTAACTTTTAATGAATTTCGGGTAATCTGCACGATAATAATGTGAGGCGTGGGGACACTTACCTGCCCAGGCAATCTTTTAAGACCGATCTCATCCCCATACACGGTTAAAGGCGGTCCCTGAAGGTGAAGAGCAGGAGCTGATAGACACGCAGCAGATTCTCCTTCACCGCAGACGCCATGTGACCCAATGTGGTCTAAATACAGGGGAAAAACCAAAATATACATTAATTATTGGTTTCTGAGTCTCCACCAACGGCTGGGAAGCAGCGAGAACTACTGGATCTGTGCAGAAGACAAACAATGGGGTGGCACTTACTGTCCAGAGGATCCTGCTTGCACCCAAATCCTGGTAATGCCGGATGCGTTCTCCCAGAGTTTTGTCGCTTTCATTTGGCCCTTACTCAACAAGTAGCTGCGCCTAGTATGCCCGAGGTCGTGTCATTGAGGATGTCCAGTATCTGGTTGTTGGGAACCTCGTTGGATGCGATAAGCAACACCTATCAAGAGAAACCACCCAAACACTTCAGTATGGTACCGGTAAAGATCCCTCTAAGCTGGTATATTCCCAGACACAAGCTCATGCAGAGTGTGCCTGTGCGTCTAAAAGGGAGCAGGGAGTAGACTGGCGCAAGGCACCACTCTACATTACTCTCCCCTGAAACATAATGCTAGGATGATCAATATGACTATTGTTCATCAGAGAAAGGTTAGGGGCCTCCAGCAAATAACATAGTTGAAGGCAGGGGCTGACAGCTAGCACGCCAAATTGTAAAAACTGGATTCCGGTTCACACACGTGATCCCAATTTATTCCCATAATGTCAAAAGAAACCGAGCCGACTTTATATAAGTGGCTGTGCCCATGCACAGACCAGATGTTCAGACAACCCCTTTGTAATGATCATGGGGGTTCCCCAAAGTAAGATTCTCACTGATCAGAGACATCCCCTTATAATGTTCACGGTACACCTGAACCTTAGAACTAGTCTTAAAGGAGTTATTCAGAGTTTGAAAAACATGACTGCTTTCTTCCAAAAACACCTAACCATGGCTGGTGCCAATGCTGCCATTCTCTGCACTACCCATGGTCAGCCTTGTTTTTGGAAGAAAGTAGTCATGTTTTTCAACCTCCGGCCAATGCCTTAAGCCCATTGCCAGTAGTGAGTTCGGTCCCAGAATCTTGCTCCGGGCATTTGTAGGATTTCCCGAACTGAACCTCTGATAATGGCATCTGAACAGACAAGCTGAGTGCAGTCCGGTGATTTGAGGTTCTGTCCGAAAAGCCTTCAAGCATGAGAAGCGCGTATCAAACCCAAACCGGCCTAAGACAAAAGCGCTGGGTGCTGGGCGTGGACATCGCCTTGCTTTTCCATCTGTTGCGTGGGTTAGCGGTGTGATATTCTGCGTTCAGGTAGAATCTCATCCGCCTGTGATAGATAGAATAAGCTTCATCATTGCACAGAAATAATAACACGACAGAAACATGGACCGGGCAGGAGAAGAACGCAACTTACATTCTGGATCCTCTCAAATCCATTATGTAAATTCCTCCAACACCATTTCATACAGAAGGCATGAGCGTCCTGCAGGGGGGAGGAGGGATAGTAAAAGATTAAGATGGTTGTAAACTGGGTCCTCCAGGACATAACTGAAGAGCTCTTCCAAACGTGAAGGGTAAAGCATTTGGAAAAAGAAATCTTCTGATATGACTGTATTAAAAAATGAGCTGCCTGCAAAGTGGATCCTCAGAGACCAGAGCAGTCTCTGTTGTCCTCACCTTTATCTGTGTCAGTAAGATGCTGTCTGGGGTTTCATTCGTGTTGACCAGACATCTTCCCCTTTGTAATTGGTGGAGTGAGGTCCAGAATGATCTGAATGCCTGAAGAACAAAATCCCGGTTAGTTACAAGGTATGAGGAAAATCCGGGGACAGGGCAGAAGCTCGGCTCGTCCTGCCACTACCACACACACACACAGCGACATGGACTACTCATACACGTGTGTACTCAATTTTCTTCGGCGGCCTCTAGCAGGACTTGAAGCTTTCTAGTGTTCCGTACTTCTTCTCGATTTCCTTGAGCTGGTTAATGATGTATCGTCTTTATCATTGATGTGCAGGGGCCCGATCATCAGACCCTTCACTTTTAGGGTGCGAGGGAGTCCAGTCTATTTTGTATACCTAAAAATAGAACAAAAGAAACAGATCCTCAAAATGAAATCCACACAAAAATTAAAGCTCATATTGTAAAAAAAATATTAAAAGAATAGAAACTCACAGATATTAAACCATTTCTCCAAACAGGGGATTATAAAGTGTATCATTTTGTATCAGGTCAGCAAGGCGCCCAATACAATGACCAGATTTTCCCTCAGACATAAGTCCCAGTCCCTTTCTCAAGAATTGTGTTCAGCTCCCATTCATGTCATACAGAGGACATACTTCTGGCTACATTCTCTCCATGTGACAGACGCCCGGCTTGTCAGACCTTATCCGGATAACCCATCTACCTATATATCCCTATAACTATACTCTAGAGACGAGTCACAACCCCTTTAAACAGGCGAAAGTCATACTCTCTTAAAAGATAAGAGATTCTGTTTCTATAGGCTGCACCACCATTTCTGAGACCCCCAGTTGAAATCTTTAGCACATGCCTAAGTCTGCTACAAAGCCGCCAAAGGAGATCTGAAGCACATTACATGACCCGCACATCCCTTTGCTGTCCTGTTATAACTCTCTGTCAATGAATGGAAATGGACTCTAATAGAGCAGATCCTGAAATTACAGGACAGGAAAGGGATGTGGGGGTCATGTAATGCTTCAGATCTCCTGTGGCGGCGCTGTAGCAGACTTAGGCATGTACCCGTGAGGAGCCTGTCCTGCAGCACGCTTTTTGTCCATTTTCCTTGCCGTCACGACCCGGATAGCTTGTCCATTCGGCCTGTGTCTATATATACGTCCCGTGACCGGCTACCGCCTGCTCTTATAAACACACACCACATACCGAAGATACCATGACACGGCGCGTGGACATGATATAGTGACTTTGGCTCAATAGATCGACCCCGAGAAGCAGCCGATGGCTGGGGGTCCGGGGGTCCCCTGTGGGGGAGAGAAACGGAGTTGTTCAAGTGAAGCTGGATGACGATGACGATGATGCGTCCATCCGTGGCCACGATTTCACCGCCTGTCCAAGGAGGAGCTGCTAAGGTTGCGGCCACCCCGTGGGTGCGGTGCTCGCTGGTGTCGCTGCTCGTCCTCTTTTGCTGGGCTGGTCCGGCATGCTTGGCCGGAGCCGTGGTCACATCGTGTCAGGCGCCTCGCTCATGCCCCCCCTTGCCCGGCCATTGCAGGTGTTAGAACCTTTAACCCACTCTACCAGATAGGGAACCCCCGCCACCTTCCAGACTCCGAGCAGGACTGGTCGGCGATCTCTGGGTGAGTCATGACGACAGCAGCGTGACGTTCCCGGAAGCTGAGCCGGTCCCTGTCATTTTGCATCATAGCTGCGTGTCTTTGGCTGTGTTGGGAGACTCGGGATAGTCGCTGTCCATGAGGGAACTTGACCTACTAGAGCAATCCTGAAATTCCAGGGACAGTACAGGGATTTGGGTCGTGTAATGCTCTTTTTTTCATATCTCCTGTGGCGGCTTTGTAGCAGACTTAGGCATGTGCTAAAGATTTCAACTGGGGGTCTCAGAAATGTGGTGCAGCCTATAGGAAACAGATCTCTTATCTTTTAAGAGAGTTATGACTTTCGCCTGTTTAAAGGGGTTGTGACTCGTCTCTAGAGTATAGTTATAGGGATATATAGGTAGGATGGGTTATCCGGATAAGGTCTGACAAGCCGGGCGTCTGTCACATGGAGAGAATGTAGCCAGAAGTATGTCCTCTGTATGACATGAATGGGAGCTGAACTACAATTCTTGAGAAAGGAGCTGGACTTATGTCTGAGGGAAAATCTGGTCATTATTATTGGCGCCTTGCTGACCTGATACAAAATGATACAACTTTAAATAATCGCCGCTGTTTTGGATAAATGTTCCATCCTGTTATACCTTCTTAGGTATGAAAATGATTTTACAATATGAACCTTTTATTTATTTTTGTGTGGATTTATTTTGAGGATCTGTAACTTATTTTGTTGTTATTTGTAGGTATACAAAATAGACTGGACTCCCTCAGCACCCTAAAAGTGAAGGGTCTGATGATCGGGCCCCTGCACATCAATGATAAAGATGATCCATCATTAACCAGGCTCAAGGAAATCGAGAAGAAGTACGGAACACTAGAAAGCTTCAAGTCCCTGCTAGAGGCCGCCCGGAAGAAAAGTGAGTAACACACGTTGTATGAGTAGTCCATGTCCTCGCTGTGTGTGTGGTAGTGGCAGGACGAGCCGAGCTTCTGATGTTTCCTCATGACCTTGTTAACTAACTGGGATTTTGTCTTCAGGCATTCAGATCATTCTGGACCTCACTCCAAATTACAAAGGGGAAGATGTCTGGTTCAACAATGAAATGAAAACCCCAGACAGCATCTTACTGACACAGATAAAGGTGAGGACACTGAGACTGCTCTGTCTCTGTAGAGATCACTTTGTGGAAGGCTAGTTTTGATATACAGGCGGTCCCCTGCTTAAGAACACTCGACTTACATACGACCCCTAGTTACAAACGGACCTCTGGATATTGGTAATGTATTGTACTTTAGTCCTAGGCGAACCTATGGCACTGGGCCAGAGGTGGCACTCGGAGCCCTTTCTGTGGGCACCCAGGCCATCACCAGAGATGAATCCGGTATCTTCCTGCAGTCCCAGACAGCCCAGGACTTGCTGTGCCAAGAACTATATTAAGTGACAGGGCGTACCTGGGACTAATGGAGGAGTGGGAGGTGTGGACAATCTGGATTATCATTGGAAGCTCATGCTCCAGCCCTGACAATTCTTCCTGGTTTGGGACCCTGGAGGGAAGCTACAATGATCATCCAAATTTTCTACTTTCTGCTTTATTGGTGTCCAGGGGTGGTATCAATGAAAGCTGTGACAGAGAAGGGAGTATAAAACACATATTAATTTGTGTTGGCACTTTGCGATAAATAATGGGTCTGGTTGTAGGTTTGGGACTCGGGTGTCTAAAGGTTTGCCATGACTGATCTAACCTTGTTGAAGCTCTCTGCTGTTCCTGCTTGTGACCAGCGACTGAGGCAGGCTATTCCACACATTCACATTTTACAGTAGATCTGTAATATGGAACTATAGAACTTGGGAATACTGTGCAGATTTCTCAATCGTGAATCTGTGTTTCTTGGGGTCCCAGAAGTGTCCACTCGCCCACATGGCTTTTTGACCCATCTCAAAGTTATAAAGTAACCACCCCCCCCCCCCCCCCCCCCCCTTTAGAAACACATCTCTCCTTCTGTTTCTTTGCTCCTTGAGTAGGGGTAATTAGTACCTTCTGATCTTATAAGGATTCAGTCTTACAGCATTTCTTCACGGGCTAGTCAGAAGGCAGTTACATGGCTGGTACCACCGAGGTGCATTCCATAGAAGATGTTGGACGTATCCTATAGATCAGTGATGGTGAACTACAGCGAATCCACTTATTTATCTCAAAGTGCCAACATGGCATCGTATTGCGCTCTTGAGGCCACAATACAGTTGAAAGAAGGAGGGAACAATTAAGACTCTCATTGTAGCTCTCTCAGGGTCTCTCTGTACAGGAGGATGAGTTCCAAATGTTCACACCACCTCACCCTTCCTGCAGGTCACAAACTGCCATGATATCTCTTTAATATTTCTCAGCATCTCAGTGCCTGGGACTGCAGGAGGATTTTTGAGTACCTGTCTGCTGGTTGAGGGCTGGGTGTGCAGAGTGCTCTAAGGGCCACCTATGGTGCCCGTTGCCAAAGTAAACGCCAACCACTGCTGTAGATCTTGTGATGTCCACGTTGAAGCAATGAGAAGAGCCTTGCACTGCAGAGAGTAGTGTGTATCTAAGTGTCGGTGCTCGGTATGAGTGCACACTCCAGGTTTATGACCTGGTTTCAGCAGTGCACTATGTACTATGCACTTGCTTGTTTTACCCAATCTTTGCTCTTTGTTCCTCCCGATTATCTGCTTGCCCCTGCAGTTCCCTCACATCTGTGCACAGCAGACACTTCCCCTCCTCCTCCCCTCATTCCTGACTCAGCGGATTCTATTGTGGCTGTAATCCTGTCTCCGCACAAACTCTTGGATACAACCTTTGTCCTACTTATCAGTCACAGCATGTCGTGTACGCGCTTAATCTCGGTACTATCGCCACTTGTTCTAGAGCCTGAATGTATTTATACCCACACTTCTAAGTGTGTTGTTGTTCTTTTTGTCTCCAGGCTCAGGAAGAAGATAAAACATCGTTATAAGTCAGTTAAGCGTCGAGCGAGTTCGGGGGAAGGAAGCGATTCACTTCTTCACGGAGACTTCTTCTCTGACACCACACGGACACGGCGCTAGCGTTTGCAGCGCGTCTGGGACCAGAATGAAAGATTTGTGGGTAGCGTGAACTTTTCTCCGGAACGTGGTAACGGAGTGGTGTCCATCGTACCGAGGAAATACCGGAAGCAGTGTTCAGTAGTCATGAGCTCGGACCCCGAGCGGAAGGAAGGGGGCAGTGTGTAACGGTGAAGAATCTGAAGTATCAGCCGGAGAGAGGTTAATGACTGAAATTCCGTACGGGCGTGAGCGGTCCCAGAGGATATAGCCGTACTTCACATTCCATAGTGCGACCCTAGTTTCCCCCCCCTCCAGGAGGCACAGTATTAACCCTCGCAAGCCCCTTTCGTCCTCCCTCCTGTCATTCCTTACATTAGCAGTAAGAGTCCACCACCACCATCGATGTCTAAATTTTTAAGAGCAAGAGGTTTCTCGAAACGCGTTAAACAGCATAAGTGTCGTGTGCTTTACCGTGTCGTCGATCTTGTAGATGCTCTAGTATGGTGCGCACACGTGTGTATGGATGATTGTATCACACCAGAGATTACAGTATGGGTCGACGGAGGGAATACTAGAAAGAGGGAGCAAACGCATGTTGGTCAGAGAACTTCCTTTAATTAAAAAAAAAAATAGTTACATGTCGACTGATATTGATGTGTGGTTATTAACAATGAGGGTGGGGTCTTGTTATTTAAGCACTGGAGTAAAGAGGTTTCTGCATCAGTCAGTATGGAGTACAGATAATGTATCCAATACTATAACCTGCCGCCTCTCAATGTCCCAGATTCAGCAAGATTGAAGAATGTCTCTCACCCCCTACAGACGTGCAGGGAGGAATGAAGAGAGAGAGGAGAGGGAAACAAATTTGGCTACGCGGTGCAAAGAGACACTGTGGGGGTAACTTACAGGGACGTGTAACCACATGCCGGGGTCTGTGCGTATTGTTTATCACCCACTTCTAATAGCTGTATTATAATGCAGATACATTGGAATGGTTGCCTGTACGGGGCAGAAATTGGGGCACGGCGGTTGTGAGCCCTGGGGGGTCTGGAAGGAGCAGGAATGTGGGTATAGAGGGACCTCGAGGGTTGTGAGGAGAGGGAAGCCATTCAGCCTTGTGGTGTTACTCGTTGTAGTTGAATATTGCTGTGTCTCCCTGTGCTTAACACCACACTGCGTGCTCTAAAAGAGCTGAGGACCCTGATCACTCCCCATACTTAAGATGTTACAATATTTTTTTTCCTAAGTCATTTTTGGTGACCTGAATATACCTACTACTCTTTTTAAGGGAACCTGTCACATCATTTTTTACAAAACAGCTGAGTGCAGGGTTCCCATAGAGCCCTAGTAACTGACCCCCTTCATAGCTAAAAATTGTTGTCACTCAGATCTCACTATATTCAACTTTATAATTTACCTGGTATCCAGGATATCTTAGGAGTCAAGGTGGGTGTGGCCTCCTTCCTTTTCTGGATTCTGTCGGTAATGTCATGGACCAGGGTGATCATCTCAGGTCCTTTAGCTCTAACTTAACAGATGTACCTCATGCACATATTTAAATCAACAAAACCACACAGCCTCCAGGGAGAGGAGTAGAAGTCCATGGAGGGTGCTGTGATTTCATTGATCAGATAGGTATGCTTGGTGGTGTACAGTTGGCTATGTTAAGAGGTTTAAGGACCTGAGTGATTGCCCCTGGTCACATGACATTCTGCTGTTGAATGCTGGGAAGGGGATGAGGAGGGCCATGGGCCCACTTGACTCGCTTTACATATCCATGGATACCAGGTAACAATATTAAAGTTGGTTTTTACTGCTTTCGTGATGTTGAAGGTTAATGAAACTTCCCGGTTCGCAAAATGTCTTCCTCATAAGCGGCCATAACTGTCCATGACCGATAAACCTTCCAGGACCCTTTATCTTGTATTCATGAATATTATCATAGCTGGTCTTGGACATTGAGGGTGCGGTCATAACGTATAGAAGCAGAATGCAGGCGCAGGGGGGCGGGGGTGCTGGCTACGGCTGATCACATGTTCTATGGTTGGTCACAGCGCAGGTCGGGTGTGGGCGTCACCCTAAACCTCATGACCAAATACAAGGCGCAAGCCGCAGAGAGTTCAACAAGACCATGTACTGACATCATTAAAGAAAATTGCTGTGCGCTCTGGGCTGGAAATAGGTTACGGTTGGCGGCTGTGACTTCTACTCTATAAGAAAAAGATTCTCAGCGTTTAGGAGACCACGAGCAAAGCACCGACGGATGAAACTCTGCACTTCCCCAATCACTGTGGGATATACAAGTCACACGTATGTAGGTCACACAGACTGGAGAGTGCCCATGGGAGAGAGAGCTCCCTATTCTGTCACAGGCGGGTGGGTGTGCGCCCCCTGCCACCGGAACCTCTGGCCACAAATAATCCTTTACATGAGACAAAGATTAAGTCCCCAATCCCAACACCTCCCCCAGTCTTGCTGTGTTGCTCCACTCCTTGAAAGTCGGACAATCCGGAGTTTCCTAAAGTCGAGGTCACCCGTCACTGACACATGGCACTGTTGTATTAGGTTAGTGCCAGAAGTCAGGGAGTGCAATTTGGTGGCCAAATTAATCTATAAAAAGCTCGTGTGCAACCACCTCCATGTCACGAGTTACACAAGTCTCAGAGTTTCAAGGGGACAAACCCAGTATTTGTAAAATTGTGATTTCACCAAAACATAATTTTATCAGGAAATAGTATAGATAATAGCGTCCGGTGTGAACCGATAATCACAATGAGAATAAAGTTTTATAAAAACTTATTTTTTGTTTGGTGTCCAGACTGGAAATCCCCCCCCCTTGTAACGCAACCAAACATTGCGACCACCCACACTGCCTCAGCAGCATCAGTGTGACCAGGGACCTGCACAGACACATTGATCTTCTGCCACCTAGTGGAGAACTTGAAACAACTGCACTTCACATCCTCATTTTTAGCATTTAAGCATGACAAAGCAATAAAAAAAAAGGGATTATTTACAAGAAATAATGATGTATCTCAAACCATAAAATAAATCCCTTTTTGTATTAAGGGTTGTACAAGTACGGCGGGTCCTCGCCTCCCTACTTAGGTATACAAAATAGACTGGACTCCCTCAGCACCCTAAAAGTGAAGGGTCTGATGATCGGGCCCCTGCACATCAATGATAAAGACGATCCATCATTAACCAGGCTCAAGGAAATCGAGAAGAAGTACGGAACACTAGAAAGCTTCAAGTCCCTGCTAGAGGCCGCCCGGAAGAAAAGTGAGTAACACACGTTGTATGAGTAGTCCATGTCCTCTGTGTGTGTGTGTGGTAGTGGCAGGACGAGCCGAGCTTCTGCCCTGTCCCCGGATGTTTCCTCATGACCTTGTTAACTAACTGGGATTTTGTCTTCAGGCATTCAGATCATTCTGGACCTCACTCCAAATTACAAAGGGGAAGATGTCTGGTTCAACAACGAAATGAAAACCCCAGACAGCATCTTACTGACACAGATAAAGGTGAGGACACAGAGACTGCTCTGTCTCTGTAGAGATCACTTTGCAGGCAGCTCATTTTTTATATACAGTCATATGCAGAAGATTTCTTTCCAAATGCTTTAACCCCTTCATCGTTTGGAAGAGCTCTTCAGTTATGTCCTGGAGGACACAGTTTACAAACCATCTTAATCTTTTACTATCCCTCCTCCCTGCAGGACGCTATGAACTTCTGGTATGAAAATGGTGTTGGAGGAATTTACATAAGTGGATTTGAGAGAATCCAGAATGTAAGTGCGATTCTGCCCGGGTCCATGTTCTGTTGTGTTATTAGTTCTGTACAATGATGAAGCTTTATTCTTCTCTCACAGGCGGATGAGATTCTACCTGAACTGCAGAATATCACCGCTAACCACAGCACGGATGGAAAAGCAAGGTGAGTATCCAGAGGTTGTCTGGGAAATCCCACAAATGCACGGAGCAAGATTCTTGGACCACTTGTCACTTGTGGGCAATGGGCTAAAAGGCATTGTCCGGAGGTTGAAAGACATGACTGCTTTCTTCTAGAACACGTTATCTGACCATGGGTAGTGCAGAGAATGGAGCTGAGATGCAGCATTGACACCAGCCATGGTTGGGTGTTTTTGGAAGAAAGTCACGTTTATCAACCTCTGAACAACTCCTTTTAAGACTAGTTCTAAGGTTCTTGTGATCCAACTTCACATGTACATGAACATTATAAGGGGATGTCTCTGATGAGTGAGAATCTTACCTTTGGGACCCCCATATTTATTACAAAGGGGGTTGTCTGAACATCTGGGTCTTGCATGGGCACGGCCACTTATATAAAGTCTGTGCTTGGTTTCTTTTGACATTATGGGGAATAAATTGGGATCACGTGTGTGTGAACCGGAATCCAGTTTTTACAATTTGGGGGTGCTAGCTGTTAGCCCACTGCCTTCAGCTATGTTATTTACCTTTCCTCTGATAGAACAGTAATCATCCTAGCATTATGTTCCGGGGAGAGATAATGTAGAGTGGTGCCTTGTGTCAGTCTACTCCCCGCTCCCCTTTTAGAGCACATGCACACTCTGCATGAGCTTGTGTCTGGGAATATTACCAGCTATAGAGGGATCTTTACCGGTCACATACTGAAGTGTTTGTGTGTTTTCTCTTGATAGGGTGCTGCTTATCGCATCCAACGAGGTTCCCAACAACCAGATACTGGACATCCTCAATGACACTACCTCAGGCATACTAGGCGCTAGCTACTTGTTGAGTAAGGGCAATGAAAGCGACAAAACTCTGGGAGAACGCATCCGGCATTACCAAGGATTTGGGGTGCAGGACAGGATCCTCTGGACAGTAAGTGCACCCCATTGTTTGTCTTCTGCACAGATCCAGTAGTTCTCGCTGCTTCCCAGCCGTTGTGGAGATCAGGAAACCAATAATTAATGTATATTTTGTTTTTCCCCTGTAGGTTAGACCACAATTGGGTCACATGGCGTCTGCGGTGAAGGAGAATCTGCTGCGTGTCTATCAGCTCCTGCTCTTCACTCTTCAGGGAACGCCTTTAACCGTGTATGGGGATGAGATCGGTCTTAAAGATTTGCCTGGGCAGGTAAGTGTTCCCCACGCCTCACATTTATTAGCGTGCAGATTACCCAAAAGTCATTAAAAGTTACATCAGTGAGAGTCCTTAATCTGCACACGGTTACTGACTCTGACTCTGCCTCTCCTCTTCAGCCGGCTCGAGGCCCCTACATGCAGTGGGATGATACGAAGAATCATGGATTTTCAGAAGGATCAGTGAGCGAAGCAAATGACCTCAACATGAACATTTCCTTTAAGGTGAGGAGTGGACACATTACCGTTCACAGAACCACAGCCATATCTGTCCTTTATTCAAAGTTTCTTGGAAAACTGTGTGAGACGCATAGTGACATCAGCATCGTAGTACAGATGTGCAATAATCTAATCAGTGGGGATCTGTTGCATAGTCGGTACGGATGAGAATAAGACTCGTTCTACGAAGAAAGGGGATGGATGTAAGGAACACAATTCTCTACTATAACTATCACTGTTCTATACATCTAGACCAGTGGTGGCGAACCTATGGCACTGGTGCCAGAGGTGGCACTCGGAGCCCTTTCTGTGGGCACCCAGGCCATCACCAGAGATGAATCCAGGTATCTTCCTGCAGTCCCAGACAGCCCAGGACTTGCTGTGCACAGAACTATATTAAAGTGACAGGGCTACCTGGGACTACTGGAGGAGTGGGAAGGTGTGGACAGATCTGGATTATCATTGTAGCTCATGCTCCAGCCCTGACAATTCTTCCTGTTTATGGGACCCTGGAGGGAAGCTACAATGATCATCCAAATTTCTTCTACTTTCTGCTTTATTGGTGTCCTCAGGGGCTGGTATCAATGAAAGCTGTGACAGAGAAGGGAGTATAAAACACATATTAAATTTCTGTGTTGGCACTTTGCGATAAATAATTGGGTCTTGGTTGTAGTTTGGGCACTCGGTCTCTAAAAGGTTTGCCATGACTGATCTAGACCCTTGTTGAAGCTCTCTGCTGTTCCTGCTGTGACCAGCGACTGAGGCAGGCTATTCCACACATTCACATTTTACAGTAGATCTGTTAATATGGAAACTATAGAACTTGGGAATACTGTGCAGATTTCTCAATCGTGGAATCTGTGTTCTTGGGGTCCCAGGAAAGTTTCCACTCGCCACATTGGCTTTTGACCTCTCAAAGTTTTAATGAACCACCCCCCCCCCCCCCCCCCCTTTAAAACACAATCTCTCCTTCTGTTTCCTTTTGCTCCTTGGAGTAGGGTATTAGTAGCATCTCTGATCTTATAAGGATTCAGTCATTACAGCATTTCTTACACGGGGCTATACATGAAGGCAGTTCATGGCTGATACCACCGAGGTGCAATTCCATAGAAGATGTGGACGTATCCTATAGATCAGTGATGGTGAACTACAGCCGAAATCCACTTATTTATCTCAAAGTGCCAACATGGCATCGTATTGGCCTCTTGAGGCCACCAATACAGTTGAAAGAAGGAGGGCAAATTAAGACTCTCATTGTAGCTTCTCTCAGGGTCTCTCTGTACAGGAGGATGAGTTCCAAATGTTCACACCACCTCACCCTTCCTGCAGTCCCAAACTGCCATGATATCTCTTTAATATTTCTCAGCATCTCAGTTGCCTGGGACTGCAGGAGGATTTTTTGAGTCCTGTCTGCTGGTTGAGGGCTTGGGTGTGCAGAAAGTGCTCTAAGTGCCACCTCTGGTGCCCGTGCCATAGTAACGCCACCACTGCTGTAGATCTTGTGATGTCCACCTGTTGCAGCACATGAGAAAGCCTTGCACTGCAGATGTAGTGTGTATCTAAGTGTCGGTGCTCGGTTATGAGTGCACACTCCAGGTTTATGACCTTGGTTCTCAGCAGTGCACTATGTACTATGCACTTGCTTGTTTTTCTCCAATCTTTGCTCTTTGTTCCTCCCTGATATCTGCTGCCCCTGCAGTTCCCTCACATTGTGCACAGCAGACACTTCCCCCTCCTCCTCCCCTCATTCCTGACTCAGCGGATTCTATTGTGCGCTGTAATCCTGTCTCCGCACAACTCTTGGATACAACCTTTGTCCTACTTATCAGCACAGCATGTCGTGTACGCGGCTTAATCTCGTGTACTATCGCCACTTGTTCTAGAGCCTGAATGTATTTTATACCCACACTTCTAATGTGTTGTTGTTCTTTTTGTCTCCAGGCTCAGGAAGAAGATAAAACATCGTTATTAAGTCAGTTCAAGCGTCTGAGCGAGTTCCGGGGGAAGGAGCGATCACTTCTTCACGGAGACTTCATTCTCCTGCACCACACGGACACGGCGCTAGCGTTTGCCCGCGTCTGGGACCAGAATGAAAGATTTGTGAGCGTAGTGAACTTTTCTCCGGATACGGTAACGGAGGTGTCCATCGTACACGAGGAAATACCGGAGCAGTGTTCAGTAGTCATGAGCTCGGACCCCGAGCGGAAGGAAGGGAGCAGTGTAACGGTGAAGAATCTGAAGTTATCAGCCGGAGAAGCGTTACTGCTGAAATATCCGTACGGCGCGTGAGCGGTCCCAGCGGATATAGCCGTACTCTCACATTCCATAGTCTGACCCTAGTTTCCCCCCCTCCAGGAGGCACAGTATTAACCCTCGCCAAGCCCCTTTCGCTCCTCCCTCCCTGTCATCCTTACATTAGCAGTAAGAGTCCACCACCACCATCGATGTCTAAATTTTTAAGAGCAAGAGGTTTCTCGAAACGCGTTAACAGCAATAAGTGTCGTGTGCTTTACCGTGTCGTGATCTTGTAGATGCTCTAGTATGTGTGCGCACACGTGTGTATGGATGATTGTATCACACAGAGATTACAGTATCGGGTCAGACTGGAGGGAATACTAAAAGGGGAGCAAACGCATTGTGGTCAGAAGAACCTTCCTTTTAATAAAAAAAAAAAAATAGTTTACATGTCGACTGATATTGATGTGTGGTTATTATACAATGAGATGGGGTCTTGTTATTTAAGCACTGGAGTAAAGAGGTTCTGCATCAGTTACAGTATGGAGTACAGATAATGTATCCAATACTATAAACCTGCCGCCTCTCAATTGTCCCATATTCAGCAAGAATGAAGCAATGTCTTTACTCACCCCCTACAGACTGCAGGAGGAATGGAGAGAGAGGAGAGGGAACAAATTTGGCTACGCGGTGCAAAAGAGACAACTGTGGGGGTAACTTACAGCGGGACTGTAACCACATGCTCCGGGGTCTGTGCTGTATTGTTATACCACACACTTCTAATAGCTGTATTATAATGCCAGATACATTTGGAATGGTTGCTCCTGTACAGGGTGGCAGAAATTGGGGCCCGGTTGCTGAGCCCTGGGTGGGTCTGGAAGGAGCATGGAATGTGGGCTATAGAGGACCTGAGGGTAGTGAGGAGAGGAAGCCATTCAGCCTTGTGTGTTACTCGTGTAGTTGAATATTGCTGTGTCATCCCTGTGCTTCACACCACACTGCGTGCCTAAAAGAGCTGAGGCACCCTGATCACTCCCCATACTTAAGATGTTACAATATTTTTTTTCCTAAGTCAATTTTGGTGACCTGAATATACATACTACTCTTTTAAAGGGAACCTGTCACCACATTTTTTACAAATACAGCTAGTGGCAGGTTCCCATAGAGCCCTAGTAACTGACCCCCTTCATTTAGCTAAAAATTGTTTCCCTCAGATCTCCATATATTCAACTTTATAAATTTACCTGGTATCCAGGGATATCTATAGAGAGTCAAGGTGGGTGTGGCCTCCTCATCATTTTCTCTGGATTCTGTGGTAATGTCATGTGACCAGGGTGACATCATCTCAGGTCCTTTAGCCTCTTAACATTAACAGACTGTACCTCATGCACATATTTAAAATCAACAAAACCACAGCAGCCTCCATGGAGAGGAGTAGAAGTCCATGGAGGATGCTGTGATTTCATTGATCAGATAGATATATGCTTGGTGTACAGTTTGCTAATGTTAAGAGGTTAAAGGACCTGGGATGATGTCACCCTGGTCACGTGACATTACTGCTGAATGCTGGGAAGGGGATGAGGAGGCCATGGCCCACCTTGACTCGCTTTACATATCCATGGATACCAGGTAACAATTATTAAAGTTGGTTTTACTGCTTTCTTGATTTGTAAAGTGAAACTTCCCGGTTCCAAAATGTCTTTTACCTCATAAGCGGCCATAACTGTCCATGACCGATAAACCTTCCAGGACCTTTATCTTGTATTCATGAATATTATCATAACTGGTCTTGGACATTGAGGGTGCGGTCACACGTATAGAAGCAGAATGCAGGCGCAGGGGGCGGTGCTACGGCTGATCACATGTTCTATGGTGTCACAGCGCAGTCGTGTGGCGTCACCCTAAACATCATGACCAAACTACAAGCAACCGCAGAGCATTCAACAAGACCTGTAACTGACATCATTAAAGAAAATGCTGTGCGCTCTGGGGACTGGAAAATCGGACGGTTGGCGGCTGTGACTTCTACTCTATAAGAAAAATGTAGCTCAGCGTTTAGGAGCCACAGAGCAAAGCACATGACCGGATGAACTCTGCACTTCCCCAATCACTGGGGATATACAAGTCACACGTCATGTAAGGTCCACAGACTGGAGAGTGCCCAGGCGAGAGAGAGCTCCCCTATCTGTCACAGCGGGGTGCGCCCCTGCACCAGGAACCTCTGGCCACAAATAATCCTGTACATGAGACCTAAGATTAAGTCCCCCAATCCCAACACCCCTCCCTCAGTCTTGCTGTGTTTGCTCCACTCCTTGAAGTTCGGGCAATCCGGAGTTTCCTAAAAGTCGCAGTCACCCTGTCCATCACATGGCACTGTGTATTAGGTTAGTGCCAGACAGGTCAGGAGGTCAATTTTGGTGCCAAATTTAATCTATAAAAAGCTCGTGTGCAACCACCTCCATGTCACGAGTTACACAAGTCTCAGAGTTTCAAGGGGACAAACCACATATTTTGTAAAATTGTGATTGTTCCCAAAACATAATTTTATCAGGAAATATTAGTATAAAATAGCGTCCGATGTGAACCGATAATCACAAATGAATAAAGTTTTATAAAAAACTTATTTTTTTGTTTGGTGTCCAGACTGGATAATCCCCCCCTCTGTAACGCAACCAAACATTGCGACCACCACTGCCTCAGCAGCATCAGTGTGACCAGGGACCTGCAGACACATTGATCTTCTGCCACCTAGTGGAGAACTTAAACAACTGCAACTTCACATCCACATTTTTAGCATTTAAGCATGACAAAGCAATAAAAAAGGGATATTTACACAGAAATAATGATGTATCTCAAAACCATATAAAAATCCCTTTTTGTATTAAAGGGGTTGTACAAGTACAGGCGGTCCCCTACTTAAGAACACCTGACTTACATACGACCCCTAGTTACAAACAGACCTCTGGATATTTATTGTACTTTAGTCCTAGGCTACAATAATCAGCTGTAACAGTTATCACAGGTGTCTGCAATTAAGATTTATTGTTAATTCTGGTTCTTATGACAACCCCAAAGTTCTGAAATCCAATTGTCATAGACAGCAAAAAAATTTTTGGCTTGGGTTACAATTATAAAGTATACAGTTCCGACTTACAAACAAATTCAACTTAAGAACAAAACTGCGGAACATATCTTGTACGTAACCCGAGGAATGCCTGTATATACACAGTATAGGGGGTCTGACTGCTGGAACCCCCATTGATCATAAGAATGGACCCCAGGATGAGCTCATCTCCTGCCGATCCATTTAAGGCCGCGGTCACACATAGCATGAAGCTAGCGCACAGGAGGCGGTCCTGGGCCCGAACACACATGTATTTCCGGGGAACGCATGGGATCGGCTTATCAATCACATGCGTTTGGGCTGAGGATCGCCCCCTGTGCGCTAGCGTCGTGTGATCGCTGCCTTATAGTGTTGAAAATTTCACTTGGGTATCAACCCAAATTTTCTGGTCCTCATCCAAAAAGAATCATTCTCTATGCTGTGGGAGACAGAAATCAAAGGGCAGACACTGAACAAGCAAGACACATACTTCCAGTGTCGGACTGGGGTGCCTGGGGCCCACCAGAGAAATTGATTCTCCCCCCCCCCATACCGCTACCTAGAAATATTTCACAGGAGGCTGAATTGTGCTTAGCCAATAAGATTAACTTCACCTTCTCCGTATGTTCTCTACCACATTAGAAGACAGGGCTATGATATTATAGAAATCGTCTGGATAGTTATCAGATATCTTCATCTCTGTGTGGCACATCTCCACACTGTGCAACTAAAAATATCACTGTCACTATAGCATAATGTCACCTGAATAACAATGTCCCACACTGTGCTCCTAAATAATATTTACCACTCATAACACAACTGACCACACTTTGCCCCCCACAAATATCAAATATACCCCCATAACAAAAACCATACTGTGCCCTCTCCATAAATCAAATATTACATTGTGACTTCTCAGTATATTACAATACACACCCTGAGTAAATAATATGTTACACTTAATAAAATTAAAATTGAATCGGACATCATTCCCTTTAATTGGAAATTATATATTATGTAATTAATCATTTCATCTATACAGTCCTACAGTGCTCCTACTTATTAATTATGTTTTATATAATGCTCTACTTAAATATTCTACTTATATTTACTGCTCCTCTTATCAAGTATTTTATATAAAAGTCCTAATAAATACAAATATTTGGTATATATTGGTACAGCACAGTCCTACTACTCCTATCCTGTATATGTGGACACAGCACAGTACTACTACTCCTATCCTGTGTATATGGGCACACTACAGTACTACTACTCCTACTGTATATATGGATACAGCACAGTACTACTACTCCTATCCTGTATATATGGGTGCAGCACAGTACTACTACTCCTATCCTGTATATATGGACACAGCACAGCACTACTATTCATATCATGTATATATGGGCACAGTACTACTACTCCTATCCTGTATACATGGGCACATCACAGTACTACTACTCCTATCCTGTATATATGGGCAGAGCACAGTACTACTACTCCTATCCTGTATATATGGATACAGCACAGTACTACTACTCCTATCCTGTATATATGGGCACAGCACAGTACTACTACTCCTATCCTGTATATATGGGCACAGCACAGTACTACTACTCCTATCCTGTATATATGGGAACAGCACAGTACTACTACTCCTATCCTGCATATATAGGGACAGCACAGTACTACTACTCATATCCTGTATATATGGACACAGCACAGTACTACTACTCCTATCCTGTATATATGGATATAGCACAGTACTACTACTCCTATCCTGTATATATGGACACAGCACAGTACTACTACTCATCTTATCCAGTATATATGGGCACAGCACAATACTAGTACTACTACCCCTATCCTGTATATATGGGCACAGCACAATACTACTACTCCTATCCTGTATATAAGGGTACAGCACACTACTACTACTATTCCTATCCTATATATATGGACACTGCACAGCACTACTATTCATATCCTGTATATATGGGCACAGCACAGTACTACTACTCCTATCCTGTATATATGGGAACAGAACAGTACTACTACTCCTATCCTGTATATATGGGCACAGCACAGTACTACTACTCCTATATCATGTGTCTATGGGCACCGTACTACTACTTCTCTCCTGTATATATGGACACAGCACAGTACTACTACACCTATCCTGTATATATGGGCACAGCACACCACTACTCCTAATCTGTATATATGGGCACAGCACACTACTACTACTCTTATCCTGTATATATTGGCATAGCACAGTACTACTACTCCTATCCTGTATATATGGATACAGCACAGTACTACTACTCCTATCCTGTATATATGGGCAGAGCACAGCACTACTATTCATATCATGTATATATGGGCACAGTACTACTACTCCTATCCTATATACATGGGCACAGCACAGTACTACAACTCCTATCCTGTATATATGGGCAGAGCACAGTACTACTACTCCTATCCTGTATATATGGATACAGCACAGTACTACTACTCCTATCCTGTATATATGGGCACAGCACAGTACTACTACTCCTATCCTGTATGTATGGGAACAGCACAGTACTACTACTCCTATCCTGTATATATGGGGACAGCACAGTACTACTACTCCTATCCTGTATATATGGGGACAGCACAGTACTACTACTCCTATCCTGTATGTATGGGCACAGCACTACTACTCCTATCCTGTATATATGGGCACAGTACTACTACTCCTATCCTGTATGTATGGGAACAGCACAGTACTACTACTCCTATCCTGTATGTATGGGAACAGCACAGTACTACTACTCCTATCCTGTATGTATGGGAACAGCACAGTACTACTACTCCTATCCTGTATGTATGGGAACAGCACAGTACTACTACTCCTATCCTGTATGTATGGGAACAGCACAGTACTACTACTCCTATCCTGTATGTATGGGAACAGCACAGTACTACTACTCCTATCCTGTATGTATGGGAACAGCACAGTACTACTACTCCTATCCTGTATGTATGGGAACAGCACAGTACTACTACTCCTATCCTGTATGTATGGGAACAGCACAGTACTACTACTCCTATCCTGTATGTATGGGAACAGCACAGTACTACTACTCCTATCCTGTATATATGGGTACAGCACAGTACTACTACTCTTATCCTGTATATATGAGCACAGCACAGTACTACTACTCTTATCCTGTATATATGAGCACAGCACAGTACTACTACTCCTATCCTGTATATATGGATATAGCACAGTACTACTACTCCTATACTGTATATATGGGCCCAGCACAGTACTACTATTCATATCCTGTATATATGTATGTAGCCCCCCCCCCCCCAAGTACATATAGTCCACTAGTGCACCCTTATTATATTACATACAGTCCTCTATGGGGCCCTTATATATATATATTACACACACACACACACTTCAATGGGGGTCCTTTGCAATGTAGTCCCTTACTATATATAGTTCTGCAATGGGCCCCTTTATAATAGATTTAGTCTGGTAGTTGAAAATAATAAAACTCACTTACCAGTAGCAGTGCTCTCACGTCCTCCATATCTTCTTCTCCCCGAAAGGAGATGTAGAGTAAGTCTCTGCATGCTGCTGCTTGCTGGCAGGAAGTGCCTGTGTCTGAGCTGTTCTTGTAATGCAGGGGGTAGAGGCAGAGAGAACTGCAGTGTGTAGACAAGAGAAGCTATTAATGGTCATATCCAGGGGCAACCAAATTGTGTACACCAGGACTGATAGAGACAGGTTGGAATTATATCTGTGAAATGCTGGATTCTTGTTAATAACAGTGAATTAGAGAATGTGTTATTTTATTATCCTGAGTATATTTAAGAATCTGGACTTTGTGGGAATACCCCTTTAAGCAAGTCAAATCGTCCTATTATATTGTAAAGGGGTATGTTACTTATGTATGCTCCTATCCACTGGATAGAACTTGCTGATGGGGGTCAGGCCCCCCACAAACACCTCCACTGATCAAGAGAATAAGGGGCCCCTTGTTCCTACAAATGAAAGGAGTGACTGGATACCATTGAGTCACTCCTATGCCGCTACAGGAGAGAGAACAGCAGAAGTCCCACTGGTCGGACCCTTATGATGCTATAGAATTGAGATAGGTGTACGAAGAGACACTGAAACTTGACTCATCTCAGGCCAAATATGACTCTTCTCTGCTCATTGTCACGACTTTGGAGGAGATTTTCCTTTTTAGGTAAAAGATTTCACATGAAAGGGGAAATTTTAGAAACTAACAGAGGGGGGTTTTGTATCAGAATAAAACATCTACATCACAGTGGGAAAAAAAACAAACTTTATTTCATAAAAACAAGATATCATGATCCACAAAATTCTTAAATAATACATTCCGGTTCGATTTCATTGCACAATGACCATTAACCAATGTCCACGTCAAGTGTATTAGCCGACCAGAACTATCCGACCCGGCCAACCGGTTACATTCAGGAGATGCCAACCTCACCCAATGCCACCATATTCCATAACATCCCACAAGTGATACATCTGCAATGTTCTGGCTAATGCCGGCCACAGAGATTCTGGGAATGGGCCAAACAATCTCACGGACAGTTCCAGGTGTTAGAACAAGAATGACCTCCTATTCCAAAACTTGTCTGTAATGCCGATTCCACCACTGTATAGTCAGATTAGTGCATGTAGGACAATGTAGGACAGTAGTTATTATGTGGAATAACTTATCACATCCGTGTAATGTTCTACAAAATCCAGAGAAATCCGTAAACCTGTGGATAACGTTCCCTGGATAATGGGAAATTCAACTCCCCTTTAGGATGGACCCCCATCAGGGGGTGTTCACACTACTAATGTTTTCAGATTGTCCGCTCTTGTATCTAGTCTGGTGTTCCAGCTCCGGATCTCACCCAATACGATACATATTGTTCTGTGTAATCCAAGACGATGCCTCCAAAACGTCTCAAAAGTAAATTTAAGTGCAACACTAGTTAACCCTTTAACTTATTATGTATCTATACGCAACATATATAGTCATCTTACCTGGTACCCCTAGTCCTGTTTTGGTCCCCCACAGAGATTTCTTTCAAGATGGCCAAAGTGTCTCATAATTTACCACGTAGGAAAGTCAGGGTCCTGTCCCTGGACTTCATTGCTCTTACAGGGAAAGGACATAACACCCTTCAAAGTCCAGCCCTACCTAAATTTATAGACCTTGCCACAATTTCCCATATATCCCTAAGATACATCTGGAATAAGAGCATTCCACTCCCACTAGAGAAACGCTCAACGTTGTTGGTTAATTCCGTTATCTCACAAAACCATAAGACGTGGTGCCGCCCCGGCCAGGAGAGAAACTTATGGCTCCATGCTTACGTCCGTATATGGCTAGCTCACAGCTACATAGGGGAGCATTATATCACGTGGGTGCTCAGCTGCCTATGAACAGGGGAGGGGTGAGGAGCCCCAACCCCTTTCTCCACCATAGTTAAGATATAGTGGAGCCTAAGTTTGTTCAATACCAAAAAAATTTCAAGCCAAAATAGCCCATACTCCCAGTAATATATCTATGTACAATATTCATTAATTATTTTCTAATATATCTTAAAAGGAAAATGGCTTCTTTCTCCACTTATCTGGCTCTTTCCTGTTTCTAATATATACGTCTATGCAGAGGGCAGGGGGGAGAGGAGGCTACACAAACTATATAGAGTATATGTATGATGCTCTACCACAGCTTGGAGACAGGGAAGAAGTCACTTACCTTCCACTTTCCCTTACTGTTAGAAAGTGAACCTATCAGCAGATACTGATGTAATAAACCACCATCAGTTTGTTGTCATGCCGCTGAACATCTTTGAGAGCATGTGTGCTGGCATCATCCACAAAATTGACTTTGAAGTGAGATGTAAATTGGTTGTATAAAGTCAAGGCGGCTGAGAATTTAGCACTGAAGTCCAGCTCTCCCCGCTTCAGAATGCCTCTTCACTGTAATTGATAGTCCTGCATCCAGATACATTACTAATTAGAGTCCGGTGTGTGGGGAGGAGGTGGAAAGAGATTAACTTCAATTTTAAACTCTCCGCCTACTTGACTCTGTACAAAAAGTTTGCATCTTACTTCAAAGTTGATTTTCTGGATGATAGAACCAAGCTGGACCAATAAAGAAATATAATCTGTGAGATGTTAAGCTGCTTGACAACATACTAGTAGTGGTTTATTAGGCCCATTTCTGATGACAGGTTCCCTTTAAGGGCAATAATAGGAGGAGGAGGAGGAGGAAAGCAGCCGGAGAAGCAGAGGAGGAAGTGTTATTCTATAATAAGATACTAGGCCATTTCCTATAGTAATTTGTTCTATTGCATCTCCCATTGGTTGAAGTTATCCGATACTTGATGAAATCCTCATTACATATAGATTATGGATTCTGCTTTGGTTATGGAATGGTCACATAGAAACAGCAATGGAATTCATATCCCAGCAAATTCAGGCCCAAAAATAGGTTGGAATTAAAGCAAACTTCACCCAATTTTTAGCACTTCCGGTAGGGTTGGTGTCCTAATAGCGGGGGTGGTGCTAAACTTAAATGTTGACAACAACGTACGTATGACATGGTCAGACATCTAACAACCAATCATCCAAGGTAGTGTATACTAAAAGGGATTGATCGAATGGGACAAGCCCTTTAAGAGTATACAAATTAAATCTAAAATTCGCAATACTAGAAATAAAGAGATGCCTTAAAGTAAATCTGCACCTTTTATCATCAAGTTATTTTTACAACCGCTGATTAATTTTTCTAATGTATCATGATAGTTTCTAGAGCTCTGTTTTCTTATATAGAGATACAAATTCCATCTAAAAATGTTGAAGTATAAGATGACATTTCTGTATGCCTGTTGTTACCACTAGGGGGAGCTGACTGGACATTACTGGCTCCCTTCTATAACAGCACACATTAAGCTAATGAGCTCCACCTAGTGGTGGCAGCAGGTATATGCAATATTAAGAAAATTGATAGTGAAGCATTTTGAAACACTTCGTAGCTAAAAAAGTGAAGAATTCTACATTAACTGGTCTAGGAACTTTTTTCTTTTCTTTTAATCCAAAGCAAAATAAGTCACTGTTAACCATGAATATTGCATAATTACATGTGATTGAAAACTTTCTTTAAAGGGGTTGGCCACTTTACCTCACAGTTTTTGTAATGTGTGCAAGTGTGGGGGGCAGGATATTAGGTAATTTACAAATATACATCTATTAATAGTTCTGCGTCGCTTTCTTGATATGTAAAGTGAAGCCTCCTGTCTTTTACCTCATCAGCCAGACATTTAAGTCCATAAAATGGCCGCAGATGCAGGGTCATGTGATCTCTATCTGTCCGTGAATAATCACCCTGCCTCAATCTTATATTCATGAATTCTATCATAAGGTCCTGGCAAAGCGATTGCTCATGGATAGTTAGAGATCACATGACCCTCCATCTGCCGCCATTTTATGGACTTGAATGTCTGGCTGATGAGGTAAATGACAGGAGGATTCACTTTACATATTAAGAATTACAAATTAAGAGATGTATATTAGTCAATTACCTAATATCCAGCCCCCCACACTTACACACACACACATTACAAAGATCATGAGGTAAATTAGTCAACCCCTTTAACATTGAGTTACTTTGAGGCAGGTTTTCATATTAGTCGGAGAACAACTTTAAATCTCATCTCTTCCTGGGTTTTCTACTTTTTGCGTTTTTTTCCAGTCCTTTGTAAAAAAATTTCAGTCAGATTTGCCTTACTACAGTGCAACACTCTTTAAGGCTATATTCACACTGCCGTATGGGGGACGTATATGCGTACGGCACGTACCGTTCCATAGCCGGGAGAAAGATAGGACAAGTCTTACTTCTTTCGGCTCCATGGTCTCTGGTCACAACCTACCAAATATTTGATCAGTATTGGGTGCTGGGACCAGATATCGATGGTAGGCCAGCAATTGTAATTCTAGTCATCCTGTCATGCCTTATAGCCTTTGGTTGGGCATTTCCCCTGTAGAGACCACTAGTGACCCAAATGGATCGACATCAGATGGATGGGATCAGAATCTGGATTTGTTCACATTTCTATCCCACTGAAGGGTACACATGGAATAATGAGCTGCAGGGATGGCTCTGAATATGGCGGGGGCGATGCTCTGCAGTACACATATATACAGGTCACATATAGAAATAACACGGAGCCCTCTCGCATGTGATAACAGTCCCTGTGGGAAGGATATCCTCCCCGTATTAACCCTTTACACCCAAAGCATAGATCATCTGCAAATCTGTGTAGCATAAAAATACATTTACTGTACATTTTCGCTTAATATATACAAAATAAGTGCCCCAGTTTAAACACCGAATACGAAACAGCACAAAGATCTAGCTGTATAATGCTCTGCGTGTCTATACACGGACTTGCACACCCGGCTAAACAGCGCTATGCATAGATAATTAAAAAAACGAAGGCAAAGCCATTAGACTAGGACTACGCCATTTACACGAGATACAAACATAGAAAGAACAGCAGCCTTTTAGTAGATCTGGTACGAAATGTAAAGCAGAATCTCACACACACACATTCTATAACAATGCAAGACAATAGCTGGATAAAGGAACGATGCTAAATAAATAGGAAGCTCTCCCGGGGTGGGATATAGGGTATATAGGGATATAGGTTACCCTCTGCTCGTGATGTGGGTAAAGCCCAAATCATACAGTGAAGTTTACAAACAAGGGGCTGGATATAGACCATGTAAGAAGGTCCTGCAGGGGGTTAGGCCTCACCCACAGGGCCAAAGCCTCACCCACAGGGCCAAAGCCTCACCCACAGGGCCAAAGCCTCACCCACAGGGCCAAAGCCTCACCCACAGGGCCAAAGCCTCACCCACAGGGCCAAAGCCAATCCTCACAAATCACAAGCCCACCCGAGTCTCTTCTTCCTCGAAAAACAGCGGCGCCTAATAATGGCTGCAATTCCATGTTGCTGTCTGGCCAGGAAAAAGGGCTCCAAAGTCTGGGACCTGCGACTGTGATCTTGGTGTGAAATCCACCCAGCAAACGCTGTGTTTTTCACAGGTCGACTGGTCGTGTGGTGCCAGCCTTACTCCATACAGAGGAAACACAGCTAATGGGTCTCATACATATTAAAGGGGTTGGCCACTTCCAACGAATAACTGATAGTGTTTGTGTAATTGAAAAGTTTACATTTTCCAATCTACTTTCAGTATCGATTCCTCACAGTTTTCTAGATCTCTGCTTGCTGTCATTCTATAGGAAGCTTCATCATATCCTGTGGATAAACACCGGTCTCTAGTCATGTGATGTCAAAAAGGTGCACTGATTTTTTTTCCCCATAGAATGACAGCAAGCAGAGATCTTAAAAAACCTTGAGGAATTGATACAGAAAGTATAGCAGAAAATTGTATAACTTTCCATGATACAAACAATAACACTAACTTTCTGAAAGTGGACACAGCCCTTTAATTCTCTGGAGCTTTCCAATTATGGTTTTTTTCCGGTAATATATATAAAAAAAATATTCTATGGAGGGGAACACACACACACACACACAACTCATACACCCAGTTATCTGTTACAAGCACACATGGCCCTTAAAAAGCTTGAGTACAAGCCTGTTCATAGTAAAATTTCAATGTAAGAAACATATATATAGATATATACATATTATTATAAAGGAAAAAAATATATATGACATCAATCTGGAACACTGAAATATACACAGTAAATGCTGGTGCAGGGGGCACAGGACACGTAACCCAGCGGTCACATCCAAAAACCTTCCCTGCTTTAACACATTTAGAGCGCGAGGGAAGACTCACATTCACCGATACTTGGACAGTGGCTAGCGTCTATGTATATACTCTGTATACACCGGGCAGTGATGGCGCCCACTTCTCTCTGTACACATGATGCAAACACGGCACATGATTGATAGACGTCCCCATATGTATAATGGTGGACAGAAGGTGCTCCTTTTGCCTTTTTTTTGGTCCACCTGTAGCCAGGGCCTGTAGTGTATTCAAAAGAAAGCGACCAGTTAAGAATTTGCAGGCCTGTGACCTTGTGGGGGTGCTCTGGATTTGGGGGATCGAGCTGCATTGGTAGCGGATGAGGACGAAGAAGAAGAAGAAGATGAAGATCCGCTGCGAGCGTCACCTCCCGTGCTGCACTGCTTCAGTTTTCGCCTTTTAGCCAAAGGGGCGTTATCCACACTCTTTAGGAAGACTCCCTCACGTTTACCCCGATTAAATGCCTGTAAAAAAAAATGTGGATAGGATCCCTCAGTAAAAAATTTTAAAACATGTCACAAACCCTACGATTGGGAATGCAATATTTTAAAGGGAACCCGTCACCAGGATGGTCATTTTTCACCCTTGGGTGGCCATTGCGGCTTAAAAATAAGCATGTACCGGGTCCCTCCCGGAGAGATCACAGCGCTGGACACCAGAGGGGTAAGTACATGTTTATTTTTTTTATCCCGTCCCATCCTGGCCACCCAAGGGGTTTTTTTTTTTAATACCTTTGGACAACCCCTTTAATCTGCCTTGTAAAACAACAACAAAAAAAAAGTAAAAAGAAAATTATACAAATCATCAACAGGTGGCGCTGCAAACACATTGAGCAGATGCACTGCACAAATGGAGATTAAATGGGAATAAAACTGCTCAGCAATTATATCACTTAGGCAGAAATTTGCACATTAAGGATAACGTCACGTTGATACAAAGAGCCTGCGAATTAATGATTCAGGAGCAAACATAATAATTATACACCGGAAGAGTCTACAAAAAAACACTTTCCATATTGCTAGATCACCCTGTGCAGGTGCGGATGTACATACAACCACATGTCTGGTCACAGTAGTTCACCTTCAGCTGTGTGGGGGGAGGAGGAAGATGGCGAAATACACCTTTAACATAGTGCAGTGCTTATGGATGTACTTACCATGAATGTGGCGTGTACACAGGTTTTTGTCGCCATCCCGCTGGATTCCAGAACATCCGGTGTCATGAGTGGGGTGGACGAGAGGGGTCGCCCTCCTCGAAGCCACTCGCTTTCCTGCAGTTCATTAAGGCTCAGCCGACAAGACGGATCTACAGTCAGCAAACCTGAAAATGGAAGGAAACTGTTATAAGGGTAGAAAGTGCTATAGCTTAAAAAAATAAATAAATAAAAATAATGAATTCCTTTATATAGCGCACACAGATTACACAGCGCTGTACATTGTTTGCCAGATCACTACCTGATCCCAATGGGGCTCACTATCTTATCAACCTACCAGTATGTTTTGGAGTGTGGGAGGAAACCAGAGGACCCGGTGGATATCCACACAAAAATGGAGAGAACATACAAACTCTTTGCAGATGTTGACCCTGGGACTTGAACCCAGGTCCCCAGCGCTGCAAGGCAGAAGTGCTAACCACTAAGAAAAGGGAATACCTTATTCCTATACCAGCTTGGTTGATGCCATGCCAACATACAGGGCATCATCATCACAGGGCACCCAGACACAAAAATGGGTTATACTGTAAGTATATTGAAAAGATGTTAGAATTTTACAATACTGTATATTTGTGAAGACCTATAGACTGAACAACTCCTTCACATAGCTGGCTGTCCTGCTACACCTTTGACAGCTCTGTTTCTGCTTTCCACTTCTCTCATCTCACCACAATTCACAGGCTGCAGAAAAAAATCTGAGCTGAAATAGACTTGATCTTAAAGGGGTTGTACAAAGTTTGATAGTTATTCCCTATCCTGTCGATCTAATTGGTGGGGAGCCGACTGCTGCAAATCCAAAGATCAAAGCAGGTCCCATTTACACTATCTGATGTAGTCCTGCTGCTCCATTCATTACTATGGGAGTATCACAGCTCCGGTATCTCCGGGAATCCCGTTTCCGGTCTTTAAATGCGCTGGTGATAACCAAGTGTTGTACTTGGCAATTTCCAATGCTCCCCTAGGATTGAATGGAGCAGCAGTACTGATAATTAACCTGTCACTTCATTCAGTGACTTGTGATCAGTAGGGGTCCCATTTACACTAACTGATGTAGTCCTGCCGCTCCATTCATTACTATTGGAGTATCACATCTCCGGCACTCCTGTTTCCTGTCTTTAAATGCGCTGAAGATAACCGAGTGCTGTGCTTGGCAATTTCCGATGCTCCCCTAGTATTAAATGGAGCAGCAGTATTGATAATTATCCTGCCACTTCTTTCAATCAGTAACTTGTGATCAGTGGGGGTCCCAGCATTTGGACACCCACTGATCAGATTATCACTTGTACTAGGGATAGGGCATACCAATAGAACTTGGTACAGCCCCTTTAAATCCTAAGAATGTCAGATTTTTCTTTGCACTTCAGAATCATAGGGTGAAATATCCAAGAAACATGACTATTAGCCGAATCTACTATTACAGTTCAGTCCCAATCGTTTTCTAAGGGCATTAGACACAGACCATGGATACCAAAGGCCCCGCACCAGAACCCTTTGTCACACATTGTATGAGCAGGAGATGTCTGCCAAAGGATTGGGTTACACAAGAGAAAAACAGGAAAGGCTAAAATCCTGTTTTGGACAACTAAACATAAGGCTTCCACATGGACGGTTCCTCGTAACATGTGAATGAAGTCTCAGTGAACAATATGTGTGATGCAGTTTTACAGCACAACAGTATAAGGCTCTTACAGATGGCCTGTAGACAGGTTCAAGTAATTTTAAGCAAGTTTCCTAAAAATAAAACTATGGACAGCTTGGTGAATGAAAAACAAAAAACAATTAATATAGATCTTAAAAGGACATCTACCACCAGGATGAAGGACTGCATAAAAATTATTATCCCATTATGGACTACCAGGTGGCTGAGGGCCGCTCTAGAGAGCCTTCCCTCTACAGTGTGCCGTGGGCCGCCTTCCCCCTACAGTGTGCCGTGGGCCGCCTTCCCCCTACAGTGTGCAGGGGCAGTGTAGACAGCCTTCTCCCTACATTTGCTGGGGGCCGCTGTAGACCATCTTCCCCCTTACAGTGGTGCTGGGCCGCGTAGACCTCTTCCCCCTTACATTGTGCCGTGGGTCGCTGTAGACAGCCCTTCCCCTTACAGTGTGCTGTGGGCGCTGTAGACCGTCTTCCCCCTTACAGTGTGCTGTGGGCCGCTGTAGACCGTCTTCCCCCTACATTGTGCCGTGGGTCGCTGTAGACAGCCCTTCCCCTTACCGTGTGCTGTGGGCGCTGTAGACGTCTTCCCCCTTACAGTGTGCTGTAATATGTGGTTTACAGCTTTTAACAACAGTGAGCGTGATTTTCCCCACTGTGCTTCTGTAGATGATCTTTCCCCTACACCATGTTGTGAACTTTGTGAAAAATGTACCCCCCAACAATGGCTGAAGCTCCTGTACACAACTCTTCTCTGTTTACAGCACAAAAGCTCGTAGAATATATATCCTACAATGCGAGAACTTCCTATGATGATCTTTCTCTACACTATGACCCTCCACTGTGCTGTCACCATGTATGGGTATCTATAACCAAAGCAAGTTCATGAGAGAAGCGGGGAGATACTGCTGTTCATGCATCTAAGATAAAGCAAGCGCTAAGAAAAACACCAAGACTCTTTAAAGGAAATCTAACACATGGATGCCGTTCTCTAACCAAGAACACATGCTAGGACAGTGATGGCGAACCTATGACACGCGTGTCAGCACTGACACGGGTAGTCATGTTCGCTGACACGCTGGTCGTGGCTGTGTGGCAGGTTGCCGTTGTCTGTGGGCGGTCGGCCGTGCAGGTGGGCGGGCAGTCGGCCGTGCAGGTGGGCGGGCGGGCGTGCGGCCGTGCAGGTGGGCGGGCGGGCGTGCGGCCGTGCAGGTGGGCGAGCGGGCAGGTGGATGGGCACTCGGTGATAGGCCGCGCACTCTGCACGTCAGAGCGTGGAGACAGAGCAGCCCCGGCAACCTGTGCTGTGCCTGCTGCACTCAGCTGCAGCCTCTGCTCCTGGCCCAGGCGCCCTGCGCTCCGGCATGAGAAATAGAGTCAGCCCGCACCAGAGCACAAAATACCTCTCCCCGGCGGCGCCTGATTTCCTGCGCAGTGACGTCATCGCACCAGCACTCTCAGTCAGTCCTGCACTTCACTGAGTCGCTGCACTCCGGCCCACGGCTGCTGCACATGCTAAGTAAATACATATTTTTTCTCTACTGATGTGGAGGGTTGTGATTTGGCCCTGTAACTATACTGGGGGGCCCTATGACAATATTGGGGAGGGACAAAAACCGCCCTTAAGGATTGCGTGTTTGCTCCACTCCTTGAAGTTCGGGCAAAGCCGGAGTTTCCTAAAGTTGCAGTCCCACCCTGTCGCATCACATGTCACTGTGTATTAGGTAGTGGCCAGACACGTCAGGGAGGTCAATTTGGTGCCAAATTTTAATCATAAAAAGCTCGGTGCAACGCGACTCCCTCCTGTCACGAGTTACACAAGTCTGAGAGTTTTCAAGGGAAAACCACAGATTTTTGAAAATTGTGATTATATCCATAAACATAATTTTCTACAGGAAATATTAGTTATAAGTAGCGGTCCGATTCGTGAACCGATAATCCACCAATGATAAGCTTATTTAAAAAAACATTTGTTTTTGTTTGTGTCCAGACTGGATACATCACCCCCCCCCTCTGTAACGCACCAAAACATTGCGACCCACCACTGCCCTCAGCAGCTTCAGTGTGACCGCGGGCACCTGACACGACCAGTCACCACATGATCTTCTGACCACCTACCTGCAGGAGAGACTTAAACAACTGCAACTCATCACTCCACTATTTTAGCATTTAAGCATGACAAGCAAAAAAAAAAAAAAAAGGATTATTTACACAGAATAATGATGTATCTCAAAACCATATAAAAATCCCTTTTTGTATTAAGGGGTTGTTACAAGTACAGGCGGGTCCCCACTTAAGAACACCTGACTGACGACGAACCTAGTTACAAATGGACCCCTGGATTTTGGAAATTTACTGTCACAGTTACACAGGCGTCTGAAATGAAGAATTTTTGTTAATCATGATCTTATGTACAACCCCAAAGTTCTGAATCAATTGTCATAGACAGCAAAAAAATTTTGGCTTGGGTTACAATTATACAGTTACAGTTACGACTTACAAAAATTCACCTTAAGAACAAAACTGCGGAAACATATCTTGTAAGTTTAACGCGAGGACTGCCTGTATATAACACAGATAGGGGTCTGACGTGCTGGCACCCCCATTGATCATAAAATGGACCCAGGTGAGCTCATCTCTGGCGACCATTAAGAGGCCGGCGGTCACACATCCATAGGCGTCTGTTCATAGCATGAAGCTAGCGCACAGGGGGGCGGCTGGGCCCGAACACACATGCGTTTCCAGGAAACGCCAGCGATGGCTTATCAATCACTGTCGTTTGGGGCCCGAGGATCGCCCCCTGTGCGCTAGCGTTCGTGTGATCGCTGCCTTATAGTGTTGAAAATTGTCACTTGGTTCTCAACCCAAATTTTCTAGTTCCTCATCAAAAGACAAAAAGAATCAATTCTCTATGCTGTGGGAGACAGAAATCAAATGTACCCTTTAAAAAGGGCAGACATTGAACAAGCAAGACACAATACTTCAGTGTCGGAACTGGGTGCCTGGGGGCCCACAGAGAAATTGATTCTCTCCCCCCCCCATACCGCTACACTAAGAAATATTTCACGGATAGGCCGATTGTGCTTAGCCATAGAACTAGACTTCAACTTCTCCGTCGTGTTATCCACCACATAAGAGACAGGCTTGATATTACAGGAAATAGTATGGAAGTTATCAGATATCTGTTATCCTCGGTGTGGCACATCTCCACACTTGGTGCAACTAAAAATATCACTGGTCACTATAGCAATATGTTCACCTGAATAACAATGTCCCACAGTGTGCTCCTAAATAATATTTACCATCGATAACACAACTGACCACACTTGCCCCCCACAAATATCAAATATACCCCATAAACAAAACCATACTGTGCCCTCCCATAAATCAAATATTACATTGTGATTCTCAGTATCTTGACATACACCCTGTATAAATAATATGTTCATATAACAATTTAAAATGGAATCGGACACATTCCCTTCATTACATAATTTATAATCCAATTAATCATTTCATCTATACAGTCCACAGGCGCATACTAATTAATTATGTTTTTATTATAATGCTCTCCGTAATGTATTCTTCTTATATTACCTGGCTTCCTCTTATCAATATTTTAGATAAAAGTCCTAATAAATACAATATTTGGTATTATTGGTACAGCACACGTCCCTCTATAACTCCTATACCTGTATATGTGGACACAGCACAGTACTACGACTCTATCCGTGTATATGGCACACTACATTACTACTACTATACTCCTACTGGTAATATATGATCCAGCACAGTACTACTAATCCTATCCTGTATATAGGGTGCGCCAGTTACTACTACGATCCCTCTGTATATATGGGACAAGCCACAGCATACTATTCATATCAGTATATATGGCACGTACTTACTACTCCTATATCCTGTATCATGGGCACTCACAGACTACTACTCTATCCTGTATATATGGGCAGAGCACAGTACTACAACCATCCTATCCTGTATTATGGATACAGCACAGAACTATACCTCTTCCTGTATATATGGGACCGCACAGTACTACACTTACGCCTATCCTGTATATTGGGCACAGCACAGTACTACTACTCTATCCTGTATATATGGGCCAGCCACATACTACTACTCCATCCTGTACTTATGGAACAGCACAGTACTACTAAATCATCCTGCTATATATGGACGCACAGTCCTACTACTCAATCCGTATATATGGACACAGCCACAGTAATACTACTCCTTCCTGTATATTGATATAGGCACAGTACTACTACTCCTATCCTGATATATGGACACCAGCACAGTACTTCTACTTCATCTATCCAGGGTATCATGGGGCCACGCACAATACTAGTACTACTACCCCTATCCTGTATATATGGGCACAGCACAATACTACGTACTCCTCTTCCTGTATATAAGGGTCAGCAACACACTACTACTATCCTATCCTATATATTGGACAACGCACAGCACTACGTATTCATCCTGTATATATGGGCAAGCACAGTATACTAACTCCTATCCTTATATAGGGAACAGAAACAGTACTACTACTCCTATCCTGTTATATCTGCGGCACAGCACATACCACTACTCCTATATCCTGTGTCTATGGGCACCGTCTACTACTTTTCTCCTCCTGTTATATGGACACAGCACCCCAGTACTACTTACACACTATCACTGTATATATGGGCACAGCACAACCACTAACCCTAATCTGTATATCTGGGCACAGTCACACTAACTACTATCTTATCCTGTATATTGGCATAGCAAGGACAGTACTACTACCATCCTGTATTATGGATCCAGCACAGTACTACACTCACTATCCTGTATATATGGGCAGAGCACAGCACTACCTATTATCATATCTGTATATAGGGCCACAGTACTACTACTCTCTATCCTTATATACATGGCACAAGCACAGTACTATCAACAATACCTATCCTGTTATATATGGCAGAGCACGTACTAACTACTCCTATCCTAGTATATGGATTACAGCAACAGTAATACACTCCTATCCTGTATATGTGGGCACGCACAGTACTATACTCCTATCCTGTAGTATGGGACAGCACAGTACTACTACTCCTATCCTGTATATAGGGGACGCAACAGTACTAACACTCCTACCTGTATATTATGGGGACAGCACAGTATCACTATCCTATCCTGTATGTATGGGCCACAGCACTACTACTTCCTATCCTGTATATATGGGTCACACGTACTACTACTTACTATCCTATCCTGTATTATGGGAACAGCACAGTACTACTACTTATCCATCCGTATGTCTGGAACAGCAACCAGTACTACTACTTCTATCCTGTTGTATGGTACAGCCAAGTACTATACTCTTATACTGTATATATGAAGCACGCTACAGTTACTCTACTCTTATCCTGTATATTGAGCACAGACAGTACTACTACTCCTATCCTGTATATATGGATATAGCACAGGTACTACTACTCTATACTGTATAGATATGGGCCCACACAGTACTTACTATCATATCCTGTAATATGTAATGTAGCCCCCCCCCCCAAGTCCATATAGTCCACTAGTGCACCCTTATTATATTACATACAGTCCTCTATGGGCCCTATATATATATATTACATCAACACACACACTTCAATGGGGGTCCTTTGGCAATGTAGTCCCTTACTATATATAGTTCTGCAAGGGCCCCTTTATATAGAAGATTTAGTCTGTAGTGAAAAATAAAAAACTCACTTACCAGTAGCGTGCTCTCACGTCCTCCATATCTTCTCTCCCCGAAAGAGAGTAGGTAAGTCTCTGCATGCTGCTGCTTGCTGGCAGGAAGTGCCTGTGTCTGAGCTGTTCTTGTAATGCGGGGGTGGTAGAGGCAGAGAGAACTGCAGTGTGTAGACAAAGAAGCTATTAATGGTCATATCCAGGGCAACCAAATTGTGTACACCAGGATGATAGAGACAGGTTGGAATTATATCTGTGAAATGCTGGATTCTTGTTAAACAGTGAATTAGAGAATGTGTATTTTTATTATCCTGAGTATATTTAGAATCTGGACTTTGTGGAATTACCCCTTTAAGCAAGTCAAATCGTCATTATACTATGTAAAGGGGTATGTTACTTATGTATGCTCCTATCCACTGGATCTAGAAACTTGCTGATGGGGTCAGGCCTCCACAAACACCATCCACTGATCAAGAGAATAGGGGGCCCCTTGTCCTACAAATGAAAGAGATGACTGGATACCATTGAGTCACTCCTATGCCGCTACAGGAGAGAGAAACGCAAAGCCACTGGTGGACCCTTATGATGCTATAGAATTGAGATAGGTGTACGAAGAGACACTGAACTTGACTCATCTCAGGCCCCAATATGCTCTTCTCTGCTCATTGTCCACGACGTTTGGAGGAGATTCCTTGTTGTAGGTAAAAAGATTTTCACAGGAAAGGGAAATTTTAGCAACTAACAAGGGGGGTTGTATCAATAAAAATCTACATCACGTGGAAAAAAAACTTTATTTCATAAAAACAAGATATCATGATCCACAAATTCTAATATACATTCCGGTCGATTCATTGCACAATGACCATTACCATGTCCACGTCAAGTGTATTAACCGACCAGAACTATCCGAGCCCGGCCACCGGTTACATTCAGGAGATGGCCAAACCTCACCCAATGCCACCATATTCCAAACATCCCACAAGTGATTCTGGCTAATGCCGGCCACAGAGATTCTGGGAATGGCCAACAATCTCACGGACAGTTCCAGGTGGTAGAACAAGAATGACCTCCTATCCAAATTTGTCTGTAATGCCGATTCCACCACTGTATAGTCAGAAAAGTGCATGTAGGACAATGCCCGCTCATACATACAGTAGTTATTATGTGGAATAACTTATCACATCCGTGTAATGTTCTACAAAATCCAGAGAAATCCATAAACCTGTGGATGACGTCCCTTGATATGGGATATTTAACGCCCCTTTAGGATGGACCCCCATCAGGGGTGTTCACACTACTATGTTTCAGAATTGTCCGCTCTTGTATCTAGTCTGGTGTTCCAGCTCCGGATCTACCCATACGATACATATTGTTCTGTGTAATCCAAGACGATGCCTCCAAAACGTCTCAAAGTAATTTAAGTGCAACACTAGTTACCTTTAACTTATTATGTATCTATACGCAACATATATAGTCATCTTACCTGGTACCCCTAGTCCTGTTTTGGTCCCCACAGAGATTTCTTCAAGATGGCCAAGTGTCTCATAATTTACCACGTAGGAAAGTCAGGGTCCTGTCCCTGGACTTCATTGCTCTTACAGGGAAAGGACACAGCACCCCCTTCAAAGTCTAGCCCTACCTAAATCTATAGACCTTGTCACAATTTCCCATATATCCCTAAGATACATTTGGAATAAGAACATTCCACTCCCACTAGAGAAACGCTCAACGTTGTGGTGCCGCCCGGCCAGGGCGAGAGACTTATGGCTCCATGCATACGTCCGTATATGGCTAGCTCACAGCTACATAGGGGAGCATTATATCACGTGCGTGCTCAGACTGCCTATGAACAGGGGAGGGGTGAGGAGACCCAACCCCTTCTCCACATAGTTAAGATATAGTGGAGCCTAAGTTGTTCAATACCAAAAAATTTCAGCCAAAATAGCCCATACCCCAGTAATATATCTATGACAATATCATTAATTATTTTGCTAATATCTTAAAAGGAAAATGGCTTCTTTCTCCATTTATCGGCTTTTCCTGTTTCTAATATATTCCGTCTATGACAGGGCAGGGGGAGAGGAGGCTACACAAACTATATAGAATATATGTATGATGCTCTACCACAGCTTGGAGACAGGGAAGAAGTCACTTACCTTCCACTTTCCTTTACTGTTAGAAATTAAAGGGAACCTATCAGAAAATACTGACGTAATAAATCACCATCAGTTTGTTGTCATGCCGCTGAACATCTTTGAGAGCATGTGTGTTGGCATCATCCACAAAATTGACTTTGAAGCGAGATGTAAATTGGTTGTATAAAGTCGAGGCGGCTGAGAATTTAGCACTGAAGTCCAGTTCTCCCCGCTTCAGAATGCCTCTTCACTGTAATTGATAGTCCTGCATCCAGATACATTACTAATTAGAGTCCGGTGCGTGGGGGGTGGAAAGAGATTAACTTCAATTTTAAACTCTCCGCCTACTTGACTCTATACAACCAGTTTGCATCTTACTTCAAAGTTGATTTTCTGGATGATAGAACCAAGCTGACCAATAAAGAAATATAATCTGTGAGATGTTAAGCTGCTTGACAACATTAAGAGTGTGGTTTATTGGCCCATTTACTGATGACAGGTTCCCTTTAAGGGCATAATAGAGGAGGAGGAGGGGAAGCAGCCGGATAAGCAGAGGAGGAAGCGTCATTCTATAATAGGATATTACTAGGCCATTTCTTTTAGTAATTTTGTTCTATTGCATCATGGAAATTCATTTCAACACTTGCAGTCTGTGATACGAAAAAGCCGCTATACTCCCCATTGGTTGAAGTTATCCGATACTTGATGAAATCCTATTACAATAGATTATGGATTCTGCTTTGGTTATGGAATGTCACATAGAAACAGCAAAGAATTAATATGCCCAGAAATTCAGGCCCAAAGATAGTGTGAATTAAAGCAAACTTCACCCAATTTTTAGCACTTCCGGTAGGGTTGGTGTCCTAATGCGGGGTGGTGCTAAACTTAAAATGTTGACAACAACGTACGTATGACATGGTCAGACATCTCACCAATCATCCCAAGGTGTGTATACTAAAAGGGATTGATCGAATGGGACAAGCCCTTTAAGAGTATACAATTAATCTAAAATTCGCAATACTAGAAATAAAGAGATGCCTTAAAGTAAATCTGCACCTTTATCATCAAGTATTTTTACACCGCTGATTAATTTCCTAATGTATCACGATAGTTTCTAGAGCTCTGTTTTCTTATATAGAGATACAAATGTTAAAGTAATAAAAATGTTGAAGTATAAGATGACATTTCTGTATGCCTGTTGTTACCACTAGGGGGAGCTGACTGGACATTACTGGCTCCCTTCTATAACGCACACATTAAGCTAATGAGCTCCACCTAGTGGTGGCAGCAGGTATCTGCAATATTAAGAAAAATTGATAGTGAAGCATTTTGAAACACTTGTAGCTAAAAAAAGTGAAGAATTCTACATTAACTGGTCTAGGAACTTTTTCTTTTCTTTTAATCCAAAGCAAAATAAGTCACTGTTAACCATGAATATTGCATAATTACATGTGATGGAAAACTTTCTTTAAGGGTTGGCCCTTTACCTCACAGTTTTTGTAATGTGTGCAAGTGTGGGGGGCAGACATTAGTAATTTAAATATACATCTATTAATAGTTCTGCGTCGCTTTCTTGATATGTAAAGTGAAGCCTCCTGTCTTTTACCTCATCAGCCAGACATTTAAGTCCATAAATGGCCGCAGATGCAGGGTCATGTGATCTCTATCTGTCCGTGAATAATCACCCTGCCTCAATCTTATATTCATGAATTCTATCATAAGGTCTGGCAAAGCGATTGCTCATGGATAGTTAGAGTCACATGACCCTCCATCTGCCGCCATTTTATGGACTTGAATGTCTGGCTGATGAGGGAATGACAGGAGGATTCACTTTACATATTAAGAATTACAATTAAGAGATGTATATTAGTCAATTACCTAATATCCAGCCCCCACACTACACACACAAACATGTACAAGATCATGAGGTAAATTAGTCAACCCCTTTAACATTGAGTTACTTTGAGGCAGGTTTCATATTAGTCGGAGAACAACTTTAACTCTCATCTCTTCCTGGGTTTTCTACTTTTTGCGTTTTTTTCCAGTCTTTGTAAAAAAAATTTCAGTCAGATTTGCCTTACTACGTGCAACACTCTCATTAAGGCTATATTCACACTGCCGTATGGGGGACGATATGCGTACGGCACCGCCCGTTCCATAGCCGGGAGAAAGATAGGACAGTTATTCTTTCGGCTCCATGGTCTCTGGTCACAACCTACCAAATTTGATCAGTATTGGGTGCTGGGACCAGATATCGATGGTCGGTTCCCACTCATCTGAAGTCTAGTCATCTGTCCTGCCTTATAGCCTTTGTGGGCATTTCCCCTGTAGAGACCACTAGTGACCCAATGGATCGAATCAGATGGATGGGATCAGAATCTGGATTTTGTTCACATTTCTATCCACTGAGGAGGTACACATGGAATAATGAGCTGCAGGATGGCTCTGAATATGGCGGGGGCGATGCTCTGCAGTACACATATATACAGGTCACATATGAAATAACACGGAGCCCTCTCGCATGTGAAACAGTCCTGTGGGAAGGATATCCTCCCGGTATTAACCCTTTACACCCAAAGCATAGATCATCTGCAAATCTGTGTAGCATAAAAATACATTTACTGTACATTTTCGCTTAATAATACAAAATAGTGCCCAGTTAAACACTGAATACGAAACGCACAAAGATCTAGCTGTATAATGCTCTGCGTGTCTACACGGACTTGCACACCGGCTAAACAGCGCTATGCATAATAATAAAAAAACGAAGCAAAGCCATTAAACGGACTACGCCATTTACACCGAGATACAAACATAGAAAGAACAGCAGCCTTTTAGTAGATCTGTACGAAATGTAAAGCAGAATCTCACACACCACATTCTATAACAATGCAGACAATAGCTGGATAAAGGAACGATGCTAAATAAATAGGAAGCTCTCCCAGTGGGGATATAGGGATATAGGTTACCCTCTGCCCGTGATGTGGGAAGCCCAATCATACAGTGAAGTTTACAAACAAGGGCTGGATATAGACCATGTAAGAAGCCCTGCAGGGTTAGGCCCTCACCCACAGGGCCAAAGCTCCACCCACAGGGCCAAAGCCTCACCCACAGGGCCAAAGCCAATCCTCACAAAAAAATCACAAGCCCACCCGAGTCTCTTCTTCCTCGAAAAACAGCAGGCCTAATATGTGCAATTCCGTGTTGCTGTCTGGCCAGGAAAAAGGGCTCCAAAGTCTGGGAGCTGGGACTGTGATTTTGGTGTGAAATCCACCCAGCAAATGCTGCATTTTTCACAGGTAGACCGGTCGTGTTGGTGCCAACCTTACTCCATACAGAGGAAACACAGCGAATGGGTCTCATACATATTAAAGGGTTGGCCACTTCCAACAATAACTGAGTGTTTGTGTAATTGAAAAGTATTAATTTTCCAATATACCTTTAGTATCGATTCCTCACAGTTTTCTAGATCTCTGCTTGCTGTCATTCTATAACAATCCATTTACCATGGATAAACAACGGTCTCTGGTCATGTGATGTCAAACAGGTTCACGGTTCGTTATTATCATAGAGTAAACAGAGCTGTGGGATATAACGAACCGTGCACCTGTGTGACATCACATGACCAGCAATACAACGACCTGTGTCACATCAAATGACCAGGGATATGATGAGCCGTGCACCTATGTGACATCACATGACCAGGGATATAACGAGCCGTGCACCTGTGTTACATCACATGACCAGGGATATAACGAGCCGTGCACCTATGTGACATCACATGACCAGGGATATAACGAGCCGTGCACCTGTGTGACATCACATGACCAGGGATATAACGAGCCGTGCACCTGTGTGACATCACATGACCAGGGATATTACGAGCCGTGCACCTGGTGTGACATCACATGACAGGGATATACGAGCCGTGCACCTGTGTGATATCACATGACCAGGGATATAACGAGCCGTGCACCTGTGTGACATCACATGACCAGGGATATTACGAGCCGTGCACCTGTGTGACATCACATGACCAGGGATATTACGAGCCGTGCACCTGTGTGACATCACATGACCTGGGATATAACGAGCCGTGCACCTGTGTGACATCACATGGCCAGGGATATAACGAGCCGTGCACCTATGTGACATTACATGACCAGGGACTGTTTTTTTATCCACAGGAAGTAAACAATGAAGCTTCCTATAGAATGACAGCAAGCAGAGATTTAAAAAAACCTTGAGGAATTGATACAGAAAGTACATTAGAAAATTGTGTAACTTTTCATCATACAAACAACATCACTAACTTGCTGAAGTGGACAAAGCCCTTTAATTCCCTGGCGCTTTCCAATAACTTTTTTCTGGTAATATATAAAAAAATAATCTATGGAGGGGAACACACACACACACACACACAACTCGTACACACAGTTATCTGTTACAAGCACACATGGCCCTTAAAAGCTTGAGTACAAGCCTGTTCATAGTAAAATTTCAAGGTTAGAAACATATATATATAGATATATACATATTATTATAAAGGAAAAAAAAAATATATGACATCAATCTGGAACACTGAAATATACACAGTAATGCTGGTGGCAGGGGGCACAGGACACGTAACCCAGCGGTACATCCAAAACCTCCCTGCTTTAACACATTTAGAGCGCGAGGGAAGACTCCATTCAACCGATACCTGGACAGTGGCTAGTGTCTATTATATACATCCGTATACACCGGCAGTGAATGGCGCCCACTTCTCTCTGTACACATGATGCAAACACGGCACATGATCGATAGACGTCCCCATATGTAAAATGGTGGACAGAAGGTGCTCCTTTTGCGTTTTGTCCGCCTGTACCAGGGCCTGTAGTGTATTCAAAGAAAGCACCAGTTAAGAATTTGCAGGCCTGTGACCTTGTGGGGGTGCTCTGGATTTGGGGATCGCGTGATTGGTAGCGGATGAGGACGACGAAGAAGAAGAAGATGAGATCCACTGCGAGCGTCACCTCCCGTGCTGCACTGCTTCATTTTTCGCCTTTTACCAAAGGGGCGTTATCCACAACTCTTTAGGAAGACTCCCTCACGTTACCCCGATTAAATGCCTGTAAAAAAAAATGTGTATAGGATCCCTCAGTAAAAACTTTTAAACATGTCACAAACCCTACGATTGGGAATGCAATATTTTAAAGGGAAACCCGTCACAGGATGGTCATTTTTCACCTTGGGTGGCCATTGTGGCTTAAAATAAGCATGTACCGGGTCCTCCCGGAGATCACAGCGCTGGACACCGGAGGGACCGGAGGGGTAGTACATGTTTATTTTTTTTTTATCCCGTCCCATCGCCACCCAGGGTTTTTTTTTATACCTTCGGACACCCCTTTAATCCGCCTGTAAAACACACACAAAAAAAAAAAAAGTAAAAAGAAAATTATACAAATCATCAACAGGTGCGCTGCAAACACATTGAGCAGATGCACTGCACAAAGGGAGATTAAATGGAATAAAACTGCTCAGCAAATATCAATTAGGCAGAAAATTTGCACATTAAGGATAACGTCACGTTGATAAAGAGCCTGCGAATTAATGATTCAGGAGCAACATAATAATTATACACGGAACAGTCTCCAAAAAACCTTTCCTATTGGCTAGATCACCCTGTGTCAGGTGCGGATGTACATACTACCACATGTCTGGTCACAGTAGTTCACCTTCAGCTATGTGGGAGGAGGAGGAAGATGCGAAATACACCTTTAAATAGTGCTGAGCTCATGGATGTACTTACCATGAAGTGGCGTGTACACAGGTTTTTTTGTCGCCATCCCGCTGGATTCCAGAACATCCGGTGTCATGAGTGGGGTGGACGAGAGGGTCGCCCTCCCCGAAGCCACTCGCTTTCTGCCAGTTCATAAGGCTCAGCCCGACAAGACGATCTACAGTCAGCAAACCTGAAAATGAAGGAAACTGTGTTAAGGGTAGAAAGTGCTATAGCTAAAATTAAAAAAAAAAATCCTTTATATAGTGCACACAGATTATGCAGCGCTGCACAGAGTTTGCCAAATCAGTCCCTGTCCCCAATGGGGCTCACTATCTATTCAACCTACAGTAGATTTTGTGTGTGGGAGGAAACCAGAGGACCTGGAGGAAACCCACACAAAAATGAGAGAACATACAAATCTTTGCGATGTTGACCCTGGACTTGAACCCAGGTCCCCAGCGCTGCAAGGCTGTAGTGCTAACCACTAAGAAAAGGGAATACCCTATTCCTATACCAGCTTGGTTGATGCCATGCCAACATACCGGGCATCATCATCACAGGGAACCAGACACAAAAATGGTTATAACTGTAAGTAATTGAAAAGATGTTAGAATTTTACAATACTGTATATTGTGAAGACCTTAGACTGAACAACTCCTTACAGCTGGGCTGTCTGCTACACCTTTGAAGCTCTGTTTCTGCTTTCCACTTCGCTCATCTCACCACATTCACAGGCTGCAGAAAAAATCTGAGCTGAAATGACTTGAATCTTAAAGGGGTTGTACAAAGTTTGATGTATTCCCTATCCTGTCGATCTAATTGGTGGGGAGCCCGACTGCTGCAAACCAAAGATCAAAGCAGGTCCCATTTACACTATCTGATGTAGTTCTGCGCTCCATTCATTACTATGGGAGATCACAGCTCCGGTATCTCCGGGAATCCCGTTTCCGTTCTTAAATGCGCTGTGATAACCAGTGTTGCTACTTGGCAATTTCCAATGCTCCCATGGATTGAATGGAGCAGCACTACTGATAATTAAACCTGTCACTTCATTCAGTGACTGGTGATCAGTAGGGTCCCATTTACACTACTGATGTAGTCCTGCGCGCTCCTTCATTATATTGGAGTATCACATCTCCGGCACTCCTGTTTCCTGTCTTTAAATGCGCTGAATAACCGAGTTGCTGTGCTTGGCAATTTTCCGATGCTCCCTAGTATTAAATGGGAGCAGCAGTATTGATAATTAATCCTGACACTCTTTCAATCAGTAACTTGTGATCATGGGGGGTCCCAGCATTCGGACACCCACTGATCATATTATCACTTAGACTAGGGGATACCAATAGAACTTGGTAAAGCCCCTTTAAATCCTAAGAATGCAGATTTTTTTTGCACTTCAGAATCATAGGGTGAAATTCCAAGAAACATGACTATTAGCCGAATCTACTATTACAGTTTCAGTCCCAATAATTTTCTAAGGACATTAGACACAGACCATGGATACCAAAGGCCCCGCACCAGAACCCTTTGTCACACATTGTATGAGCAGGAGATGTCTGCCAAAGGATTGGGTTACACAAAGAAAAACAGGAAAGGCTAAAATCCTGGTTTTGGACAACTAAACATAAGGCTTCCACATGGACGGTTCCTCGTTACATGTGAAAGAAGTCTAAGTGAACATATGTGTGAAGCAGTTTTACAGCACAACAGTATAAGGCTCTTACAGATGGCCTGTAGACAGGTTCAAGTAATTTTAAGCAAGTCCTAAAAAAAAAACTATGGACAGCTGGTGAATGAAAACAAAAAACAATTAATATAGTCTTAAAGGACATCTACCACCAGGATGAAAGACTGTATAAAATTATTATCCCATTATGGACTACAGGTGGCTGAGGGCCGCTCTAGAGAGCCTTCCCTCTCAGTGTGCCGTGGGCCGCTTCCCCCTACAGTGTGCCGTGGGCCGCCTTCCCCCTACAGTGTGCCGTGGGCCGCCTTCCCCCTACAGTGTGCCGTGGGCCGCCTTCCCCCTACAGTGTGCCGTGGGCCGCTGTAGACAGCCTTCTCCCTACAATTTGATGTGGGCCGCTGTAGACAGCCTTCCCCCTTACAGTGGTGTTGGGCCGCGTAGACCTGCTTCCCTCTTACATAGTGCCGTGGGTTGCTGTAGACAGCCTTCCCCTTACAGTGTGCTGTGGGCCGCTGTAGACCGTCTTCCCCCTTACAGTGTGCTGTGGGCCGCTGTAGACCGTCTTCCCCCTTACAGTGTGCTGTGGGTCGCTGTAGACAGCCCTTCCCCTTACAGTGTGCTGTGGGCCGCTGTAGACCGTCTTCCCCCTTACAGTGTGCTGTAATATGTGGTTTACAGTCTTTTAACCAACAGTGAGCAGTGATTCTTTTCCCCACTGTGCTTCTGTAGATGATCTTTCCCCTACACCATGTTGTGAACTTCTGTGAAAAATGTACCCCCCAACAATGTGCTGAAAGCTCCTGTACACAATCTTCCTGTTTACAGCACAATAAGCTTCTGTATAATATATCTTCCTACACTGCCGAGAACTTCCTATGATGATCTTTCTCTACACTATGACCCTCCAGTGCTGTCACCATGTATGGGTATCATAACCAAAGCAAGTTCATGAGAGAAGCGGGGAGATACTGCTGCTTCATGCATCTAAAGATAAAAGCAAGCGCTAGAAGAAACCACCAAGACATCTTTAAAGGAAATCTACACATGGATGCCGTTCGTCTAAACCAAGAACACATGCTAGGGCAGTGATGGTGAACCTATGACACGCGTGTCAGCACTGAACGCTAGTCATGTTCGCTGACAACGCTGGTCGTGGCTGTGTGGCCGTCGCCGTTTGTCTGTGGGAGGTCGGCCTGCAGGTGGGCGGCGGTCGGCCATGCAGGTGGGCAGCGCTCGATGATACGGCGCTGATTCTGTCCTCTCACCCTGCTCTGCGGAGGCCGCGCACTCCGCACGTCAGAGCGTGGAGACAGAGCAGCCCCGGCAACCTGTGCTGTGCCTGCTGTACCCCACTCAGCTCCAGCCTCTGCTCCTGGCCCCAACGCCCTGCGCTCCGGCGTGAGAAATAGAGAAATACTCTCCCCGGCGGCTCCCGATTTCCTGCGCGGTGACGTCATCGCACCAGCACTCTCAGTCAGTCCTGCACTTCACTGAGTCGCTGCACTCCGGCCCGTGGCTGCTGCACATGCTAAGTAATACACATTTTTCTCTACTGATGTGGAGGGTTGTGATTTGGCCCTGTAACTATATGGGGGGCCTATGACATATTGGGGAGGGGGAGGCCCTGTGACTATACTGGGGGGCCCTATGACAATATTGGGGAGGGGGTAGGCCCTGTGACTATACTGGGGGGCCCTATGACAATATTGGGGAGGGGGGCCCTCTGACTATACTGGGGGGGGGGGGGGGCTGTCGCTGGACTGCCACAGGTTCGCCATCACTGGAGAATTCCCCCTCCCCCGCACTTACCTTAGTTCATGGCACCCCCACAAGTTAAATAACAGCAAGCACCAACAAAAGAAACCAACTGACAGATTAACAAAGAAGTCACTAAGCAGGTAAGTTAAATAATTATACATATTTGTTATTTAAACTCTAAATATCACAAAATTAGGGTTTTTCCTAAAAGTGACATGCCACCCGAATTATGCTCGTTTTTTTTTGGCGAATTTTGACACGCCAAGCTCAAAAGGTTGCCCATCACTGTGCTAGGGTGTTCCTCCTGAAACGGAATCCGTTCTTCCTTTTGTTTTTGCATCCAAGGTGGTATATTCCTTTAAAGATCGGTTTTAATTTTCTAGAATGATCATCCATTACCTTTATATTTTTCTATTGTGAAAAAGTATAAAGCTTTGTATTACTTATTTATAAAAATATATATAAAAAAAAAAAGAAAAAATAAGTCTTTGAAAAATGTTAATTGTATCGGGATAGGTCGATTTGGCCAACAAACATGGTGTACGAAATAAAAGCTGTCATTTGATTGGTTGTTGGGGCAGCTTCCTACATTTACCCCAGCTTTGATCCGTCACCAGTTGTTTGCTGGTGGATACAATGGCATCCAGTCTGTACTGAGGGCTAGCCGGCATGAAACCACACTCATACATTGCTCATTACACTATCAGGACCTGATAAGAGAGGTTAGATTTGCTGTATGGAAGCAATTGTAGCAAACCGTCAGCATTGAAACCCCCGGGCACACATAACTAAGCATGTTATTTGTTCAATGTCAGCAATCAGAGGTAGGTGATGTATATAGTATATATTGCGGTGAGAGGTAAACAAAAAAGCCTAGTGGTCAAAGCGTTTTAGGCTGCAAACATCTCTCATTTTATTGCCCCCTAAATGTAAAATGAACAAATAAGACCTCGCCGTGTGACCGAGCCTTTCCCATATGGACAGGATGTACGTTTCAGAAGCAATAAAAGTTGAAGAACAATAAACGTTTCTGAGTTTTCTAGCCTAAAACAACACAACTGCTGGTCTTTTGAGACAATGAAATATATATTATTGCTGTAGAATACAAGAATATGATTGCTACATAAACTTCAACGAGTATCCACTCATTGGGGCACATGTATCATAGTGTTTCAGCTGCCACTTTTTTTCCAAGTTTCCTGAAGTTTGCCTACTTAACCCCTTAACGACCTAGCCCATTTTTGTTTTTTCATTTCCATTTTCACTCCCCACCTTCAAAAATCTATAACTTTTTTTATTTTTACACGTAAAGAGCTGTGTGATGGTTTGTTTTCTGCTTAACAAATTGCACCTAATAGTGATGGTATTGAATATTCCTTGCCGTGTACTTGGAAGGTGGAATTTCAAAGGCAGTGAAAATGGTGAAAAAAAACGACGTTTTCTTGTGGGCTTGGAATTTACGGCTTTCACTGTGCGCCCCAAATGACTCGTCTACAGGCGGTCCCCTACTTAAGGACACCCGACTTACAGACAACCCATAGTTACAGACCCCTCTGACCTCTGGTAAAGCTCTCCGAATGCTTTACTAGAGTCCCAGACTGCAATGATCAGCTGTAAGGTGTCTGTAATGAAGTTTTATTGATCATCCTTGGTCCCCTTACAGCAAAAAATGTTTAAACTCCAATTGTCACTGAGGCCAAAATTTTTTTTTTGTCTGGATCTACAATTATAAAATATACAGTTTCGACTTCCATACAAATTCAACTTAAGAACAAACCTCCGGACCCTATCTTGTACGTAACCCGGGGGGAACTGCCTGTACTTTATTCTTTGGGTCGGTACAATCACGTGGATAACAAATTTCTACAGGTTGTTATTATGTTTTCATACATTTACAAAATGGTGCTAATAACTTTTTCATACTTCGGTGTACGGAGCTGTGGGGGGTGTCATTTTTTGCTAATTTTGATAAAGTCTTCAATGCTATCATTTTTAGAACTGTATGACCACTGTTTGATCACTTCATTTTTTTCAAATGGCAAAAGAAAAGTGCCATTTTCGACTTTGGGCGCTATTTTCCGTTACGGGGTTAAATGCAGTGAAAAACCGTTAATATATATTGATAGATCGGGTATTTTTGGACGCGACGATACCCAATGTGTTTATGATTTTTACTGTTAATTTATATTTATATCAGTTCTAGAGATGATCTTCGGCACCGCCTGCTTTTTGAAGCCGCCCGCGGCTTTGACGTCGGCGATCGGCGGGATAGGGTGCTACAGGCAAGTCTTTGCTGCATATTGCAGCTTACCGGCTATGGAGAGGGCTCAGCCCGTGATCCCTTTCCATTAACCAGCACCGTAATAGTACGGCGCACGTCCTTAATGGGTTAAGGGACATGTGTGCCCTCCAAAAAAGAACATTTTGTGACAGACACAAAAAAAAAAACAATATTATAAAAAAAAACAGGAAAAAAATAAATAAATCAAACAAATACAACAACATACATAGACTCTCAGATAAAACAAAAATGGAATTGAACATAGACAACCAAGTCAAAAACAAATTGTAATAATAATATCATAATAATATATTTTTTCTTACAGTTTACTAAATTTGTCAAATAAATGTGGGAAAATCTATCATATTGTATTGCCATCTTCCAAGTGGCATAACTTTGTTACTTTTCTGGCTACGGAGCTGGTTGATGGCTTGTTTTTTGCAGCACATGTTGTACTTTGCACCAGTATCATTCTGGAGTACATATGTTTTTTGATCACTTTTTATAGCATTTTTTTGTGGGATGAATAGGTAAAAAAAAAACATAATTTTTGGAGGGTTTATAACAGTTTTTTTTTTTACGTTTATCGTATGGGTTCAATAAATATTTATTATTATTCTACGGGTTGTTACGGACGAGGTGATACTATTTATGTGGGGTTTGGGTTTTCATTTAGAATTTATTTGGGGTTATAAGTCTCTTTATGTGTTTTGGGGCTTTTGGGCATTTTTATTGATTTCTTTCTTTATTTTTTATTGAATACATTTTTTTTTTTTTTTTTTACTTTTTCACTTGTTCCACCATGGCACATGAACAAGCAATCATCTAATTGCTTGTTCATGCTAATACTGTGCAATACTGATGTATTGCAGGGTATTAGCAGTGTCAGCCTTTGCACTTGCATAGGCTGGCACTCTGCCAGTAAGATGATGTCACAGACTCCATCTTACCGTCAGTTCTTGCAGGCAGTGCTGGGGACCTGATCGGACCCCAGAGTTGCTATAGCAATGATCGGTGCCCCCCGAAAACGGTTCGGGGGGGGGGGGCGATCATGGGGGAGAGACACCCTAGAGGCATGTTAGATGCCGTGGTCGCGCTGACTGCGGCATTTAATGGGTTAAGCACCCGCGATCAGAGCTCACTCTGATCACGGGTGTTACACTGGGGTGCCGGCTTGGTTGCAATCCACAAATGTGTTTAAAAATATATTACACACAAAGCAAGAAGCTCCTATTCTGTCAAATTCAAAGTTTTAATATATTAATAAAAATAACTTTTAATTCATACACACTACCACCCTCATGGAACTTTGCAGTAAACCGCTTTACTAAAACAGCAGGATGGGAGGAGATCATACAGACCCTACATGTGTATATTCACCAAAGTATGCAGCAAATGTTAGCTAAAAAAGTGTGAAAGAATCTTAACTGGTCTAGGAACTTTTTCTTTTCTTTTAATCCAAAGCAAAATAAGTCACTGTTAACCATGAATATTGCATAATTACTGTGAATGATTGAAAATTTCTTTTTAAAGGGTTGGCCACTTTACCCTCACAGTTTTGTAATGTGTGCAAGTTGGGGGGGCAGACATTAGTAATTTACCAATATACTCTATTAATAGTCTGTCTGCTTTCTTGATATGTAAAGTGAAGTCTCCTGTCATTTCCTCATCAGCCAGAGATCTTCAGTGCCATAACATGGCCGCAGAGGAGGGTCATGTGATATCTTCTCATTGTCCGTGATGAATAATCACCCTGCCTCAATCTTATATCCTGAATAGCTATCATAAGGTCCTGGCAAAGCGATTGCTCATGGATAGTTAGAGATCCATGACCCTCCATCTGCGGCCATTTTATGGACTTGAATGTCTGGCTGATGAGGTAAATGACAGGAGGATCACTTCATATTAAAATTACAACTAAGAGATGTATATTAGTCAATTACCATATCCAGCCCAACTTACAACACATCAAAGATCATGATTAGACAAGTAAATTAGCCCAACACTACACACACATACAAGATCATGAGGTAAATTAGTCACCCCTTTAACATTGAGTTACTTTGAGGCAGGTTTTCATATATTAGTCGAAAGAAACCACTTATCATCTTTTAAATCTTCATTCTTCCTGGGTTTTCTAATTTTGGTTTTTTTTCCAGTTTGTAAAAAATTCAGTCAGATTTGCCTTACTACAGTGCATTGAACACTCTTATAAGGCTATATTCACACCTGCCGTATGGGGGACGTATATGCGTACGGCAACGTACCGTTCCCATAGGGAGAGAAAGATAGGACAGTCTTACTTCTTTCGGCTCCATGGTCTCGTCACAACTACCAAATATTGATCAGTATGGGTGCTGGGACCAGATATCGATGATACGGCCACACAATTGTAATTAGATCTAAGTCATGTCATGCCTTATGTTTGGTCTGGGCATTTTCCCCTGTAGAGACCACTAGTGACCTAATGGATAGAATCAGATGGATGGAGAAGAATGGATGTTCACATTCTATACTGAAGGGTAACATGGACAATAATGGACTGCAGGGATGGTCTGAATATGCGGCGGGGCGATGCTCTGCATACACATATATACGGTCACAATAGAAAATACACGGAGCCTCTCGCATGTGATAACAGTCCTGTGGGAAGGAATATCCTCCCCGTATTAACCCTTTCACACCCAAAGCATAGATCATCTGCAAATCTGTGTAGCATAAAAAATACATTTACTGTACATTTTCGCTTAATATATACAAAATAAGTGCCCAGTTTGTAAACACCGAATACGAAACAGCACAAAGATCTGGTATAATGCCTGGTGTCTATCAAGGACTTGCACACCCGGCCCTAAACAGCGCTATGCATAGATATAAAAAACGCAGGGCAAAGCTATAGACTGGACTACGCCATTTACACGAGATACAAACATAGAAGGAACAGCAGCCTTTAGAGATCTGGTACACAAAATGTACGAAGCAGAATTCACAACACCATCTATAACAATGCAAGACAAGAGCTGGATAAGGAAATGCAAAAATAGAAGCTCTCCCCGGATTAAGGGGGATATAGGGTTATAAAGGCTATTTACCTCCTGCCGTGATGTGTTGGGTAAAGCCACAATCATACAGTGAAGTTTACAACACAAGGGCTGAATAGACCATGTAAGAAGGTGCCAGGCTGGAAGGGAAAGTTACCCTCACCCACAGGGCCAAGCCTCACCAAGGCACATCCTCACCACGGGCCAAGCCTCCCAGGGGCCAAAGCCCACCCACAGGCAACAAACTCAACCCACAGGGCCAAAGCCCTCACCACAGGGCCAAAGACTCACCCCGGCCAAAGCCTCACCCACAGGGCCAAAGGCCAATCCTCACAATCACAAGCCCACCCGAGTCTCTTCTTCTCGAAAACAGGAGCTAATGGCTGCAATTCCATGTGCTGTCTGGCCAGAAAAGGGCTCAAGTCTGGGACCTGGAGTGATCTGGTTGGAAATCCACCAGCAAACGCTGTTTTCACAGGGACTGTGGTGGGTGCCACCTTACTCCATACAGAGGAAAACACAGCTAATGGGATTTCATACATTTAAAAGGGGTTGGCCACTTCACGATAATAACTGATAGTGTTTGTGTAATTGAAAAGTATTACATTTTCCAATTACTTTTCAGAGCTCGATTCCATACACAGTTTATAGATGTCTCTGCTTCGTCATTCTATAGGAAGATTCATCATATCCTTGGATAAAACACGGGTCTCTAGTCCATGTGTGATGTCAAAAGTTGTGCAGTGTTGTTTTTCCCCATTAGAATGACACAAGCAGGATCTTAAAAAAACCTTGAGGAATTGATACAGAAAGTAATAGCAGAAAATTGGTATAACTTCTCATGATACAAACATACCACTAACTTCTGAAAGTGGACAACTACGGATACGAGTGACATCCTCGGAGTAATTAGGTATTGCGGTAATATAATAAAAAAAATATTCTCATGGAGGGGGAACACACACACACACACACAAACTCAGTACCACCCAGGTATCTGTTACAAGCACACATGGCCTTCATTAAAAAGCTTGAGTACAAGCCGTTTGTTGATGGTATGTAAAATTCAATTAATGAAACATATATAATAGATAATACATTTTATTATAAAGGAAAAAAAATATATATGCAACATCATGCGAACACTGAAATAACACGAGTAAATGCTGGTGCAGGGGGCACAGGACACGTAACCCAGCGGTCACATCCAAAAACCTTCCCTGCTTTAACACATTTAGAGCGCGAGGGAAGAATCACATTCACCGATACCTGGACAGTGGCTAGCGTCTATTATATACTCTGTATACACAGGCAGTGATGGCGCCCACTTCTCTCTGTACACATGATGCAAACACGGCACATGATTGATAGCGTCCCCATATGTATAATGGGGACAGAAGGTGCTCCTTTTGCCTTTTTGGTCCCCGTAGCCAGGGCCTGTAGTGTATTCAAAGAAAGCGACCAGTTTAAGAATTTGAGGCCGTGACCTTGTGGGGTGCTCTGATTTGGGGGATCGGCTGCATTGGTAGCGGATGAGGACGGGAGAAGAAGAAGAAGATGAAGATCACTGCGGCGTCACCCCCGTGTGCACTGCTTCAGTTTTCGCCTTTTAGCCAAAGGGCGTTATCCACACTCTTTAGGAAGACTCCCTCACTTTTACCTCGATTTAAATGCTGTAAAAAAAAATTGTGGATTCCCTCAGTAAAAACTTTTAAACATGTCACAAAACCCTACGATTGGGAATGCAATATTTTAAAGGGAACCCGTCACAGGATGGTCATTTTCACCCTTGTGGTGGGCCATTGGGCTTATAAAATGCATGTACCGGGTCCCTCCCGGAAGATCACAGCGCTGGAACAAGAGGGGTAAGTTATGTTTATTTTTTTTTATCCCGTCCCATCCTGGCCCACCCAAGGGTTTTTTTTTTATACCTTTGGACAACCCTTTAATCTGCCTGTAAAACAACAAAAAAAAAAAAGTAAAAAGAAAATTATACAAATCATCAAACAGGTGGTGCGCTGCCAAACACATTGAGAGATGCACTGCACAAATGGAGATAAATGGAATAAAACTGCTCAGCAATTTATACTTAGGCAGAACATTTGCACATTAAGGATAACGTCACGTGATTGTACAAGAGCCTGCGAATTAATGATTCAGGAGCAAACATAATAATTATACACGGAAGCTCAAAAAAACCTTTCCTATTGCTAGATCACCCGTGCAGGTGCGGTGTACATACACCAACATGTCTGGTCACAGGTTCACCTTCAGCTTGTGGGGGGAGGAGGAAGATGGCGAAAACACCTTAACATATAGTGCTTATGGATGTACTTACCATGAATGTGGCGGTACACAAGGTGTTTTGTCGCCATCCCGCTGGATTCCAGAAACATCCGGTTGTCATGAGTGGGGTGGCGAGAGGGGTCGCCCTCCTGAAGCCACTCGCTTTCCTGCAGTTCATAAGGCTCAGCCGACAAGACGATCTACAGTCAGCAAACTGAAATGGAAGGAAACTGTTTTAAGGGTAGAAAGTGCTATAGCAATAAAATAAATAAAAAATAATAATCCTTTTATATAGCGCACCAGATTAACAGCGCTGACATGTTTGCAATCAGCTCCTGATCCCAATGGGGTCACTATCTTATCAACCTACCAGTATTTTGGAGTGTGGTGAGGAAACCAGAGGACCCGGTGGATACACACAAAAATGGAGTAGAACATACAAACTCTTGCGATGTTGACCCTGGACTTGAAACCCAGGTCCCCAGCGCTGCAAGGCGAGTGCTACCACTAAGAAAAGGGAATACCTATTCCTATACCAGCTTGGTTGATGCCATGCCAACATACCGGGCATCATCATCACAGGGCACCCAGACACAAAATTGGGTATATGTAAGGTATATTGAAAAGATGTTAGAATTTTACAATACTGTATATTTGTGAAGAACCTATGACTGAACAACTCCTTCACATAGCTGGCTGTCCTGCTACACTTTGAAAGCTCTTTTCTGCTTTCCACTTCTCTCATCTACACAATTCACAGGCTGCAGAAAAAATCTGAGTGAAATAGACCTTGATACTTAAAGGGGTTGTACAAGTTTGATGTTATTCCCTATCCTGTCGATCTAATTGGTGGGGAGCCGACTGCTGCAAATCCAAAGATCAAAGCAGGTCCCATTACACTATCTGATGTAGTCTGCTGCTCCATTCATTACTATGGGAGTATCAAGCTCCGGTATCTCCGGAATCCCGTTTCCGCGTCTTTAAATGCGCTGGTGATAACCAGTGTGACTTGGCAATTCCAATGCTCCCACTAGGATGAATGGAGAGCAGATCGATAATTAACCTGGTCACTTCATTCAGTGATTGGATCAGTAGGGTCCCATGTACACTAACTGTGATAGTCTGCCGCTCCATTCATTAATGGAGTATCACCATCTGCGGCACCTGTTTCCGTGTCTTTAAATGCGCTGAGATAACCGAGTGCTGTGCTTGGCAATTTCCGAGTCCCCTAGTTTAAATGGAGAGAGTATTGATATTATCCTGCACACTTCTTCAATCAGTAAATTGTGATCATTGGGGGTCCAGCATTGGACACCACTGATCAGATTATCACTTTGACTAGGGATGGCATACAATAGAACTTGGTACAGCCCCTTTAAATCAAGAATGTCAGATTTTCTTTGCACTTCAGAATCATAGGGGATAAATATCCAAGAAACATGACTATGCCGAAATCTATATTACAGTTTCAGTCCCAATGTTTTCTAAGGACATTAGACACAGCCATGGATACCAAAGGCCCGCACCAGAACCCTTTGTCACACATTGTATGAGCGAGGAAGATGTCTGCCAAGGATTGGGTTACACAGAGAAAACAGGAAAGGCTAAAATCCGTTTTGGGACAACTAAACATAAGGTTCCACATGGACGGTTCCTCGACATGTGAAGAAGTCTAGTGAAATATGTGTGATGCAGTTTTACAGCACAACAGTATTAAGGCCTTACAGATGGCCTGTAGACAGGTTCAAGTAATTTAAGCAAGTTTCCTAAACAATAAAACTATGGACAGCTTGGTGAAAGAAAAACAAAAAACAATTAATATAGATCTTAAAGGACATCTACCACCAGGATGAAGGACTGCATAAAAATATATCCCATTATGGCTACCAGGTGCTAGGGCCGCTCTAGAGCCTCCCCCTACAGTGTGCCATGGGCCGCTGTAGACAGCCTTCTCCCTACAATTTATTGATGGGCGCTGTAGACACCTCCCCCTTACAGTGTACATGGCCGCAGTAGACATCTTCCCCTACATGTGCCGTGGGTTGCTGTAACAGCCTCCCCTTCAGTGTGCTGTGGCGCTGTGACCGTCTTCCCCTTACAGTTGCTGGGCCGCTGTAGACCGTCTCCCCTTAACAGTGCTGGGGCCACTGTAGACCGTCTTCCCCCTTACAGTGTGCTGTGGGCCGGTAACGTCTCCCCTTACGTGTGCTGGGCCGCGTAGACCGTTCCCCCTACATGTGTGTGGGCCGCTGTAGACCGTTTCCCCTTACAGTGTGTGTGGGCGCTGTAGACCGTCTTCCCCCTTACAGTGGCTGTAGGCCGCTGTAGACCTCTTCCCCCTTAACAGGTGTGCGTGGGACGCTGCTGTAGACCGTCTTCCCCCTTACAGTGTGCTGTGGGCCGCTTTGTAGACCGGTTTTCCCCTCTTACATTGTGCTGTAGGCCGGCTAGACCGTCTTCCCCCTACAGTGTGCTGTAATATGTGGTTTACAGTCTTTTTAACAGTGAGCAGTGATTCTTTCCCCACTGTGCTTCTGTAGATGATCTTTCCCTACACCATGTTGTGAACTTCTGTGAAAAATGTACCCCCCAACAATGTGCTGAAGCTCCTGCACACTATCTTCTGTTTACAGCACAATAAGCTTCTGTATAATATATATTTCCTACACTGCCGAGAACTTCCTATGATGATCTTTCTCTACACTATGACCCTCCAGTGCTGTCACCATGTATGGGTATCATAACCAAAGCAAGTTCATGAGAGAACCGAGGAGATACTGCTGCTTCATGCATCTAAAGATAAAGGCAAGCGCTAGAAGAAACCACCAAGACATCTTAAAGGAAATCTACCACATGGATGCCGTTCTTCTAAACCAAGAACACATGCTAGGGCAGTGATGGTGAACATGAAGCGTAGTCATGTTCGCTGACACGCTGGTCGTGGCTGTGTGGCCGGTCGCCGTTGTCTGTTGGAGGTCGGCCGTGCAGGTGGGCGGGCGCTCGATGATACGGCGTGTCTTCTGTCCCTCATCCTGCTTGCGGAGGCATCGCGCACTCGCATGTAGAGCGTGGAGGACAGAGCAGCCCCGGCAACCTGTCTGTGTGCTGTCAGCCACTCAAGCCCCAGACTCTGCTCCTGGCCCCTGAGCCCTGCGCCCGGCGTGAGAAATACCTCTCCCGGCCGGCGCCGTTTCCTGCGCAGTGACGTCATCGTCACCAGCACTCTCAGTCAGTCTGCACTTCACTGAGTCGACTGCACTCGCCCACGGCTGCTGCCCATGCTAAGTAAATACATATTTTTCTCTACTGATGTGGAGGGGTTGGATTTGGCCTGAAACTATACTGGGGGCCCTTGACAATATTGGGGGCCCTGTGCTAACGGGGGGCCCTATGACAATGGGGGAGGGGGAGGCCCTTGACTAATGGGGGCCCTTGACAATATTGGGGAGGGGGGCCCTGTGCTATAATGGGGGGGCCCTAGAATTATTGGAGGTCCTGTGACTATACTGGGGGCCTATGACAATATTGGGGAAGGGGTGAGGCCCTGTGACTATACTGGGGGGCCTTATGACAATATTGGGGGGCCCATTGAATATACTGGGGGGGGGGGGCTGCGCTGGACTGCCCACAGGGTCGCCATCACTGGAGAATTCCCCCCCCCTCACTTTCTTAGTTCATGGCACCCACACAAGTTAAATAACAGCAAGACCAACAAAAGAAACAAATGACAGATTAACAAAGAAGTCACTAAGCAGGGTACGTTAATAATATACATATTTGTTTATTAAACTCTAAATATCACAAAATTAGGTTTTTTTCTAAAAGTGACACACCACGAGTTATGCTCGTTTTTTTTTGGCGGAATTTTGACACACCAAGCTCAAAAGGTTGCCCATCACTGTGCTATGGGTTTTGTCCCTCCTGAACGGATCCGTTCTTCTTTTGTTTTTGCATCCAAGGTGGTATATTCCTTAGATCGGTTTTAATTTTCTAGAATGATCATCCATACCTTTTATTTTTCTATTGTGAAAAGTTAAAGCTTGTATTACTTATTATAAAATATTTAAAAAAAAGAAAAGAAAAAAATAATTCTTTGAAAAATTTAATTGTATGGGATAGGTCCATTTGGCCAACAACATGGTGTACGAAAATAAAGCTGTCATTTGATTGGTTGTTGGGGCAGCTTCCTACATTTACCCGGCTTTGATCCGTAACAGTTGTTTGCTTCTGGATGATCATCTTGTTCATCCTAGCTCATCCGTCTGGAGGAGGGTTACCGGCATCGTAAACGCAACACATCCATACATTGTTCCATTACACTATCAGGACCTGATAAACAGGTTAATTTGTTTTTGGAAGCAATTGTAGCAAACTCTCCGCATTGGAAAACCGGGCACCATAACCAAGCATGTTATGTGTTCTGTGCAATAGCATCAGAGGTAGGTGATGTATGTAGATATGGTAGAGGGTAATGATACAAACAAAAAAGCCTAGTGGTCAAAACGTTTTTAGGCTGCAAACATCTCACAGTTTATGCCCCAAATGTAAAATGAACAAATAAGACCTCGCCGTGTGACACTTGCCAGAACGGCCTTTCCATATGGACAGATGTAACGTTTCAGAAGCAATAAAAGTTGAAGAACAATAAACGTTTCTGGTTTCTAGCATAAAAACAACAACTCTGGTCTTGAGACAATTGAATATATATATATATATGCTGTAGAAAGAAGATAGAATTTGTGCTACATAACTACATTGGTAACCACTCATTGGGGCACATGTATCATAGTGTTTCAGCTGCCACTTTTTTTCAAGTTCCTGAAGTTTGCCTACTTAACCCCTTAACGACCTGGCCCATTTTTGTTTTTTCCATTTCATTTTCACTCCCCACCTTCAAAAATCTAAATTTAAGCGGTGATGGTTGTTTTCTGCGTAAAATTGCACTTCATAGCTGATGGTATTGAATTTCCAATGCCGTGACTGGGAAGCTGGAATCAAATGCAGTGAGGGATAATGGTTTTGATGAAAAGGGCATTTCAAATTTCTTGTGGGCTGGATTTTTGGCTTTCACTGTTGCGCCAATGACTTTCGCTACAGGCGGTCCCCTAATTAAGGACACCTGACTTACAGACAACCCATAGTTCACAGACCCCTCTGACCTCTGGTAAAGCTCCGATGCTTTACTAAGTCCAGACTGCAATAATCAGCTGTAAGTGTCTGTAATGATGTCTTTATTGATATCCTTGGTCCCATTACAGCAAAAAGTTTATTAAACTCCAAATGTAACTGAGGCCAATTTTTTGTGGTCTGGATCTACAATATATAAAATATACAGTTTCGCTTCATACAAATTCAACTTAGAACAAACCTCGGACCCTATCTTGTACGTAACCCGGGGGGAGGAGGAGTGCCTGTACTTTATTCTTGTTGATTTGTCAATCTTCTGGTGTCTAATTAACCTTTCATACTTTGTGAAGGAGCTGTGGGGGGTGTCATTTTGTGCTACTTTTGATAAAGTCTTCAATGCTATCATTTTGGAACGTGTATGGCCTGTTTTGATCACTTTGGGTGCTATTCTCCGTTACGGGTTAAATGCAGTGAAAAACGTTAATATATTTGATACAGCGGGATTTTCAGACCGTAATACCCAGATGTTTATGATTTTTACTGTTATTTATTTAATCAGTTCTAGAGACATACTTCGGAACGCCAGCTTTTTTGACAGCGGGGATCGGCGGGATAGGGGTTACAGGCAGTCTTTGCGCAATATGCAATATATTACCGGCTATGGAGAGGACTCAGCCCGTGATCCCTCTCCATTAACCAGCACCGTAATAGTACGGCGCACTCCTTAATGGGTTAAGGGACATGTGTGCCCCCCAAAAAGAACTTTTGAGGACAAAACGTAAAAAACAAATATTAAGAAACAGGAAAAAAAAAAATAAAAACAAATACAAACAAACTCAAAACAAAAATGGAATTGAACATAGACAACCAAGTCAAAAACAAATTTAATAATGAAATCCCCCTCCCCCCCCGTGTTCCCAAATTCACAAACCCAAATGGTTTGCTTTGGACTATAATGCATAAGTGGTCCAACTTTCAGCAGTATAGGATAGGTTTGGTTAAGGAAAAGTTAACAATTTCCAATTACTTTGTGTCCAATTCCTCACGGTTCCTCTAGATCTATGATTGCTGCCTGCGTGTAGAAAGTTTCTCTCTGTGATATAAAAGCTGTAAACTGCGTGGTCCATCACCAGACTCATTTCTATGCACTAGAAGATGTGATATAGAAAATCCGTGAGGAATTGACAAGAAATTCTATCATCATCAAAGAGACAAACCCTTTAAACAAATCAAAAAATGCACAAAAATCGGCGGTGCAATGAGGCGGCAGGCCTCAGCCATGCTCCTCCTCCTCCTGTGTCATGATACAAAACAACTGGCTAGCAGCAGGAAGCCTCCCGATTTCTAGTCCCTATAGGACATAAGCCCTGCCCCTCAACTAAAAACCACACCTAGATCTCCTCCTCATCCAAAATAATTCACCACTATTATATTTCTGAAAGCAGGACCACTTGCCATTTTTAGACTCAAAAAGCGTTTCAGACTTGCAGCCAATTTGCCTAAACAAATGGCCAAACCCTGGTTTCAATCCACAAATGTGTTTTAAAAATATATTAACACACAAAGCAGAAGCTCCTATTCTGTCAAATCAAAGTTTTAATAAATTAATAAAATAACTTTTAATTCATACACACTACCACCCTCATGCAAACTTGCGTCAGTAAACCGCTCTATAAATGCCATGTTAATTAAAAATTCCTAAAATTCCTCTAAAGATGTACAAATACAAGAAACTTATTAAAGGACAATATGACTTTCCTAAAACAGCAGGATGTGTGAGGAGATCATACCGACACCCCACATGGTATATTCCTAAAATATGCAGCAAAGGGAAATTTTTTTGCAGACAACAAACAAAAAATTGCACTGAGCTTCCAAAAACAGATATATTATTGTAGACTCCTTCACAATAATGGTAACCCAAATAATAACTATATATCCATAAACAAAGCTAATGAGATAATAAAAGTCACTTTTAGATGTGCACCAATGTATTAGCCGCACAATAACGGAAGCCTCCGCGATTCATAAGAATTTGAGTGACAACGCCATAACATAGGTGTAAATAATGGAGAATGGTGTAAAATAAAAACTTTCTTCAGGAACCTGTGTGTGTTTTTTGTGTTACATTTAACTTTATGGACATGTTCTGGGTCACGGTGTTAATTTTTGTAGCCACAATAGGCGAAGAGGATCAAATGTTCATTGTTTCACTTAATTTTCGTAAATAAAAAAAACCTCATCATGAAATTTAAGGAGATCAGAGATAAAGTGTGTTCTCAGATTGTTCTGGATAGGAGAGGGTTAAAAACATGAACATTAGTTGATATTATCCCATATCAAAATTTTGTAACATATAGGGGCACATTTACTAAGGGTTTTTGGCGCATACGGTCGGATAGCGTCGCATTGGCGCCGGCTTGCATGCGACACAAATCGTGGGGCGTGGCCGTCGGACAACCCGATTGATTCGGACAAACCGCAGAATCTAAAAAGCAAACTGTGTCGCAAGATCAGCACTCACATGCACCGGGAAGAAGAAGGTGAACTCCGGCGGACCTCAGCGGGGGAAGCGACACATGCAGGAAATTGGACGCATGATCTTAGTGAATCCCGGCAGACCCGAATCCTTGTCGGACAACGCACGGTGCGGATCGCGACGGGACGGGTAAGTAAATGTGCCCCATAAAGTCAATATTTACATTATCCATGAGGTGCAGCATTGTCCAAATTCTTCCTGCAGCCTGATGGCTTTGAATCTGGAAGGGGGGGGGGGGCAAACTTCAGTGGACTATATCTTTGGCACCTAGAACCTCACTTATTTTTTTCTATGAGAGAGAAAGACGAGAATCTTCTCTTTCATACAAATCTAAATTTGTTTGTTGTAGGCGTCAGAAAACCGGAGATATTAACTGTTAATGTGCCGTTGGGAGTGATTTATATAAATAAAAATCACACCTGAAATTCTCACTTTAGACGTGAACATCTCCTGTGGCCTGACACCTAGAAACACATTTCAGATTCATATGAAAGCAGAGATTCTCCTCTTTCATAGGCAAAAAGAAGGTGCCACAGAGCCGATGTTATAGCCCTTTGAAGTGTGACGTATCACATACGTCCTTGGCTATACATATGTGTTACATATAGCTTTATGGACATGTTCTGGGTCACGGTGTTAATTGTTGTAACCACAATAGGTAAAAAGGATCAAATGTTCATTGTTTCACTTAATTTTTGTAAATAAAAAAAAACCTCATCATAAAATATAAGGCGATCAGAGATAATGTGTGTTCTCAGATTGTTCTGGATAGGGAGAGGGTTAAAAACATGAACATTAGTTGATATTATCCCTTATCAAAAATTTGCAACATTTAGGGGCACATTTACTAAGGGTTTTTGGCGCATGTGATCGGATAGCATCGCATCGGCGCCGACTTGCATGCGACACAAATCGATGGGGCGCGGCCGTCGGACAACCCGATTGATTCGGACAAACCGTGGAATTTAAAAAGCAAACTGTGTCGCAAGATCAGCACTCACATGCACCGGGAAGAAGAAGGTGAACTCGGCGGACCTCAGCGGGGGAAGCGACACATGGGAGAAATTGAACGCACGATCTTAGTGAATCGCAGCAGACCCGAATCCTCGTTGGACAACGCACGGCGCGGAGCGCGACGGGACGTGTAAGTAAATCTGCCCCATAAAGTCAATATTTACATTATCCATGAGGTGCAGCATGGTCTAAATTCTTCTTGCAGCCTGATGGCTACGAATCTGGAAGGAGGGGGGGCAACCTGCAGCGGACTAGATCTTTGACACCTAGAACCTCACTTATTTTTATCTACGAGAGAGAAAGACGAGAATCTTCTCTTTCATACAAATCTAAATTCGTCTGTTGTAGGCGTCAGGAAACTGGAGATATTGGGGGTCATTTACTAAGGGCCCGATTCGCGTTTTCCCGACGTGTTACCCGAATATTTCCGATTTGCGCCGATTTCCCCTGGGATTTTGGCGCACGCGATCGGATTGTGGCACATCGGCGCTGGCATGCACGCAACGGAAATCGGGGGGCGTGGCTGAACGAAAACCCGACGGATTCGGAAAAACCGCTGCATTTAAAACAAAAAATCTGTTGCGGAGCTTGCACTTACCTTCACTCGGGGCGTTGGGGGGGGGGGGGGGGGGATAGGGGTGTTGGTTGCCTGACTCCCTTCTAAGATAAACAGATGTGCAGCCACTTCCCATTCAACTTAATAGGAGAACTTGGTGTATAGTCTCTGCTATTTTCGTTGCTGCTATAGACATGAATGGAAAGTTTTTATTCTTCAACTTCAGAAACTCTTTGTTATGTCCCTCTGCAGGAAGGTGGTCAGCCTTATTCAGGAGATAGATGTACATCCTATCTCATCATAAATAGTCCAAAATAATTAAATAATAAAATTAAATAATAATTCCTTAATTTATATAGTGCACACAGATTACGCAGCACTGCACAGAACTTGCCAAATTGGTCCCTGTCCCCAATGGGGCTCACAATCTAATCAAACTACCAGTATGTTTTGGACTGTGGGAGGAAACTGGAGGACCCGGAGGAAACCCACGCAAACACGGACAAACATACAAACTCTTTGCGGATGTCTAGATGGGAAACCTCCTTCAAATCCTTGTTGTGGATAAAGCCTTGGTGCCGTTGAATGCCCAATACTCCATTACTCATACTGGAATTTCGATCCATTGTTTCCTGATCACTGGGGGTCCCAGCAGTCAGACCCCTCCTACCTACCTATAATCTATCCAGTGGACTGGTATACAAATGACAGTATCTTCATAATAAAAGCCTCTCACCTTTCACCAGCTCCTTTGCTTCATCACTCACATGATCCCAGCTTTCTCCCTGCATCATGAAGTCTCCCTCCTTGATCTTGTGGATAATGTCGGCTGCACGACTCTGAGGAGAGCCTCCCCTCTCCCCCTGGAAGGGAACCTGGCCGCACAGCATTGTGTACTGCAGAAAGGTAGAAAGACAATTACCTCAATATGAATTCTGCCCTCACTACCCATCGGCACGGCAAACCAGAACCGTACCAATCCCCCCCCCCCCGATAGTCAGCGACGCTCATCTTATAGAAAATGGCAGAAAATCCATGTTTGTGTTGTTTTGTATATCTGATACTTCTCATCTCTTATCTCGTTATAAAACTACTGGAAACTATAAAGCCTTATAATGTCAGCAGTAACTAAATCCCCTGTAATCCCTCCTAAAGATTACAGGGTCAAAGTGCCGTCCTGCTAATAGGATTTGCAGACGGTCTTGTGTGCCGACTGGCGCATAATGGTGAAAACATTTTTCGTCTAATTAATTCAATCGCGGATAATCCGGAGCAGAACTCAACAGAATTTGTAACATTTGCTGGTGAAAAGACTGACCAGTCGCCGTGGCGGTGAGAGAACCCTAGGATTACATAACCAGTAAGAACTAAGGCGTATCCATGTTATATGTTACTATACCCTAGTGATGTCATATCCCTTAGGTCCTGTGTTCATCTCAGTCCCATTCAAGAGAATATCCAGCTCAGCCACTATGCAGTATATGGCGCTGTGTCTGGTAGCCAATCCCACCAATCAGCAGGTTATATGGACTTATCAAGAAAGTGGAGCAGAACTTTTAATAGATTAATATTTGTAAATTAACTAAAATCCTGCCACCTAAACTTACTCACACTTCACAAGAAACATAAGGTAAAGAGGTGAACCCCTTCAAATTCTTTCTGCATTCACTGGACCTAGATAAAGTCAAATGCAAATGCCAAAGGAGCCCTGCACCACCACTGTTTCTCTGCTGCTGTGTGCTGGTGTGATGCCAAGTTCAGAGCCGCATACAGCAGCAGCAAAAAAGATAAAAAAAAGAGAGGACTGCTCCAGGGAAATAGGCAAGTAGGAAGGAGGGGAGCATTATAGATAGGGGGGAGGGTATAAAAATGTGGGTGCAATAAGAAAGAGGTGCATAAATCAAAGGCAAGATATAAAAAGGGGCACATTGTAAGTGCAAGGGCTACAGAAAGCAGGGCATTTATATGGATACTAAACAAAAAGGGGGCATTATATAGCGTGGGGGGGGCACAGCAATAGGGCATTTTACTAGGAAGAGACCTTGTGAACTGAAAAACTTCACCATGCCAAAAGTTGGGGGGGGGGGGGGTACAGTGGATCAATAAACCCAGAAATGTCTCTTTAAATAACTGCACCACCAAGTTCTTCAGCCGGTATATTTATGTGGTGCAGTTGCCAAGTGGTTAAACTATTTTGGCCACATTACATATTGATCCCAAAATAGTACCAAAGACTACCCTACCACCTGACTGTGCATGTTAATGAGAACATGTTCTTGACAACAGCTTGTGTAGCATCAGCGCTGGAGCTAGTGGCAGATTGTTGTGATTGATTGTTTGATTAAAGGTGATATAAAGGAGATACGATGTACATCCTAATCTAATCATAAAATACGTTCTAAAATAATAAACTAATATTCCTTTATTGATATGCAGCCACACAGCAGGCAGATATCGTAGCGTGAACAGAATTGCCAAATCAGTCCCGTGTCCCAATGGGGCTCACAAGTCTAATCACCTACCAGTATGTTTTTGGCGTTGAAGAATAAGTATGTGGGGAGGAAACCACGAGCAGACCGGAGAGGAAAAGAAGAACACTAGAGGAGAGAAAGAGACGGAGGGACAAGACGGACGAAGAGGGAAATAAAAAACTATTTGCAAACGGAGAGAGGAAGAGGAGGTGCGAGAACATACAAACTCTTTGCGGATGTCTAGATAGGAAACCTCCTCAATCCTTGTGTGGATACAAGCCTTGGTGCCGTTGAATGCCCAATATCCATTATCACTGGAATTTCGATCCATTGTTTCCTGATCACTGGGGGTCCAAGCAGTCAGACCCCTCCTACCTACCTATAATCTATCAGTGGACTGATACAAATGACAGGATATCATAATAAAAGCATCCACCTCTTTCACCACCTTTGCTTCACCTCACATGATCCCAGCTTCTCCCTGCATCATGAAGTCTCCCTCCTTGATCTTGTGGATAATGTCGGCTGCAGACACTCTGAGGAGAGCCTCCCCTCTCCCCCTGGAAGGGAACCTGGCCGCACAGCATTGTGTACTGCACGAAAGGTAGAAAGACAATTACCTCAATGAAATTCTGCCCTCACTACCCATCGCACGGCACAACCCGTACCAATCCCCCCCCCCTAGCCGCGAACTCATCCTATAGCAAAATGCGAGAAAATCAATGTTTGTGTTGTTTTGTATATCTGATACTTCTCATCTCTATCTGTGTATAAAACTCATGGAAACTATAGCCTTTAATGTCAAGCACAGTAACTAAATCCCCTGTAATCCCTCCTAAAGATTACAGGGTCAAAGTGCCGTCCTGCTATAGGATTTGCAGAGGGCTCTTGTGCCGACTGGGCGCATAATGGTGAAAACATTTTTTCGTCTAATTAATTCAATCGCGGATAATGAAGGCAAGAACTCAACAGAATTTGTAACAATTTGCTGGTGGAAAGAGCTGACCAGTCGCCTTGTGGGAGAGAACCCTAGGATTACATAACCAGTAAGAACTAAGGCGTATCCACGTATATGTTACTATACCCTAGTGATGTCATATCCCTTGGCAGTGATAGACGAACCTTTTAGAGACCACCCTGCACATGCCCAAACTGCAAACACCCAACTTCCCACTTATTATATCGCAAAGCGCCAACCCACAGAAATGTAATAGTGATTTGTACTCCCGCTCTATACACAGCTTCATTGATCACCCAGCACAATGAGGACCACCAATAACAGTCAGAAAATGTACCCAGGTAGAGCGGTCACTTTACGATATAGCTCTGTGCACACGAGTAGTCCTGGTTGTCTGGGACTGCAGAATACCTCGTCCGGAGTCATCTGGTGATGGCCTAGTGCCACCTATGTAGTTATTTCATTACACTTAGGATGATGATGTAATTAGTGATTTGTACTCCCTGCTCTATCACAGCTTTCATTGATACCAGCACCCTGAGGACACCAATAAAGCAAAAAAAATAAAAGAAATTTGGATGATCATTGTACCTTCCCTCCAGGGTCCCATAAACAGGAAGAATTGTCAGGGCCGGAGGAGTTACAATGATAATCCAGATCTGTCCACACATTCCCATCCCAGGTAGAGCTGTCACTTTAAAATAGCTCTGTGCACAGCAAGTCCTGGGCTGTCTGGGACTGCAGGAAGATACCTGGAGTCATCTCTGGTGATGGCCTGGGTGCCCACAGAAAGGGCTCTGAGTGCCACCGCTGGCACCTGTGCAATAGGTTTGCCACCACTGCCTTAGGTCATGTGTCCAGTGTTCATCTCAGTCCCATTCAAGAGAATATCCAGCTCAGCCACTATGCAGTGCATGGCGCTGTGTCTGGTAGCCCATCCCACCAATCAGCAGGTTTTATGGACTTTTATGGAAAGTGGAGCAGAACTTTTAATAGATATATATTTGCAAATTAACTAAAATCCTGCCACCTAAACTTACTCACACTTCACAAGAAACATAAGGTAAAGAGGTCAACCCCTTCAATTTCTGTCTGCATCCGCTGGACATAGATAAAGTCAAATGCAAATGCCAGAGGATCCCTGCACCACCATTGTTTCTCTGCTGCTGTGTGCTGGTGTGATGCCAAGTTCAGAGCCGCATACAGCAGCAGCAGAAAAGATAAAAAAAAGAGGATTGCTCCAGGGAAATAGGCAAATAGGAAGGATGGGAACATTATAGATGGGGGGGGGGGGGGGTGTATAAAAATGGGGGTGAAACAAGAAAGAGGTGCATAAATCAAAGGCAAGATATAAAAAGGGGGTATTGTAAGTGCAAGGGCTACAGAAAGCAGGGCATTTATATGGGTACTAACAGAAAAGGAGGCATTATATAGCATGGGGCAGCATAGGAATAGGGCATTTTACAAGGAAGAGACCTTGTGAACTGAAAAACTTTCACCATGCCAAAAGTTGGGAGGTACAGTGGATCAATAAACCCAAAAATGCCTCTTTAAATAACTGCAGGACCCAGTTCTTCACCCGGTATATTTATGTGGTGCAGTTGCCAAGTGGTTAAACTATTTTGGCCACATTACATATTGATCCCAAAATAGTACCCAGAAGACTACCCTACCCCTGACTGTGCATGTTAATGAAGAAACATGTTCTTGACAACAGCTTGTGTAGCAGTCAGCGCTGGCGCTGGTGGCAGATGGTTGTGGGTAGTGTTCATGTGATGACTCTCTTGGAAATTAGGTCATTGAGGAACAGTATGTTTTCTCCACATTGTCTTCAACTAAAAAGCTCTGAAATTATCTGGTAATGGCAACAAGCAGGATTCAATGGCGATATAATTACACATAATACGAGCCGCAGCCAAGTAAGGAGGTCATCCGACACTTACCATGATTACCCCGAGGCTCCATAAGTCACAGGACTCATCATAGCCCTGCCGAGAAAGCAGCTCTGGGGCGGCGTAGTGCAGCGTAAAGCAAGGGGTGTGCAAGGGTCGGGACCCTGGTGGACGGAGTCTGGCAAAGCCAAAATCTATCACTTTTAGGACGGCGTCTTCCCCAGGAGATGAAAGGAGGAGATTCTGGGTGAAGTAATAGGAGTTTATAGTGAATAACACACATGTCATGGATTCCGATGTTCTAGAATGGAGGACAACGTTGGCCTGGACTGGGCTAGAACCTCACCTCCGGTTTAAGATCTCTGTGCACGACTCCGGCTCCATGCATATGAGCGACAGCACTCACAAGACTACGCATGAGACTACTTGCCTCTACCTCACTGAAGCGCGACTGCTTTTTGATCCGATCCAACAACTCGCCGCCATCCAGGAGCTCCATCACAAGATACGAGTGATACTACAAATTAAGGGGTATTCTGCAGTTAATATTGATGGCCTATTCCCCCACTGAACACCCATCTGTGACAATGCAGTTATGGCGCCACACATTCTATAGTGGCTGAGCACAGTGCATATAATGGAGCTGCACACAAAAAGTGTGACCCTGGACCTAAATGTAGGACTGCAACACCTACCTAAGTATTATGGCCGATTGCGGGGGTGGTAGGGAAGCAACATACATTTTACACAATGGGGGAAAAAAAAAAAAAAAAGGTGAGACTTGTAAACCTATACTATTTGTATTGTTTTTGAGAAATGGGCGGCTTTCCAATGCCTGCGCTAAGTGAATGGAAAATTTCTGACACACTTCCTGGTAGAACATAAAACTGATATTTCCTTTTTGCCTTGGCATCAGATCAAAATAGACATTTGTTTTTAATTTGTTTCCATTTTGCTTTAAAAGTATCTATAAAAGTTAGCTTGTTAGCTTCATATTACAAAAAACTCAACCAGGGGTCCAAACAAGAAACATGAAAAATGTAGTATAACAAGCAGGCAGCATGTTATAGAGCAGCAGGAGCTGAGCAGATTCTACATAGCGTCCTATCTGCAGGCAGAATGTTATAGAGCAGGAGAAGCTGAGCAGTTATAACATAGGACACTATGTACAATCTGCTCAGCTCCTCCTGCTCTATATCATGCTGCCTGCACACAGGATACTATGTACAAAGTGCTGAGTTATTTCTACCAGTAAATTGAATAGCGTTTTTATGGTAAGATGTTCCCTTTCAAAGTGTTTGTACATCAGTTGGCCATGACTCTCACCCAATCCCACCAACATACCTGAAAATCAATCATTTACATTTCATCAATTGCAAATTTTATTAAACATATATGGGTGCTGCTTTACCATTCACATTACAAGACACCAGGGGTGTAACTACAGGGGTAACAGCCATAACAGCTGCAAAGGGGCCCAGTGTCATAGGGCCCCAGGATCTGGGGTAATCAGTGTGAATATGCCATGTGTGTGTATTTGTGATGTGCACATGCTCTAAATGTGTATGCATATGTAATGTGTATATGATAGTGTATGTATGTTTGATGTATATATACACTGTATGTATATTTTTAAGGGTTAAGTGGGGCCTCATTCAGAAGTCCACTATGGGGCCCTGCCTCTCTTAGTTACAAACCTGCAAAACAGAGGAAGTAGGGAAAAGAATGACCGCTGTTTGAAGAAAAAAAAAAAATGGCAGACCTGGTCATGAAGAACATCATGAAGATTCACAATGTTGGGGTGCCCCTGACATAACTTCAGAGCCGCTACTTCCCGTTGAGTGTTCACTTCCATCCTATTAAAAAGGAAAAATGGGACCAACGTTTTAGGAGAAGATAATAATATGTGTAAAGACTTAATGCAACATATATAGTGTAAACTAAACATGAAAAACTTCCACTTAACGGACACCTGTCATCAGGTCTGTGCCACTTGTCCTGTCACTACTACCTGTTGGAGCAGCTCACAAGGATCCCATCCCAGCATTTATCTTGTCAATTCATACATTAATCATTGGAAAATCATCTTTTCTTTATTATGTAAATGAGGCTGGTCAAATGGTCAGAGGCAGTGATGTCACCCCTGTTACCCCTCCTCTCCTCCCCCTGCTCATGTCTATGTGTAATGTATAGTAAAGCATTGCTAGTTTCTGTGTATAAGGAGGATGCAGCATGTCAGCAGCTAATGCACAGAGACACAGACATCAGCTACACAAGTACCTGACATGTTCTGCTACAACATGGCTGCCTGGAGCTGTTGTATCTCTCCTATACACACATACAGAGGCTGCAGGGATAGAGGCCTCCAGCAAGCACATGGAGCAGCCTTTACACGTCACACCATTATACAGGCCGTCATTCAAGCACTGGGGGTGTGGCTGTACCTCCCACTCATGAATAAGCTGGACAGTTTGAATATGCTAATGACTCATTGGACATTTCACGACTCATTTGCATACAGCTTTAGGGCCAAATTGCTTAAGTTTACAGGCATGTAGAGGGACAAGGAAGAGATAGAGGCAAAGCTCTCTAATGGCAGTTTATGAAAATATATTTAGTTTAGGGGGTTATTTTGCATGACGGGTTCTCTTTAAAGGGGTTTTCTCAATGCAAACACTTATCCTGTCAAAATATGATCTTCGGGATATATTCTCATGGACAGGGAAAAATACATTTGTTTAGAATTTCATCTAAGATAAAGCATTGTGCTTAGAACTTTACATTTCATTTACTAAAGAAATGAATGCTCGCTGACCTCTTACTTAGGATTTTCACGGCATACTCCTTCTTGCTCTGTCGATGTCTACACTTTCTACACACTGAAAAGCTGCCAGATCCTAAAGCCGACTCTTGTAGATCCATCTCGTATTGCTGAAAGAATGGAGAGTCCTAGGAAGAACCCAAAAAGAGAAAGAGATATAAAATGAAAGCCTATGGGTGAAACGGGATATAGGTTTCACTTTTATAAAGGACCCTTCACCACCGCACACATGTGGAGATGAACATACCGCAGGGTACACAGTTCAGGGACACTGGGGCACATTTACTTACCCGTCCGGAAAAGTTCACAAAAAGTGCATTGTCCGACGATCCTGCACTGTGCCGCGATTCACTAAGAATGTGCGCCCGATATCCTGCATGTGTCGCTTCCCCGCTCAGGTCCGACAGAGTTCACTTTTTTCTTCCCGGTGCATGTAAGTGCTTGATCTTGCGTCACAATTTATAAGTTAAATTCCCGTGCTCAGTCCGAATCAGTCAGATCGTCTAATGGCCCGCCCTCCGATTTCTGTCGCATGAAATCAGCGCAACTGCGCCAAAATCCGATTGCGTGCGACACAATCCCCTCTTAAATACCTGTTACAGCCAGGAAAGTCAGACGAAAGTGCGTCTGCAGACCCTTAGTAAATAAGTCCCACTGAGTTTTCTTTCTAGCCCCTACAGGTGCTAAGTTATCGGTAAAAGATATCTGACCATTATAATCCTCTCCACTCAAAGAGGAGGAGCCGGAGCAGAGGTAGGGGTGTGGTATGATAATTTTCTACTTGTCAGAGAAGATCATAACACATGCCTGCTCCTCCAGCACCTCCTCTCTGACAGTGGAGAGGATATAATGGTCAGATATCTTTTACCGAGCCAAACCGCGCTCTGGCTTTCAAATTACCTCGCTGTTCCACTACTTCCGGTTTCGGGATTCACTTCATCCGAATCAGTTGCTTCCTCAGACCAGGGGACAACACAGAAAGTGAAGTCCCCTGGTAAATGGAAGTGATGTCCCATGTCCTAGGAGGCCACATATGGGATGAGGCGGGTCCCATGACTCCACAGGACTTCCAAAACTGGAAGTCCTGGAGTGACATGGGAATTAGGAGTGAGGTAACAATGCATTGGTTTTTCTTCTTACCCCAGTCCTACCGCACATAGAATTTTCATTGAAACATTTTTCAACAGATAAGGAAACAGCAAAACACTTTACCTTCATAGCTGCACTCAGAGCCAGCGTAGGGCTACAAGGTTTGTCAGCAGAAGGAGCGGGCATGTCCGTCATGATTGCGTTTACCCCGAAGAGGACAGAAGGCGCCACAAAGGAATAGCCCTGAGTCAAAACACAATAAAATATAAATCTCAGAGAATGTAGCACATAGGTTTATTCTGCCAATCAGAAACTTGTACATGGTCACTTCTAATGGGATTTTAATTAAAGGAAATCCACCACCGGTATATGAGGGTTTGTTTTTTTTTTAGCTAAAGGCACTTACTGGTGGGCTCTGTGCTTCTGATTCTGTAACATATTGTGGTTAGGCGATGCACCCGTCTCTTCTCACACATGTGCATTATATACTACACTCATGTGGCCGGCTGTTCCTTACAGCGGCTGCGCATGCGCGAGAAATGCCAAGAGCCGGTTAACGTCACCGACTCTCGGAGGCAGGGGGAGGAGGCCAGCGAAAGAGGAGGTGTGCATAATTATAATTCGGCAGATGGCCAAATGTAAGCTATGACGTGGAGGTAAAGCCTGAGCTTCATTTGTCAAAAAATCAACTTTAGATGATATTCAAAGGCAACGGTTTTTGTGCCTAACCACGATATATCACAGGATCAGAAGCACAAAGCCCACCAGTAAGCGTCTTTAGCCAAAAACCTCATATACCAGTGGTAGATTATCTTTAGTTAAAAGTGAATTTTTTATTCTAATTTATGCAACAATCTAGTCCCAGATGCTGTGAACAGCAATCTAGAAATCTGGTCGCCAAAGAACCATTTGGTTTCTATTGGATAGTGAAAGTTGTGGGCATGCTCCTGTGTGGAGGTCTTTGTGCAGGAAGGGTAAGCTGTGTTCCTCATCTATAGCCAGTGGCACAACTTGTGATCTCTACATAAAAGTGTACGATCCTGCTTGTGATGATAAAAAGATGACCTCTTAGCAGTGATCTCTACAGAACAGGAGGTGTCAGCCCACGGACAGATTAAAAGGGGTTTTCCATCTAACTAAAGTTAGGCCCTATCCACGGGATAGTTTATATATAGGTTCAGTGCAGCTTTAATGCCTGGATACATTCTTGCACATGCATAAAGCAGTTACTCCTACATTAGAGAGTCACTCATGAAATATGCAGGATGAGTGTGGTGTGATAACATCTACTAGAAGATTAAAAATATACCTTTTAATGGAAGAGAAGAAATTAAAATGTAGGGTGTTCTGTTTGTAGAGCATAGACAAGCATAGAGTCAGGGGCGTAACTATAGTGGTAGCAGCAATAGCAACTGCCATGGGGCCCGTAATGTCAGGGGGCCTGACATCTGACCTGACACAATAAAGAATGGAGGATTTGCACCATAACATACATCTGTGTATATACGTATATAACAGTGCACATCTTCCTCAGTGCACAGCATGAATCGGCAGCTAAAATACCCCCTAATATATATAAAAGGAAATAAGAATCAAGACCTGGAATATTCGAGCTCCAGATGGTGGCGTGGCAGCAGGAGAGTACACTGGATCAAGACTCGTAAATTCATCAGAAAAATTACTGACGTCTGTCTCACTGCGAATCGATGGACGGAACGGAGGGTTGACTTTACGCTGAGACAGCAAGTCCCAGTCCAGACCCTGCAATAGGGAGGAATTATTAAACAAGATCTATATTAGACAGATCCTAGAATCCAAAATTTAAAAAGAAACCGGTCACCAGATTTTTCCCTCATTAAACTATCATTAAACTGAATTAAAATTTCCTCTTTTTTGTGAAACCTCACCACTTTACCTATAAAATAACCTCCTCCAAGGTCACATGAAAATGAGCAGAGAAGGGTCATGTTTACCATAGATGCGGCAAGAGAATTCCTTCCTTAGACTCCCCTATCTTCGGTTCTATAGGACCTAGAAACATGCTTCTGGTGTTATATTAGAGTAAAAAAATCTCATCTTTCAGATAACAACAGGCTAATGGTTTCGGGAGATTGAATTGGTAATACAGGAAGTTAAATACATAGTTGGAACTCTAAGCTGTAGATAAAGATACAATTCCCGGCTAGGTCTTCACAGAACCACTAGTCTGATGTGAGATCTTCCTCTATTTTCATGTATCTGGGTACAATAGAACCAAGGATAGTCTTGTCTGAAGTGACACTTCCCCTGCAGCCTCTAAACTTGACCCATCTCAGGCAGTACATGACTCTTCGCTGCTCATTTTGATATAATTTTGGAGATTTTTTTTAATAGGTAAATGGCTAAGATTTTACATAAAATAGGGAATTCTAGATTTCAAACCTACCTGATGGGGGTAGTAGTTTAGTGGGGTCAAATCTGGTGACCAAGTCCATTTAACTTGGCTGCAAACAGAGATTGGTGTAAGCTTACCCGGTAAAAGGGGTGTTCTTTAATTTGGGAAGCCCCTCCTGCACCAAGTCGCTTTTTAGGATCCTTGCAGAGCAGTTTCTGGAGGAGATCCCGTGCTTCTAAACTTGAAGACGAGGGATACGTCGGTTCCATCTTTAGAATCCGCCTGCATTGACAAAAAATGTTTAGTTTTAAATCCTAAAATTAAAAGAGGGCTCCATCCCCACTACACTCCCAGTATTCTCAGGTAGGGTATGAAATATACTTTCTAGAATGTAGATGCTTCCTAAAAAAGCACACAGCACCATTTCTATCTATCTATTGGTCTGATATTGCAGCCAGCCCCCCTAAAACAATAGAGGTGAGCAGCAGTGACGGCCCATCACAGTACACTCTACACCAAGGAGCAGGAGGAATTTTTTTTTTACTACTTTATTTTAATTACAGGACAGTAACATTCACAGGTCACAGATAGAATAACAGCGTTATCTTTACAATCTGGATTCTAATCTGATGTCCGCATGAAAAGCTCAGGGCTCAGTGTATGTATCACGTGCACATGACTTCTGACTGATGTAAGATTTGGGCCTACAGTGTTCTCCCCCGATGTTGTTTTATGTAATCTGGAGTCCACCCAATGTGTTTTGTATTAAACCACTCGCTATGCACAATTTTTTCCATTAAGCAGGAAGAATTTTAATCAATAAGTTACAAGGAAGCTCAGCACTTCAGGCCTCTGTAACATGCCGCCTGCCGATAGGAAACTATAAACAAACAGCTTGGCTCCTCCTGCTGTATAATGTGCTGCCTGCAGAAAGAACACTATGTACAATCTGAACGACTTCTCCTGCTCTATAACATGCTGCAAGCAGATAGGACACTATGTACAATCTGATCAGCTACTCCTGCTCTATAACATGCTGCCTGCAAACAGGACACTGAGGCACATTTACTTACCAGGTCGGCGGAGTTCACCCATTGTGCAATGTCCGACGACTCACAAAGATCGTGCACTCGATATCCTGCATGTGTCGCTTCCCTGCTCAGGTTCGCAGGAGTTCACCTTCTTCTTCCCGATGTATGCAAGTGCATTGGTTGTGACACAATTTGAATATTAAATGGCGCGCTCAGTCCGAATCAGTCGAATCGTCCGATGGCCGTCCCCCCAGATTTCTGTCGCATGAAAGCCGCCCAAATCTGATCGCATGCGACACAATCCCCTGCTAAATAGCTGTCACAGCGGCGCAAATCCCGAAAATGTCTCAAATCTGACTAAAGTGCGTTCCGCGGACCCTTAGTAAATAAGCCCCACTATGTACAATCGGGTCAGCTTCTCCTGCACTATAACATGCTGCCTGCAGATAGGACACTATAGACAATCTGCTCAGCTCTTCCTGCTCTATAACAGGCCGCCTGCAGACAGGACAATATGTACAATCAGATCTGCTTCTCCTGCTCTATAACATACCACCTGTAGATAGGACACTATGTTTAATCTTATTAGCTATTTCTATTCTATAACATGCTGCCTGCAGATCGGACACTACATACAATCTGCTCATTAAATACTTCATTGCGACATAATTCAGAGGCGAACTACTAAGCCTCACGAAAGGTCATAAACCGTGAATGAGCCGGATCTGATGAATGGAGCAGAGATATCGCCTGTTATTGTTACAGGGAGAATTTTTAGATTTTCATAGCATATTATGGATTGTTAACCATCGTCAATAATTGCAGATGCAGAGCTACTCGATGCACGCGAACGGCTACTATATGAAGGAAACAGAATTTTGATGGTACGGGTGATATGATAATCTGGTGTAGATGCTTCTGTATGCCGTTTAATTGATAATGCTCACATGCTCCATTAAAGGGAATGTATCACCAATTCTATTTGACTCTATCAGATAAGACAATATATCACTTTTTTATGTATCACTGTTCTGCGTTTAAGTGTTGCGTAGTTGAGTCTTAATTCTGGAGCATTGTTGCACTTGAATTATCACAAGCTACAACCATCTGTGATGAGAAGAGTTCCTGCCTCTTATTAATCACTTTACTTTAGGTGCAATTTAGGCACAATGGTAGATTCGGGCTCTTACATGTGATCCTCCTACAAGCTCCTCTCTGATTCTCTCCCACATCCCCGATTATATATTTTTGCTTAAACACAAATAATCCTTTAATAGTAATGATAACTATGGGTCAGTGTTATCTATATAGAGGTCATTGTACAGGGAGGGGGAGGAGATAAGCTGTGACATCATCTATTGTCAGTAGTGATGTAATGATGGGTCAGTGTTATCTACATAGAGGTCATTGTACAGGGAGGAGGAGGAGATAAGCTGTGACATCATCTATTGTCAGTAGTGATGTAATGATGTGTCAGTGTTATCTATATAGAGCTTGAGTCTTTTACAGGGAGGGAGAGAGGCGAGATTAAGCTGTGTGTGGACATCATTCATGTCAGAGTGATGTATGAGGGTAGTGTTATCTATATAGAGGTCATTGTACAGGGAGGGGGAGGAGATAAGCGTGACATCATCTATGTCAGTAGTGATGTAATGATGGGGTCAGTGTATCTAATAGAGGTCATTGTACAGGGAGGGGGAGGGGAGATAAGCTGTGACATCATCTATTGTCAGTAGTGATGTAATGATGGGTCAGTGTTATCATATAGAGGTCATGTACAGGGAGGGGGAGGAGAAGCTGTGACATCATATGTCAGTAGTGATGTAATGATGGGTCAGTGTTATCTATATAGAGGTCATTGTACAGGGAGGGGGAGGAGAAAGCTGTGACATCATACTATTGTCAGTAGTGATGTAATGATGGGTCAGTGTTATCTTATAGAGGTCATTGTACAGGAGGGGGAGGATAAGCTTGACCTCATCTATGTTCAGTAGTGATGTAATGATGGGTCAGTGTTTATCATATAGAGGTCATTGTACAGGAGGGGGAGAAGCTAACTGTGACATCATCTATTGTCAGTAGTGATGTAATGATGGGTCAGTGTTATCTATATAGAGGTCATTGTACAGGGAAGGAGGGAGGAGATAAGCTGTGACATCATTATTGTCAGTAGTGATGTAAGGATGGTCAGTGTTATCTATATAGAGGTCATTGTACAGGAGGGGGAGGAGATAAGCTGTGACATATCTATTGTCGTAGTGATGAATGATGGGTCAGTGTTATCTATATAGAGGTCATTGGACAGGGAGGGGGAGGAGATAAGCTGTGACATCATTATTGTCAGTAGTGATGTAATGATGGGTCAGTGTATCTAATAGAGGTCATTGTACAGGGAGGAGGGGAGATAAGCTGTGACATCATCTATGTCAGTAGTGATGTAATGATGGGTCAGTGTTATCTATATGAGGTGCATTGTACAGGGAGGGGGAGGAGATAAGCTGTGACATCATTATTGTCAGTAGTAGTGATGTAATGATGGGTCAAGGTGTATCTATATAGAGTCATTGTACAGGGAGGGGGAGGAGATAAGCTGTGACATCATCTATGTCAGTAGTGATGTAATGAGGGTCAGTGTATCTAATAGAGGTCATTTACAGGGGGGGGAGAGATAAGCTGTGACATCATCTATTGTCAGTAGTGATGTATGATGGGTCAGTGTTATCTCATAGAGGTCATTGGACAGGAGGATGGAGGAGAGAGATAAGCTGTGACATCATCTCATTGTCAGTAGTGATGTAATGAGGGTCAGTGTTATCTATATAGAGGTCATTGTACAGGGGAGGGGGAGGAGATAAGCTGTGACATCATCTATGTCAGTAGTGATGTAATGCATGGGTTCAGTGTTATCTATATAGAGTCTTGTACAGGAGGGGGAGGAGATAAGCTGTGACATCATCATTGTCAGTAGTGATGTAATGATGGGTCAGTGTGATCGTATAGAGGTCATTGTACAGGAGGGGGAGAAGAATAGCTTGCATCATCCTATTGTCAGTAGTGATGTAATGATGGGTCAGTGTTATCTATATATAGAGGTCATTGTACAGGGAGGGGGAGGAGATAAGCTGTGACATCATCTATTGTCAGTAGTGATGTAATGATGGGTCATGTTTATCTAATAGAGGTCATTGTACAGGGAGGGGGAGGAGATACTGGACATCATCTATTGTCAGTAGTATGTAATGATGGGTCAGTGTTATCTATATAGAGGTCATTGTACAGGGAGGGGAGAGATAAGCTGTGACATCATCTATTGTCAGTAGTGATGTAATGATGGGTCAGTGTTATCGATCTAAGAGGTCATTGTACAAAGGGAGGGGAGGAGATAAGCTGTGACATCATCTATTGTCAGTAGTGAGTTAATGATGGGTCAGTGTATCTACATATAGGTCATGTAACAGGGAGGGGGAGAGATAAGCTGTTGACATCATCTATTGTCGTAGTGATGTAATGATGGGTCATGTGTTATCTATATAGAGGTCATTGTACGGAGGGGGGGGAGATAAGCGTGACATCATCTTGTCAGTAGTGATGTAATGATGGTCAGTGGTATCTATATATCGAGGTCACTGAGAGGGAGGAGGAGGAGATAAGCTGTGACATCATCTATTGTCAGTAGTGATGTAATGATGGGTCAGTATTATCTATATAGAGGTCATTGTACAGGGAGGGGGAGGAGATAAGCTGTGACATCATCTATTGTCAGTAGTATGTTAATGATGGGTCAGTGGTATCTAATAGTAGGTCATTGTACAGGGAGGGGGAGAGATAAGCTTGACATCATCTATTGTCAGTAGTGATGTAATGATGGGTCAGTGTTATCTATATAGAGGTCATTGTACAGGAGGGGGGAGGAGATAAGGCGGTGACATCATCTTGTCAGTAGTGATGTAATGATGGTCAGTGTATCTATATAGAGGTCATGTACAGGGAGGGGAGGAGATAAGCTGTGACATCATCTATTGTCAGTAGGATGTAATGATGGTCAGTGTTATCTATATAGAGGTCATTGTACAGGAGGGGGAGGAGATAAGCTGTGACATCATCCTAATTGTCAGTAGTGATGTAATGATGGGTCAGTGTTATCTATATATAGAGGTCATTGTACAGGGAGGGGGAGGAGATAAGCTGTGACATCATCTATTGTCAGTAGTGATGTAATGATGGGTGTGTCTTTTATTCTGCTGTGGACTTTATATTGTTCATTAATACGCAGGAAAAATTATGATATCACAGGGCAGGGATAATGCACCCAGTGGCGTCATGGTGCAGGGATAATGTGCCCACATATAGTACAGTTTATTTTGCCATATTTTTCAGCTTAAAAAAAACTATTTACATTTACACACATACAAGATTACTATATGAAATACAACTCTTCTATACTATAATATATACAACATAACTCCATAAACTACATCACTACTGACAATAGATGATGTCACAGCTTATTCTCTCCCCCTCCTCCTGTACAATGACCTACATAGATAAACACGACCCATCATTACATCACTACTGACAATAGATGATGTCACAGCTATCTCTCCTCTCCTGTACAATGACCTTATATAGATAACACGACCCATCATTAAACACTCATGACAATAGATGATGTCACAGCTTATCTTCTCCCCCTCCTCTGTACAATGACCTCTATATAGATAACACTGACCCATCATTACATCACTACTGACAATAGATGATGTCATAGCTTATCTCCTCCCCCCTCCCTGTACAATGAACCTCTATATAGATAACACTGAACCATCATTACATCCACTACTGACAATAGATGATGTCACAGCTTATCTCCTCCCCTCCCTCGTACAGTGACCTCTATATAGATACACTGACCCATCATTACATCACTACTGACAAATGATGTCACCAGCTTATCTCCTCCCCTCCTCCTGTACAATGACCTCTATATAGATAACATGACCCATCATTACATCACTACTGACAATAGATGATGTCACCAGCTTATCTTCTCTCCCCTCCCTGTTACAATGACCTTATGTAGATACACTGACCCATCATTACATCACTACTGACATAGATGATGTCACAGCTTATCTCTCCCCTCCCTGTACAATGACCTCTAATGATAACACTGACCCATCATTACATCACTACTGACAATAGATGATGTCAAGCTTATCTCCTCCCCCTCCCTGTACAATGACCTCTATATAGATAAACACTGACCCATCATTACATACTACTGACAATAGAGATGATGTCACAGATATCTCCTCCTCCTCCCTGTACAAGACCTCTATGTAGATAACATGACCCATCATTACATCCCTATGACAATAGATGATGTGTCACAGCTTATCTCCTCCCCCTCCCTGTACAATGACCTCTATATAGATAACACTGACCCATCATTACATCACTACTGAAATAGATGATGTCACAGTCTATCTCCTCCCCCTCCTGTACAATGACCTCTATAGATACACATGACCTATCATTACATCACTACTGACAATAGATGATGTCACAGCTTACTCCTCCTCCTCCCTGTACAAGACCTCTATATAGATAACCACTGACCCATCATTACATCACTACTGACAATAGATGAGTCACAGCTTATCTTCTCCCCCTCCTCCCGTACAATGACCTCTATATAGAACACTGAACCATCATTACAATCACTACTGACAATAGATGATGTCATAGCTTATCTCTCCTCCCCCTCCTGTACAATGACCTCTATAAGATAACACACTGACCATCATTACATCACTACTGACATAGATGATGTCACAGATTTCTCCTCCCCTCCCTGTACAGTGAACTCTATATAGATAACACTGACCCATCATTACATCACTAACTGACCAAGAGTCACAGCTTATCTCCCCCCTCCTCCTGTACAATGACCTCTATATAGATAACACTGACCCATCATTACACGCACTACTACAATAGATGATGTCACAGCTTATCTTCTCCCCCTCCCGTACAATGACCTCTATGTAGATAACACTGACCCATCATTACACTCACTACTGACAATAGATGATGTACAGCTTATCTCCTCCCCCTCCCTGTACAATGAATCTATATAGATAACACTGAACAATCATTCATCACTACTGACAATAGATGATGTCACAGCTTATCTCCTCCCCTCCCTGTACAATGACCTCATATAGATAACACTGACCCATCATTACATACACTACTGACAATAGATGATGTCACAGCTTATCTCCTCCCCTCCCTGTACAATGACCTCTATGTAGATAACACTGACCCATCATTACATCACTACTGACAATAGATGATGTCACAGCTTATCTCCTCCCCCTCCCTGTACAATGACTCTATATAAATAACACTGACCCATCATTACATCACTACTGACAATATGATGGTCACAGCTTATCTCCTCCCCCTCCCTGTACAATGACCTCTATAGATAACACTGACCATCATTACATCACTACTGACAATAGATGATGTCACAGCTTATCTCCTTCCTCCCTGTACAATGACCTCTATGTAGATAACATGACCCATCATATACATACACTACTGACAATAGATGATGTCACAGCTTATCTCCTCCCCCTCCCTGTACAATGACCTCTATATAGATAACACTGACCATCATACATCACTACTGACAATAGATGATGTCACAGAGTATCTCCTCCTCCTCCCTGACAATGACCTCTATGTAGATAACACTGACCCATCATTACATCACTACTGACAATAGATGATGTCACAGCTTATCTCCTCCCCTCCCTGTACAATGACCTCTATGTAGATAACACTGACCCATCATTACATCACTACTGACAATAGATGATGTCAGCTTATCTCCTCCCCCTCCCCTGTAAAATGACCATTTATAGATAACACTGACCCATCATTACCTCACTACTGACAATAGATGATGGCACAGCTTATCTCCTCCCCCTCCTCCTGTACAATGACCTCTATATAGATAACACTGACCCATCATTACATCACTACTGACAATAGATGATGTCACAGCTTATCTCCTCCCCTCCCTGTACAATGACCTCTATATAGATACCACTGACCCATCATTACATCACTACTGACAATAGATGGTGTCACAGCTTATCTCCTCCCCCTCCCTGTACAATGACCTCTATATAGATAACACATCTGACCCATCATTACATCACTAATAAAGCACTGATTTGGCCTTATACTTACCGTATGTACTCCGGTATAAGCCGAGTTTTTCAGCACAAAAAAAAAACTCATCTTATACTCGAGTAAAAAAAAAAATCAAAACTCACATTTCCGGCGGCCTCCGCAAGTCTTCTGTGCGATCCAGCGGCGGCAGGTCTGTGCAGTGTCACATTCTCTGACGTCAGCCGCTGCAATGATATTGTGTGTGCCAGCAGCCCGCACACACGCTTGATGTTAGCGGTGGCGGCTGACAGAGCTGTGCGCCGAACGGACCTGCTGCACAGTAGACCCGCGGGGCCCCCCGTAAAAGTGAGGTTTTTTTTTTTTTTTTTTAATGTTTTTTTTTTAAATTGCATAATTAAAAAGGTTTATGTAACGCTGCTGGTTTCAGCTCTCGTCTTCTTGGTGACACTCATGTTCTTTTGTATCCTCACAGATTATGTTAGCGGTGGGGAACTTTTCACTCACCTCTATCAGCGGGATAACTTCTCTGAAGATGCAGTGCGGTTTTATTCCGGAGAAGTTATTCTGGCTCTTGAGCACTTACACAAGGTAAGAGAGATCTAGAACAGGAATCTACCATTAAAATCCATCAGGCAGGGACACTTACTCATAGATCCAGAACGTGACTGTGGTAATCTTCTTATATTTGTTATCTATGACCTCTTTTATTCTAAAAAGCAACTTTTACAATTTTGCTAATAAGACCGAAGTGCTCTGGGGCGTGTTACCAGTGCCCCTCCACATTGTAGCTTCACAGGCTGTTACACTGTGCGGGAACACATTCCAATTGGAAAAGCTCTTGCATAGTGTAATGGCCTGTGAAGGTACACCATGTAGGGGATCTGGTAACACTCCCAGAGCTCTTCTGGCTCATTAGCATAATATTAAAAGTTGATTTTTAGAAGGAAGGAGGTTAGGATAGAACAGTGACAGTGCTTGTATCTATGATTTAGTGCCCCTGGCTTGATTTTTGATGGCAGATTTAAAGGGTTTTCCCATAAAATATTTTTACCTGCCAATCCTGGTCAGTCCCTGCAGTCAGATCCCCTGTGATTTAGATATTTTTCCCCTATCGTGTTGAAAACCCCTTTCATTTTTTTAGTTATGGTATGAAGAGAGATCAGCAAAGATACACATGCACCTATTCATTCGGGATTTTCTTTCTCCAGCTGGGAATTGTATATCGTGACATCAAGCTGGAGAACATCTTGCTGGACAGCGATGGTCATGTGGTCCTGACCGATTTTGGCCTAAGCAAGGAGTTTGTTGCTGAGGAGGTGAGAGACTGTTGTCTTGTACGTTGTCGTTGTCATCTCTTGTCCTATTTCTCTTCACTTTCTACATCTGTTACATAGTGTGAGCGCACGTATTCCTTCTGTGGCACAACTGAATACATGGCACCAGAAATAATCCGAGGGCAAGGGGGTCATGGCAAGGTGAGTAATCATTTTCTTCGTAAGTTTTGATGTTCTGATGGCATCGCTATAATTGGAACTGGAGTCATAAGACATAGTGTCCTTGTCATTGCAGTCTGTGGACTGGTGGAGTCTGGGAATCCTCATTTATGAACTGCTGACAGGAGCATCTCCATTCACACTGGAAGGGGAAAAGAACTCACAAAGTGAGGTGTCCAGGTGAGACGCGAAAACACCTGGGTGAAAGGAGAAGTATGTTTTGACTTATATAACATGTTATAGAGCAGTAGGAGATGAGCAGATTGTATATAGTGTCCTACCTGCAGGCAGCATGTTATAGAGCAGGAGAAGCTGAGCGGATTGTACATGGTGTCATCTGCAGGCAGCATGTTAAAGAGCAGGAGGAGCTGAGCAGATTGTATGTAGTGTCCGATCTGCAGGCAGCATGTTATAGAGCAGGAGAAGCTGAGCGGATTGTACATAGTGTCATCTGCAGGCAGCATGTTAAGAGCAGAGAGCTGAGCAGATTGTATGTAGGTCCGATTGCAGCAGCATGTTATAGAATAGCAATAGCTAATCAGATTAACATAGTGTCCTATCTACAGGTGGATGTTATAGAGGCAGGGAAGCAGATCTGATTGTACATATTGTCCTGTCTGTCAGGCGGCCTGTTATAGAGCAGGAAGAGCTGAGCAGTTGTCCATAATGTCCTATCTGCAGGCAGCATGTTATAGTGACAGAGAAGCTGACCCGATGTACAAGTGGGGCTTATTTACTAAGGGTCCAGCGGAACGCACTTTAGTCAGATTTGAGACATTTTCGGGATTTGCGCCGATGTGACAGCTATTTAGCAGGGGATTGTGTGCATGCGATCAGATTTGGGCGGCTTTCATGCGACAAGAAATCTGGGGGGGACGGCATCGCGATTCGACTGATTCGACTGAGCGGCCATTTAATATTCAATTGTGTCACAACCAATGCACTTCATAATCGGGAAGAAGAAGGTGAACTCTGCGAACCTGAGCAGGGAAGCGACACAGCATGATATCGAGTGCACGATCTTTGTGAGTCGTCGACATTGCACAATGGGTGAACTCTCGCCGACCTGGTAAGTAAATGTGCTCAGTGTCCTGTTTGCAGGCAGCATGTTATAGAGGCAGGAGTAGCTGATCAGATTGTACATAGTGTCCTATCTGTTGCAGACATGTTATAGAGCAGGAGAAGTCGTCAGATTGTACATAGTGTTCTTCTGGCAGCAGCAATTATACGAGGAGGAGCCAAGCTGTTTGTTATAGTTTCCTATCGGCATGGCGGCATGTTACGAGGCGCTGAAGTGATGAGCTCCTTGTAACTATTGATTAAAATTCTTCTGCTTAATGGAAAAAATTGTGGCATAGCATAGTGGTTTAATACAAAACAAATTGGGTGGACTCCAATACATAAAACAACATCGGGGGAGAACACTGTAGGCCAAATCTTACATCAGTCAGAAGTCATGTGCACGTGATACATACACTGAGCCTTGAGCTTTCATGCGGACATCAGATTAGAATCAGATTGTAAAGATAACGCTGTTATTCTATCTGTGTGACCTGTGAATGTTACTGTCCTGTAATTAAAATAAAGTAGTAAAAAATAAATTCCTCTGCTCCTTGGTGTAGCAGTGTACTGTGATGGGCCGTCACTGCTGCTCACCTCTATGTTTTAGGGGGGGGGCTGGCTGCAATATCAGACAATAGATAGATAGAAATGGTGCTGTGTTGCTTTTTTAGGAAGCATCTACATTCTAGAAAGTATATTTCATACCCTACCTGAGAATACTGGGAGTGTAGTGGGGATGGAGCCCTCTTTAATTTAGGATTTAAAAACTAAACATTTTTGTCAATGCAGGCGGATTCGAAAGATGGAACCGACGTATCCCTGTCTTCAAGTTTAGAAGAACGGGATCTCCTCCAGAACTGCTCTGCAAGGATCCTAAAAAGCGACTGGTGCAGGGGGGCTTCCCAAATTAAAGAACACCCCTTTTACCGGGTAAGCTTACACCAATCTCTGTTTGCAGCCAAGTTAAATGGTTGGTCACCAGAATTTCACCCACTAAACTTCTACCCATCAGGTAGGTTTAGAAGTCCCTATTTATGTAACATCTTAGCCATTACTATTTAAAAAATCTCCAAAATATATCAAAAATGAGCAGCGAAGAGTCATGTACTGCCTGATGGGTCAGAGTTTAGAGGCTGCAGGGGAAGTGTCACTTCAGACAAGACTATCCTTGTTCTATTGTACACCAGATACATGAAAAATCTCACATCAGACTTGTGGTTCTGTGATGTACGGACACGTTAAAGACCTAGCCGGGAATTGTATCTTATCTATTTTCAGCTTAGAGTTTCCAACTATGTATTTAACTCCTGTATTACCAATTCAATCTCCCGAACATAGCCTGTTGGTTATCTGAAAGATGAGATTTTTTACTCTAATAACACAGAAGCATGTTTCTAGGTCCGTATAGAACGAAGATAGGGGAGGCTAAGGAAGGAATTCTCTTGCCGACATCTATGGTAAACATGACCTGTCTCTGCTTCATTTTCATGTGACCTTGGAGGAGGTTATTTATAGTAAAGTGGTGAGGTTTCACAAAAAAGAGGAAATTTTAATTCAGTTTAATGACTAGTTTATGAATGCGGGTAAAATCTGGTGACCGGTTTCTTTTTAAATTTCGATTCAAGGATCGTCTAATATACATCTTGTTTAATAATTCCTCCCTATTGCAGGGTCTGGAATGGGACTTGCTGTCTCAGCGTAAAGTCACCCTCCGTTCCGTTCCATCGATTCGCAGTGAGACAGACGTCAGAATTTTTCTGATGAATTTACGAGTCTTGATCCAGTGTACTCTCTGCTGGCCACGCCACCTTCTGGAGCTCGAATATTCCAGGTTTGATTCTATTTCCTTTAATTTATATATATATATATATATATATATATATTGATATATTCGGGGGTTTTTGAGCTGCTGATTCATGCTGTGCACTGAGGAAGCTGTGCACTGTTATATACATATATACACAGGTGTATGTTATGGTGCAAATCCTCCATTCTTTAGTGTGTCAGGTCAGATGTCGGGCCCCCTGACATTACGGGCCCCATGGCCGTTGCTATTGCTGCTACCACTATAGTTACCGCCCCTGACTCTACGCTTGTCTATGCTACACACAGAACACCCTACATTTAATTTCTTCTCTTCCATTAAAAGGTATATTTTAATCTTCTAGTAGATGTTATCAACCACACTCATCCTGAATATTTCATGAGTGACTCTCTAAGTGAATGAGGTAACTGCTTTATGCATGTGTAAGAATGTATCCAGGCATTAAAGCTGCACTGAACCCAGATATAAACTATCCCGTGGATAGGCCTAACTTTAGTTAGATGGAAAACCCCTTTAATCTGTCCAGTGGCTGACACCTCCTGTTCTGTAGAGATCACTGCTAAGAGGTCATCTTTTATCATCACAAGCAGGATCGCGTCACACTTGTATATAGAGATCAAAGTGTGCCACTGGCTATAGATGAGGAACACAGCTCACATGTCTACCTTCCTGCACCAAGACCTCCACGCAGGGCATGCCCACAACTTTCACTATCCAAAGAAACCAAATGGTTCTTTGGCGACCAGATTCCAGATTGCTGTTCACAGCATCTGGGACTAGATGTTGCATAATTAGAATAAAAATTCACTTTTAACTAAGATAATCTACCAATGGGATATGGGTTTTGGGCTAAAGACGCTTTACTGGTGGGTCTGTGCTTCTGATCCTGTACATATCGTGGCACAAAACCGTTGCCTTTGAATATCATCTAAAGTGATTTTTTTTTTGACAAATGAAGCTCAGGCTTTACCTCACGTCATAGCTTACATTGGCGGCTGCTGCTGAATTATAATTAGCCACACCTCCTCTTTTGCTGGCCTCCTCCCCTCCTCGCAGGTCGGTGACGTTACCCGGCTCTTGCGCTTCTCGCGCATGTGCATTATATACTACACTAATGCGGCTGGCTGTTCCAGGTTCTCGCGCAGCCGCTGTAAGGAACAGCCGGACACATGAGTGTAGTATATAATGCACATGCATGAGAAGAGACGGGTGCGTCGCCTAACCACAATATGTACAGATCAGAAAGAACGAGCCCACCAGTAGTGCCTTTAGCTAAAAAAAACAACAAACTCCTAGATAGTGACCGAGTTGGATTAGATCTCAGATTATTGACCACGTTAACGAATTAGCGTAGAGGGACTGGTCTGAGCTAGTAGTAGGTGGAGTTAATTAAGATTTTTAGTATTGTTTTTGTAATTCGATAGTAGATAGATTTCTTTTTTATTAATCCTGTACCTGTCCTCAGTTCTCTCATACTATTCATCATTCTCTGATTTATTATTTTATTGTTTTGACTCAGGGCTATTCCTTTGTGGCGACTTCTCGTCCTCTTGGGGTAACGCATAGCGGACATGCCGCACCTCCTCTGCTGAAAACCTTGTCAGCCCTACGCTGGCTCTGAGTGCAGCTATGAAGGTAAAGTTTTTGCTGTTTCCTTATCCGTGTGCAAAATTGAAAACGTTCAATGAAAATCTATGTGCGGTAGGACTCGGGTAGAAAAAAACCAATGCATTGTACCTCACTCCTCTTATTCAAGACAGTGCCTCTCCATTTGGCATGCCCCCGACTTTGGAAGTACTGTGGGTCATGGGACCCGCCTATCCCATATGTGGCCTCCTTGGACATGGGACATCACTTCCATTACCAGGGGACTTCACTTTCTGTGTTGTCCCTGGTCTGAGGAAGCAACTGATTCGGATGAAGTGAATCCAAACGGAAGTAGTGGAACAGCGATGGTAATTGGAAAGTCACGAGCGCGCGTTTGGCTCGTAAAGATATCTGAACCATTATATCCCTCCACTGTCAGAGAGAGGAGGTGCTGGAGGAGCAGGAAGTGTTATGATCTGATGTGACAATAGAAACTTTATCCATACACACCCCTACCTTGCTCCGGCTCCTCCTCTTTGAGTGGAGAGGATTATTAAATGGTCAGATATCTTTTACCGATAACTTAGCACTTGTAGGGGCTTAGAAAGAAAACTCAGGGGACTTATTTAAGGGTCTGCCGACGATATCGTTCTGACTTTCCTGGCTTGTAACAGGTATTTAAGAGGGGATGTGTGTCGAACGCAATCGGATTCTGGCCGCAGTTGCGCTGCTTTCATGCGACAGAATCGGAGGAGGGCGGGCCATAGACGATTCTGATGATCGGAGAGCACAGGAATTTAACTATAAATTGTGATGCAAGATCAAGCACTTACATACACCGGGAAGAAAAAAGTGAAAATCTTGTCGGACCGAGCGGTGGTAAGAGACACAAAGGATATCGGGCGCACGTTCTTAGTGAATTGCCGGCACAGTGCATTTACACGGACAATGCACTTTCTTGTAACTTTTCCGGGACGGGTAAATAAATGTGCACCAGTGTCCCTGACTGTGTAGCAGCCCCCAGCGGCGGGATGTCATACTCCAATGTGTGCGGTGGTGAAGGGTCTTTATAAAAGTGAACCTATATCCCGTTTCACCATAGGCTTTATTTTATATCTCTTCTCTTTGGTTCTTCCTAGGACTCTCCATTCTTTCAGCAATACGAAGATGATCTACAAGAGTCGGACTTGGATCTGGCAGCTTTTCAGTGTGTAGAAGTGTGATATCGACAGAGCAAGAAGGAGTATGCCGTGAAAATCCTAGTAAGAGGTCAGCGAGCATTCATTTCTTTAGTAAATGAAATGTAAAGTTCTAAGCACAATGCTTTATCTTAGATGAAATTCAAACAAATGTTATTTTCCTGTCATGAGAATATATCCGAAGATCATATTTTGACAGGATAAGGTTTGCATTGAGAAAACCCTTTAAGAGAACCCGTCATGCAAAATAACCCCCTAATCTAAATATATATTTTCATAACTGCCATTAGAGGCATTGCCTCTATCCCTTCATGGACCTGTGCCTGTAAACCAAGCAATGAGTCCTAAAGCTGTATGCAAAGGACCTGAGAGATGTTCAATGAGTCATTTCATATTCAAGCTGTCCAGCTTATTTATGAGTGGGAGGTTAGCCATACCCCCAGTGCTTGAAGACGGCCTGTATAATGGTGTGGGGTGGGTAAAGGCTGCTCCATGTGCTTGCTGGAGGCCTATACCATGCACCTGTGTGTGTGTATAGGAGAGATACAGCAGCTCAGGGAGCCATGTTGTAGCAGAACATTTCAGGTACTTTTGTAGCTGATGTCTGTGTCTCTGTGAATTAGGAGGGAAGCAGTCAGCAGAATAAAGCACAGACACAGCAATGCTTTATATAAATTACACACAGAAGATGAGCAGGGGGAGGAGAGGGAGGGGTAACAGGGGTGACATCACTGCCTCTGACCCCATGACCAGCCTCATTAACATGATAAAAAAATAGATGATTTACAATGAATAATGTATGAAATTAACTAGATAAGGCTGGGATGGATCCTTGTGAGCTGCTCCAACAGGTAGTAGTGACAGGGACCTGATGACAGGTGTCCGTTAAGTGGAAGTTTTCTGATTAGTTTCACTATACATGTTGCATTAAATCTTTAACATATTATTATCTTCTCCTAAAACGTTGGGCCCATTTTCCTTTTTAATAGGATGGAAGTGAACACTCAACGGGAAGTAGCGGTCTGAAGTTAGTCAGGGCACCCAACATTGTGAATCTCATGATGTCTTCATGACCAGGTCTGCCATTTTTTTTTTTCTTCAAACAGTGGTCATTCTTTTCCTACTTCCTCTGTCTTTCAGGTTTGTAACTAAGAGAGGCAGGCCCCATAGGGACTTCTGAATGAGGCCCCACTTAACCCTATAAAATAATACTACAGGTATATATACATCAACATACATACACTACAGTACACATTACATATGCATATACATTTAGAGCAGTGCACATCACAAAACACACACATGGAATTACACTGAATACCCAGATCCGGGGGCCCTAGACACTGTGGGCCCTTTGCAGCTGTATGGGCTTACCCTGTAGTACGCCCCTGGTGTCTTGTAATAGCTTGTGAATGGTAAAGCAGCAACATAATGTTATAAAATTGCAATTGATGAAATGTATAAATGATTGATTTCAGGTATGTTGGTGGGATTGGGGAAGAGTCATGGCCAAATGATGTACAAATACTTGAAAGGAACATAATTACCATTAAAAATGCTATTCAATTACTGGTAGAATAACTGAGCAACTTTGTACATAGTATCTGTGTGCAGGCAGCATGAATATAGAGCAGGAGGAGCTGAGCAGATTGGACATAGTGTCCTATGTTATATCTGACTCAGCTTCCCTGCTCTATAAACATTGCTCTGCAGATAGGACGCTATGTAGAATCTGCTCAGCTCCTGCTGCTCTATGACATCCTGCTTGTTATACTGCAGTTTTCATGTTCTTGTTGGACCCGGGGTTGAGTTTTTTGTAATATGAAGCTAACTGTTATCAATACTTATAGGCAAAAATGGAAACAAATTAAAAAACAATGTCTATTTTGATCTGATGCCAAGGCAAAAAGGGAAATATCAGTTTTATGTCTACCAGGAAGTGTGTCAGAATTTTCATTACTTAGCGAGGACTTGGAAAGCGCCCCATTTCTTGAAAAACAATACAAATAGTATAGGTTTAAAGTTCTCACCTTCCTACCCCCCCCCCCATTGTGTAAAATTATGTTGCATCCCACAACCCCGCCAATCGGCCATAAAATTAGGTAGGTGTGCAGTCCACATTTAGGTCCAGGTCACACTTGGTGGCAGCTCCGTATATGCAAGGGTTGGATATTGATAAGCGCAACACTGTCTCAGCCACTATAGAATGGTGGCGCCATAACTGACATTGTCAACAGATGTGGTGTTCAGTGGGGGAATAGGCCATCAATATTAACTGACAGAATAACCCTTAATTTGTAGTAGCACTCGTATCTTGTGATGGAGCTCCTGGATGGCGGCGAGTGTTGGATCGGATCAAAAGCAGGCGCGCTTCAGTGAGGTAGAGGGAAAGTAGTCTCATGCGTAGTCTTGTGAGTGCGTCGCTCATATGCATGAGCGGAGTCGTGCACAGAGATCTTAAACCGGAGGTGAGGTTTAGCCCAGTCCAGGCCAACGTGTTGTCCTCCATTCTAGAACTCGGAATCCATGACAGTGTGTTTATCACCTATAAACTCCTATACTTACCAGAATCTCCTCCTTCATCTCCTGGGGAAGACGCCGTCCAAAGTGATAGATTTTGGTTGCCAGACTCCGTCCACCAGGGTCCCGACCCTTGCACACCCCTTGCTTACGCTGCACTACGCCGCCCCAGAGTGCTTTCTCGGCAGGGCTATGATGAGTTCTGTGACTTATGGAGAGCTCGGGGTAATCATGTAAGTGTGGATGACCTCCACTTGGCTGCGGCTCGTTATTATGTGTAATTATATCGCCATTGAATCCTGCTTGTTGCATTACCAGATAATTTCAGAGCTTTTTGTGAAGACAATGTGGAGAAAACCTACATGTTCCTCAATGACTCAATTTCCAAGGAGTCATCACATGAACACTACCCAAAAACCATCTGCCAATAGCTCAGCGCTGACTGCTACACAAGCTGTTGTCAAGAACATGTTTCTTCATTAACATGCACAGTCAGGGGTAGGGTATGCTTCTGGGTACTATTTTGGGAATCAATATGTAATGTGGCCAAAATAGTTTAACCACTTGGCAACGCACCACATAAATATACCGGACGTGAAGAACTTGGTGGTGCAGTTATTTAAAGAGACATTCTGGGTTTATTGATCCACTGTACCCCCCCCCCCCCCAACTTTTGGCATGGTGAAAGTTTTTCAGTTCACAAGGTCTCTTCCTAGAAAATGCCCTATTGCTGTGCCCCCCCCACGCTATATAATGCCCTTTTGTTTAGTATCCATATAAATGCCCTGCTTTCTGTAGCCCTTGCACTTACAATGTGCCCCCTTTTTATATCTTGCCTTTGATTTTTATGCACCTCTTCTTAATGCACCCCATTTTTATACCCTACCCCCTCATCTATATGCTCCCCTCTTCCTACTTGCCTATTTCCTGGAGCAGTCCCCTCTTTTTTTATCTTTTTGCTGCTGCTGTATGCGGCTCTGAACTTGGCATCCACCAGCACACGCAGCAGAGAAAACATGGTGGTGCAGGGCTCCTTGCCATTTGCATTTGACTTTATTAGGTCAGTGAATGCAGAAACGAATTTGAAGGGCGTTCAATCTTTACCTTATGTTTCTTGTGAAGGTGAGTAAGTTTAGGTGGCAGGATTTAGTTAATTTACAAATTAATCTATTAAAGTTCTTGCCCCACTTTCTTGATAAGTCCATATAACCTGTGATTGGTGGGATGGCTACCAGGACACAAGCGCAATACTGCATGTGGCTGAGCTGGATTCTCTTGAATGGGACTGAGATAATGACACAGGACCTAAGGGATATGACATCACTAGGGTGATAGAATCATAAGGGATACAGCCTTAGTCTTACTGGTATGTAATCCCTAGGTTCTCTCACACAAGGGACTGGTCAGTCTTTCCACAGCAAATTGTTACAAATCTGTTGAGTCTTGCGTAGGATATCCACGCGAGTGACATAATTAGACGGACAAATGTTTCACCATTATGCGCCCCAGAGTCGGCACACCAAGACCCGTCTGCAAATCTATTAGAGAGGACGGCACTTTGAACCCTGTAATCGTAGGGAGGGATTACGGGATTTAGTTACTTGATGACATTAAAGGCTTTTTATAGTTTCAGTGTTTTATACACGAGATAAGGAGATGAGAAGTATCAGATATACAAAACAACACAAAACATGATTTTCTGCCATTTCTATAGGATGGCGTCGCTGACTATCGGGGGGCGGGGGGGGGATTGGTAGGGTCTGGTTTGCGTGCGAGGGTAGTGAGGGCAGAATTATCTTGAGGTAATTGTCTTTCTACCTTTCGGCAGACACAATGCTGTGCGGCCAGGTCCCTTCCAGGGGGAGAGGGGAAGGATCTCCTCGAGTGTGCAGCCGACCATTATCCAAAGATCAAGGAGGGGACTGCATGATGCCAGGGAGAAAGCTGGGATCTGTGAGTGATTGAAGCAAAGGAGCATGGTGAAAGGTGAGGAGGGCTTTTATTTGAAGAACTGGTATTTGTATACCAGTCACTGGATAGATTATAGGCTAGGTAGGGAGGGGTTCTGACTGCTGAGGACCCCCAGTGATTCAGGAAACAATGGATCGAAAATTCCCAGTATGAGTAATGGAGTATTGGGGATTCAACGGCACCAAGAGCTTTATCCACAAACAAGGATTTGAAGGAGGTTTCCCATAGAGCCATCGAAGAGTTTGTATGTTTGTCCGTGTTTGCGTGGGTTTTCCTCGGGTCTCCAGTTTCCTCACAGTCAAAACATCTGGTAGTTGATTAGATTGTGAGCCCCATGGGACAGGGACCCAATTGGCAAAATTCTGTTGCAGTGCTGCGTAAATCTTGGTGTCACTATATAAATTAAGGAATTATTATTAAATTTTATTATTAATTATTTTGGGACTATTTATGAGAGATGGATGACATCTATCTCCTGAAAAAGGGCTACCACCTTTCCTGCAGGAGGGACAAAACAAAGAGTTTAATGAAGTTGAAGAATAAAAACGTTCCATTCATGTCTTATAGAGCAACGGAAAATAGCAGAGATATACACCAAGTTCTCTATTAACTTGAATGGGAAGTGCCTGCCAAATCTGTTATCTTAGAAGGGAGTCAGGCAACCAACAACCCCTATCTCCCCCCCCCCCAACCACGCCCGAGTGAAGGTAGTGCCGCTCCCGCAACAGATTTTTTGTTTTAAATGCAGCGGTTTTTCCGAATCCGTCGGGTTTTCGTTCAGCCACGCCTGGCCCCCCCGATTTCCGTTTTGCAGTGCATGCCAGCGCGCATGTTGCCACAATCCGATCGACGTGTTTGCGCCAAAATCCCAGGGGAAATCAAAAAAAATTAAAAATAATAAAAAACAATAAAAGGAGAAATTTAAAAAAAAAAATTGGTTTGCGGACGCAAATCAGGAAATATAGGGGGGTAAACACGTCGGGAGGAAAACGGGGGGGGAAAACGCGAATCGGGCTTAGTAAATGACCCCCAATAGCTCCCGTATTTCCTACGCCTACAACAGAAGGAATTAGATTGTATGAAAAAGAGACGATTCTCGCGTCTCTCCGTAGATAAAAATAAGTGAGGTTCTAGTGTCAAAATCATAGTCCGCGCAGGTGCCCCCCCTCCTTCCAGATTCGTAGCCACAGGCTTGCAAGACAGACATTTAGACCATGGCCACTCTGGATAAGGTAAAATATGACTTTATGGGCAGATTACTTAAACGTCCCGTTCGCGCTCAGCCGCAGTGCGTGTCCAACGGAGGATAGAGGATTCGGGTCTGCTGCGATTCACTAGACGTGCGTTCAATTTCTCCCATGTGTGCTTCCCCCGCTTGAGTGTCCGCCGAGTTCACCTTCTTCTTCCCGGTTGCATGTGAGTGCTTGATCTTGCGACACAGTTTGCTTTTTAAAATTCCCACGGTTTGTCCGAAATCAAAGGGTGTCCGGACGGCGAACGACCCCATCGATTTGTGTGCATGCAAGTCGGCGCGATGCGATGCTATCCGATCACAGGCCGCCAAAAACCCTAGTAAATGTGCCCCTAAAATTTCCAAATTTTTGATAAGGGATAATTCAACTAATGTCATGTTTTAACCCTCCCTATCCAGAACAATCTGAGAAACACACATATCTCTGATCGCCTATATTTTATGAGGAGGTTTTTTTTTATTTACAAACTTCAAGTGAACAATGAACATTTGAATCCTTTTTACCTATTGTGGTACCAAACAATTAAACACCGTGACCAAGAACATGTCCTAAGCTATGAACACAAAGAAACACACCACACGTTCCTGAATAAAGTTTTTATTATACCCCATCCTCCCATTATTTATCCTTGTTATGGCGTTGTGATTCAAATTCTTATTGAAGCGCGGAGGCTTCCGTTAGTGTGCGGTAATGCAATGGCGCACTCTAAATGTGACTTTTATATCTAATAAGCTTGGGTTATGGATATATAGTTATATTGGGTGACCACATTGTTGTAAGGAGGCATATAATGATAGATCTGTGTGACGGTCTGCAAGCTCCTGAACAAATAGTTGGGACGTCCCTGTGGGGTTTGTTTTGTAACGTTCCCGTGCTGCATAATTTGGTGGAATATACACATGTAGGGGTCCTGTATGATCTCCTCCATTCCTGCTGTTTAGTTTAAAGCGGTTTACGGCAAAGTCCATGAGTGTGGTAGTGGGTATGAATTAAAAATTATTTGTATTAATATATAACAACTTTGAATTTGACAGAAAGGAGGCTTCTTGATTGTGTGTAAATATTTAAATCTTAAACACCTTGGGGATTGCAACCAGCCGGCACACCAGTTGTTTGTAACACCCGGGTCAGAGTGAGCTCTGATCGCGGGTGCTTAACCCATTAAATGCCGCAGTCAGCGCGACCACGGCATCTAACATGCCTCTAGGGTGTTCTTGGTCCCCCATGATAGCCCCCCCCCGAAACCGTTTTCGGGGGGGCAACGATCTTGCTATAGAACTCTGGGGTCCGATCAGGTCCCCAGCACGCCTGCAAGAACTGAGGTAAGATGGGTCTGTGACATCATCTTACTGCAGAGTGCCAGCCATGCAAGTGCAAAGGTGACATGATAATACCCTTGCAATACTCAGTATTGCACAGTATAGCGGATGAACAAGCAAGAGATGATTGCTTGTTCATGGGCCATGGTTGGCAACGTGAAAAAAGTAAAAAAAAAAAAAAAAAAAAATGTATTTCAATAAAAAATAAAGAAAGCAAATCAAATAAAAATGCCCAAAAGGACCCCAAAACACATTAAAGGAGACTAAACCCAAATAAATTCTAAATGAAACCCAACCAACATTTAAATAGTATCACCTCGTCCGTAACAACCCGTAGTAGAATAATTAGAATAATAATAATATTACTTGGAAACCCTACGCTAAAAGTAAATTAAAAAAAAAAAAAAAACTGTTTTATAAACCCTCCAAAAATTATGATTTTTTTCTTGTCTATTCAATCCCACAAAAAAATGCTTATAAAACGTTGATCAAAACAACATATGGTACTCCAGAATGAGTTACTGGTGCAAAGTCCAACATTGTGCTGCAAAAAAACAAGCCATAAACCAGCTCCCGTAGCCAGAAAAGGAACAAAAGTTATGCCACTTGGAAGATGGCAATACAAATATGATCGAATGTTTTTCCCACATTTATTGGACAAATTTAGTAAATGTAAGAAAAAACTATTATTATTATTATATTTCATTAGTCAAATTTGGTTTTTGACTTGGTTGTCTATGTTCAATTCCATTTTTGTTTATCTGAGAGTCTATGTATGTGTGTATTTGTTTGATTTATTTATTTTTTTCCTGTGTTGTTTTATAATATTTTTTTTTTTTTTGCTGTATTTGTCACAAAGTTCTTTTTTGGAGGGACACATGTACCTAACCACATTTAAGGAGTGCGCCGGTAAAAAAATATACGTGCTGGTTATGGAAAGGGATAAGGGCTGAGCCCTCTCAATAGCCGGGTATAAGCTGCAATATGCGCACAGACTGACTCTGGTAGCACCCTATCCCGTCCGATCGCGAAGTCAAAAGCCGCGGGACGCTTCAAAAAGAGGCGGTGCGAAGTCATTCTAGAACTGATTAAATATAATATTAAAGTAAAATCATAAACAATTGGGGTATGTCGCGTCAAAAATACCCGATCTATCAATATATATTAACGGTTTGCACTGCCATTTAAACACGTAACGGAAAATAGCGCCCAAAGTCGAAATGGCCAAACTTTTATTTGCATTGGAAAAAACATGAATAACGTGAGTGATCAAACAGTGGTCATACAGTTCGAAAAATGATAGCATGAAGAACTTTATCAAAAATTTAGCAAAAAAATGACACCCCCCCACAGCTCGTTACACCGAAAGTATGAAAAAGTTATTAGCACCATTTGTAATGTATGAAAAAATTAATAACAACCGTAGAAATTTGTTATCCACGTGATTGTACCGACCCAACGAATAAAGTACAGGCAGTTCCCCCCCGGGGTACGTACAAGATAGGGTCCGGAAGAGGTGGTTTGTTATTAAGTTGAATTGTTATGAAGCGAAACTGATTTATTTTATAATTGTAGATCCAGACAAAAAAAAATTTTGGCCTTGTGACAATTGGAGTTTTAAACATTTTTTGTGTGTAAGGGGACCAAGGATGATCAATAAAACTTCATTACAGACACCTTACAGCTGATCATGCAGTCTGGGACTTAGTAAAGCATTCGAGAGCTTTACCACGAGGTCAGAGGGGTCTGTAAACTATGGGTTGTCTGTAAGTCGGGTGGTCCTTAAAGTAGGGGACCGCCTGTAGACGAGTCATTTGGGGAGGCAAAGTTTGAAAGCCGTAAATTCCAAGCCCACAAGTAACGTCGTTTTTTTTCACCATTTCACCTCCTTGAAATTTCCACCTTCAAAGTGCACGGCAAGGAATATTCAATACCATCACTATTAGGTGCAATTTGTTAAGCAGACGAAAACCAAACCTCACACCGCTTCTTTACGTGTAAAATAAAAAAAGTTATAGATTTTTGAAGGTGGGGAGGTGAAAATGGAAATGAAAAAAACAAAAATGGGCTAGGTCGTTACGGGGGTAAGTAGGCCAAACTTCAGGAACTTGGAACAAAAAGGGCAGCTGAAAACACTATGAACATGGCCCCAAGAGTGGATACTCGTTTGAAGTTTATGTAGCAATCATATCTTGTATTCTACAGCAATCATTCATATATTTCTTGTATCAAAAGACCGCAAGTGTGTGTTTTCTAGGCTAGGAAAACTAGAAAGAAAACGGTTATTGTTCTTCAACTTTTATTGATTCTGAAAACGTTACATCCTTGTCCATATGGGAAAGGCCCTCGGTCACACGGCGGAGGTCTTATTGTTTCATTCACATTAGGGGGCAATAAAATGAGAGAAGAGGAGAGTTTTGCAGCCTAAAAACGCCTTTGACCACTTAGGCTTTTTTGTTTACTCGAACGCCAATATATACTAATACATACTACCTCTGATTGCTGCAATGAAAAAAATAACATCTTAGTATGTGTTGCCCGGGGTTTGCAATGCGACGGTTGCTACAATGCTTCATACAGCAAATCTAACCTCTTTATCAGGTCCTGATAGGTAATGAGCAATGTATGGAGTGTGTTGGTTTCATGCCGGCTAAGCCCTCCGTACAGACTGGGATGCATGTATCACCAGCAAACAACTGGTTGACGGATCAAAGCTGGTGGTAAGTGTAGGAAGCTGCCCCAACAACCCAATCAAATGAGCTTTTATTTCGTACCACCATGTTGGTTGGCCAAAAGACCTATATCCCGATACATTAAATTTTCATAAGACTTATTTTTCTGTTGGTTTTATATATAATTTTGAGAAATCAAGTAAATACAAGCTTTAGACTTTTTCACATAGAAAAATATAAAGGTATGGATGATCATTCTAGAAAATTAAAACCGATCTTTAAGGAATAAACACCTGATGCAAAAACCAAAGGAAAAAGAAACCGGATTCCGTTCAGGAGGAAGGAACACCCTGAGCACAGTGATGGGCACCTTTTGAGCTTGGCGAATGGTGAATAGTGAAGTGAGCGTTACATGATCCTACCTAGTATAAGGTGGAGTTTGGCATCAGTCTGGAAGGCATAATGAAGGGTCACAAGGAAGGGACTCTCTCGGACATGTTCTAGAACTGTGCGCTCTGTCCGCGTGTGTTCTGCGGTTTTCTCCTTCTGAACCAGGGCTGCCTTGCGCAGAACCTTCATCGCATAAAGACGCTTTGCATCAGGACCGGTGACTTTGCGGACAAGAAAAACTTTCCCATAAGCTGCAAGAAATAAGACAGGTGTTTGTTGCTGCCTATTGAGAGCATGACATGGCTATGCACGTCTGACCCAAATATAACAAAAATACCGGAGGACAGGATATTCCACATGGAATCAGTGCAGAAAATCCGCAAGTGATCAAAGTTACTGGGGCAGATTTACTTACCCGATCCTGTCGTGATCCCACAGTGCGTTGTCCGACGAGGATTCGGGTGTGCCGCGATTTACTAAGCTTCAGCGCTTCCAACTTCCGTCGGAGTTCACTTGCTTCTTCCCGGTGCTTGTAAGTGCGTGTCATGCGACACATTTCTAATTGCTAAATCCCATGCATTGTCATAATCCGTCGAGTTGTCCGACGTCCCACCCCCCCCCCCCCCCCCCTTCTGTCGCGTGCAAGTCAGCGCCGATGCGACAAAATCGATAGCGTATCCAGGGGCAATTTGGCGCAAAACGGAAATCGTCAGGAAACCCGGCAAAAATGTGTCTGACGAACCCGTAGTAAATGATCTCCACTGTGTGCACACATTAGAGAAATCGGGACTTATTTACTAAGGGTCCGCGGATTGCACTTTCGTTGGATTTTCGAAGTTTCCAGGATTTGCTCTGCTGGGACAGATATTTAACTGTGGATTGTGTCACACACGATCGAATTTTGTCCCAGCTGCGCTGCTTCCATGCGACAGAAATCGGGGGGCGTGCCGTGGGACGATCCGATCCGGACTGAGCGCGGGATTTAAGATTCAAATTGTGTCGCAAGACAATGCACTTACATGCACCAGGAAGAAGGTGAACTCCGGAGGTACTGAGCGGGAGAAGCGACAGATGTCGAATATCGGGCGCACAATCTTCCTGAATCGCAGCACAGTGCATTACACACGGACAATGCACTTTCGGGGATCGCGACAGGACATGTAAGTAAATGGGCCCATCCTCTATGGAATCTGTAGCTCAAAATTTGGGTCAAAGCTACATGCAGTAAATTTTTTGTGTAAATTAGTTACTTGAGAGATGAATCTGCATAGAAATTTTCAGTGTATTCATAGCCAGATTTATCTGCAGGTTGGGGGCCGACTTTTCAGCACTCAAAGCGAAACTAAACTTGACACTTTGTAAAACAATCTATTAAAGAAATCTGTTTCTGTGTCATCATTTTTCCCTGCCTTTCTTTCTTATTTGGTAGGGGTCTGACTGTTGCCCCCCCCCCCATAGATCACTGGACCAAAGCAATCCAGAGAATTTAAGTTAAATCCTCACTAGTAAAATCCTGCTGCTCCATTATATAGTATGGGATTGTCGGAAACTCTCCGGATTGCTACGAGTCCATTCCAGTGGTCTTAGGGATCAGAACCTCACAAATCAGTCTATCTTTATGCTGTGTACAGGTCTTCAGATACACTGATCATTACAGGAGAAAGAAGCAGAACCAATCACTGAAAAGCATCTTTATTACAAAGTATATTACGAAGTTCAGTTCTTATTAAAAAAAAAATCAATCATTATTTATATGGCGACAACATTCTAACAAAATAATACTCATACTTATAACATAATACATTATAGAGTAATAACAGAAAAAAGTAGCCAAGTTCAAATGACTATATCTTCTACAGTCAGTTTTTTTGCATATACATCTCCCCATTCCTGACTGTCAATTTAACAGTTGATATATCCAGATCTGTGGCACCTAGAAGAAAAATTCTGGTGCAATACTAAAAGGGGAGGTTCTCCTTTTTAATATGACACCAGAACTGTGCTCTGTTCAGAACATATAGCTGTTCGAAGTGTCCCCCCCCCAACAGCTGAAGACAGAACAGAGAAGCAGCTGCTGGGAGACAGAGCTGACAGTTTGCAGCAGTACACGCACCCTCTGCACCAGTAGCCTAACATGTGGAATACTGATGGACTGACACATCAAATTCTTAACATATTTTGTTAAAGGTTTAATTAACTTCACTACTAAGAAACTTCATTGGAAAGAATTACAGAAAAAAAACAATTTTTTTGTCTTTTATCTGCTAATTCTATAAACAACAAATTATAAAACTATCCCAATACGTCAAAGTTTCACATGGCAAATAAGAGATCGCCATTTAACCCTTTAACGACCAGACCTTAACCTAAAAATTCTTAACTTTTTTTTTATTTACAAATGCTGTACAGAGCTGTATGAGGACTTCTTTTCCCCGAGTAACAAATTGTACTTCCCAATGTCAGGACTTTTTATTCCATTCCGTGCCCCGGAAGATGAAAAATAAAGTTCCAAATGCGTTGAAATTGACGGAAAAAAAAAAAAAAAAAAAAAATGTACGCCATTCACTTGTGGGCCCTGTTTTAAGACTTTCATTTTGCGCTCTAATGCTTATGGATAAAAATTTGATCCTTTTGTACAAAAGTCTTTTAACTTTTTCGTAGTTTGGTGTTGTGGTCTGTGCAAGGTGTTATTTTTTGGGTTATTATTTTGGGGACTGTATGACCTTTTGACCACTTTTTATTCAAATTATTAGGAAATGTGAAATGGCACAAAAGTGGCGTTTCGGACCTCTGGCCACTACTTCCGTCATGGGGTCCACCGACAGAAATAACAGTTTTTTCATAGATCAGGCATTTTGGGATTAGATAATAGATAAAATGTTTATGATTTTGTTAATTTTTAAATCAGCTATAAGTAAAGTGGGGTATTTAAACTTTTATGCTTTTATACATTTTTGCACTTTATTTTTACATTTTTTATAGTATTTGTAGGCCCCTCCCCCTATACTTTAACCCTAGGGCAGTGGTGTTGAACCTATGGCACTGGTGCCAGAGGTGGCACTCAAAAACTCTCTATGGGCACGCGCGCCATCACCCGAGCACAGAGTTCGGCAGACAGGACTTAAGGCCTCTTGTAGTCCCAGGCAGCCCAGGAGCCTCGAAGGAGCTACAATGATAATTCCAAAATGTCTTCTCCTTCTTTCTTCTGTCCTATGGTGTTATTACAATTTAAACCTGTGACAGAGCAGGGAGTCATAAGTTACTGCTTAAATTGCTGCATCGCACTTCGCTAAAAATATGTGGGTTTTGGTTGTAGTTTGGGCACTCGAAGTCTACAAGGTTTGCCATCACTGCCCTAGGTAGGGGATCTGATTGCTCCTATCATATACTGCAACACTACAGTATTGCAGTATAAGACAATATTTATGCAGATCTGTCACAGTGGGCAACCAGCAACAGATCGCCACCCCATGATGACATCGCGAGGAGGGGGCAAGAATACGGCCCAAGATCAGTGCTGACAAACATCCGGATCAGCTAACATCATGTGTGTTTTAAGAGAACTCAGCCCGTAAGCCTTCTTCATATACCTCCAACTGCATCAGGACGTGACGTGCCAATGGGTTAAAGAAGAAAGAACAAAACTGCAGAATTTGACCTGGACATTCAGTTACCAATATCCATTGACCATGAAAGTGTTAAGTCTTACCTCCGGTGCCCAGAATTTTAAGCAGTTCAAAGTCTTGCATTCCAACTTTGTCTTCATGGCCTGTCAGATTCACTGTAGGAAAAAATAAATAAATAAAATAAAAGAAAGATCTAATTTATACATGAAAATACTTAAAGGGGTTTTCCCATGAGGGATAGGGCCTAACTTGCTGAACTGTGGGGGGTCTTAGTACCGACGGACCCCTCGTTTTAGCGATTTGTGGCACCGAGACCCCCACTGATCATCGATCTCATCCCGTGGATAGGGCCTAACTTACCTTTGTGGGAAAACCGCTTTAAAAGCATCAAAAGTTTATCCTAAATCTACCAAGAGATTAACAGGGTACTGGTATTTTGTGCAAAACAGCATATATACAGCTCCTGCAACAGAGCCCTGTACTCCACCATGACCAGTGTGGACATGTAAATGAGTGTCTAATAAAATCCCAAGTCAAGAAACAATCTGAGAGCAGTCATGAATCAGCCTGTATCTAAGTCTCCTCTACTCCACACTTATCCTGCTCTCTACCCACTACCTGTCACATGGAAAGGAGGAGGCTGGTGCAGAAGAGAAGAAGAATGCAAGGAGGAGACACAGGCAACTGCTGACCCTCCCCCAGGACTCACCACACTGCTGGCAGAGAGCCAGGTAATGTGAAAGAAAGTTTTATAAAGTACTGCAACTATTTAGAATGCTGACAAAGGTATTTTTTAAAATCAGCATAGCATATGCTTTTGGAAACTGTCACCAGATAAAAATGACATTCCTGATGACAGGTTCGCTTTAATGAAGTACATTATAAAGTTTACTATTGTCACCTGTTCTGATAAATAATTATTTATAGGGCGGCTTTCTGCAGTTCAAGAAAGAAAACAAATAAAAGCTTCTCAAGTTCCAGTTACATGGCCCTGAGCTATATACTCATGCCTGATTAAATCCAACCATCAACAACATCCTTTATTTTTTTTCCTGGCTGCTTTATGTCCATGCGGTACTTATGTTTCCAATATATTTTTAGAATATAGATTACCAGTGATCCATGATAAAAGTAACATGACATTATTTGCTTCCCCCCCTATGGAGACTTATATTTTGTGAGATGAGTTGACGTTTCCATTTGCAACATAGTAGGGCACATTTACTAAGGGTCCGCAAACCGCATTTCCGTCGAGTTTCCCGGCGATTTCAGTTTTGCGCCGCATTTAACGGGATGTGTTGCAATTGCGTCGTCTTTCTCGCGACACAAATCGGGGAGCAGGCCGTAGGATGATCTGACAGATTCGGACAAACCGTGGGATTTAACTTTAAAATTGTGTCGCATATAATGCACCTACATGCACCAGGAAGAAGAAGGTGAACTCCGGCGGACCTGAGCGGGGAAGCGACACATGCAGGATATCAGGCGCACGATCTTAGTGAATCGCGGCAGATGTGCATTCTCGTCGGGGATCGCGCAGGGACAGGTAAGTAAATGTGCCCCAGTGAGTCACTGTTCCTCATCATGGACTATTAGATCATTTTTATCATGTCTTTTATTTTAAAAAATTCATCACCTGTGTTTAAAAAGGCGAACATTTATAGATTCTTACGGATTCTGTTATGTTAATTATGCAGTTTTTTTTTTTTAACTTTATGCTCGTTTTGCCAATAAACCATTCTAGAAGAGAAAAAAAATATTCCTTTATTGTTATATTTTTTAAATTTTCACTTAAGTGGATAAATTAATTTTACGCTTACACTTATGTACAGCTATTTGTTTCCAGGCTAACATACTACAAGGAAAGCAAACCCAGTGTAGCCTGCCCCAGCAGTCAGACTGTCATCCATCTACTTCCTATTGCCAAATATATGTGAATAAGAAGGGACAGATGGAAAAACATGGAGTATCAGACTCTGTAGTCTAAAGCTGCCGACATACTGTTGTTCAGCTGTTACCTACTGCTTGCCATAGAATAGATATGTTACAGATAGAAGGGTCTGTTTGTAGTCTGTTACCATAGAGACACACAGGTCTGCAATGAAGCCATGGAAGCACAGGTTAATTTAAATGCTGACGATCTGCAAAGTTCCTTCATTTTTCGTTCTAGGTTATTTGTGCAAGACAAGACAAGTTGTCAATGAATGGAGGTAATTCCGGATTGTTACTGTCAGGACTGAGTATCCTGCTAAGATTACTCCAAGAGCACAGCAGACAATCGTAACAGGAGTAAGAAACCAGAGGTAACAGCAAAAGATCAGCAGTGACATTCTGGAGCGAGTACGGTATCTCTTCTTCAAACACGTTCAGCTTTAATCATGTTTTCGGAGACAAAATCATCCCGATATACACCACTAGCATTATAATGAGAAACTCAATTTTAAGGGTCTGTAACAGGTTTGATTGATAAGGGTGGAACCATTACAAAAAACTGCAAGTCCCCCCCATTGTGTAAAATAACAGACACCAATTCAGTGCCAAACAGGTCCACCAACCCCCCTTGGGCCCAGACTCTAAGCTTATATTGGAGAGACAACATCATTTGGAGTCTAGAAGGGGAATGAAGAAGAACGTGCCCTAGTATATTTTTGTCTGGTGGGCACAGAAACGTCAGTCCGGCCCTGTGCCCAAAATAACACATATACGAAAATGGGGTTCCTGCAGTAGTATTTTGTATGGGATTATTAATGAAATCTGGGACAGAGGCTCCTAAAATAACAGTGCAAATCCACCTTTCCTGTGAAATCTATGAAAATGATAAGTACATAAATTAACCTTGTCAAAAAAATAAAATAAGCAATGACCATTCCTTCTGTTGTGAAAATGTATTAAAACAATTATCTATACATTTTTAGAATTGTCACATCCATACTGACATAATACCTGATTAAACATGTTTCCATGTATTCCAGCTTTCTAAACAATCATATAACATACATGTAATATAACACCTGAAATTACAACCTGTCCTGCAAAAAACAAGTCCCCAGCTACAAACACAATGTGGAATGTGAAAAATGAGTCAAGGAAAAAAAACACAAAAACAAATATGCAGGATCTCATAGGGCCAAAAGTTCTAAAAGTTCTTCAATTGTGATCGGATTTACATGTTCCCTATCACAGCAAAATGATCATCTTGAATTATTGCCTACAGTAGGTCCAAGAAACTTTGATCCATCGTCACATTCAGTGGGATCTAGTGGTTACCTGTCAAGTTTTTTTCCCCCTAATAAAGCCATAACTCTATTAGGCCTCATGCTACCCATCCCGTACCACTTCAGCACCACTTCAGCACTAAGCCACATTCACTTTAATGGGCAATACGGCCACCCATTTGAATGGCCATATTGCTCACCGTAGCACATGCTCTATCTTTAGCTGTATGTATGGCCCGGCTGCATGGTTCCCTATGGAGAGGGGAGGGGTGAGGAGTGCTCACCAAACCCCTTCTTTAGCTGGCACTATGCTATGCCTAGGTCCCGGCCTGTACATAGCATCAGTTTATCTGCATGATGCCTTTGTCTGTTAATCAAGCTGTATAGGAGCTTGCTTTTTGTGGGATGAGTCAGCCTTTTGTTGGTATTCTGTAGAGTACACAAGTTTTTTGATAACTGTTTAATTCCTTTTTTTAATTAAGAAAATAGAGGTCATTATTATCTGTAACATACACCTTGTACTTATAGTATAAGAATAATATATAGACCCTGCACATCACTGCGGTCTGTATATACTTTACATTAGTGGTTTATCCGATGATCCCCATATCTTTTTGTTCCTTGTTGGTTTCCTAGACCAATGAGGTATATAGGAATGTATCTTTATTAGAAGATTGTGTACTGTATGATACTTGATAGGACGGATAGGGTCCTTGCTGACAGCAGCGATGCATCATGAGTGAAAATACCACTTCTTAACATATTATTATCCGGGTTTTGTGCATTGTATATTAGTCTGTGTGTTGTCTTTGTGTTTCCATTTTATCCCTACGGGAAGCTTTTTTGATTTACTAATAAAGTTTATTGAATTTTTGATAACTATATATGGTATTTTGACTATTTACTCATATTCAATAGGGGTGTTTGTTTTAGGAAGGGAGGTGGTGTGTTCTGCCCTACGACCACCCCCACATATTGTTTGGTGTATATATATATATATATATATATATATATATATATATATAGTGGACTTTCTAATTACAGCCCAATGCAATTTTGAAGCTTTAGAATTTTAGATATTTGGCCACTTCTCACTAGCCTATGGCAGCCAGGATTCCAAGACCGGTGTGGTTTTCTCTGGATACAGTAACCCCCCTATCCATAGGTTATTTCTGGTATTTCAACCGAGCCCCATCACTGCAATGGAGCTGACCTACAATAACAGACTGACAAGTGTTGAGCGATTTGTCCCCCTTGTCCGTGTGCAAGTTCTTAGTTTATTATTTTTCTGTAGGAGGAAGGGGGGGGGGGGGGGGGGTTTAATAATACTGGGGGGTTGTAATAAACGCATCATGTTCCTAAGGGAACTTCTGATTAGGACACGTCCACCATCTGTAAACTGATAGTAGATGTCCTGTAAAGGCTTCTCTTATTAGAGGCTACCTTTCCTATAATTATCCCAGACTGCACTTGTAGCACCTCCACCTAAAAAAAGAGACTAAAGAGAAGCCGAATGTTCGGGGAAGGGGAGGTGTGAAATCCCATACATTATTCCTATAAGGTTACTGAGAGAAGTACAGTAGTTCTTCACTTACTCCTGGCAAACAGACTATGGCTTCTATGTAAAACCTCCGTTACCTTTCTACATCACTTCCTGATTTTCTGACACATTGATACAAAGTTATTAAACCAAACAACAAATTGTACAGACAATAGAAACAATATGAGTGTCACATCCTGGATAGAACTAGCACTAGGATTATGGAAGCAATGTCTACACTTGAGGGTCAGCAAACTACAATTCCCAGCATGCACTCTTGTTCAGTGCCATGAATGTAAATGATGCATGCTGGAATTTGTAGTTCATTGTACCTGTAGGGAGCAAATGTCAACAGGCAGAGCGATCGGCTTCTGGTATTGTGCTCTATGGGGTCCGGGTGTCAGACACTCAGATATTGATGGCATATCCTGTGGTGAGGCCATCAAAAGACTGGCTTCAGTGCCTAAACATGACCGAACATAGTGCAGAAGATGACCCTCTGTGCATCATAGTGATATGTGATACAAGGAGTCCCTCCTTCCCAGCAGAGGTTGGGATGCTGTGTATCATAGTAGTTTTTGTGATACAAGGAGTTCCTGCTTCCCAGCACAGTATGGGATGCTGTGCATTATTGTGATATATGATACAAGGGGTTCCTGCTTCCCCGCAGAGGACAGAACTCAGTGCATCATAGTGATGTGTGATACAAAGAGTTCCTGTTTTGCAGAAGAGGACAGGAATCCGTGCATCATAGTGATATGTGATACAAGGAGTTCCTGCTTCCCAGCACAGTATGGGATGCTGTGCATCATAGTGATATGTGATACAAGGAGTTCCTGCTTCCCAGCACAGTATGGGATGCTGTGCATCATGTGAATGTGATACAGGAGTTCCTGCTTCCCAGCACAGTATGGGATGCTGTGCATCATAGTGATATGTGATACAAGGAGTTCCTGCTTCCCAGCACAGTATGGGATGCTGTGCATCATAGTGATATGTGATACAAGGAGTTCCTGCTTCCCAGCACAGTATGGGATGCTGTGTGCATCATAGTGTGATTGTGATACAAGGATGTTCCTGCTTCCCAGCACAGTATGGGATGCTGTGCATCATAGTGATATGTGATACAAGGAGTTCCGATTTCCCAGCAGAGGACAGGACTCTGTGCATCATAGTGATACATGATACAAGGGGTCCCTGCTTCCCTGGAAAAAAGATGCACCAGCAAATTGTCGTCACGATTAGTGCTTGGTGCTTCTTTTCTGCCGGTAAGCTGGGAGTCTATGCATGAAATCCAGCCAGCGGCGGTCTGTTTCATGAACCAAACACGGTCGTGTGGTGCTGGATTGAGACTAGGGCTGCACGGCAAATTTTCCTGCAACACACATCAAGTGTCTAAAGACGCCCTTCATCACAAATAATGAAAGAGAAAGGGGTCACATTGCAAACCAGAACTATTAATGACCCAATACACATTCACATCTCATATATTTAAACGCTACCAGTTCCATAGGTAGGAAAAAAAAAAAAAAAAAAATCAGACAGGTCCAATAAGAACAACCTATAACCACAAACACAAGTTATATATGTACACACAAATAAATACACAAAGCTGTATACATGCGCACAATATAAACAAACATCGCTACATGTGTATACACAAACAAAGCAACATACATACACTCAATCTCTACATAGACATAAATACATTTACCTTAACAAACATATACACACATATAGACCTAAACACAGGCATAATTATATAATCACATATTGCACTGTATGTATAGCTCCACACACACACACACACAAAACAAAAACACCTACACAAACATATACATATATACACATACATATAACCCTACAGACAGGTATACACACACACATACATACATACATACATAAGCTGCAGACATGTAAACACACACATACATACACACAGGTACACACACACACATGCATACATACATAAGCACAAATACATACACATAAGCCTTCAGATATGTAAACACACACATACATGACTTGTGCAGTGTGTGACATGTGGCAGCTGTGTCCCCTGTGGTTATGCTATGCCTTTTTCTGTTATCACGTGTATCTTGCTTTTTGGGATGAGCCCGTCACACACTGGGGTTTGTATTCGTAAGTACCGTTGTTCTGATCTATATTTAGTTGTCCTCTCTTTAATCAGACAAAAGAGTCTTTTATGATCGGACCAAATAACACACCTAGCAACCTATTTGGATCACTGCTAGATTATATATATTATAGAACCGCTCACATCCACTCGCCTTCCTGTCTATCCTTTTACAATTGTGGTTTACTCGACTCTGGTCCCATTAATCACCTCTTTTTGTTCCTTGTTTGGTTCCTCAACCAATGATGGTATATCAGGAATGTATCTTTTTCGATTGTGTACTGTATGAAACTTGATAGGACGTAGGTCCTTGCTGCCCGCATCGTACTTCTCTGATAGCCTACCCTTCTACATTCCTTTTGTTCTTCTCTTGTCATTGGTCTTGTTTGATGTCTATTATCGTGTGTTGTCTTTTGTGTTTCCTTTTATCCTACGAAGCGTTTTTTGATTTACTAATAAGTTTATTGTTTTTGATAACTATTTTATTGTTTCTCATCTCTATATTCATAGGGGTGTTTGTTTTGGAAGGGTTGGTGTGTTTCTGCCCTACGACCCCCCCCCCCACATTTTTTTGGTTTATATATAAATCTATATTATATATATATGTTATATATATATGTTGACTTTCTAATTACAGAGCCCAATGCAATTTTGAAGCTTTAGAATTTTAGATTATTTGGCCACTTCTCACTAGCCTATGGCAGCCAGGATTCCAAGACCGGTGTGGTTTTCTCTGGATACAGTACCCCCCTATCCATAGGTTATTTCTGGTATTTCACCCGGCCCCATCATCTGCAATGGAGCTGACCTACAATAACAGACTGACAAGTGTTGAGCGATTTTCCCCCTTGTCCGTGTCAAGTTTCTTAGTTTATTATTTTTCTGTAGGAGGAAGGGGGGGGGGGGGGGGGGTTTAATAATGATGGAGGTTGTAATAAACGCATCATGTTCCTAAGGGAACTTCTGATTAGACGACGTCCACCATCTGTAAACTGATAGTAGATGTCCTGTAAAGGCTTCTCTTATTAGAGGCTACCTTTCCTATAATTCCCTGCACTTGTACCCCTCCACCTAAAAAAGAGACTAAAGAGAAGCCGATGTTCGGGGAAGGGGAGGTGTGAAATCCCATACATTATTCCTATAAGGTTACTGAGAGAAGTACAGTAGTTCTTCACTTACTCCTGGCAAACAGACTATGGCTTCTATGTAAAACCTCCGTTACCTTTCTACATCACTTCCTGATTTTCTGACACATTGATACAAAGTTATTAAACCAAACAACAAATTGTACAGACAATAAAACAATATGAGTGTCACATCCTGGATAGAACTAGCACTAGATTATGGGAAGCAATGTCTACACTTGAGGGTCAGCAAACTACAATTCCCAGCATGCACTCTTGTTCAGTGCCATGAATGTAAATGATGCATGCTGGAATTTGTAGTTCATTGTACCTGTGAGCAAATGTCAACAGGCAGAGCGATCGGCTTCTGGTATTGTGCTCTATGGGGTCCGGGTCAGCACCTCAGATATGATGGCATATCCTGTGGTGAGGCCATCAAAAGACTGGCTTCAGTGCCTAAACATGACGAACAAGTGCAGAAGATGACCCTCTGTGCATCATAGTGATATGTGATACAAGGAGTCCCTCCTCCCAGCAGAGTTGGGATGCTGTGTTATCATAGTAGTTTTTGTGATACAAGGAGTTCCTGCTTCCCAGCACAGTATGGGATGCTGTGCATTATTGTGATTATGATACAAGGGGTTCCTGCTTCCCGCAAAGGACAGAACTCAGTGCATCAAGTGATGTGTGATACAAAGAGTTCCTGTTTTGCAGAGAGGACAGAATCCGTGCATCATAGTGATATGTGATACAAGGAGTTCCTGCTTCCCCACAGTATGGGATGCTGTGCATCATAGTGATTTGATACCAGGAGTTCCTGCTTCCCAGCACATTATGGGATGCTGTGCATCATAGTGATATGTATACAGGAGTTCCTGCTTCCCAGCACAGTATGGATGCTGTTGCATCATATTGATATGTGATACAAGGAGTTCCTGCTTCCCAGCACAGTATGGGATGCTGTGCATCATAGTGATATGTGATACAAGGAGTTCCTGCTTCCCAGCACAGTATGGGATGCTGTGCATCATAGTGATATGTGATACAAGGAGTTCCTGCTTCCCAGCACAGTATGGGATGCTGTGCATCATAGTGATATGTGCAAGGAGTTCCGATTTCCCAGCAGAGGACGGACTCTGTGCATCATAGTGATACATGATACAAGGGGTCCCTGCTTCCCTGGAAAAAAGATGCACCAGCAAATTGTCGTCACGATTAGTGCTTGGTGCTTTCTTTTCTGCTGCGCGGTAAGCTGGGAGTCTATGCATGAAATCCAGCCAGCGGCGGTCTGTTTCATGAACCAAACACGGTCGTGTGGTGCTGGATTGGACTAGGGCTGCACGGCAAATTTTCCTGCAACACACATCAATGTCTAAAGACGCCCTTCATCACAATAATGAAAGAGAAGGGTCACATTGCAAACCAGAACTATTAATGCCCCAATACACATCACATCTCAATATTTAAACGCTACCAGTTCCATAGGTAGGAAAAAAAAAAAAAAAAAATCAGACAGGTCCAATAAGAACAACCATAACCACAAACACAAGTTATATATGTACAACCAAATAATACACAAGCTGTATCCATCGCACAATATAAACAAACATCGCTACATGTGTATACACAAACAAAGCAACATACTACCTCAATCTCTACATAGACATAAATACATTTACCTAACAAACATATACACACTATAGACCTAAACACAGGCATAATTATATAATCACATATTGCACTGTATGTATGCTCCACACACCACACACACAAACAAAAACACCTACACAAACATATACATATATACACATACATATAACCCTACAGACAGGTATACACACACACATACATACATACATACATAAGCTGCAGACATTAAACACACATACATACACACACGTACACACCACACACATGCATACATACATAAGCACAAATACATACACATAAGCCTTCAGATATGTAAACACACACATACATGACTTGTGCAGTGTGTGACATGTGGCAGCTGTGTCCCCTGTGGTTACATAATGTGTGACATATACACATACAGCCTGTGCTCCGTGTTCCCGCTGTGGTAGGGGAGGCGGCCCCTCACCTTGTATGGCGGTGCCGGTGTCACACTGAGTAGTGGCCGGATCTGCCATGTCCGGCAGTGCTGGGCCCTGGAGTCCGGTTACGGGCCCCGGCTCCTGGCTCCGGTCCGGGCTATGAGGAAGAGCAGGGAGATGGGCCACTTCCTGTCGGGCTGCGCTGTCAGTGTAATGTGACTCTGTAGTGTAATGTGCTGCACTGGGTGTGGCGCCACCTCAGAGGGCGTGGCCTGCACTCTGACTGACGGGCGGGGTACGGCTGTCATGGCGGGAGACTGGATATATGTATATATATATATATGTATACAGCGGTGTACAGCCACTATACATACAGCTGTATCCACCTATAAGTCTATTTGTATGATATCTATATGCCTCATATCCAGCTTCTATCTATTTATCTACCTCCTGTCTAGCTAAGGCGCAGTTCACACTACAGTTTAAACCTCCGTTTCTCACCGCCCTTAAAGAAAGTGAAGAACGGAGGTTTTAACTCCCACTCGGCGTGGAGGTGACACAACAAGCCAGATTTCAGTGGTACAATCCCTGATTAATCTGGCCCATAGATAGAAGAAACAGAAAGACATGAGATATAGATTTATGATTTGTTATAGTAAATATTAAGAACAGACAGCAACAATGTGTTCAGGTATATTCAGTTTTTTATCAAGTTTTTTTTTCTTTTAAATACAAAGAAATAGTTGGAAATGTAGATAGTAGTGTGAACTGCGCCTCATATATTTATCTCTCTGTGTCTATCATCACATATATGTCTCTAGGGTTAACCCCTTACTGACTTGTGACAAAATAGTATGTCACATGTCGGCTGCGGGTGTATGGAGAGGGCTCATCAGCTGAGCCCTCTCTATACAAGGTAGGTGTTTGCTGCATATTGCAGCTAACACCCACAATCGGTGCTAGCACAGATAGCGGGTGTTAACCTTTCAATCTAGGCGCCGCCATATTGGCTAACATTGTCTCTATTGGCTAACATTGTCACACCCGTGATGTCATAGGGGAGTGATGATCTGCTACCATGAGAGCCTCAGGTCACACAAAGACCCAAGGCTGTCATGTTTTAGGCAATCTATTACAATGTGCCACTGTGCGAAATCCCCATATACTCCCATACAGTAGTATTGAAGTATATGGTAGGATCAATCAGACAACCTAGGGTTAAAGTACCCTAGGGGGTCTGAAAAATAGTAAAAAATAAATAAATGAAAAACTAAAAATTCAAATCATCCTCCGTTCTCTAGAACTGATCAAAATATAAATAAACGGTAAAAATCATAAACACATAGGTATCGCCACTTCCCCAAATGTCCGATCTATCAAAATATAACCCCGTAACGGAAAATAACCCCCAAAGTTGAAAATGCAACTGTTTTGTAAAAAAAATTCTATAAAACGTGATCAAAAGTCCATACAGTCCTCAAAAATTGTAGCATTGAAAGCACCACCAAGAGTCGGAAAAAATGACACCACCCACAGCACCATACACCGAAGTATGAAAAAGTTATTAGCGCCAGAAGATGGCAAAATTAAGATTTATTTTTTCGTACAGGAGGTTTTAATTTTTGAAAATGTGTGAAAACATTATAAAACCTATATAAATTTGTTATCCCCGTAATCGTACTGACCCAAAGAATAAAGTAGACATGTCATTTGGAGCGCACAGTGAAAGCCGTAAAATCCAAGCCGTCAAGAAAATGGCGCAAATGCGTCAATTAATTTCACTGCCTTTTTCACGCTTTCCAGTACACGGCATGGAATATTACATACCATCACTATGAAGTGCAATGGCAGAAAACAAGCCCTTACACATGGAAAAATATAAAAGTTATAGATTTTTGAAAGTGGGGTGTGAAAAATGGAAACACAAAAACGAAATAGGGCCTCAGCATCAAGGGGTTAAAGTACACTAGGGTATTAAACAAAAGTAAAAATAAAAGAAAAAGTAAAAGTTCAAATCATCCCAATTTCCCTAGAACTGATATAAAAATAAACGAATAAAATCATAAATATGTTCGGTATCGTCACATCCCAAAAGTCCCCAAAATGACAGCAATGAAAACGTCGATACGTCCTGCAAAAAAATGAAACCTTACACAGCGCCGTATGAAAAAGTTACTAGCGGCAAAAGTTAGCAAAGTAAAGAGTTTTTTTCATGCAGGTTTTAATTTTTTTTAATGTGATGTAATAAAAGGCAATAAAACCTGTATAAATTTGGTATTCTCATAACCGTACCGACCCAAAGAATAAAGGAGACGTGTAATTTAAAGCGTACAGGAAACGAAAAACAAGCCCATAAGAAAATGGCGCAAATGCACTTTTTCGTTGCATTTGGAGTTTTTTACCCCGCTTCTTAGTACTCGGCATAGAATATTAAATACTGTCACTACAAAATACAATTTGTTATGCAGAAAAACAAGCCCTCATAATGCTCCATATATGAAAAATAAAAAAGTGATGGAGTTTTAAATGAGAGGGGAAAAAAATGGAAACACAAAACTGAAAAAGAACAAGGGGCAGAAAGGGGTTAAAAGAGGAAATCCTTTTCACCCTCTATGTTCTATATACACGTTGCTTTTATAGTATCAAGAGGATGTCGCAACTTAGATTTAAACTACCGTATTTTTCGGACTATAAGGCATCGGACTATAAGGCGCACCATCAATAAATGCCTGCGTAAATGTCTAGGTTCATATGTAAGGCGCACCGGATTATAAGGCGCACCAGATTATAAGGATGAATGACCAGCAGGTGGCAGACCTGTGCACAGTTCAAGGCAGCTGTTGTTTGTAAGTACGGTTCATCTATAAGGCGCACCTTTGATTTCTGAGAAAATCAAAGGATTTTTTTAAGTGCCTTATAGTCCGAAAAATACAGTAACCCAATTTACATCTCTGAGGCCTGGGATACTGTATATCGTCTTGAGCCTGTTCTGTATAAGTACCAGGTATGTCAATGTGATTTTGGACCGGCTTGAGTTGACCTACACCTTAGGTACGTCGGTTTGGGATGGTTTTGGATGCTATAAAATCTGACAGCAGAGAAAAAAACACCCATTTCATTGATGAAATTTGTGTCATATGAAGAATAGTGCAGCCGCAACACATGTGGTGCAGACACTTCTTAAAGAGGACCTGTCACCCTTAAAACTCCTACATGTACATAAAGTGTTTGTCGCTGATCAAGTATATAGATAAGTGTGACTATATACAGTATACAGCCATGAAATAATAAGATCTGGGAGAATATTGTAGGAATTGTAGGAATATCTACATCAGATTAAAATCAATGCACATCATGTAATAGAAAAGAACTTCTATACACAGTGGCGTAACTAGAAGAGACAGGGCCCCCTAGCAGGCTACTGAACGGGGCCCTCCTTTCCACTTAAAAAATATACATATTAGTATACTCACACATATAAATACACTCATGTGCATATACACACACATATGTAACATACTCACATACAGTGTATACAGACACCATATACCAGTGATGGCTAACCTATGGCACTGGTGCCAGAGGTGGCACTCAGAGCCCTTTCTGTGGGCACTCAGGCCATCACCAGAGATGACTCCAGGTATCTTCCTGCAGTCCCAGACAGCCCAGGACTTGCTGTGCACAGAGCTATTTTAATGTGACAGCTGTAACTGGGACTATTTTCTGCTTTATTGGTGCCTCAGGTGCTGGTATCAATGAAAACTGTGACAGAGCAAGGAGTATAAATCACAAATTAAATTTCTGTGTTGGCACTTTGCGATAAATAAGCGGTTCTTAGTTGTAGTTTGGGCACTCGGTCTCTAAAAGGTTTGCCATCACTGCCATATACACATCACAGATACTGCATATATACATCACAGTATATGTTATATACATATTATGCTGGACAATGTGCAGTACAATATAGATATAATGGTGCACATCCTCCATTCTTTATTGTGTCAGGTCAGATGACGGGGCCCCCTGACACTGAGGGCCCCATAGCGACTTCTAAGGCTGCTACCACTGTAGTTACGCCCCTGTCTATACCTCCTTTACAAGTGGAGTAGTTGCTTGTAGTCAGTACTTACTGCTTTGAGTAGATAAAAAAAAAATTTTAATGCACAGGACAGATGTCAAATTAATCTGACCTGAGTGTATATGTGTGAACTCAGGCCATGCTGTCAGACCTGCTAGTAGCATTGTATACAGCAGGAGGAGCTGTGCATTGTACATTGGGGCACATTTACTTACAGGGTCACCGGAGTTCACAGAAAGTGCATTATCCGTCTATAATGCAGCATACGGCGATTCACTAAGACCGTGCGCCCGATATCCTGCATGCATATCCATGCATCTTCCCCTGACGAAGCCCGTGAGCCGGGCGATACGCGTGGGGCATCCTTGCTCCTTGCTCTCCCCAGCTATACATCTTCCACACGGTAACATCAATAACTTTTCTGTCTGCACCTTTACATGATGTTGGGCACCCCTGTGATTATATTGTTGTTAGGATATTACCATATTATTTTGTGTGCTGACTGGTGGCTTTATGCTTTACAGTGTTGCCGTGTGTTTATGTATATGCAGTCATTTTTACACCTCTGTTTGTGTACTATACACTACAGTTTTGTATGCTGGGGGGTTTATTTGTTACATTACCCTCTCTTATAGGGTTTTTAATTGTTTTTAGGAGTCACGTTTTTCTTAATAAAACTTGTCATAGTTTACCGCTATAGTCATTACCATCACCCCAACCCAATCAATCATCGATATCCTGCATGTGTCGCTTCCCCGCTCAGGTCCGACAGAGTTCACCATCTTTTTAGTGGTGTATGTAAGGGCTTGGGCTTGTGACACAATTTGAAAGTTAAATCCCGCACGCAGTCCCGAATCAGTTGGAGTGTCCGACAGCACACCCACTAATTCGCGTCGCATGTGAGCCAGCGCAGCTGCGCCACAAAAGGATCACATAATCTTTTCAGGCCCTCGTTTACTAAGGATCTTGCGGCGCAGTGCATTCATCATCAGACAATGCACTTTCTGTGAACTCCGTGGGAGCGGGTAAGTAAATGTGCCCCTGTATGTTAAAGGGGCACCTAAAAAAAGATGGTGAACACTCCCAGCAGCATGGAGCTGAGCAGATTGTACATAGAGTCCTATCTGCAGGCAGCATGTTATAGAGCAGGAGGATCTTAGCAGATTGTACATAGTGTCCTATCTGCAGGCAGTATGTTATAGAGCAGGAGGAGCTGAGCAGAGTGTACATAGTGTCCTATCTGCAGGCAGCATGTTATAAAGAAGGAGGAGCTGAGCATATTGTACATAGAGTCCTATCTGCAGGCAGCATGTTATAGAGCAGGAGGAGCTCAGCAAATTGTACATAGTGTCCTATCTGCAGGCAGCATGTTATAGAGCAGGAGGAGCTGAGCATATTATATAAAGTGACCTATCTGCAGGCAGCATGTTATAGAGCAGGAGGAGCTCAGCAGATTGTACATAGTGTCCTATCTTCAGGCAGTATGTTATAGAGCAGGAGGAGCTGAGCATATTATATAAAGTGTCCTATCTGCAGGCAGCATGTTATAGAGCAGGAGGAGCTGAGCATATTATATAAAGTGTCCTATCTGCGGGCAGCATGTTATAGAGCAGGAGGAGCTCAGCAGATTATACATAGTGTCCTATCTGCAGGCAGTATGTTATAGAGCAGGAGGAGCTGAGCATATTATGTAAAGTGTCCTATCTGCAGGCAGCATGTTATAGACAAGGAGGAGCTGAGCAGATTGTACATAGTGTCCTAACTGCAGGTAGCATTTTATAGAGCAGGAGGAGCTGAGCAGAGTGTACATAGTGTCCTATCGGCAGGCAGTATGTTATAGAGCAGGAGGAGCTGAGCAGAGTGTACATTGGGGGTCATTTACTAAGGGCCTGATTCGCGTTTTCCCGACGTGTTACCCGAATATTTCCGATTTGCGCCAATTGTACCTGAATTGCCCCGGGATTTTGGTGCACGCGATCGGATTGTGGCGCATCGGCGACGGAAATCTGGGGGCGTGGCCGAACGAAAACCCGACGGATTCGAAAAAACCTCTGCATTTAAGACAAAAAATGTGTTGTGAAAATTACACTTACCTTCACCAGGTATAGGCCGGTGAATTTCAGGGCATTCCAGCGCGCCTCCGGGGAACATCAGCGCAGCAGCGCCACCTGGTGGACGGCAGAGGAACTACCTTAGTGAATCCCGGCCGGACCCGAATCCACCGCAGAGAACGTGCCGCTGGATCGCGAACGGACCGGGTAAGTAAATCTGCCCCATTGTGTCCAGTGGGCGGTCCTATTCAGTGATGGACAGCCTTCAGCCTGTGTACAGGGCTGTGAATAGCTGCATAGTAACTACAACATCAGTTATAATCTCATTCTATTGACATTCAGATGGAAATCTCTGCAATCCTTTCCCCGGATTACTCCTATTCATCCTCCTTGCAGTATGTGGGTGTGTTGCATAAAAGCTTCTCTGTTCCTCTTAAGGATTTTGCTTTCATTTTTCGAACTTGTGTGACTTATATTTCATGATTGGGAAACCTCCAATGTCTCAACCACTTGTTTGATGTTTTCTATAGAAAAACTGCTGATCTGTACAGGAAAACAAGAAGGATTATAATCATTTACGCTTCTGCTTTTCTCCACATAATAGCAGTTACATTGCAACACATTGGGGCTCATTTACTAAGGGTCCGAATTCCGCACTTTCGTTGGGTTGCCCGAATATTTCTCTTTTGCCTTGAATCGCCCCGGGTTTTTGGTGCATGCGATTGTGGCGCATCGGCGCCGGCTTGCATGCGACAGAAATTGGGGGGCGTGGCCGTCGGATTCGGAAAAAAAGCTGAATTTAAAAAAGGAAATGTGTCGCAATATCAAGCACTCATATGCACCAGGAAGAAGCAAGTGAACTCCGGCGGACCTTGGCGCAGCAGCGACACGTGCAGGAACTCGGGCACACGATCTTAGTGAATGAATCGCGACGGGACCGGGTAAGTAAATCTGCCCCATTGTGACCCAGGATGTAGAATGTGACCTTAAAGGGGTTGTGCAAAGTTTGATTCATAGAATAGAATAAGGGATAACATAGTGATCGTTGGGGGTCCAGCTGCTCGGACCCTCATTGTTCACAAGAACAAGAGTCATATTCTCACTCATTGATGAAGCGTCCGGTCAAGCATGTGCTCAGTGGCGTAACAGTGGCAAAATGAAAAAAATAATTCTTCAATTTACCGCGTTCTGACACTAATAACGTTTACATATTACAACATACAGACCTGTATATGTTAAATGTTTTGCAGGACAAGATAACGGTTTCATGACTGCCATTTTGGGGACAGTTCGACCTTTACATCACTTTTTATTCAAGTTGCAAAATCGAGTCGCAAAATAGCGAGAAGGGGGGCAGGGCTCCTCCTGCTCAGACATGTGAGCGCTATTTTCTGTTACAGGGTTCACTGCAGGGAATAATCGCTTTTATATATTGATAATTTGCGACTATTGGGACGCGGCGATACCCAACTTGTTTATGATTTTTATTGTTTAGTTTATATCAATTCTAGCTAAAGGTTGATTTGAACTTTTAGGGCTTTTTATTTTTTTGCTATTTTTTAAGACCCCCTAAGGTACTTTACCCCAGGTGGTCTGATCAATGGTACCATGTACTAGTATTGTACTAGTACAGTGGTGGCGAACCTATGGCACGGGTGCCAGAGGTGGCACTCGGAGCCCTTTCGGTGGGCACTCAGGCCATCACCAGAGATGATTCCAGGTATCTTCCTGCAGTCCCAGACAGCACATGACTTGCTGTGCACAGAGATATTTTAAAGTGACAGTGCTACCTGTGACTACTGGAGGAGTGGGAAGGTGTGGACAGATCTGGATTATCATTGTAGCTCCTGCTCCGGACCTGACAATTCTTCCCGTTTATGGGACCCTGGAGGGAAGCTACAATGATCATCCAAATTTCTTCTATTTTCTGCTTTATTGGTGTCCTCAGGTGCTGATATCAATGAAAACTGTGACAGAGAAGGGAGTATAAATCACAAATTAAATTTCTGTGTTGGCACTTTGCGATAAATAAGCGGGTCTTGGTTGTAGTTTGGGCACTCGGTCTCTAAAAGGTTCGCCATCACTGTACTAGTATATGGAGGTTCTGCACATGATCTGTTACAATGTGCCACCAGTACATTGTAACAGATCTGCATAAATGAAAAGTCCACTGGTCTTATAAAGAACCGAGGCAGTCATGGCGATAGATCGCTCCCCAATGATGTCCTGGGGAGCGAGGATCACAGCCTCCGCAGAATCAATGCCAGAAGTCTTGGGCTCTTGCTCCGGGTTTGCACGTGATTTAGCATCATCCAAATAAAAAGTATTGTAGGTAGGTCAGGGATGATTTCAGGAGCAGATTTTGATTTGGAAGACCACCATAAAAACTTTTTTGTGTGAGCATAACCCTAGGAGTGCAAGTAACCTGAATACAGCCATCATTTTACCAAACTTTGCCGACTTAAAACACATGAACAGCCATCAGCTTCCCCCCCAACCCTAACCATATTTCACGGTTTCTCAAGTGGTTTTAAAACCAGCTTCAACCACTGATGAGAAAACACCATGGGGCAGATTTATTTACCCGGTCCTGTCGCGATCCCCGAGGTGCGTTCTCCGACAAGGATGAAGTCTGGCGCGATTCATCAAGATTGTGCATCCATTTTGCTGCATCTGTTGCTTCCCTGCTCAGGTCCGCCGGAGTTCTTTCTTAATTCTTTATTTTTTTTATATAGCGCACACAGATTACGCAGCGCTGCACAGGCATGTCAAATTGGTCCCTGTCCCCATGGGGCTCACAATCTAAGCAGCCTAACAGTATGTTTTGGAGTGTGGGAGGAAACCGGAGTACCCGGAGGAAACCCACGCAAACACGGAGAGAACATACAAACTCTTTGCAGATGTTGACCTGAGTGGGATTTGAACCCAGGACCCCAGTGCTGCAAGGCAGAAGTGCTACTCACTCCACCACCGTGCCGCCCTTCTTGTTCCCGGTGTATGTGAGTGCATTGTCTTGCAACACAATTGGAATTGTAAATCCCGCGCTCAGTCTGAATCAGTCGGGTTGTCCGTCAGCCAAGCCCCCCCCCCCCGATTTGTGTTGCATGCAAGTCGGCACCAAAATCCGATCGCATGCGCCAAAAACCCCACAATGCGGCACAAATGGGAAATGGGAAACCCGACGAACATGCGCCGCGCGGACCCTTAGTAAATGTGCCCCCATGTGCGAGGAAGAGCCACAATACATAACCAGAACATCACTAACATAAGGTCTCGGCAGGTAAGATCTGCTTCTACCTACTGTTTTCCTCCCCTGTCCTGCCCTAAATCATCCTTGTTTAAACCCCACCCAATTACCTCAAACGTCTATGGTATTATATCACCTCACCCACCCGCTATTGTTATTGAGCCCCCCCCTTAGAAAATACAGCTGCTGCATATGTGGTCAATATTAATTCGCCAATGTAATTCCTACACTGTCAAAAAAGTAACTCCTCATCCTTACCTAAACTTAAAACCCACCTCTAAGCCCCATTTTATCATTGGGGATCGGGCAAGATTCCCCGCTCCCTTTATTTTGGGGCTGGTCCATGTTCCCATGTAGCTATTCTGTATTTTCTTTGCATTAGTTATTCATAGACACCTCCCGTATGTTTTATTTTGGGATGGGGGGATCTAGTACATATCAGTTACCCCAGTTCTATTGCTTTATAGCAGCAAACAAGAAATAAAGGACGTATGAATTCATGCAGATGTTTTGAGGTTCATCCTCCGCCATCCCACGCGCTGTCACCCCCCTATTCCTCCTGTTATAACACCGGCTTCTCCGGCACAATCTCACGGAATCTCTGACAATAGAGAATTCTACAGAAATGGCAAATAATGACACAGTAGTGACAACTTATAATCTCCCTTTCTATTTTTCTTCTTAGGGCTCATTTATAGATTCAGTTTCTGTTTTCTTCTATCTGCACATATTGGGAATGGCGTCGCCCTCCAAGCTTTGACAACATCATAGAAGTTTCTGCGACAGCTAGTAAGTATCCTGTGAGCCAGCTGCAGAATCTTCTCAGCAAGCGTAACCGCAGTTACACCATCTCACTCTGACTCCCACCACACCATGGATCCCTTTCATACCCAAACCTAATAGCAGGTCCTCAGAGCATCTCCCCCAAAGCAATGGCAACACCATAGAAGTTTTAGACACAACTAGTAAGTATTTATGCAAGCTTTGAGCAGCGCTGCGTAATCTGTATTATTATTATTTAAAGGGATTTTTAATGGAAAACAAAATTTCTATAGAACATTGACTTCTATATAAGGTTACTTAATAACCTAATTGCTCCTCCTCATGCTCCCTTTATTATATCTATCACCAGGGGACTAGGATGCAGTATCTTTCCACTGCTCTGTAATAACGTTCCGACTCCAGGTCACAGTATTCCACAGTACAAAGAGTCATGTAACCAGACGTTGGATTTATGCCCCCCCCCCCCCCCCCCTCAGAGTATCTGCAGCTCACTTAGGACTAAGGGGACTGGATCGCTTTAGAACAGTATGATATTGTTAAAGCTTTGGGAGAGATGCTGTGAGGACTTGCTGTTGGGTTTGGGTATGAAAGACATTGGGGCTCATTTACTAAGGGTCCGAATCGCGCAATTTCGTCGGGTTTCCCGAGGATTTCCGATTTGCGCCGAATATGGGCGCAAACACTGCCAGTTGCGACTTGCAGAGCAGATTGGGGCACATTTACTAAGGGTCCAAATCATGTTTTTCCACCGGATTTCCCGAATTTTCCCGATTTGCGCCAAATTGACCCGGGATTTTAGCGCACGTGATCGGACTTTGGCACATCGGCAGCAGCTTTCACGCGTCAGAAATCGTTGGGCGTGGCCGTCGGACAGCTTGACGGATTCGGAAAAAATGTGGAATTTAAAAAGAATTTGTGTCGCAGGTTCAGCTTTAACATACACCGGGACGAAGAAGGTGAACTCTGGCAGACAGCGCACCTGGTGGATATCGGGCGCACGGACCTTAGTGAATCCTGGCAGACCCGAATCCTCGACGGAGAACGCGCTGCTGGATCGTGACTGGACCGCGTAAGTAAATGTGCCCCATTCTATGTCGAGTGTATCACCTGCTTCTGAAGCTGAAGTGACTTCTCAGTTATCATAGCAAAGAAGTGGAAAGACACTGCTTCCATGTCCCTGAAATGGATCATTTATGTGGGGAAAAGGCAATTAGGTTACTAAGTTTGAACATGATGCTAAAATGTCACTTTCCGCAATTGACCCCATGACCCCATCTTTCAGCATTGCCGCCTAAAGCATAACCATTTTTCTACATATGCTGTACATTTTTGGAAAATTTGGGAAAATATGTCGCAGGCCAAGGAACTACATAGAATAAACACAATATGGTCATGTGCACGAATTCTTATGACACTTCTTCCTACCATCCCTACACATGGGAGTAGCTGTTAAGTCAGGACAGGAACGTATTGTATTGCAGTAATGAGAAGGATACGCTATGGTCCACGCTATTAGGTTGTCACCAATTGAATTAAAATTTGAAGAGTGAAAAAAGGAAAAGTGTAAACAGGAAGAAGGTAGGCATACTCAAAGAGGAACACATAAAGGGAGAACGGTCAATTATTAAGCACAATGCTGAGGACACATTTCTCTGCATACCAGTTTCCGACTTCTGCCTCACAAGGCATATACCTACCTACAAATTACTGCAAGTTCCCTCACTCCAAATTTCATAATCTCCAAATATAATTCATCAAAAAAGAGAGGAATGACGTTCCTGCACGCTAGCCAGTCCTCTCTCCTCCTCGAGTCCTCCTCTCATCTCTCAGCTCCCCTCTCCTCTCCGAATGTCCACCATGCAAACAGTTCAACTTGCTTCCAAGGAATCATCCATCCTTCGTGTGTCACATTTTGGTCATGAATTCGGAGACGGCACTGCAGTAATTTTACAAAGTGTACGATGCTGGGTTACTCGCTAGTGCCTTTGTTTTGCTGCTCTGTGGCACTTAAGTGGGATGTTGCGTTAAGTAATCCTACTAAGTCTTACTATTGATGACTCTATCTAGTGCATTTATAGTTACGATATCTAGGCAAGCCTTACAAATTGCGTACATCTACTGGTTATAAAGCTGCACACTTGGTATGTGTACTACTACTATGAGGTCAGGTCCTTTATCAGCTCGATGGAAATATTTTGCTATGCATATGAAACACCACCTTGATAACCATCTGTTAGTTGTTAGAGGTCTGATACAGTAGCTATCGAGCGGTGTCGGGGGGGGGGGGCTATCAGTACAAGGACACACATAAAGCATGCGGTATTACTGTATATCTAGCTTCTGGTATAATTATTAAAAAAAAAACTCATTCATACATGGTAGAAAAACATCAATTCAAAGGGAGAAGGGGGAAAAAAAAAAGGGGGGCTTCAGAAAGAAGGTAATTATTAGTTAATGGGCAACATTAGGGGCCTTTATTTATGTGATCCGCAGAGGGGAATGATACAGTTTGGGAGGGGGCCACAAAGCAGAAGGCATTATACACTGGGTATCACTAGGAGGGGGACACAGGAACAGGGCATTATACAGGGTGGAATGTTACAGGAAGGGGGCATCATACCATGTGTGACCCCATAAAAGTGGCATTATATAGTGATATTACACAGCAGTACAACTATCCCTATGTAAAACAAAAATAGAAAAAAAATATATAGAAGAACAGCTCACCGCATGGAGACCCCAAAACGTAGTAGACGGCTGTCTACACCGGATCCTAGAAAACTATTCAGCTTAAATTGGCATTTCACAGAACGGGAGGCAGGTGGAGTCCAGCTCAGGTAAACCAGATATTCAATCTGTTAAAAGTTCACAACTATCCCTATATTGTTCCTCCATGCAATGTCCAGCTCTCCAGGCTGTTGATCATTCACGCCTCCTGCGCGATAGATACACTTGCTGGGAGGTGACAAGATAGGCGTGTCAAGATCAAAGAGGACCAGCACTGGGATCAAGGAGAAGAGTTGGACAGGTGTACCTAATAAAGTGGCCGGTGAGTGTATATTGTCTTGTTATCTGCTGGACAAATTGTACTTTTTAGTGGCGCCATTTAAAGGAAAAGTACCATTACGGATCCACCTATTAAGGTAGATCCGGTGGTAGGGGCAACGTATGTAAGGATAGCCCTTTTTATGGCTAATCCTTTACCCCCTTCTATCTTTGCTAATCTTTAATCATGGTAATATGCAAATTTTCTAAAGAGGCTACTGGGGCGTGGAGTAGCCGGAGCTGAGGCTACACGGTGCAGCTACTCCACTCCCCGGTAGCCTCTTTGATCCTCCTACCCAGATATCTTCAGTGTGCAGTACTTGTCCGTGAAGCCGAAGTTCTGCACATGCGCAGTAGCTCCGGCTTTGGAGCCGAGATCGCGCAGCTGCTGGCTTGTGTTCTGCACATGCGCAAAACTCCGGCTTCACGGACGAGTTCTGCACGCTGAAGATATCTGGGTTGGAGGATCAAAAAGGCTAAAAGTTGATTTTAGAAGGAAGGAGGCCATGGATAACAAATAATAACAAATAGAAGATTACCAAAGTCATGGTGACGGTATCTATGAGTAATTGTCCCTGGTTTATCTTGTTTTAAGGTAATTTTTGACTTGTTTTATTGCTGGTACATATTGAACAGAAAAAAATCACTACTGTTTTTTGTTTCTTCATTTTCAACAGAGGAAACAAAATGTTTTTATCATGTGACTGACCGGGACTTCTGTTTTCTGGTTTTTATATACATTTCTCGGCGCACCGCACTAGGGCACGGCGCACCCATTGGCGTGCTCGTGCGTGCGCCGGACTATGAAGTACTGGGAGAGACGGTGACGTCAGAAGCTCTCCGGCAAAAATCGCCACGGGGGAGAAAAAAGGGCGTGCTAATTGTGTGTGTTGTCGGGGACGTCTCCGGCTCTCCAGACTTCAGCAATCGGGCACGTATGGGCGCGCGCATGGTGGCTGTGCTTACGGCGGTCTGCGCCGATGTAAGCTAAACTTTAAAGGGATACGACTGAAAAATAAACGTAAACGGTTTATTTCACTAATAAAAATATGCTATGGCACCAGTCAACATGAGTGGTGCCATGTATATGTGTGTAAAAACTACCATTTGTAATGTGGTAGAGAACCTAATGATACATAAGAGATGTCGTCCCCACAATAAATGTCATTCTGCCCATCAACAAAAAAAAGGATAGGTGATTAGGTAAGTTTACAGCGCTCACCCCTGTAATGTTCTGGTGTTTGGAACCGGTCCGTGAATGTATGCTAAAGGGAGCATCGAGGGGCATGATTGAACCTCCTGGAGTATCAATTGAAGAAAATGGGAATCCCTATTGACGTTCTTAAAAAGAATTCTTCTTATTACCAATCCTAGCGTTGTGTATTATGCAATGTCCAGCTCTACCAGGTGCTTGACATTCACGCCTCTGCGGCGATAGAACAATGCTGGGAGGTGACAAGATAGGCGTGTGCAGACAAAGAGGACCAGCACTGGGATCAAGAACGACTTATAGCTATGTATCTGTAGTTTAATTTTACTTGAATTTCCCTTGATTTCCTTTCAAGCCCCGGTAATCCATCTGGCAGTAGTAATTAGTTCATTTCTATTCTTATATTTTTCGGTATGTCTGTTTAACTCCGCATTACAAAACATTTTTATTTTTCATTTAACCATCGTTATATACACCTCCCGGCCACTGTATTGGTTACACCATGCTAGTAACGGGTGGACCCCCTTTTGCCTTCAGACTGCCTAATTACTTCGTGGAATAGATTCAACAAGTTGTCTGGAAGCATTCCATCAGGATTTTTGGTCCATATTGACATGATGGCACACACAGTTGCTGCAGATTTGTCGGGCTTGCACATCCATGATGCGAATCTCGTTCCACACATCCCCAAAGGCTCTATTGGATTGAGATGGCTGTGACTCGGGAGGCCATTAGTAGTACAGTGAACTCATGGTAGTTCAAGAAACCAGTCTGAGATCATTCCAGCTTTATGACATGGGCGCATTATCCTGTGACAAGTAGCAATCAGATTCGTGGTTACATTGTTGGTCTAAAGGGATGGACAGGGTCAGCACCCAATACTCAGGTAGGCTGTGGCGTTTGCAACACGGCTCCAATGGTACCAAGGGGCCCAAAGAGTGCCAAGGAAAATATTCTTTCCACACCATGACACCACCACCACCAGCCGAACCGGTTGATACAAGGCAGGGATCCATGCTTTCATGTTTGTTGACGCCAAATTTCGACCCTACCATCCCGAATGTCGCCAGCAGAAATCGAGACTCATCAAACCAGGAAACGTTTTTTCCAATCTTCTACGGTCCAATTTCGATGAGCCTGTGCAAATTGTAGCCTCAGTTTCCTGTTCTTAGCTGAAAGGAGTGGCACCGTGTTGGCTTTGCTGCTGTAGCCCATATCTTTAAAGTTGACGTACTGGCGTTCACGATCTCTTCTGCCGACCTTGTTGAAAGGGTGGCTGTTTGAGTCACTGTTGGCTTTCTATCAAGCTCGAACCAGCTTGCCCATTCTCCTCTGAACTCTGGCGATCAACAAGGTATTTCACCCACAGACACTGCGCTCATGGATGTTTTTTCTTTTCGGACTCTCTGTATAACCATAGAGATTGGTGGCGTGAAAATACAAGTAGATCAGCAGTTTCTGAAATACTCAGACCAGCCCGTCTGGCACCAACAACCAGCCACGTTCAAAGGCCTCAAATCACCTTTTTCCCCATACTGATGCTCGGTTCTGACATGCAGGAGAAGATTGTCTTGAACAATGTCTAACATGCCTAATGTGGTTGCCGCCATGTGGGTGGTGATTAGAAATGTAAGTGTTAACGAGCAGTGGACAGGTGTACCTAATAAGTGCCGGTGGAGTGTTATTGTCTTTGTATCTGCTGGACAAATTGTAATTTAGTGGCGCCATTTAAAGGAAAGGTACCATACGATGCCACCTATTAAGGTAGATCGGTGGGCTGGGCAACCACTATTAAGGATAGCACTTTTTTGGCTAATCACTTACCCCCTTCTATCTGTTGCTAATCTATTTAATTATGGTAATATGCAAATTTCTAAGAGGCTAATGGTGTGGAGTAGCCGGAGCTGAGGCTACAAGGTGCAGCTACTCCAGGAGCCCCGGGTAGCCTCTTTGATCCTCGACCCAAGTTTCTTCAGTGTGCAGAACTTGTCCGTGACGAGCCGAAGTTTGCACATGCAGTAGTTGGGAGTCGAGGATCGCGCAGTGCTGGCATTGTGTTCTGCAAACAAGCGCAAAAACTCGGCTTCAAGACGAGTTGGCACGCTGAAGATATCTGGGTGGGGATCAAAGAGGCTACTGGGGCGTGGAGTATCTGCACCGGTTGTAGCCTCAGATCCTGCTACTCCACACCCCAGTAGTAGGCCTCTTTAGAAACATGTGATATTAACTAAATAGGAGATGTCTCAGTGCTGTTACCTTCTTAAGTCATCCTTACGCGTTACATGCATACAAATCAACATCAGTATAGCATGAAGAAGATAGGTTTGGTCAAAATGCCTATAAAAAGTATTGGGCAGATTACTTACCAGGTCCATTCGCGTTCCAGAGGCAACGTTCTCTGCGCGGATTCGGGTCACAGGGGATTCGATTAAGGTAGTTCCTCCCGCAGCTCCTCACCAGTGGCGCTGCTGCGCTGAAAAGAGCATCGGAACGCGCTGTGGAATACACCGAGCTGGGCATGGTGGAAGTTAAGTGCAAGCTCCGCGACAGATTTTTTTTATTTAAATGCGGCGGTTTTTCCGAATCCGGCGGTTTTCGTCGGCAACGCCCCCCGATTCAGTCGCGTGCATGCCAGAGGATGCGCCACCAATCCGATCGAGCGGAGCCAAAATCCGGGCAATTCAGGTACAATCGGCGCAAATCGGAAATATCGGGGTAAACACGGCGGGAAAACGGAATCGGGCTTGTTATTAATTTATATTTGTTGATCCATGGCCTCCTTTTTCTAAAATCACATTTAAATTAGGCTTAATGAGCAGCGAAAGGCTCATGGGGTGTCAAGAGAGCCCCTCATTGCAGCAGAAACTCCTCTTCTCTTGACTGCTTGTAATCTATATAACAGGTGCAGGGTGGGGCGGGGCTGTGCTCTAACATTGGAACAGCCTGATGAAGCAACAGCACTGATGGGGGCTTGCATATCACCACCCGGGAGGCCATTCTGGTTTATTAACATTTTTCTAAAAGTTGATTTTTAGAAGAAGGAGGCCTATGATAACAAATATAACAAAATAAGAAGTGTACCAAGTCATGGTCCGGTATCTATGAGTAATTGTCCCTGGTTTATTTGTTAAGTAATTTGTGATGTTTATTGCTAGGTACAGAGTTGAACAGAAAAAAAATCACTACTGTTATTTGTTCTTCATTTTCAACAGAGGAAACAAAATGTTTTTATCATGTGACTGACCGGGACTTCTGTTTTCTGGTCTGAGGGATAGACTCCATTCAAGAGTGTGACCTACATCAGTGATTTTCAACCTTTTTTGAGCCGCGGCACACTTTTTATACTTAGAAAATCCTGGGGCACACCACCAACCAAAATAGCACAAAAATGGACACTAAACAGTAACAGTATACATATAGCTAATTAATTATAGATTCTTTTAAAAATTATTTACTCAGTGTGATGAAACCTGGGCCTGTTCGATAAACACAAAGGGAATATCCTGGCAGGAATGGTGGAATAAAGACACATAGAAGCTTCTTCCTCAACAGTTCTCAGTTTTCTCCCTGTTGTAGATATCGTGGTGACCTGTGATTATTTGGCTCATACACTCACGGACACTTATTAGGTCCACCTGTCCAAACTGTGCGTTAACACTTAATTTAATCAGCCAATCCATGGCGGGGCAAACTCCGTGCACTCTACGGCAGTAGACATGGTCAGACAATCTCCTGCAGTTAAAACGAAGCATCAGTATGGGAAGAAGAAGAAAGGTCATTTGATGCCATTTGACGTGCACCATGGTGTTGGTGCAGAGGGTGATCTGAGTATTTCAGAAACTGCGTGATCTACTGGGATTGTCACGACACCACCACCTCTCTAGGTTTACAGGAATGGTCCGAAAAAGAAAAAAACATCCAGTGAGCGGCAGTTTTGTGGGCGGAAATGCACTGTGAGCCAGAGGTCCGAGGAGACTGGACAGATTGGTTCGAGCTGATAGAAAGGCAACAGTGACTCAAATCGCCACCCGTTAAACCAAGGTAGGCAGAAGAGCATCTCGTGAAACGCACAGTACGTCGAACTTTGAGACGATGGGCACAGCAGCAGAAAGACACACCGGGTGTCACTCTTTTCAGCTAGAACAGGAAACTGAGGCTACAATTTGCACCAGCTATCGAAATTGGACAGTAGAAGATTGGCAAAAACGTTGCCTGGTCTGAGGAGGTCTCGATTTTCTGCTGCGACATTCGGATGGTAGGGTCAGAACTTTGGCGTCAACAACATGCAAAGCACGGATCCATCCTGCCGTGTATCAACGGTTCAGGCTGGTGGTGGTGGTGTCATGGTGGTGGGGAATATTTTCTTGCCACTCTTTGGGCCCCTTGGTACCAATTGAGCATCGTTGCAACACCAAAGCCTACCCTGAGTATTGTTGTGACATGTCCATCCCTTTATGAGCACAATGTCACTGTAACATCGATGGCTACTTTCAGCAGGATATGTGCCATGTCATAAAGCTGGAATCATCTCAGACTGGTTTCTTGAACAGACAATGAGGTCACTGTACCAAATGGCCTCCACAGTCACCCAGATCTCAATCCAATAGAGCATCTTGTGGTGTGGTGGAACGGGAGATTCGCATCCGGATGTGCAGCCGACAAATCTGCGGCAATGTGTGATGCCATCATGTCAATATGGACCAAAATCTCTGAGGAATGCTTCAGCACCTGTTGAATCTATGCCACGAAGAATGGAGCCGGTGAGTGTATACTTGCCAAAATAAGGGGTATAAATGAGAAGTACTATGGCCATGGGCCAGAGTACAAGTGCCAGGTCATATACTCAGCATATGGGCTGGTATTTTACATTTTCATTGTTATATGCAGTATATGCTGGAGTGTAAAAGTACAGCTAATATGCTGAGTATTCTGCCAACAGTTCTATACTACAGGCCAAACGCTCATAAAGTCAGCATTATTGGGGGACATTACCTTGGCGATGGGCAAAGGGAGAGTCTCTCCGTTCAGGATGATGCGCCGGCCTTGGTGACATCATTTTGTCCCCGAGGTTCAAAGCTTGCATGTTATTGTACACGTCTCATAATTGTAAGAAGCCGTGACTGCGCATCGTGTACATTGCCGGGAAACAAAACACAGGGGGCACCCATAGTTGGGGAACTTTCCCCGTGGCACACCCGATCATGTGTCGCGGGCAACTGGTTGAAAATCAACTGACTACATAAACCGAGGTGCGGGTAACGGTATAATGTCAGCAATGAATACATTTAGTCATATAAAACGGACTGGCACTAACTAGTTATTATGACTAGTAGCATATAATACTAGTAGTTAGACATATACTGGTGCTGTAATCTATGAACATTGGTTACTAGCATGTAAAGATTGTGTTGTTCTGTGATACATGTTTGTTTTTCTATCCTGACAGTTGCAACTGTTTTGGGGTGTGTTTAGACTTTTGTTGCAAACTGTCTCAAATCCACATGGACAAAAGTCACGTGAGGGGGGTTATATATGACGAGCGAACACTACTGTACATTGGATTTGAGACTGTGGCCTGCAGTCACACCCCTGGGAGATGACAACATGAGGATGTGGTCACACGTGGTGTTAACACATGCGTTTGTAAACGCCATGTTGACAGCAATGTAACGAGGCAAATCTGCTCTTCTCAAATTTTGTGATGCAATTGAAAAGTAACCAATAAATTTCAATAAAATGTACTGTAAATTCAAAAATAATAAACTATGCATTAAAAAAAAACAGGGTCCATGAAAAAAAAAATCCTTCCTCTGCACCTGCCCTGGACCAAGTGCAGATTTGCACCAAAAATGTCACAAAAATAAGCAAAAATAAGCAAAAAAAGTGATAGGTAAAAGCAGGGCCGGTCCTAGACAAAGTGGGGCCCTGGGCAAAACTAAAAGTGGGGACCAAAATAAAAACTATTTTATGACCAGTCACAGTCAGTAAGAGGATCCTTTTAGTATGATAAAAACAAACTGTAAATGGGAGAATTTTATAGGAGATAGATGATAGAGAGATGATGGGCAGCACAGTGGCTCAGTGGTTAGCACTACAGTCTTTCAGCGCTGGACAACATCTGCCAAGAGTTTGCATGTTCTCTCGGTGTTGGTGTGGGTTCCTCCTGGTCCTTCGGTTTCCTCCCACACTCAAAACTTACTGGTAGGCTGAATAGATTGTAAGGATAATATGATTATATGATAGAAGATAAGTATGAAAGATGGATAGAGATTTCTAGATGCATAAACTATAAAGTAGATGTATATACAGTAGATGGATATGAGAGATAAATACAGTAGAAGAGAAATAGAAGATTGAATAAGAAGAAAAAAGATTGATTGAAAAATAGAAAAAAAGCAGGATATACAAATGGTCGGATTATAGGAGATAGATAACTAGACAGATAGAGATATATATACAGGAGACAGATGATAAGCATTTCACCCGGGAATTCAACACAAGGGGCATTAACCCTTTCACTGCCAGGCATTTCTGTATATTTTGTCACGTTATGTCTAGAGCAGTTTTTACAATTATTGGACGCCTACAAATAAAATCGAAAATTTACAGCAAAAAGAATTAAAGTAAACCGCAACAAACCACATATTTTCTCAAAGCAGACACTTGCCCCATTTTCAAATTGCATTAAAGAGTTTATAGACATAGGCGCCTTATGCATTTTCAGCCTTCAACACAAATATAAAAAAAAGGCCTTGAAACGTACGTTTTTACATAAAATTCAAACGAAGTAGAGGTTTACGCACAAATAGGGTTTCAAAATAATAACAAAGGGCCACATTATCACTTTGTGCGCCTAAGTGTAGTAGTTGCGCGCCTAATTCTGGCGCACTGTTTTGCCAGAATTATCACAAGCTACACACATCTGTGATAAGATATTTCTGCCTCTTATTAATCACTTTACTTTAACACAGTTTAGGCGCAATTTTGGCGCAGTTTAGGCGCAATTGTTAGATTCAGGCATTACATGTCTCCTGCTACAAAGCTCCATCCTGCTTCTCCCACATCCCAGAATAAAGATAACACTCACAGCAGCCACCCCAGATGTGTGACACCCAGCACCAGTGATCTCCTCAGCAGGGGCTTCTCCTGGAGGGGATCCCCCAGTGCTGGTTCTCCTGCTGCACCTGTAATTCTGCACAATACCCCCTCAGATACACTGGTGATACTGTGCAGAATTACATGGGGGGGACATTGTATGTCGGATCTGCAACATTCTGCAACGTCTGCAACATTGTCAAAGTTCTTAGCTCTCTTGCCTCTGAAGCATCAGGAGTTTGCAGATGTTTTGTAAATAGAAGGTGATGAAATGAACTGTAAATAGAGTCTGCAGCTCCTGTCTGTAATGTATCTCATGTATCTATTATATGTTCTAGTGTCTGCAGAGTATCTCATGTCTGTATTATATGTTCTAGTGTCTGCAGAGTATCTCATGTATCTATTATATGTTCCAGTGTCTGGCTGAGCTTTGCTGCTAGAAATGAGCTGTTCTGCAAAGGGGCTCAGTGCTTTCTTCTCAGATAACGCCACCTTCGGGCTGGAGTGTTTTTGCGCCTAAATGAAAACGTTGCATGTGATGAATATCATTAGGTGCTGCGCGGCTAGTTTGGCGTTTAATCGCAAAAATGGCGCAAAAACAGTGCGCCTGAATGAAAAGGCGCAAAAACAACAGAAAAAACGAGTGATACATGTGGCCCAAAGTGAGCAGAGTTTTGTATACCATAATACACAACATCAAGAATTTACTCTCCCAAAAATGCTATAACAAAAACTGTGACAAATGTGTTTAAAAATATATCACACACAAAATAAAAAGCTCCTATTCTGTCCAAATCAATTTTTTCCAGAAATCACCATGCAAACAAGAATAGCTTTTTAATTCATACACACTACAACCTTCATGCAACTTTGCAGCAAACGGCAATAAAATGCAAAAATTGCATGCAAATTCTAAATGTCCTCTAAAATATGTACAAATCCAGATACTTATATAAAGAAAATATACTTTCCTAAACCAGTAAGATGTGAGGAGATCATACAGAACCTACATGTGGATATTCACCAAAATATGCAGCAAAGGGAACGGCAGACACCAAACTATTTTTGCAGAAAATTGCATTTAGCTTCACACAGATCTATCATTGTTTGCTCCTTACACAATGGTAATAACTATATATCTATAAACCGAGCTAATGAGATAACAAAAGTCACTTTTAGATGTCGCCAATATATTAGCTGCACAATAACAGAGGAGGATGGTGGGAAATAAAAACTTTATTCCAGAACATCTGTGTGTTTTTGGTGTTACATATAACTTTATGGACATGTTCTGGGTCGTGGTATTAATATATAATGGCGACATTAGGCAAAGAGGATCGAATGTTCATCGTATCAGTCAATTTTCGCAAAAAAAAAACCAAACGATCACAAAATGAAAGGCAATAAGAGAGAAACTGTGTTTTTAGATAGTTCTAGATAGGAGAGGATTAAAAACATGAATATTAGTTGATATTATCCCGTATCAAAATGTAGTAACATATAAAGTGAATACTTCCATTATCTGTGAGGTGCAGCAGCTCCTGTGTGCAGCAAATTCTCTCTGTAGCTGTCGGCTAAGAATCTAGAGGGGGGACACACTTCAGGGGGCTGTATCTCTGACTCATAGAACCTCACTTCTTTTTTCCTATGAAAGAAGAGAGTCTCCTCTTTTATATGAATCTAAATACCAGGAAAATGGAGATATTAACTGTTAAACTGCCGCCAGGAGTGATTTTTATATATAAAAATGGCACCTTATATTCTCACTTTAAACCTGAATATCTCTAGATCCCTGGTTCCTAGAAACACAATTCTAGATTTGTTTGAAAGAAGAGATTCTCTTACCCATAGCGCCGGCCCTGCATAAGTGAAATGTCGCATGGAACAACTGGAAAATAAAGATATATAAGGCACTGCACAAGGTGCAGACCAGGGTGTACTTGAAAAACGACAACAAAAGTCACAGTGAAAAGTTGCAAAAACGGCAAAAGCCACAAAAAAAAACCTCATATAAAGATACATACCCCCCTCTGTATTTAGGCTGCAGCATTGATGTCACATTGATGATGTACGACCACTGCAGCCTGTCACGGGCCTCAGTGAATTCACTGTTGCACTTTATATAAGACTTACCTTTGCAGTGGAGAGAGGTAAGTCTGTCTTGTAATTCTTATATAACTTTTCTTCAGTACCGGCTCTGTATACATGTAGAAATCTGGATTCTGCCGCTGTTTCTGTGTAGGAATCTTGGTTCTTGATATATATTTATGTATTAAGCCTGGTTCCAATACTGTATCTATGTAAAAGTCTTGGTTCTGGTGCTGTTTCTATGTAGTAATTTTGATTTTTGTAATATATCTATGAAGTAAGTTTGGTTCCGGTACTGTATCTATGTAGTAGTCTTGGTTCTGGTGCTGTATCTATGTAGTACAAATGGTTTCATTGCTAGTTGGTTGGTTATGGTAATTTACCTATGTAGTATAGTTGGTTTTGGGCTGTCCCCATGCAATACATTTAGTTTTCTATGCAACCTGTTTTGTTATATTACTGTTATATGCATTTAAAAACTCTAGACTGTTGGGGAGGCCACAATCTCTTTACAGTACAAGGCCTCTCATAGTCTTACAACTTCGTTTGTGATGTGGTGTAGTTGTTTAAGATGGTAAACTAATGTTATTTGCATGGGGGGGGGGGTGCCACAAAATTTGCCAGTTGGGGGCCCTGAAATTCCTAGTGGCGGCCCTGCTTGTGCTCCTTACCTGTTTGCAGAATAGATCTGAGATGTACAGAGTATCCCACTATGCAACTACTTGATTTCTCTCATCAGACTCCATTCGAAATGTTAGTTTTCTATTCTCTACACTGTTTTCTACGTTACTCATGATGCGTGAGCATCACATGGGCAACTATAGACTGTACCACCTCTGTCTGGTGCACAGTGATAATCCTTCTCTCTATTCTATTAGAAGATCTAACATAGCATGTGTGTATATCAAATCGGTTTCACTACTATCTCCATCATTGTAACTATGTGACATCAAGAATCAGTATCTGTCATAGGAATCTGTGCTCCCACCTGTGGAGAATTTATGTGGAACAATCCATACAGTTTCATCATCAGGATTATATGCCTTTTCCAAAATGGGGGACTAGGACTACCAAGATGTGGGGTGGGGGTGGGGGTATTGCTTAAGTGTCTCTTCAACAGACCAAGCGATAAATGTAACATGGGAATATAGAGGAATTGGGGAATTGATGTATCGGGCTGCGAATTTGCAGCGGCAGGGCTATCATACACTAAATAAATATCCCCCATTGTGTGAAGTAGCCTGGACCTTAACTGTGCATCAGTTAAGTTTTTGTTAAAATAAATTCAGCCTAAAAAAACCCTCACAAAATATGGTACATTTTGGTAATAAAGTAAGAAATTGCAGTGTTTGTGTATGTCCCCTGTCAGCAGATGTTAGTCTGTCCCTGCGGTGCCATAGATAGAATACAGACCGGTGTAAACAACAGATATTATTTTACACATTGAGCAACAGCTGGGAATTTGGATCCTCCGCTAACTGCAGTCTTAAGGGTGAATTCACATGCTGCAGAAAATTCCACAACCAATAAAATCTGTTCTTTGTATAGAGTTGTTTTGGTTGGGAAATACATAATTTTCTCAAAGCCTGGATCAGAAGTATGGGAAAGTTACAAAACTTTCCGTTGCAAATCTGCAACTCATAGGTAAAAATGAGCACATGCATTGTTCTGCTGCCCCTCAATAACATGAATATAAACATATGTACAACATACAGTACATACCTCAAAATAATGCCATTTAAAAATACATCTCACCCAGCAAAAACCCTGAGATGACTCAAATTTAAAAAGTTATGGTTATCCATTTATAGTTATTTTAAATTCTGGGAGAGAAGCCTCAGATATTTTGACTTTTCTACATGTCCTAGAACATGGGTGTACTGTCTGCAGCCTTTTATATATTATCGAGGGGCAGAGACATCATTGCAAAATGAAGTTCTTAAATTTCTCTGGTATCCGTAAGGCATGGGAGATATGTGTAGGCGCCCCCTAGTAGTGCTCACATGTACTTCTTATGAGTGTTAGCAGGAACAATGGGGCACATTTACTTACCCGGTCCTGTCGCGATCCAGCGGCGCGTTCTCCGTCAAGCATTCGGGTATTCCAGCGATTCACAAGGTGGTGCGCCTGATGTCCAGCAGGTGTCGCTGAAGTCCGCCGGAGTTCGCCATCCTATCCTGGGTGCAGGTAAGCGCGTGTCAAGCGGCACATTTAAAAAAAAAAAATACAGAGCTTTTTCCAAATCCATCGGGTTTTCCGACGGCCACGCCCCCCCATTTCCGTCGCATCCATGCCAGCGCCGATGCACCACAATCCGATTGCGTGCGCCAAAAACCCGGAGCTATTCGGCACAAATCGGAAAAATTTGGAAAATTCATCGAAAAAGAGCGATGCGGGCGCTTAGTAAATGACCCCCATTGACACATGTTGCTTGTTTGAATGGCTCAGGCTCCAGGTTTCAGTAGGCCCCTGTGCGACACAGCCTTAGTGGGCCCCATTGCAGTGAATTTACATGGTCGCATTAAAAATTCAGAAACGAAAACATTGTCATTTTCCCTGAATCATCCTAACTGTTATTTTATATGCAGCCCCCTCATGGTTATTTTAAATGCAGCCCCCTCATATTTGTTTTATATAAAACCCCCCTCACCCCCTATGGATTAATTAGATATAGCCCTCCTCAACCCCATGGATTCTTTATGTACAGCCTTATATGGGCCACCCAGCAGCTCTGGGCCCCGGCACTTGCCTGGTATGCCCAGTGCTGGAGCTGGCCCTGGGCTCAGGGGTTTTCTAAATTCTTAACCTAAAAACTGTGCCCCAGGAGGATTATCCAATGTATAGTCCAATACAGTATCATTCATTGCCCATAGACTACCATGTCTACCAAATGTGTATTCCTCAGCTCTCAGACAGAGCTACCCCTTTAAATGTTTATTTGACATTGTGAGCCCTTAGCCAGAAAATCTAAAAATGTCTTCTTGGGTGTAGCTATGCCAAGATTCCAGTGGATTATCACCCGGATTTTGAAATAAGTCCAATGTTATGGCAGGTTGTTTTATCTTTAGTAGGGAGGGCTGTGATTGGTAGGATGTACTGCAGCAGGCATTGGGATCCATCTCTCATCAAAGGGGTTGTCGCAAGCTATTTCCACAATTAAATGGGTGGGTTTCCGACCATGCCGATCATGATGGAGCGCGACTTGGCAGCCAAGGTCGAGGTACAGGATCACTAGGCAGTCTCATGGTCAGGAACAGGCAGGCCGCAATGATGGAAGGTTCGGGACAGAGCAAGATGTCAGGGCTGGCAGCTAGGAGCAGAATCAGGAACAGGTCCAGGGTCACAACGGGAGGTCAACACTTGGGAAGGAAACACTGTGGAAAGCTTCCTCATAGGCATGAAGCACTAAGATCCGCTGGGAATGCTGGGTCTTTATAGAAACCCGGGAAGTGGGTAGTCCCATTCAGTGGCGGACTGGCCCTCTAAATCTGCGAGTGCCGGCGTATGGAGAGGTGAGTGAGCTCGGAAAAAGGCGCCACCACGGCGAGGGGCGTAGATCGCAGGTGCACCCGTGACACTGGGACTACCTATCTACTGGGGGGCATGTGCATATTATACGGCTCTTATAGTATTATAGTAACATTTTAAAATATGTGGCATTCATGGCTCTCTCAGCTAAATAGGTTCCTGACCCCTGAACTAGCAGCACATGATTTACTGCCCTCAGCACTGAACCCTACCTAACAGCATGTGATTGACAGTTCTTAACGGTGACCTTTACCTAACAGAATGTGATCAACTGGCCTCAGTAATGACCTCTACCTAACAACATGATAGACTGGCCTTAGCAGTGACCTCAGTGCTGAACTCTGCCTAAGAGCATGTGATAGACTGGCCTCCGCTGAGACCCTACTGACATATAATTGACTGACCTCAGAGGTGATAGTAAAGACCTCTCGCTAACAACATGATAGACTGGCCTCAGCGGTGACCTCTTATCTAACAGTATGTGATCGGCCTTGGTAATGATGTCTACCCTACAGCACAATAGACTGGCCTCATCAGTGACCTATTATCCAGTAGTTTGTGATCGGCCTAAGTAATGACCTCTACCTAACAGCACAATAGACTGGCCTCAGCAGTGACCTATTATCCAGTAGTACGTGATCGACCTCAGTAATGACCTCTACCTAACAGCACGATTAACTGGCCTCAGCGGTGACCTCTTATGTAACAGTATGTGATCGGCCTCAGTAATGATGTCTACCTGACAGCACAATAGACTGGCCTCAGCGGTGACCTCTTATCTAGCAGTATGTGATCGGCCTCAGTAATGACCTTTACCTAGCAGCACGATAGACTGGCCTCAGCAGTGACTTCTTATGTAACAGTATGTGATCGGCCTCAGTAATGACCTCTACCTCTACCTAACTTTGCATGATAGACTGTCCTCAGTGGTGAAATCTACCTAACAGCATGTGATAGACTGGCGACAGTGGCAACCTCTTACCAAACAGCATGTGTTCAGCTGGCCTCATTGGGGAGCTTTACCTTACAGCACGTGATTGACTGGCCTCATCAGTGACGTGACATTGTACCAAGAACCGTGACTGTCCGCATGGCACAGTACAAGCACTACAGCAGCTCTGAAGTGTTCATAGATTATTCCACGTGTGTTTCCCATCTCCAGACATATTTGGGCCAGGGGTAGAGGTTTGGCAGGTGATGAGGTATACTTCTGCTTGTGTTCTTCCACTGATGCGTCATCCCCTTCTCCGGGATTACTTGGCTGCGGTATTATACACATGTGTGGTGTATGTTAGTATGTTTGGCGCACTCTGCTTGGCTTGGCGGCTGTGATATAATTTGTAGATGTGTGAAATTTCACTGCACATTAGGATTTTGGTGTTTCTTTTAGTATGAAATTGGTTTGGGACTCAATGTATTGCAGCATAATTTGAGAAAGTATATGAAGCCAATTGGCCGTGTGCAGCGGTAGACTAATAATACCGTAAGAAGGGGGTTTATTACAGTATGTAGAGTAGGTCCACACAGTGATTTTTTAAAATTAAATAAGCCAAATTCTGCCATACAGAGCTTACAGATCCATCATAATGCAGAAATAGATTGTGATGATAAAGATAGGGGAACATCAAAATTATGAGGAAAAGTAGGGTAGGTGCCATCTCCCTTGAAATTACTTGTCCTTTAAACCAGGCCAGGATGCTTAGGCCATAAAACCAGTATCCAGAGGAACCAGATTCTAATGGTCCAATGATGGGATTCTAGCAGACTCCATTACTGAGGCTAGTAAAAGGTATAACGGAGGTCACATATAGAAACCCACATCTTGCTATACACATCAAAGAAATATGTGGCATAGTCATATTTCAGCCACATGTTTTTCCCTAATAACTCCATCCAGGTCTCTGCCATTACTGTATCAAAGGCCTCTTAATGGGGGTACAGGCGGTCCCCTACTTAAGGACACCCGACTTACAGACAACCCATAGTTACAGACGGCCCCCTCTGCCCACTTTGACCTCTGGTGAAGCTCTCTGAATGTTACTATAGTCCCAGGCTGCACTGATCAGCTGTAAGGTGAAGATTTATTGATAATCCTTGGTCCCATTACAGCAAAAAATTTTGAAACTCCAATTGTCACTGGGGCAAAAAATTTTTTGGTCTGGAACTACAATTATAAAATATACAGTTTCGCCTTACAAACAATTTTAACTTAAGAACAAACCTACGGAACCTATCGTGTACGTAACCCGGGGACTACCTGTATTTGGAACTATACTAAGATGGAAATTTCCTTATAGGAATTGTCATTCTTTTGGGGATCCTTAGCAGATAGATCTTATATTTCTGATCTTATATTTCTGCTACCCCAGGCACCAGACTTATAACGTCACATAATGTAGTAGGTTCTGTTTTTTTAATCTTTTTTATTTTATCAAAATGTTTATATTTGCATTGTATATATACCGGCAGTCCCCGGGTTACGTACAAGATAGGTTCTGTAGGTTTGTTCTTAAGTTGAATTTGTATTTAAGTCGAAACTGTATATTTTATAATTGTAACCCCAGACAAGTTTTTTTTGGTCTTTGTGACAATTGGATTTTAAAAATGTTGGATTGTCATAAGAACCAGGATTAACAATAAATCTGAATTGTAGACACATTACATAACTGTTATAACTGATTATTGTAGCCTAGGGCTAAAGTACAGTAAATTACCAACATCCAGAGATCCGTTTGTAACTAGGGGTCGTTTGTAAGTTGAGTGTTCTTAAGAAGAGGACCACCTGTATATCTGTTTATTTCAGGTTACCCTCTTGTATGATAACCCCATTGTTTATAAGCACTGTCTTTTTTTTTATACTAAAACTTCACTTTAATGAGAGCTTTCTTGTGTTCTAACAATTCCATAAACTCAGAAGAGACATTACTTAAACTGATTGCTTAATTTGTGACTTTAACATTGTAATGGGGGACATGTATCTTTATTTTGATTTATTTTCTTTTTAAAGTTTTTTTTAATTTTTGGGGACTTTTTAGGGGCATTTTTGCGACTAATTTAAAGTCTTAACAAGTGGTTGTTCCTGTTGCAGTGTTCCTAATTCTTTTCTTTGTTTTGCAATCTTTTGAGGTGCAAAACGAAGTACAACTGACTTTAAAAAGTCGCAAAGGAAAACAGATGATACATGTGGCCTCAGTGGGAAATGTTTAAAAATGATTGCATTGTAGTATCATAGAATATTTCTATGGAAAAGTTATATACAAATTTTGAAAGCTGAGATTCTCTTTGTTAGATTAGACCAGAAGCATGGTTCTAGGTGATATTCAGGCCAATATAGGTGCAACTTAATTGACACTCCTTCTCCTCTAAGGAAGACTCATCTTAGGTGAAAAGTGACTCTTCTCAGCCTACACCCATGTAATATACACAGCAATACTGTTCTGTACAGTCAGAGAGGTCAAGAGTTAATTAGATGGAGAACATATTGTGCCGGTTTCTTTAACAAGGTGTGGGAAAAAAAAACAAGTGTCTGCAAGATGAGAATGGAATTTGGATAATAAAACCCTGTACAGAATGATGTATTCTGACAAGCAGTGACTATGCAAGTCCTGTCCCTGGTTTAAACTGGTTACTGATCTATCTGGCCAAGGTGAGCAATGACTCACATGCTTCGGGGTGGGATTAGTCATGCAGTCTTTTGAGCCAAGCACTGGGTGGATAGTCGAGAGACGAAGTACCAGTTTTTTTCTTCAACTTTTACTTCCTTTCGAATCCACCCCCGGCTTCTGTGAATCCACAGAATTAGCTGACTTAGCTTTCAATAATAAAGCTTCTCATTTTAAGTGGATTTTATAGAGAAACTTTTACACCTCACACATGTGGTGAATGAAATTCCATCAGAGAGGAGGTGTGTGTTATGTGAATCTTCTCTGATGCTGTCTAATCAGAAGACAGTGTCATAGAAGCTTCTCTGACACTGTCTTCTGACACCGATACTGACACTGTCTTCTGCTGTCCAATCAGAAGACAGTGTCAGAAAAACTGTAAAGTACACAGTGTGATCCCTCTATTCTCATCTAGTGTTCACAAGTTTTGTTTAAATGCCATTAACAAAGTGTATGTAAACTTTAAGTAAATACAATGCTAACAAAATGTTAACAGAAAATAAACACAGTGTTAACGCAATGTAAACCCAATGTGTTAACAAAGCCAGAGAGATCATACTACTTGCTGTACACTTTCCTCTATTTTTTTCTGGCTGTGCTCACGTGTTGCATTTATAATATATTAACATTGTGTTTACTTTGCTTTGACATTGATTTTGTGTAAACGCTCTGTAAATGTTAATGGAATGTAAACGCAACGTGTGACCAAAGCTTCTAGATGACCATAGAGGGATCACACTGTGCACTTGACTCTGACACTGTCTCCTGAATGGACAGATGATTACCTTAACAGTTGCCCCCTCCTCTGCTCCAGCACCTATTCTATGTCAGTGAAGAGGATTATAATACACAGATACTGGGACTGATATCTCAGCAACCATGGTGGCTAGAAAGAAAATTCTAAGTGCCATTAGCAGCCCCTACAGAATGATATGTTAATTACGTGTGAGGTGGTAAATTATCCTCTTTAGGCCCTTCCCCTTTCTGCTAAGCCACACCCCTCATATGATATGAAAATGATATAATACATGTATACCTCCTCCAATGTGCAGATGTGTGTAGATCAAAAAAATGACACAACAAAGCGAGGAAGCAGATTATTTTTATAAAGGTTAGAAGCTTTATTTTGACTTGAACAATCCACCGTAACACATTTCTTAATGAAGTGCTTACAGATTTCTGAAGTTAAACTGTTTACTTGAAATCATATATTTGCTAGAAATAAAAGCAAATCTTTGTTTATGTCCAACAAAATACAAGCGGCAGTTTAGGTATGACAATAAAAGAAAAAATTCTTATAGTACAGATGGAGAAAAAAAAAAAAAAGCATTGAACCATTGGCTACTAAAGACAGGGATGACCGGACGCAGAAGATCAATGTCATCTTTAAATAATGTTTCTGAAAAATTGCTTATTTATGAATATTTATTCGTTCTGTGTCATTTTTAATACTACAAAATCTCTGTGAAATCCATCATTTTGAAAATAAAAAAAATTCTTATGGGCTACTTTATTGTCAAGATATCCCCGAATTTTAGTCGTCCATCTGGTTCAATGCAAATTTACAGTGTTTTTTTTTTTTTCCTTTCTTAATAAATCTGTTTGCATCTATCTGTAAAGCCCCACAAAAGAAAACATAGACTGTAAAAGCAAGTTAAAAAAATAATATGGAAAAAATATATTTCCATGTACAAATTCTTATACTCCAAAAAAATCCATTAAACCATTCACTGCCAATCACGTTTCCATGTAAAATTAGTTAGGAAGGGAAAGGCTTAATGTCTGTATGGAATTTATTAGACAAAAAATGTTTTTTTATCACTTCTTCTGAATCTACTGATCACTTAAAGAATTATCATTATATAAAGGCTGCAAAATGTATGTACAAACACACAGATATATATATTTATGTACATGCTAGGTTGAGAGAGTTTCATTCTTTCTTTTTAGCAACAGTAAGTTCCACTTTGGGAAGGCGGACGCCTGCTTTTGTGGCACTATCGTTGCTCGAAGATGAAGACACTCTGGACTTACGGGAAGAGAGAGAAGCTCCACTTCCTTGGACGTTTTCATCATCACTTAATGTCACCTCATAAGAACCTTTTGATTTGGATCCTAAGCCACCAAATGTGCCAAATTTGATCTTCGAATGTTTTCCCTTCTTTTTACCCCCCTCTGCAGACAATGAAGCGCCTGCATCTAATGTGCCGCTCGGTGAAGAGTGAGTCGATTCATCCTTCTCTTCACTTAAAGAGGAAGACCTGTGTCTTGTCTTTTTGCTAGTAAACAAGGAAAACTCATACTTGGCAGGCTTATCTACCTCAAGAGTAGCAGACCCTACTCCTCCCTCAACGGACCCTAAACTGGCTTTCGAACTCTGAAGTTCACCCTTTGCCCCAGACACTGAGACATCCGGGAGATTAGCATCAACTTTTCCTTTGGATTTAAAATTCAATTTGGGCATTTTTATTTTAGACTTTTTAATTTTGATGTCGCTTTCTAGATCCACATCTGCTTGTCCAGGCTTTGCAAGCTGCACATTTGCTGAAGGAAAGTCTACATCAACTCCTACCTCTCTTCCTGAGGGTTCAGGCTCAGAAGTTGTAAATTTTGGCATCAAAAGTCTGGGAAAGGTAATTTTACCAGAAGAACCTTCTAGATTCAGATCTATGGGCTTCACATTCCACCCTCCTTCAACTTTAGGACCAGTCAAATCCCCTTCTACTTTTGTTCCTTGTATTCTTAGACCACTTGGGCCTTGTAAGTATCCTGCTCCACCTGCCAAGTCTCCCTTCAAATTAATATCTTGCCCACTAACATTCAACGAAGGTCCTTTTAGATTTAAGCCTGAGACTCCAGTTGAACCAGAAATCTCAGCTTCTGGTCTAGATAGAGAAAATTCCCCTTTGGGTAACTTCACTTGTGGACCAGACAGTTCTACCCGAGAGCTAGCACCCTTCACATTGATACCCGGCAAGTCAATTCCAGAGGAACTTCCAAAATCTCCTTCAATCTTTGGTCCTTTAAAACTTGTGTCAATTTCTGGCCCAGTCACTTTAGGCAAAGTGATGTCAACTGCAGGTGTTTTAATAGAGGGCCCTTCAATACTGCCATCCAGATTTGGTGTTTTTAATTTTGTGTCAAAATTTATTTCAGATCTACCAGTAGAGGAACCAGTAATACCAACTTCTGGCAAACTAATTTTGCCAGTTGACCCAGAAATGCCTAAGTTGGGAGAATTGAGATCAACATTTATTGAGCCTACTTTATCAGCCTTAAATTTTGGTCCTTGCAAATTCACATCAATATCTGGAACAGAAATTTGGGGTGCAGATGTGTCAATGGAAAGATTGGGCAAGTCATTTTTAATACTCATTGTACCAGAGGTGCCTATATCAATTTTTGGCCCAGACAAGTCAATATTACCTTTAGAAAGAGACAGATCTGCCTCTGGCACTTCTACCTTGGGGCCTGACATACTAAAACCTGGAAGTTTAAATTTCGTCTTTTTCATCTTTATATCAGGACCTTCAATGCTACCTGCTGATGTTGTCAAGTCAACATCTGGAACCTTTACTCCACCACCAATTTCTAAGTCTGGAGTCTTGATGTCAGCTTTAGGGCTTTGAAGAGAAGCATCTCCTTTTAATTTTGGGGACTTTATATCAAACTCCACATCAGGAAAATGAATTTTCCCAAACAATGGTTTCCGCGTTTTAGGTGCTTTTAAGCCAATATCTGTTTTTATTCCTGCATCTCCACCTGAAACATTTAAATCAACGTCAGGCGCATTAAGATTTATGTCATTATCCATGTCAGGTGCATTTACATCGAAACCAGCCTTTTTACCTTTTACTTTTGGACCACTCATGTGAATTTTTGGCATTTTAAATTTCCCCTTTTTCCCCTTACCGCTGACACTTACTTCAGGTATTTCTGCATCAAAATCTACCTCAGGAACATTAACATCTACTGAAGAAGCTTTGACTTCTGCTTTAGGTGACTTTATGCCAAAACCAAACTTTGGTTTCTTAACTTTTGGCAATTTCAAACTACCCTCAGGGATGTCAACATCTACATCAACTGCTGGGATTTTTAGATCACCTTCTAGTTTTGGTCCAGTGACATCAAGATCTCCCTTCAGATTTGGAGATTTCACATTTATATCTCCTTCTAGTGTTGGACCAGAAAGATCCATATCACCTTTAAATTTGGGTCCTTTCAAACTTACTTCTGGTAAAGATACATCTGGTAGGTTCAGCGATGGCATCTTAAATTTGGAACCTTTAACTTTTCCATCAACATCTAATTCTGGAGTTTTAATGCCAACATTCGCGCCTCCATCTACTTTAGGACCCTTGAGATTTAAGTCTAAATCTGGCATGGAAACTTTTGGTAAATGGATGTCCATTGAAGGCAGCTTAAAATTTGGACCTTTTAGCTTTCCTTCTGGGCCCTCAATATCCACCTCAGGTGCCTTAATATCAACATTAGGACATGATATATCAATTTCTCCTTTAGGTAAGCTGGCATCGATATCCAGTCCATCACCTTTCCCTGACATTCCAAATGTGGGCATTTTAAATTTGGGCATTTTGAATTTTCCCTCAGGGCCTTTTAGATTGACATCTGGTGCCTCTAGTTCAAAATCTGGACCCTGTACATCACACTCAGGACCTTTTATGTCAACATTGGGACCTTTCAAGCCACCTTCAACGTTAGGACCTTTCAGATTGAGGTCAACATCAGGCATAGAGATCTTTGGCATATGCATTGTAGGCAACTTGAACTTGGGGCCTTTGACTTTTCCATCAACATCAAGATCAAGATCAGCTTCTGGGCCTTTGATATCAACTTTGGGACCTTTCACACCTCCCTCTACTTTTGGACCTTTCAAATTGAAATCAATATCTGGCATAGATACTTTAGGTAAATGCATATCCATTGATGGCAAACTAAAGTTGGACCTTTCAACTTTCCTTCTGGGCCTTCAATATCAACCTCAGGTGCCTTAATATCAACATTAGGACATGATATATCATTTTCTCCTTTAGGTAAGCTGGCATCGATATCTAGTCCATCACCTTTCCCTGACATACCAAATTTGGGCATTTTAAATTTGGGCATTTTGAATTTTCCCTCAGGGCCTTTAAGATTGACGTCTGGTGCCTCTAATTCAAAATCTGGACCCTGAACGTCACACTCAGGACCTTTTATGTCAACATTGGGACCTTTCAAGCCACCTTCAAAGTTAGGACCTTTCACATTGAGGTCAACATCAGGCATTGAGATTTT
>CM033647.1:145223730-145236233 GCA_019512145.1 Engystomops pustulosus
CTATTCAAAATCTGGACCTGTACATCACACTCAGGACCTTTTATGTCAACATTGGGACCTTTCAGCCACCTTCAAAGTAGGACCTTTCAAGTTGAGGTGCAACATCAGGCATAGAGATCTTTGGCATATGCATTGTAGGCAACTTGAATTGGGCCTTTGACTTTTCCATCAACATCAAGATCAAGATCAGCCTTCTGGGCTTTGATAATAACTTTGGGACCTTCACACCTCCCTCACTTTTGGACTTTCAAATTGAAATCAATATCTGGCATAGATACTTAGTGTAAACTGACCATTCCAAATTTGGGCATTTTAAATTTGGGCAGTTTGATTTTCCCTCAGGGCCTTTTAGATTGAAATCTGGTGCCTCTAATTCAAAATCTGGACCCTGTACATCACATCAGGACCTTTTATGTCAACATTGGGCCTTTCGCCACTTCAAAGTTAGGACCTTTCAGATTGAGACTGACCATTCCAAATGTGGGCATTTTAAATTGGGCATTTTTGATTTTCCCTCAGGCCTTTTAGAATTGAATCTGGTGCCTTAGTTCAAATCTGGACCCTGTAGCATCACATCCAGAACCTTTATTCAACATTGGGGACCTTTCTGACCCACCTTCAAAGTAGGACCTTTCAGATTGAGTGATGGCAACTTAAAGTTGGGACCTTTCAACTTTCCTTCTGGGCCTTTAATGTCAACCTCAGGTGCCTTAATATCAACATTAGGACATGATATATCAATTTCTCCTTTAGGTAAGCTGGCATCGATATCTAGTTCATCACCTTTCCCTGACATACCAAATTTGGGCATTTTAAATTTGGGCATTTTGAATTTTCCCTCAGGGCCTTTTAGATTGACATCTGGTGCCTCTAGTTCAAAATCTGGACCCTGTACATCACACTCAGGACCTTTTATATCAACATTGGGACCTTTCAAGCCACCTTCAATGTTAGGACCTTTCAGATTGAGGTCAACATCAGGCATAGAGATTTTTGGCACATGCATTGTAGGCAACTTGAACTTGGGGCCTTTGACTTTCCTATATCCAGTAGTTGTATCGGCTAGAAGTTAAGGAAAGCTGAGCTTACCTAACAAGCCCACCCCCCCCTACACCAAATGAGAATGCCTCATGACAGTGACATCATGATACTAGTAGTAAGTGATCAACAGACAGGAAGAACCGATACTAAAACAGCACGACTAATGGCTCAGCGGTGACCTATTATGTAAAGTATGTGAGCGGCCTCAGTAATGATGATTCTCACCTGACAGCACAATAGACCTGGCCTCAGCGGTGATCCTATTACACAGTAGAGAGTACGTGATCAACTCAGTAATGACCTCTACCTACAGCACGATTAATATGGACTCAGCGGTGACCCTTAGAACAGTATGTGATCGGCCTCAGTATGATGTCTACTGACAGCACAATAGACTTGGCCTCAGAGGTGACATCTGATCTAGCAGGATCGTGCTCGGACTCAGTAATGACCTTTACTAGCAGACGATTAGACTGGCCTCAAGCAGTGACTTCTTATGTAAGTATGTGATCGGCATCAGTCAATGACCTCTACCTCATACCTAACTTTGTGCCATGATAGACTGTCCTCAGTGGTGAAATCTACATAAAGCATTGATCTTAGATGGAGACCGTGGCAAACCTCTTACCAAACAGAATGGTTCAGCTGGCCGATCCTTGGGCGAGCTTACAGTACAGCAGTGATGAGGCCCTCATCAGTGACGTGACATTGTTACCAAGAAGAAACCGTGACTGTTTGCAATGGCAAAGTAAAAGAACTACAGACAGATAGGAAGCTGTTCACGAGAGTATTCCACGTGTGTTTCCCATCTCCAGAAAGATTTGGGCCAGGGGTAGAGGTTTTGGAAGGTGATGATGGTTATTACTTAGCTTGTGTTATGCAATGATGAGTCATCCCCTTTATCCGGGGAATTTACTTGGATGAGGTTTATATACACAGGTGGTGTTGTACTGTTAGTATGTTTGGCGCACTCTGCCTTGCTTGGCGGTGTGCGGCGTGAATAATTGTAGTTAGATGTGTGAAATTTTCACTGCAATTAGGATTTGGTGTTCTCCTGTAGTTGAAATGGTTTGGGACTCAATGTATTGGCAGCATAATTTGAGAAAGTAGAAGCCAATTGGGCCACGCGGGCCCCAGCGGTAGATAATAATCCCGTAAGAAGGGGGTTTAGTAAGTATGTTTAGGTAGGTCCACACATTGATTTTTTAAAATAAAATAAGCAAAATTCTGCCAACAGAGTTACGATCCAATCATAATGCGAAGAAATAGTGTGATGATAAAGAAGGGGGGGAACATCAAAATTATGAGGAAAAAGTTACGGTAGGTGCCATCTCCCTTGAATTACTTGTCCTTAAACCCGGCACAGGAAGGATGCTGGCCATAAAAATAGTATCAAGTGTGGAACCAGATTTCTAATGGTCCAAGAGGGATTCTAGCAGGACTCCATTACTGAGGCTAGTAAAAGGTCTAACGGAGGTCACAATAGAACCCCACATCTGCTATACAAATCAAAGAAATATGTGGCCGAGTCAATTCAGCAACATGTTTTTCCCTAATAAAAACTCATCCAGTCTCTTGCCAGTACGTATCAAAGGCCTCTTAATGGGGGTAAGGCGGTCCCCCTACTTAAGGACAACCGACTTACCAGACAACCAATAGTTACAGACGGACCAATCGGCCCCCCTGTGACCTCTGGTGAAGTATTGGATACATTACTATAGTCCCAGGCTGCAATGATCAGCGTAAAAGGGATATGTAATGAAGCTGAGTGATAATCCTTGGTCCCATTACAGCAAAAAATGTTAAAACTCCAATTGTCACTGGGGCCAAAACATTTGTCGGACTACAATATAAAATATACAGCTTCGCATTACAAACCATTTTAACTTAAGAACAAAACCTACGGAACCTATCGTGTACGTAACCCGGGCGGGACTAAATGTATTTGGGAACTATATAAGATTTCTGTCGAGGAAAATTTCCTATAGGAATTTACTTCTTTTGGGGATCCTTAGCAGATAGATCTTATATTTCTGAGCTTAGTTTTCTGTCCCAGGGCACCCGACTTATAACGTACTAATGTAGTAGGTTCTGTTTTTGTAATCTTTTTTTTTTATCAAAATGTTATATATTTGCATTGTATCTATACCGGCAAGTCCCGGGTTACGTACAAGATAGGTGCTGTAGCGTTTGTTTTAAGTGAATTTGTATTTAAGTCGAAACTGTATATGTATAAGTGTAACCCAGACAAGTTTTGTTTGGTCTTTGTGACAATTGGATTTTAAAAATGTTGGATTGTATCAGAACCAGGAGTAACAATGATAGTCTCTCTGAATTGTAGACCATTACTAACTGTTAAACTGATTATTGTAAGCCTAGGGCTTAAAACAGTAAATTACCAACATCCAGAGATCCGTTTGTAAACTAGGGGTCGTTTGTATAAGTTGAGTGTCTTACGAAGAGGAACCACCTGTATATCTGTTTATTTTAGGTTACCTCTTGTATGATACCCATTGTCTTATAAGCATGTCGTTTTTTTTTACTAAAATTCACTTTATGAGGGCTTTCTTGTGTTCTAACAATGCCATAAACTCAGAAGAGACGTTACTTAAATGATGCTAATTTGTGATTTAATATTGTAACGGGGGACATGTATCTGTATTTTGATTTATTTTCTTTTTAAAGATTTTTTTTATTTTTGGGACTTTTTAAGGGGCATTTTTGCGAATAATTTAAAGTCGTAAACAAGTGGTTGGTCCATGTGCAGGTGCCTAATTCTTTTTTGAGGTGCCAAAACGAAGTAAACTGACTTTAAAAAGTCGCAAAGGAAAAAAGATGATACATGGGGCCCTTCAGTGGGAAATGTTTAAAAATGATTGATTGTAGTATCATAGAATATTTCTATGGAAAAGTATATAACAATTTTGAAAGCTGAGATTTCTCTTGTTTAGATAGAAAGAAGCCTGGTCTAGGTGAAATCAGGCACATAGGTAAAACTCTAATTAAAAAAGTAGAGATGAAGCAGCACTCCGAAAGTGGTGAAAAAAGTGATATTTATTCACCAGTGATGCGACGTTTCGTCTTTTCATAAAGGACATTCTCAAGCAGGCTTGAGATGTCTTTATGGAAAGACGAACGTCGCATCACGGGTGGAATAAATATCACTTTTTTCACCCTAACTTTTCGGAGTGATGCTTATCTCTATACTTGGTTTAATGATTAGAGGGTTGGCGAGACCCGACGAGACCTGCACCTACGATCTCCGCACGTGCCGTTCCACCCTTGTGTTTTATTGGTACAATTAAGTGATACTACTTCTCCAGTCTCTAAGGAAGACTCTACCAGGTAAAAAGTGACTCTTCTAGCCTACACCAGTAATATACACGTAATAATGTTCTGGACCAGTCAGAGAGGTCAAGAGTAATAGACGGAGAACATATTGTGACGGTTTCTTTAACAAGGTGTGGAAAAAAAAAAAAAAACAAGGTCGCAAGATGAGAATGGGAATTGGATAATAAAACCTGTACAGAATGAGTATTCTGACAAGCAGTGACTATGCAAGTCCCTTGTCCCTGGTTGAAACTGGTTACGATCTATCTGGCCCAAGGTGAGCAATGACTACTGCGTCGGGGTGGGATTACATGCCAGTTTGTGAGCAAGCACTTGGCTGGATAGTCGAGAGACGAAGTACCAGTTTTTTTTTAAAATTTTATTCTTTGAATCCACCCCGCTTCTGTGAATCACAGATAGCTGACTTAGCTTCATAATAAAGCCTCTCATTTTTAGTGGATTTTATAGAGAAACTTTGACACCTCAAACAGGTGCGTGAATGAAATTCCATCAGAGAAGGAGGTGGTGTTATGTGAATCTTCTCTGATGCTGTCTAATCAGAAGACAGTGTAATAGAAGCTCCTTTTTGACAATTGTCTTCATGGTTCTGCACCGATAATGACATGTATCTCTGATGTCCCAATCAGAAGACAGTGGCAGAAAAAACTGTAACGTACACAGGTGATACCTCTATTCTCATCTTAGTGTTCACAAGTTTTGTTTAAATGCCATTAACAAAAGTGGATGTAAACTTTAAGTAAGTACATACAATGCTAACCAAATGTTAACAGAAAATAACACAGTGTAACGCAATGTAAGCCCAATGTGGAAAAAAGGCAGAGAGATCATATACTTGCTGTACACTTTCCTCATATTTTTCCTGGCTGTGCTCACGTGTTGCAAATTTTTAGTTTATATATAACTTGTGTTTTACTTGTTTGACATTGATTTGTGTAAACGCTTCTGTAAATGTAATGAATGTAAACGCAACGTGTGACCAAAGCTTATAGATGAACATAGAGGGATCACAGTGCACTTGACTCTGACACTGTCTCTGAATGGACCAGATGATTACCTTAACAGTTGCCCCCTCCTCTGCTCCAGCACCTATTCGATGTCCAGTGAAGAGGAGTATAATACAAAGATTACTGGTGAACTGATATCTCAGCAACCATGGTGGGCCTAGAAAAGGAAATTCAAGTGCCATTAGCAGCCCCAAGAATGATAGGTTAATTACGTGTGAGGGGTTAATTATCCTCTGTAGGCCCTTCCCTTTTATGCTAAGCCACACCCCCATATGATATAAAAGGCATATAATAATTGTATACCTCCGCCAATGTGTCGATGTGTGTAGATCAAAAAAAAAATGACACAACAAGCGGAGGAAGCGATTATTTTTATAAAGGTTAGAGAAGCTTATTTGATTGAACAATCACAGTAAACCACATTTCTTAATGAAGTGCTAAAGATTTCTGAAGTTAAAAGTGTACTTGAACATTATATTTGCGAGAAATTAAACAAATTCTTTGTTTATGTACAACAAATAACAAGCGGCCAGTTTAGGTTATGACAATAAAAGAAAAATTCTTCAGTACAGATGGAGAAAAAAAAAAACAAGCATTGAACCATTGGCTAATAAAGCCAGGGATGACCGGACGTCCAGAAGATCAATGTAATCTTAAATAAGGTTTTGAAAATTGCTTATTTATGAATATTTATTCGTTCTGTGTCATTTTAATACTACAAAATCTCATGTGAAATCATCATTTTGTTTGAAAAACAAAAAATTTTATGGGCGGCTACTTTATTGTCAAGATATCCCCGACTTTTAGTCTCGTCCATTGGTTCAATGCAAATTTTTTAACAGTGTTTTTTTTTTGTTTCCTTTCTAATAAATCTGTTGCATCTATTGTAACGCCCCCACCAAAAGAAACATAGACTGTAAAAGCAAACTGCGTTAAAAAAAATAATATGGAAAAAATATATTTCCATGTACAAATTCTTATAATCCAAAAAAATCCATTAAACATTCACTGCCAAGCTGTTTCATGTAAAATTAGTTAGGAAAGGGAAAGGCTTAATGTCGGTATGGAATTTATTAGACAAATGAGACTGTTTTTTTTTTATCACTTCTTCCGAATCTACTGATAACTAAGGAATATCATTAATAAGGCTGCAAAATGTATGTACAAACACACAGATATATATACTTTATGTACATGCTAGTTGAGAGAGTTCATTCTTTCTTTTTAGCAACAGTAAGTTCACTTTGGGAAGGCGGGACGCATGCTTTTGTGGCACTATCGTTGCTCGAAGATGAGACACTCCTGGACTTACGGGAAGGAGAGAAGCTCCATTCCTTGGACGTTTCATATCAATAATGTCACCTCATAAGAACCTGGTGATTTGGATCCTAAGCACAAATTGCAAATTGATTTAGAATGTTTCCCTTCTTTTTTTACCCCCGTCTGCAGACAATGACGGCCGTGCATCTAATGTGCCGCGCGTGAAGAGTGATGGTCGATTCATCCTTCTCTTCACTTAAGAGGAAGGACCTGTGTCTTGTTTTTTGCTTAGTAAACAAGGAAAACTATACTTGGCAGGATTTCTACCGCAAGAGTGGCAGATCTACTCCTCCCTCAAGGACCCTAAACTGGCTTTCGAACTTGAAGTCACCCTTGCCCAGACACTGAGACATCCGGGAGTATTAGCACAACTTTCCTTTGGATTTAAAATTCAATTTGGGCATTTTTATTTAGAACTTTTTAATTTTGATGTAGCGTTCTATAGATCCACACTGCTTGTCAGCTCTTTCAAGATGCACATTTGCTGAAGGAAAGTCTACATCACTCCTACCTCTCTTCCTGAGGGTTCCAGGCTCGAAGTTGTAAATTTTGGCATCAAAAGTCTGGGAAGGAAAGGTAATGTTAACCAGAAGAACCTTCTAGATCAGATCATGGGCCTTCACATTCCACCCTCCTTTCAACTTTAGGACCAGTCAAATCCCCTTCTAAATTTTGTTCCTTGATTATTAGACCACTTGGCCTTGTAAGTATCTGCTCCACCTGCCAAGTCTAACGTCAAATTAATATCTTTTGCCCATAACATTCAACGAAGGCCTTTAGATTAAGCCTGCGACTCCAGTTGAACCGAAATCTCAGCTTGAGTCAGATAGCGAAATCCCCTTTGGGTAACTTAACGTGGAGACAGACAGTCTTACCCGAGGAGCTAGCAACCTTCAAATGATAACCGGGCAAGTCATTCAGAGGAACTTCAAAAAACCAAATCTCCCCTTCAATCTTTGTCCTTTAAAACTTGTGTTCATTCGGCCTACTTTTCGCAAGTGATTCACTGCCAGGGTTGTTTAATAGAGGGCCCTAATACTGCCAATCCAGATTGTTTTGTTTTTATTTGTGTCAAATTTATTTTCAGATCTACAGTAGAGGAACCAGTAATACCAACTGTCTGGCAAACTAATTTTGCCAGTTGACCAGAAATGACCTAAGTTGGGAGAATGGAGATCAACATTTATATGAAGCCCTTTATTCAGCCTAATTTTGTCTTGCAATTCACATCAATATCTGGGACTGACAATTTGGGGTGCAATTGTCAATGGGAAAGATTGGGCAGTCATTTTTAACGCTCATTGTACCAAGGTGCCTATATCAATTTTTGGGCCAGACAAGTCAATGTTCCTTAGAAAGGAACAGATCTGCCTCTGCACTTATCACCTGGGGCTGACATACTGAACCGGAAGTTTTAAAATTTCGTCTTGTCATCTTTATATCAGGACCTTCAATGTACACTGCTGATGTTGTCAAGGTCAACATCTGGAACTTTACTACCACCACATTTTTCATAAGTCTGGAGTGATGTGCTTTAGGGCTTTGAAGAGAACATCTCCTTTTAATGTGGGGACTTATACTCAAAACCCACAGAAAATGACATTTTCCCACAATTGGGTTTCCCCGCGTTTTTAGTGCTTTAGCCAATATCGTTTTTTAGTCCGCATCTCCACCTGAAACTTTAAAATAACGTCAGGACGCATTAAATTATCGTCATTATCCATCTCGGTGCATTAATCAAACTCAGACCTTTTTCCCTTTTACTTTGGACCACATCGTGAATTTTTTGATTTTAATTTCGCCCTTTTTCCCTTAACGCTGACACTTACTTCAGGATTTTCTGCATTCAAACTCACCTCAGGAACATATAACATCCCACTGAAGAAGCTTTGACTTTCTGCTTTAGGTGACGTTATGCCAAAACCAAACTTGTTTCTTAACTTTTGGCAATTTCAAACACCCGCAGGGATGCACATCTACAATCAACTGACTGGGATTTTTAGATCACCTTCTAGTTTTGGTCCAGTGACATCAAGATCTCCCTTCAATTTGGAGATGATTTCACATTTATATACCTTTCTAGTGTTGACAGAAGACCATATCCACCTTTAATGTGGGTCTTTCAAACTTACTTCTGGTAAAGATACATCTGGGTAGGTGCAGCGATGGCATCTAAATTTGTGAACTTTAAACTTTTCCATCACATCTAAATTCTGGGTTTTAATGCCAACATATCGCGCCTCCATCTACTTTAGGACCCGAGATTTAAGTCTAAATCTGGCAGGAAACTTTTGGTAAATGATGTCCATTGAAGGCAGCTTAAAATTTGGACCTTTTACTTTCCTCATGGGGCCTTCAAATACACCTCAGGTGCCTTAATATACTTAGGACATGAGTATATCAATTTCTCCTTTAGGTAAGCTGGCATCGTATATCCAGTCCCCTTTCCCTGACATTCCAAATGGGGCATTTTAAATTTGGGCATTTGAATTTTCCCTCAGGGCCTTTTAGATTGACATCTGGTGCCTCTAGTTCAAAATCTGACCCGAACAACACTCAGGAACCTTTATGTAAACATTGGGACCTTTTCAAGCCACCTTCAAAGTTAGGACCTTTCAGATTGAGGTCAACATCAGGCATAGAGACTTTGGCAATGCATTTGTAGCAACTTGAACTTGGGGCTTGACTTTTCCATCAAAATCAAGATCAAGATCAGCTTCTGGGGCCTTTGATACAACTTTGGACACTTTCACACCTCCCTCTACTTTGGACCTTTCAAATTGAAATCAATATCTGGCAGATACTTTAGGTAAATGCATATCCATGATGGCAAATTTAAAGTTGGGACCTTAACTTTCCTTCTGGCCTTCAATATCAACCTCAGGTGCCTTCAATATCACATAGGACAATGATATATCAATTCTCCTTAGGTAAGCTGGCACATCGATATCTAGTCCATCACCTTTCCTGACATTCCAAATTTGGGCATATTTTAAATTGGGCTTTTGAATTTTCCCTCAGGGCCTTTTAAGATTGACGTCTGGTGCCTCTAATTCAAAATCGGACCCTGAACGTCACACTCAGGACCTTTTATGTCAAATTGGGACCTTTCAAGCCACCTTCAAGTTAGGACCTTTCAGATTGGTCAACATCAGGCATAGCGATTGTTTGGCACATGCATTGTAGGAACTTGAACTTGGGGGCTTTGAGCTTTTCATAACATCAAGATCAAGATCAGGCTTCTGGCCGTTTGATATCAACTTTGGGACTTTCCCACCTCCCTCTAATTTTGGACTTTCAAATTGAAATCAATATCTGGCATAGATACTTTAGGTAATGCATATCCATGATGGCAACTTTAAGTAGGGCCTTTCCTAACTTCCTTCTGGGCCTTCAAATCAAACTCAGGTTGCCTTATATGACATTAGCGACATGATATATCAATTTTCCTTTAGGTAAGCTGGCACGATATCTAGTCATCACCTTTCCTGACATTCCAAATTGTGGCATTTTAAATTGGCATTTTGAATTTCCTCAGGGCCTTTTAGATTGACATCTGGTGCCTCTATTCAAAATCTGGACCTGTACATCACACTCAGGACCTTTTATATCAACATTGGGGACCTTTCAAGCCAACTTCAAACGTTAGGACCTTTTCAGATGAGGTCAAACATAGGCATAGAGATCTTTGGCACATGCATTGTAGGCCAACTTGAATGGGGCCTTGACTTTTCCATCAAGATCAAGATATCAGCTTCGGCGCTTTGATATAACTTGGGACCTTCACACCTCTCTACTTTTGGACCTTGGTCAAATGAAATCAATATCTGGCATAGATACTTTAGGTAAATGCATATCATTGATGGCAACTTAAAGTTGGGGACCTTTCAACTTTCCTTCTGGGCCTTTACTCAAACTCAGGTGCCTTAATATCAACATTAGGACATGATAATATCAATTCTCCTTTAGGTAAGCTGGCATCGTATTCTAGTTCATCACCTTCCCTGACATACCAAATTGGGCATTTAAATTTGGCATTTTGAATTCCCTCAGGGCCTTTAGATTGACTCTGGTGCCTCTAGTTCAAAATCTGGACCCGTACATCACACTCAGGACCCTTTATATGTCAAATTGACCTTTCAAGCCACCTTCAAGTTTAGGACCTTCAGATTGGGTCAACATCAGGCATAAGAGTTTTTGGACATGCATTGGAGGCAACTTGAATTGGGGCCTTGACTTTTCTAACATCAAGATCAAGATCAGCTTCTGTGGGCCTTGATATCAACTTTGGGACCTTACACCTCCCTCACTTTTGGACCGTTAATTGAAACATATCTGGCCATAGATACTTTAGTAAATGCATATCCCTTGATGGAAACTTAAAGTGGGACCTTTCAACTTTCCTTCTGGGCCTTCAATATCAACCTCAGGTGCCTTAATATGACAAACATTAGGACATGGATATATCAATTTCTCCTTAGGTAAGCTGGCATCGATATCTAGTTCCATAACCTTTCCCTGACATACCACATAATTGGGCATTTTAAATTTGGGCATTTGAATTTTCCTCAGGGCCTTTAAGATTGAGTTCTGGTTGCCTCTAATTCAAAACTGGACCCTGAACGTCACCTCAGGACCTTTTATGTCAAACATTGGGACCTTCAAGCCCCTTCAGTTAGGACCTTTCAGCATTGAGGTCAACATCAGGCATTGAGATTTGGCACATGCATTGTAGGCAACTTGAACTTGGGGCCTTTGACTTTTCCATCAACATCAAGATCAAGATCAGCTTCTGGGCCTTTGATATCAACTTTGGGACCTTTCACACCTCCCTCTAATTTTGGACCTTTCAAATTGAAATCAATATCTGGCATGGATACTTTAGGTAAATGCATATCCATTGATGGCAACTTAAAGTTAGGGCCTTTTAACTTTCCTTCTGGGCCTTCAATACAACACAGGTGTTAATATCAACATAGGACACATGATATAGTCAATTTCTCTTTAGGTAAGCTGGCATCGATATCTAGTCCATCACATTTCCCTGACTACCAAATTGGGCATTTTAAATTTGGCATTTTGAATTTTCCTCAGGGCCTTTTAGATTGAATTCTGGTGCTCTCTATTCAAAATCTGGACCAGTACATCACACTCAGACCTTTATTCAATGGGGACCTTTCAAGCCACATTCCAAGTTAGGACCTTTCAGATTGAGGTCAACATCAGGCATAGAGATCTTTGGCACATATGCATTGTAGCGCAACTTGAACTTGGGGCCTTTGACTTTCCATCACATCAAGATCAGCTTCTGGCTTTGATATCAACTTTGGACCTTTCAAACCTCCCTCTTTTTGGACCTTTCAAATTGAAATCAATATCTGGCATAGATACTTTAGGGTAAAAACAAATGCATATCCATTGATGGCAACTTAAAGTTTAGAGACCTTTCCAACCTTTCCTTCTGGGCCTTCAATACTCAACTCAGGCTGCATTAATATCGACATTAGGACATGATATATCAATTTATCACTTAGGTAAGCTGGACATCGATATCTAGTCATTCACCTTTTCCGATAGACATCCAAATTTGGGCACATTTTAAATTTGGGAAACTTTTGAATTTCCGATCAGGACCTTTTAGATTGTACGTCTGGTGATCCTCTAATTCAAAATATGCGACTCCTGGAAGTCACACTCGGGACTTTTATGTAATTGGACCTTTCAGCCACCTTCAAGTTAGGACTTTCAGATTGAGGTCAACATCAGGCATAGAGATCTTGGCACATG
>CM033647.1:145236300-145541556 GCA_019512145.1 Engystomops pustulosus
TGGCATTGTAGGCAACTGAATTGGGCCTTTGACTTTTCATCAAGATCAGTCAAGATCAGCCTCTGGGCCTTGATATCAACTTTGGCGACCTTTCCACTCCCTCTAATTGGAACCTTTCAAATTGAAATTCAATATCTGGCAGCTACTTAGGTAATGATCTCATTTATGGCAATTAAAGTTGGGACCTTTCAAACTTTCCTTCTGGGCTCTTCAAATCAACCTCAGGTTGCTCTTCATGATCGACATTAGGACTGATATATCAATTTCTCCTTAGGTAAGCTTGGGCATCGATAATCTGTCATCCCTTTCCTGACATTCCAATTTGGGCATTAATTTGCGGCATTTGAATTGTTCCATCAGGGCCGTTAAGATGACGTCTGGTGCCTCTTAATTCAAAATATGGACCTGACGGCACATCAGGACCTTTTAATGTCATACATCCATGGGACCTTTAAGCCACATTCAACGTAGGACTTTCAGATTAAGTCAACATCAGCCTTGAGAGTTTTGCAATGCATTGATAGGCAAACTTAACTTGGGCCTGGACTTCCTCAACATCAAGATCAAGATCAGCTTCTGGGCCTGATATCAATTTTCGGACCTTTCAACCTCCCTCTAATTTTGACCTTTCACATTGAAATCAATATCTGGCATAGATTACTTTAGGTAAATGCATATCCATGATGGCAACTTAAAGTTAGGGGCCTTTAATTTCCTTCTGGGCCTTCATATAAACTCAGGGCCTTAATATCAACATTAGGACATGATATATCAATTCTCTTTAGGGAGCTGAATCGAATCTAGGTCCATCCCTTGCCCTGACATTACAAATTTGGGCATTGAAATTTGGGCAGTTGGAATTTTCCCTCAGGGCCTTTAGATTGACGTCTGGTGCCTCTAATTCAAAATCTGAACCCTGAACGTCACACTCAGGACCTTTTATGTCAAACATTGGGCTTTCCGCAAGCACCATCAAAGTTAGGACCTTTCAGTATTGAGGTCAAATAAGCATAGAGATATTTGGCATATGCTTTGTAGCCCAACTTGAACTTGGGGCCTTGACTTTCCATCAACATCAGATCAAGATAGCTCTGGCCCTTTGATATCAACTGTGGGACGTTCACACCTCCTCTAATTTTGGACCTTTCAAATTGAAATCATATCTGGCATGGAATCTTTAGGTGTAAAATGCATATCCTGATGGCAATTAAGTTGGGACCTTTCAATCTGTCCTTTGCAGCCTTCAATATCAACCAGGTGCCTTAATCTCAACATTCGAGGACTGATATATCAAATTCTCCTTTAGGTAAGGCTGGCATCGATATCTAGTCATCACCTTTCCTGACATTCCAAATGGGCATTTTAAATTGGGCATTTGAATTCCCTCAGGGCCTTTAAGATTGACGTCTGGTGCCTCTAATTCAAAATCTGGACCCTGTACATCACACTCAGGACCTTTTATGTCAACATTGGGACCTTTCAAGCCACCTTCAAAGTTAGGAGCTTTCAGACTGAGGTCAACATCAGGCATAGAGATATTGGGAGCGTGCATGGAAGGCAACTTGAACTTAGGACCCTTGACTTTCCCGTCAATTTCTACTTCTGGTGCCTCTATTTTAGGGCTATTGATGTCAACTTTGGGCCCTTTAAAATCTCCTTCTAATTGAGGTCCTTTCACATTAAGTTCTACATCTGGTACAGACATTTTAGGGCTTGTTATGTTTAATGATGGCATTTTAAATTTTGGTGATTTACCTTTTGCTGTTAAGTTAGGAACTTCCATATCAGGTCCACTAATATCAATGTCAGTTTTTGGACCCTTGATGTCAACACTGGCTGACTTACTACCTGAAAAATTAAATTTTGGGAGCCTGAATTTAGATTTCTTTACTTTAGCCTCAGGTAAATCAATGTCTATATCAGGCACACCAACTCCTAATTCTGGTCCTTTGAGACTTCCTCCCTTTGCTGTTAAATCTAGGTCACCTTTAACTTTTGGCCCCTTCAGACTTAGGTCTACATCAGGCATGGATACACTTGGTTTTGAAAATCCCCAAGACGGTAACTTAAATTTAGATCCTTTAACTTTACCCTCTGGTAGTTCAACAGATAATGATGGGCTTGGCATGTTCAGCTCTGGTCCTTTAATATCAATATTTGGATTTTTAATATCTGCTTGAAGCTTAGCATCTACCCCTCCTTTTAAGTTAGGTCCTTTCACACTGAGATCCACATCAGGTATTTTAATTTTGGGACTTTTAACTTTTCCTTCTGGAATTTCAACCCCTAACTCTGGTGTTTTTATATCAAGTTTAGGTCCAGACATACCAACATCTACACCAGACATCTCTGCAGAGGGACCTGAAAATCCAAACTTTGGCATTTTGAATTTTGGCATTTTCAATTTACCATCAGATGTTTCTAGATTACCACTGGGTACTTCAAGGTCCAAACCGGCACCTTCCAAATCTCCCTCCAGTTTAGGGAGTTTAATATCAGCAGTCCCACCTTCAATATCAGCTCCTGCTTTCAATTTGGGTCCTTTCAAATTAAGATCAATATCTGGCATAGAAATCTTTGGCATATTCATATCCAATGAAGGCACCTTCATTTTAGGACCTTTAAGATCTATGTCTGGTACATTAATATTCATTGACGGCATCTTAAATTTTGGGCCTTTAACTTTACCATCAGCATCCATCTCTATATCTGGTCCAGATACTTCAATGTCAGCTTTTGGAAGATTAGCATCCCCTTCAATATTTCCCCCGGAGATGCCAAACTTAGGCATTTTAAATTTAGGCATTTTTAGTTTTCCTTCAGGCGATTCAATATCAACATCTGCCATTCCTAAATTAATTTCTGGACTTTTTAGCTCTCCTTCTACTTTGGGTAATTCATATTCAGCTTTTCCTTTCCAGTTTGGACCTTTTAAGTCAACATCAGGAAGCGATACTTTTGGAAGATTTACTGAAGGCATCTTGAATTTTGGACTTTTACCTTTTACATTAAGGTCTACATCAGGGCCTTCTAGGTCAACCTTTGGCCCCTCAATATCAACATCAGGGCATTTAACATCTCCTTCTAACTTGGGACCTTTCAAATGCAAATCTGGCATTTTTGGAAGATTTATGGATGGCATCTTGAATTTTGGACCTTTTACTTTTCCATCAAGGTCTACATCAGGGCCTTCTAGGTCTACCTCTGGCCCCTTTATGTCAACTTTAGGTCCTCTTACATCTCCTTCTAACTTGGGGCCTTTCAAATGAAAATCTGGCATGCTTGGAAGATTTACAGATGGCATCTTGAATTTTGGACCTTTTATTTTTCCATCAAGGTCTACATCAGGGCCTTCTAGGTCTACCTCTGGCCCTTTTATGTCAACTTTAGGTCCTTTTACATCTCCTTCTAACTTGGGACCTTTCAAATGAAAATCTGGCATGCTTGGAAGATTTACAGAGGGCATCTTGAATTTTGGACCTTTTACTTTTCCATCAAGGTCTACATCAGGGCCTTCTAGGCCTACCTCTGGCCCCTTTATGTCAATTTTAGGTCCTTTTACATCTCCTTCTAACTTGGGACCTTTCAAATGAAAATCTGGCATGCTTGGAAGATTTACAGATGGCATCCTTGAATTTTGGACTTTTACTTTTCCATCAAGGTCTACATCAGGCCTTCTAGGTCTCCTCTGGCCCTTTTATGTCAACTTTAGGTCCTTTTACATCTCCTTCTACTTGGTCCTTTCAAAATGAAAATCTGGCATGCTTGGAAGATTTACGAGGGCATCCTTGAATTTTGACCTTTTACTTTCCTCAAGGTCTACATCAGGGCCTTCTAGGTCTACCTCTGGCCCCTTTATGTCACTTTAGGTCCTTTTACATCTCCTTCTAACTTGGGACCTTTCAAATGAAATCTGGCATGCTTGGAAGATTTACAGATGGCATCTTGAATTTTGGACCTTTTACTTTTTCCATCAAGGTCTACATCAGGGCATTCTAGGTCTACCTCTGCCCCTTTATGTCAACTTTAGGTCCTTTTACAATCTCCTTCTAACTTGGGCCTTTCAAATGAAATCTGCGCATTTTTGAAGATTTGATGGCATCTTGAATTTTGGACTTTTATACTTTTCCATCAAGGTCTACATCGGGCCTTCTAGGTCTACCTCTGGCCCCTTTATGTCAACTTTAGGTCCTTTTACATCTCCTTCTAACTTGGGGACCTTTCAAATGAAAATCTGGCATGCTTGGAAGATTTACAGATGGCATTTGAATTTTGGACCTTTATATTTTCCATCAAGGCTACATCAGGGCATTCTAGGTCCTACCTCTGGCCCTTTATGTCACTTTAGGTCCTTTTACATCTCCTTCTAACTTGGGACCTTTCAAATGAAAATCTGGCATGCTTGGAAGATTAACAGATGGCATCTTGAATTTTGGACCTTTTACTTTTCCATCAGGTCTACATCAGGGCCTTCTAGTCTAGACCTCTGGCCCCTTTTATGTCACTTTAGGTCCTTTTAACATCTCCCTTCTAACTTGGGACCCTTTCAAATGAAAATCTGGCATTTGGAAGATTTACAGATGGCATCTTGATTTTGACCTTTTACTTTTCCATCAAGGTCTACATCAGGGCCTTCTAGGTCTAACCTCTGGCCCCTTTATGTCACTTAGGTCCTCTTACACTCCTTCTAACTTGGGGCCTTTCAAATGAAAATCTGGCATGTTGGAAGATTTACAGATGGCATCTTGAATTTTGGACCTTTTATTTTTCCATCAAGGTCTACATCAGGAGCCTCTAGGTCTAACCTCTGCCCCTTATGTCACTTTAGGTCTTTACTTTACACATCTCCTTCTAACTTGGGACCTTTTCAAATGAAAATCTGGCATGCTTGGAAGAGTTACAGATGGCATCTTGAATTTTGGACCTTTTACTTTTCCATCAAGGTCTACATCAGGCCTCTAGTCTACCTCTGGCCCCTTATGTCAATTTTAGGGCCTTTTACAATCTCCTTCTAACTTGGGACCTTTCAAATGAAAATCTGGCATGCTTGGAAGATTTACGATGGCATCTTGAATTTTGGACCTTTTACTTTTCCATCAAGTCTACATCAGGGCATTCTATCTAGGTCTACCTCTGGCCCCTTTATGTCAACTTAGGTCCTTTTACATCTCCTTCTAACTTGGACCTTTAAATGAAAATCTGGCATTCTTGGAAATTTGATGGCATCTTGAATTTTGGACCTTTACTTTTCCATCAAGGTTCTACATCAGCGCTTCTAGTCTACCTCTCTGGCCGCTTTATGTCAATTTAGGTCCTTTTACATCTCCTTCAACTTGGGACCTTTCAATGAAAATCTGGCATGCTTGGAAGATTTACAGAGGGCATCTTGAATTTTGGACCTTTTACTTTTCCATCAAGGTCTACATCAGGGCTTCTAGTCTACCTCTGGCCCCTTTATGTCAACTTTAGGTCCTTTTACATCTCCTTCTAACTTGGGACCTTTCAAATAAAATCTGGCATGCTTGGAAGATTTAAGGATGGCATCTAATTTGGACCTTTTACTTTTCCATCAAGGTCTACATCAGGGCATTCTAGGTCTACCTCTGGCCCCTTTATGTCAACTTTAGGTCCTTTTACATCTCCTTCTAACTTGGGACCTTTCAAATGAAAATCTGGCATGCTTGGAAGATTTACGGATGGCATCTTGAATTTTGAACCTTTTACTTTTCCATCAAGGTCTACATCAGGGCCTTCTAGGTCTATCTTTGGCCCCTCTATGTCGACATCAGGGCATTTAACATCTCCTTCTAACTTGGGACCCTTCAAATGCAAATCTGGCATTTTGGGAATATTTACTGAAGGCATTTTAAATTTTGGACCTTTTACTTTTCCATCAAGGTCAGGTGCTTCAATATCTACTTCTGGTGCCTTAATGTCTACATCCCCTTCAATCTTGGGACCTTTGATACCAAGATCAGGTTTAGATATCTTAGGAAGATTAAAATTCATTGAAGGCATTTTAAATTTGGAACCTTTGACTTTAGCATCAGGGGCTGCAATGTCAAATTCAGGCCCCGACACCTCCATATCAGCTTTAGGAATATTAACATCCATTTCAGTAGATTTAACACCATGTCCTGATATCCCAAATTTTGGCATTTTAAATTTGGGAATTTTTATTTTTCCCTCTGGACCTTCTATATCAACGCCTGTAATTTCTGCATCAAATTCGGGGCCCTTTAAATCAACACCAAGACCCTTTATATCACCTTCTGCTTTGGGTAAAGAAACCTCTGCCCCTCCTTTCCAATTTGGGCCTTTCAAGTTCAAATCAACTTCAGGCATAGAAACTTTTTGAAAATTAACTGAAGGCATCTTAAATTTTGGACCTTTTACTTTACCCTCAAGGTCAAAATCTGGGGTTTCTGGCTCAACCACAGGTGCCTTTACCTCCACCTTAGGGACTTTTAAATCTCCTTCAATGCTAGGACCTTTAATATTCAGATCAACATCATGTTTGGATTTTTTTGGCAGATTAAAATTCATTGAGGGCATTTTAAACTTAGAACCCTTCACCTTAATTTCTGGTGCTTCGATATCTACATCTGGCACAGACAGATCAAGTTCAGCCTTTGGAAGACTAATATCACCTTCAGGGCCTTCAACATTTTGTCCTGAAAAACCAAAGCTTGGCATTTTAAATTTAGGCATTTTGATCTTTCCTTCTGGACCTTCAATCTTTAAACCAGTATCAATGTCTGGTATGTTTATGTCAGCATTTGGACCCTCTACTTCTCCTTCAACCTTAGGAAGAGAACCTTTAGCTCCTCCTTTCCAATTTGGGCCTTTCAAATCCATGGACACATCTGGAAAATTCATTGAAGGAATCTTGAATTTTGAATCTCTAACTTTCCCTTCAGTATCTATATCAGGCAAGTCTATGTCTAACCCAGGTGCTTTAACTTGTACTTTGGGGCCTTTTATATCTCCTTTAACCTTAGGAGTTTTCAGGTTTAAGTCAACATCTACATTTGGAGAGCCTAGTTCAACTTCTGGTGCTTTGATGTCAAATTCCGGACCTTTTAAATTCACTTCAGCTTTGGAACCAAACTTGGGCATTTTAAACTTTGGCATCTTAATCTTTCCTTCTGGATCTTTTATGTTAATATCAGGGGCTTCTAAATCAACTTCTGGAGCCTTAATTTCTACATCTGGACACTTAATTTCACCTTTCAAATCACTTTCTAGTTTTGGACCCTGCAAGTGTAGGTCAACATTCGGCATAGGCATTTTTGGAATCGGAACTGAAGGCAAATTAAATTTGGGTCTTTCAAACTCTACATCTGGAGCTTTAAAATCAACTTCTGGACCTTTTATTTCAACATTGGGACCTTTAACCCCCCCTCCTAGTTTAGACCCTGTCAAATTCAGATCAACACTAGGCACTGATATCTTAGGACCTTTTAGACTAAGATCACTATCAGGCATATTTACTGAAGGCAGTTGGAAGTTTGGACCTTTCATTTTCCCCTCAAGGCCTACCTCTGGTACCTTAATGTCAACTTTAGGGGCTTTCAGATCTTTTTCAAAGGTAGGACCTTTTACGTTCAAGTCTAAATCAGACATGGACACTTTTGGCAGACTTACACCTTGCATTTGTAATGTTGGACCTTTCACTTTACCACCAAGGTTTAAATCTGGAGCCTGAAGATCAGCCTCAGTACTTTTGATGCCAAATGTAGAAGATTTTAACTTTCCATCCAATTTAGGGCCTTTAAAGCCAAGATCAACCTCAGGCACTTTTGGTAAGCTGACATTAACAGAGTGGGTAGAACCATCAACATCCATCTTGGCATCAATGGTATTCACATCTACTTTGGGTAGATTTACATCAACTTGTGGTCTTTCAAAGTTTGAATCAGAAATTCCAAACTTTGGCATTTTAAATTTGGGCATACTAATTTTACCTTCTGATGCCCCTAAATCAACCTTTGGACCTGCAATGTCAACATCTGGTACTTTAATACTGCCGGTAAGAGCTTCCAAATTTCCTTCTATTGTAGGGCCTTTCAGATCAACTTTAGCTTTTGGAAGTTGAACTGGTGGCACTTCAAACTTTACATTTTCAACCCTCCCACCAATGCTTATATCTTTAACCTCGGTCTCAACTGTGGGACCCGTAATGTTCACTTTAGGCTTTGATATATCTATTTCTTTAGGGCCTTTCAAAGTAATGTCCATATCAGGCTTAGGTATTTTTGGTAAAGACACACTTACAGATGGCTTAGTTAGATGACCTCCTTCAACACTCCCCACCTGACTTGTTATATCTAGAGATGGAGTTTTCACATCAACACTTGGACCTTTCAGGTCGATGGCTCCTCCACTCACAAGATCAGCTTGTGGGCCAGATAAATTTATCCCACCTTCTAGTTTTGATTCTGGCACACCAAATCTTGGCAGATTAAATTTTGGCATTTTGATATTTCCTTCTACAGCTCCCACTTCTGTAGTTTCTACATGCCCCTGTCCAACTTCAGTAGCAATTTTAATCTGTGGACCTTTGACACCAAAATTTAAATCACGTTGAAGTCCAATGTCTGAAACTTCAGTCTCCATTCTCCCGCTAGAACCTTTAGTGTCTATACTTACTTTAGGCATGTCAATTTTCGGTACTTTAACCGCCCATTTCTCGCTTTTACTATCAAGGCTTAAGTCAGGTTGTGAGAACTCTTTGCTTGTTTCTGAGAAACCAAACTTTGGCACTTTGAATGAAGGTATATTTATGTTACCCCCAGAGTTTTCAAGCTCAATATCAGTTCCTTTGAAATCCACAGTCGGTCCTGCTAAGTTGACACTTGAAGTAATCGCCTTTCCTTCAAATCCTGGAGTGATGTCCATGTGAGCACCAGTAGCTGCTAATCCATCTCCACTAGAGTGACTGAGCTTGAATTGTCCATCTAATTTTGGTCCCACAGACTGTGTAGAAGAAATGTTTATATCGGTTTCAGGTATTCTAACATTTACGGCTGAGCTTCCAACCTCAGGCGTCTTTATATCAAACTTGGCACCTTTAATCGTTGTACTGGATGTCTGGAAGCCAATTCTAGATGTAACTGAGCCAGTGCCCTGACTTTCTTTGATATTCCCAGCTGCTGTTGAGGCATTATAATCTGGCGTTTTTACCTCAAGTCCAATGTCTTCTGATGCACCCCTAAAATTAGGGTCTCTTAAACCGAAATCATGTTCTGCTCCAAATCTTGACATTTTCACATCAATTTTCTTTTCGTAACTCTGGAACTTTGGTCCAGAAACACTTATATCCGGCAAATGGATGCCTGCAGAGGTTTGCCTACTAAGTTCACCTTCAGGATATTCAAATTGCGCCCCACTCTGTCCTTGATATCGCACAGTGGTGGTGTGAACATTCATAGTATCTCCTGGTAGGGAAACGCTGTACTCCCCACTTGTCTGTCTGCTTTTCCCTGACACATCAATACCAGGAATTCTGATCATGGTTTTACCTTCTTCTGTGTCCACACTAGTTTTTGAAATCTCAGTTATTTCATGACGAGGGATCTTGATTTTGTATTCAGGGCTACTTATATCAATCTCCTTTGTGTCTTTTGATCCTGTCACATCCACAGTATATGCAGTAACTTTTCTGGTAACGGTGATGGTCCTTGTCTGGGTCTCTGGTTCTAGACCATCCTCAGACTTCAGTCGTGGCTTAATCTTTTTGGTGTAAATCCGTCTGTATTCTTCGTCATCTCCACTCTAAAAGACAAATATACAGTTATAGAAGATGCCAAGGCAAAAATGGGTATTTTGTTGAATGCACATATAGCTACATTCTAATCTGTAACTGTAGTTCATACCAAGTAAAATTGGACACATCAAGTTCATCCATAGTAAATGGATGATAAGGCTGCAAAAATATGTCTTTCAGATAAGGGACTGGTGCTTAAAAGGGTTGTTGGATTGGCTTAAAAGGGTTGTCCAGTCACAACAAGTTAGACCCTATCCACAGGATAGAGCTAACTTGCTCATCAGTAGGGATGTACTTTGCTCTACTTTTTTGTACTCCAAAAGGATGAGCAGCAGGGTGGACATATTGGGTTATCTCCTTCAGCACCATAGAGATGAATAGAACAGCATAGTGCATGTGTGACTGGCTGCTCTGTTCATTGGGGTACAACTGACCCCCGTTCTCGTGATCCATAGCGGTCTGTGACTGGACAACCCCTTTAAACTTCTTCAATAGGGTTTGGAAACTCACAGCTTAATACACTAGATAGTAGCTACAAATAGTTCTGCACCTATTCAACTTCTTTGGCTAGTGCTACAATACCATTCATGACTTGTGACATTGATGACTAAGAAGAATCAGACTCTCATCCCATTCTCTCTACTTTTTTCATATGCCCTATTCTTCATTATGTGCATACAAAATAATTTCAAATAGTAACATTTTATATGTAAGACAATTTTCTCTTTGGGATCACTCACCAGAACAACATCTGGACTTTTCAGGCTGAAGACGTCATGTGAATAGGTGACACCAGGCTGAGGGGATCGATCCCCTTTTCTGTGTAGTTTGAGGCCCACGGTGTGTTGCCCTACGTTTGCCAGTAGCTTTTCAATATCCTCTGATGACATGTTGTCAAAGTAGACTGTGGCGCCAACAACCTGGTCACCTAAACATAGGTATAGCAAATCAGTTATAAAGAAGGTTTTTGGTAACCAGGTAATCTTCACTTAAGACACAAATTCACAAACTTACTGATCAGTAATCAGTTGGCTTAGTAAACAATGCAGGATTAGAGATGTGCTCAAGACTTAAACTGGGCCATGGAATACTTACCTCATACTTACCATGTTACAGTTCCTGGTTCCGTGTCTCTCTCCCGTAATTCCTGCTTTCAATACTGTGCCCAGCTGAAAGTTCTGAGGGGATGGCTGGAGCCGCTTCAGCCAATGAGTGGACTTATCTGACTTAGGATTTCACTTCCAGTGACCATGAGAAGTCACTTACTTTGTATACCCCAGGAATGAGGAAGCTACTCATTGGCTGAACTGGATCCCATGAACTTCCAGTCAGGCGCCGTAATGAAAACTGGAAGTATAGTGGATTTGGAGTATAATTTCTTTCTTTTTCACCCCTTACCCGACCCCCTATATATTATCCACTTATCATCAGTGGGGTCCAACAGCTGGACATCCTATGAAGGTGGGTCCAAATTAATAAAACAGCAAGTCCAACTTGCCAGTCTAAAGAGAATTATTGGAGCAGTTAAGCGCATGATTGATCAGCTGCACCACTTCTTTAGGGGAATGAGACCCATTTTTGTGAGATCATCTGTCAAAACCCACTAATGGGGAGGACTTCAGTGCATAGTTTTCTGTTTTATTCTGTATAAAACATGGGTTATCTATACGTTCCAATATTAGATTATGCATTTCATCAGAATTTGGTTGTATAGTCACCTTCCTATCCTAATGGAAAAGGGGAGGCTGTTCTTTAGAATGAAGCACTTACCTTCACGAACAACTCCTGTCTTGGCAGCTGGCGAGTTCTGTACGAGCTGCTTAACGTAAACTCCTTCTGCATTTTGGTCAAGGGTGAGACCCATTGTCCCGCTCCCTTTCCAGTTGGGAAGCAAAAGCTCCCTGGTATCTTCCTCCTCCATCTGTAAAAAAAAAAATATTCATATACATTAGGGTCACCAACAAGCCATGTGTTCTGGTAAGTCGAAAAACTAAGATTTCCATAAATGCAAAATCAACCAAATTTTTAAATCTGCAACAAAGTCAGATGCTGCGTTCCCATTCCAACAGATGTGGCTGCTGTTGGGTTGCTGTGTTCCCATAGCATTGGGGGACATTACGTCAATAATACAAAAGTCCCGAAAACCCAATTTTGACTATAATTATTATTGGCACACACGTAAATGTAATTAATGTAAACTAGAGGCAAATTAGAATAATTCCATTCTGCACTGTGGCTCAGCAGTTTCCATGTGCAAGAGACGACAAAAATAGGTGTACTGTACCTTTAAATACACCAATACCCAAATCTGCCAGCAGAGGGGGTGCTAGGAGCAGATTAATAGTATGCTGAAGATGAACACATTTTATGACTTGTATACAAACTATTGCAGATCTAAAATGGAGGGTTGGAGTCCGAGTCATACACAGTAACTTTATCTAGAACTAGCCATATATGCTTCTCAAATACTACAATTAGTACATCCGAATTTTTCTTTTTCCTGAAGATGCTATAAGGTTGGTGAAGAGACATTGTACATACAGGAGTGTGGTAGAGAATGATGGTGTATGAACATCACTTTACAGAACAGGGTATGCACAGGGTACGCCACAGTGATTTCAATGCTAGAGGAAATTAGGGGCATGAGGGATTCACCTTCCTCTGATTAACCTCTCACATGCAACAGCTGCTATTGACCACAGCATGTGAGAGGTTAAGGGGTTGTCCACTTAATTGATCAGTGATAGTTTGTGTAAGGAAAAGTTATACACTTTTCCAATACACTTTCTGTATCAATTCCTCACGGTTTTCTAAATCTCTGCTTGCTGTCATTCGACATGTTTACTTCCAGCGTATAGTAATCTGTCCATGGGTATGTGATGGACACGCAGTTGCATGAGCCCTTTGTATCAACACTCTCTGTGATAATAATGGCTTGTGCACTTGCGTGTCCATCACATAACCCTGGACAGGTTACTATACGCTGGAAGTGAACATAGACGCTTTCCATAGAATGACAGCAAAGAGAGATCCAAAAACCATGAGGAATTGTACAGAAAGTATTTAGGAAAATTATATAACTTTTCATTACACAAACAATATTAATTATTTGGCAAATGTGGACGACCCCTTTAGTGTATGTGATTGGACACTAACATTTATTAAGGCTGGCGGCACACGTGGCTGTTTTTGGGCCTATGTTAGGGTCTGTAGGTTTGTTCTTAAGTTGAATTTGTATGTAGGTCGGAACTGTATATTTTATCATTGTAATCCCAGCCAGAACCTTTTTGGTCTCTGTGACAATTGGATTTTAAAAATGTTGGATTGTCATAAGAACCAGGATTAACACTAAAGCTTCATTACAGACACCTGTGATAACTGTTACAGCTGTTTATTGTAGCCTAGGACTAAAGTACAATAAATTACCAATATCCAGAGGTCCGTTTGTAACTAGGGGTCGTATGTAAGTCGAGTGTTCTTAAGTAGGGGACCGCCTGTATATATATATATATATATTTATATATATATGCAAATGTGATATTGCTTAAAATGCATCCCACCTTTAATTTCAAGTTCTTAAAGTGACCACCCACCTCGAAAACTAAATTTGATCATACATACGGCTTGAACAGTCAATATAGCTGGTCCCCTATATAAGACAGGTGGCCATTTTAGGAGAGACGCATTGCGGAGGTGAATAAAGCAATCGATGCACCTGGAGCAGACCCAGTGGCATCCGGTATGTTGCCTGTTCACGCCCAATGTATAGTAAATAATATTTTTTTTTCGGATGAAGGGCTAACTGAATGCACTTTTTACCTTGATATCGTGAGTCGGTTACCTTCTACAAGACCTTGCTGGCTCTGTCTGCACGGTTGTTTGCATGAGGACTTCAGGCTGTTGAGACAGAAAGAAAAAAAAAGATGAGAGGCGCCGTCAGATATTCATCCCCCCCCCCCCAACAACGATAAAAACGAGATTCTGTGTGTACATGTATATAGACAGACGGAGCAGGGTGTGGGCCTTTATAAAAACGTGGATATCCATAAAAGCCATGTGACATTAAACAAACCTCCCTGTGTAAATATTATACAAAGAATTGAAGATAGTTCCCGCTCCCATGACTCTGGCCGCACATCAACAGACCATACGCCCCAAATTATCCAGACACTGGATCTCTGTATGGAGCGAGGCTGGGTCTACCCCTTATCATCCCACCAGTACTAATGGATTAAAATGCCTGATGTGCACAAGCTTGTCACCAAGCCTAAGCAAACGAACAATTAACAATTATTAAAGGAGCCATGGATCAATGAAGGCCCATTGCAGCCCACACAGAGATAATTTTTGCTGGATCCCTGGCTTATCTCCCTTATATTGCTTGGCCAATTTACTTTTTGCAGGATATTAGGTAATTTACCAATATACATCTATTAAAAGTTCTACACCGCTCTCATGATATGCCAAGCCCCCTAGTTTTGAAATTACTTTTAGCTCATTGATATATCATTCCTGTCTATGAAATGGCCATAAATGGAGGGTCATGTGACTAATTGTCCAAAATTTACCTTCCAGGACCATAAATTGGTATTCATGAACACAAGATTAAGATCCTGAAAGGTAGAATGGTTATGGACAGTTAGGATCAGATGACCCTCTTAGGATCACATGACCCTCTGCGCCATTTTATAGATACAGGTGAAAGACATTTCTGAATCGGGAGGCTTTACTTTACATATAAATAAAGCAGTGCAAAACATTTAATAGATTTTTATTGGTAAATTACCTAAACTATAAGGACTTGGCATTTTACAAATCAACTAGCCAGTCCTATATACATTAAATGGTTGGCCAATTGCACAGAAAGCAGCAGGTCTATATGGACATTTTAGGCACCTCTGGTTGCAGCTTATTTCTAGCGGGAGTAAAGCTAGACCTTAGGCTACACACGAACGTATGGGGGATGTTTATACGGCCAATATACGTCCCCCATTCATCACTATGGACTCACGGTGCCCAACGGGAGCAGTACGGTGCAGTACACGAGCGGCACCGCACGGTTCCGTACCCCGTAGAAAGATAGGACATGTCCTATCTTTCTGCGGAATATGGCGCATGCACCATATATTACTACGGAGAGGAGCTGGGGTGATCGGCCCTACTCTCCTCCGGCACTGCCGTGTGTGCCCGCTGTGCCACGGTACCGCGGGCAACAGCAGTGTGAATGTAGCCTTAGAGTAGAATATATTTATACAAGGATAGATACAGTTTGCAAAGATAGGTTTCTTTTACATTGGACTTTATATATTTTTACATAGAATAAAGACAATAAGGGCTTCAATAGAGCTCAATTTAGTTATCTGACAGTCCGATACTGTCCATTTATAGCGGGTAGTGTCGCATCAAATTTGGACCCTGCTGAATGTGGAAACACTAAGTTGACAATTTGTTCAAACATTTCCAAGAATGTTCTAAGAATTCCTTGGTGCCACTAATACTTAAACTGATAAATTGGTATATATAGAGAAACGGGGAGACGTGCCATTTCAGATAAATGACCCAACCATTACCGAAGCATGTTCCGTAACACAAGGTCCCAATAACTATCCACAATTAATTTTTAACCAAAAAGTGATCATCTTGAAGAAAAATAATAAAAAGATTATTGATGGGGCATTACTAAAGAGGGACTGTCGGGTTCCGGTACATGCAAGGACAGCAGATGTGAGAGGGGCCAAGGGAAACTACACAGCAACTTAAAAAAAATATAGGGGGTTATTAAAAAAAAAGGAAGAAGACTTGGGTTTAGAAACAAAGCAAGATTGTTGTTTTCGGAGAACAGAGAGGCTTTGAGGTAGAGGAATGCAGGGAGGCCATGCAGAGACATGCAGGGGAGGTTGTGTGATCTAGCAGAGCTGGTTTATCCATGTCTAATACCACATATACCTCTCCGATTACAGAGAGGGAGAGGAGGGAATCTGCCCCCGAGTACATGTCTACAACATCTGCAGCTGATAAATCCCCCCACCTCAAAAAGAAGGAAAATATTTCTCAGATTAGAAATCCCCTCTATATCCCAGATTCTTGGAATTATTAATTGCCAACCGTCTTACAAACCACAGTTCCATCCATGGTAGTTACCATGACATTATTTATGGATTTTTTCCTTTCTAAAGTGAGATTGAGCAATATTGAGATTATGTTTATAGCCTAAGCTGCAGGGTAGATTATCTTTCAGGCTTATTCAGACAAGTATATTTTAGGTCTATTTCATATCAAAGAACCGTTGCTAGGAGATCCTGGAGAAGAGGAGAACAATTAATCAAGGAATCACGCCGTTTTTACGGACCTGAGAAGTATACATACGTTATGTAGACCATTTCAAGGCTGAAAAGTTTCCTGAATAAGGCCTTACCAATATAACAATTCTTCATTTTAACCAAACTCTCCTAACCCAAATTCCAGCCTGAAATCTTTGTAGACATTCTAGTTGGTCCCTACTGGGTGGTTTCACAAAACTAATTTACAGCGGAGACAAGTGTTCATAAAACTTTGTCTTGCTATTAAAGTGCTGCACTTATGACTTTGCAATTTTTTTCCGGTCCGGGTGGTTTATTCAACAATTGCGAGCCAATAGGACAACCATAAAGAACCAGCTAAAGAACAAGCCGTTCCAAAACAAGCAGAATCCTAATGACACGGATAGTGTAAATACATCCCATCACGCCAAATGCCCCAAGGCTGGCACATTATAATACTTTTTATTTAGTTTTTTCCTTAAAATTTTACAATCTTACAAAACGGGAGAGAGAGAAATTCATCATAGTCTGTACAAATCAATTTCATATAGGTACATATCATCACCTGTATATACATCAATAAATCAGATTAAAGTTAATCATCCCCTACCCTCCTACCCTCCCGCCTACTGACAGGAACACAAAAAAAAAAAAAAAAACACATTAAGGATTTTAGTAATGGTTGTGAGGTGGTCATACACATGCACAAACGGTGCAACATCAATAGACCACTTTTCTGAATCAATAGGCAAGTATAAAAAGGAAAATTATGGCAACCTCTAGACCAGTGGTGGCGAACCTATGGTACGGGTGCCAGAGGTGGCACTCAGAGCCCTCTCTATGGGCACCTGCACCATCACCCCAACGCAGAGTTCGCCTCTTGCAGTCCCAGGCAGCCCAGGACACTAGAAGGAAGCTACAATGATAATCCAAACTTCTACTCCTTCTTTCTACTGTATTGGTCTCCTCAGATGCCTATACAATTTAAACATGTGACAGCACGGAGTAATAAGTTACTGCTTAAATTGTCGCATCGGTACTTTGCGAAAAATATGTGGGTTTTGGTTGTAGTTTGGGCGCTCGGCGTCTAAAAGGTTTGCCATCACTGCTCTAGACCTAATCATAGTTCCAGCTAGCGCTCTACTACACTCCATGCCAAAGAGGAGTCCATGTTTCAGGTATTTAGTATTTGGTTTATGGCTCCCACCTACAAGTTTTTCTCAGTCATGGACACTTGTATATCATGTTTCAATAGTAAAAGATAAAAAAGACACATGCTATATTTAGCCCATCAAGCCCATCAGAGGTTGAAATATGATTGTCTAACCTGTCACATATGAGTGAAAGTCTTAAGATAAAGTGTCACCTCAAAGTTGAATGGACTAAGATGCACAACACTATACAGAAAGGTCAAGAGTAGAATCTTTTGAGAACAAAAATCTAAGAGTATCCAAGTACAGACAATTGACACAACCATATAACAGCACTGGGCATAATACTTTAGAATCTAGAAGTCATAATGACCATATCAGGATCACGGAAATGAAATGGTACAGTTTGGTACAGTTCAACCAAATGTTTGTTGAAATGTAATTACTCATTGAAATGGCCACTTGTCTGCATGCAAAAATGTCGGAACCATTTACAGTTTTACTAGTCTGGTTAAGAACGTTCCCAGAGAGAGGGTTTGTCCTTTGCCCCACGTTATAAAACATGTACGACTAGTCTGTAATCATCGATAAAACATTGGTATTGGCCAATATGGCCTAAAACATATGAGAGGAATGACAGCTTACTAGATGATTGTTTCTTCTATCATCAACAGAACTCTGTCTAATGTCCATGGTGACCTTTAATCTACACTCTACAAATATGGCAGCCAGATTACCATCTAAATTGCAATTAGGAATGTATTGTGACCATGGGGTTTATTTATATTGGGCAGGGGGAGATGAAAGGGTTGTTTAAGTGGAGTGGATTGTGTAAGAGCCTCACTCTGTCAATGCTGGATTCCAGGTAATGTGAGAGGCGGAATGCTCCATGGAATGTTTTGACGCTATTTTCATCTTAGTCACATGTTTTAGGGCACAGGGGGCAACAGGATTGTATGTCCACGAGACATTCAAGGGACATTAAGTGTCACACACAAGATGCCTCCTTCGGTCAGTCAGCATTGCAGTTACTAGAAAGGGGCTTCAGGACAGTATTTCCCAGAAATTTCCCATAAACCAATCTGTTACTAATTCCTGCTAATAACCTGAATGATTTTCCCGATCTATTTTGGAATATAACATTATAAATGATCACAGCTAGCTGTATAAGTGCACAAATAAAGCCTTCTGACTATGTGCTACTCATTTCCGTGTTGCTACCTCATTATCTTGAAACTTCCTGAGCTGTATGTCCAAAACCACCTGGGAGAAAATAGAACAATCTGCTACCTGACTAGGAAGTTACATCTAGTGATTATATCTTATTATCTGATAATCATTTTAGTTGCTGGGTATTAGTGTAGCAAAACGACTAGAAAAACCTGCTTTCTTATGGTCATACCAGAAGGTAAACTAAACCCAAACTACTTTGGGTCGTAGATGGAATCTAAGCAAAGGGTCTCTCTCACTCTGGAACCTAAAGACCAAGTGTCCATCCACCCGTCCACACATTTGACCATTTTCCTAATTTCCCAATCCCTTCTTTGCTAACAAAGAATAAGATTTACCATAATAATTTACACCATCGTTTTGCACATCAATATTAAGTCTCAGGCAATTGTACCTAGAGATTACTCCACAACGAAGTAAGATTGCAACAATTTTTACAACTTTTTTTAATAGGTCCCGACTGATAGACCGTATAGATCCTTTCCCTTCCTTGGTTGAACTTGATGGACATGTGTCTTTTTTCAACCATATAAACTATGATACTATGATAAATCTAACATAACTCAGATCCCACCTTTGTACGAACTTTTAAAAAGTTGAGTTGGTGGAGCAAAAAGTTTCAAATCTTTCTGCAAGCCTGACCAAAAAGTTGCACTCTATTTTTTACTCTACCAGGACTCTTGATCAGTTTTTAGTGGCTAGTGAATGGTCTAATGCCAAATGTGTTGACATCACTGGTCATCACTGGTTATATAGGGAAATAGGGACTGGTGGTCACAAAATCCAGTCGACAAAAGTGCAAAACTTTAAAATAGAAATCCAACATAAGATCTATACAACTCATTACATGTTTAGGTAGGAGGTAGCTGCCACCGGCTACCGGTCCACCAGATAGGAGACTACCTCTGGCTATGCAACAAGTATATCAACTCGACACCCCTTTTTTCTCTGTAGGAGCCTCTGTTAGGGTGTATCCAAATGTTTAGTTTTTCAGATTTTGGAGCCAAAAGCAGGTGTGGATCATAATGGGTGAGAACATATCAACGAGAGAAGATTCTCTTTCTCTTTTTTCATTCCAATCCTGGTTTGGACATCAAAATCTGCATCTGAAAAACTGAACGTGTGGACGCACCCATAGCTTTTCCTTGGTGTATATCATAGTGTTACATTTCTCTTGCAGCTGCTTTTTAACTACTAGGTAGTATGTACACATGTGTGTGTCTGCTACCAAACCCGCCTGGCTAAATGACTATCCTAAACCCGTAGTAGCCATAAAAATAATCCACTAGAGATGACCTACAAAGGTCATAAGCAGAAACAGGATGAGTTTCTCCCTACAATATACTTTTCACATTCGTGGCTAATAGTATCGTTGTCAAAAATATCTCCAGTACAAAAGTTCTGCTAAAATCTAACTTCTGCGACAGAAAAATTCTGTGGTTGCGGGTAATATTACTTGGCCTGAAGGAAACTCTCCCTCCAGACCCGGTAAAATCACATTCCTAAACTTGTGCAAATGGAGGACCAGCTCTAGGGCAGAAAAGGACATCATCTTCTGACACCACCCCTTTAACCATGGCATACTAAGGGCAAGCCGGGGCCTGTAGCTAACTCAAACAAAGCGCTTCATGCAGTGAACCAGCTAAATAAACATGAATATACAGAAGCCTAAATGATACCAGTAATTAACACTTAATATTACATAACGAACAACAGTGCCAATGTAATGATAGTATCTAGGGAGCGTCTATTCCAATTTCAGAAAACCAGTCACAGGAGTAAAGGAGCAAATCTAAAAAGTCTATTTCTAACTCATATGAACTAGGTAGCTAGGGAGGGGGAGCGAAGAGATAAAATTTGTCGGATACATCAAGAGGTCTAAGCCTGTGTGGGGCATTTACCAAATGTGGGACAGGGTCCGTGTTTTTGGCGCACGTCTATAATTTTCACTGGGATGTTAGATTGTGGCGCATGGGGTTAATGAAGTGACGTATAACCAGAAATGGTGTAACCTTATTCCACATTCTTGAAGGTGAAATAGAACTTTTTGTAGCTATAAGTGTGCACCCAAAAAAACTTGTCGGAAAAAAAAATAAAATTGATGGGTGTCAGAAAAGCACCAATATTGTGGCGCCTTCAACACTGTGACACTTCATAAGTAAGATGGGACTGGCACAGCAACGCAATAATAGATAAATGGGCTTGGATTTCAGTAGCTAAATTATAGACACCATACCCTGAACTAGTGATCTACGTTTTCTTCATTAGGAACATAGAAGGTACAGGTGAATTTTGTCCAATTTGGCCAATTTCAGCAGAATCAACAACTATGTAATGTGTATGGAAGCATGTGCAGGATCTGAATGTATAACTGGAAGCACATGCATACTCGATCTGAATGTATAACTGGAAGCACATGCATACTCGATCTGAATGTATTACTGGAAGCACATGCATACTCAGTCTGAATGTATAACTGGAAGCACATGCATACTCAGTCTGAATGTATAACTGGAAGCACATGCATACTCGATCTGAATGTATTACTGGAAGCACATGCATACTCAGTCTGAATGTATAACTGGAAGCACATGCATACTCGATCTGAATGTATTACTGGAAGCACATGCAAACTCGATCTGAATGTATCACTGGAAGCACATGCATACTCGATCTGAATGAATAACTGGAAGCACATGCATACTCAGTCTGAATGTATAACTGGAAGCACATGCATACTCGATCTGAATGTATTACTGGAAGCACATGCATACTCGATCTAAATGTATTGCTGGAAGCACATGCACACTCGATCTGAACGTATTACTGGAAGCACATGCATACTCAGTCTGAATGTATAACTGGAAGCACATGCATACTCAGTCTGAATGTATTACTGGAAGCACATGCATACTCGATCTGAATGTATTACTGGAAGCACATGCATACTCGATCTGAATGTATAACTGGAAGCACATGCATACTCGATCTGAATATATTACTGGAAGCACATGCATACTCAGTCTGAATGTATAACTGGAAGCATATGCATACTCAGTCTGAATGTATAACTGGAAGCACATGCATACTCGATCTGAATGTATAACTGGAAGCACATGCATACTCAGTCTGAATGTATAACTGGAAGCACATGCATACTCGATCTGAACGTATTACTGGAAGCACATGCATACTCGATCTGAACGTATTACTGGAAGCACATGCATACTCGATCTGAATGTATTACTGGAAGCACATGCATGCTCGATCTGAATGTATTACTGGAAGCACATGCACACTTGATCTGAATGTATTACTGGAAGCACATGCACACTTGATTAAGCTTAAGGTGATTGTATGGGGAACGTGGATGTATAACTGATGCTTGGTGCAGCTCGCCTGTATGGACGGCTTGTTACAATGTATACTTTCTCATTCTCTGGCTCCTTTACTGCACACAATTTGTTTACAATAGATTTGGTGTCACTTCCGCCTTCTACAAGGTCACACATGGTGGCAACAAAAGGTGTACTGCCTAAGGGGGACACGCCTAGAGACACACACACCAAGATAGATGCTCTAATACATAGATACACAACTCTGCACAATATAATATACACATACAATTCTACAAATACACAACCAGATACACCCATATATTTCCAAAGAGCGACACACCCAAAGACAAAAGCACATAGCCAAGCATATTGGTGCACACAGCTTAGACTTCTGGTAGTGTATACATGGCCACAAGTATCATAGCAGCTCTCAGTAAGGGAGGGTTTCCTGGCCCCTGCTGTGTAAGACTTGGAAGGGGGGGGTTGCTTGTGACCTGGGCCCGAATTATTTCCAGATGTTATTGGAAGAAGCACAATATCCTGATAACACTGTGCACATAAAGAGCACACAATACAAGGAGTATAGAGAACATAATCTTGCACTGCATAGTACTAGCAAAAAAAAGACAATAAAAAATACTCTGCATCTGTGTTGAGGGAGAAGGAATGAAGACTCAGGACTGTGAAAACAGAAAGAAACACATAAGTCTGTTTCTTTTAGAGACCGCACCCATGCACAAGGCTTGTCTGCAGAGCATCGCAGCTGAGGGACACATGTTGTGCAGCCTCTGCCAGATCTTTATACAAGTCCACAGATAAACCATTATTGATTCCATTTCAGGGCACCCCAGAGACTCCCCACAGCTCCTACAACACGTCTACATTCAAGTCAACTCTGTTCTGCTGACTTTCTCCGTCTGTCTTTTCCACTGACTTCATCGATTTAAGAGATTTACTGTAGAACTCAGTGTTAAAGGCCAGACTGTATTGTGCGGCATTCTTGTAAGATTACAGGCAGATCGAAGATTATAATACTATCTACTACATATACAGGGATCATATGATAGATGGAAAAAAATGATACAAGTAATGATTCCACTATGGAGGGAATAGAAGCGGCGGAGTACAAAATATTTGGGATATTATTTACTAGGGGTCCACAGATCACATTTTCGGCGGACTTCCCGTTTTTGGGATTTGCGCCGCTTTGACAGGTATTTAGATGGGAATTGTTTTGCACGCGATCGGATTTTGGTGCAGCTGCGCTGGCTTTCATGGGACAGAAATCAGGGGGCAGGCCATCGGGCGATACGACTGATTCGGACTGAACGCGGGACTTAACATTCAAATTGTGTCGCATCCAATGCACTTATATACACCGCGAAGAAGAAGGTGAACCCCGGCGGACCTGAGCGGGGAAGCGACACATGCAGGAAATCAGGCGCACGATCTTAGTGAATCGCGGCACAGTGCATTCCGGTCGGACAATGCAATTCGGGTGAACTCCGTCGGCCGGGTAAGTAAATGTGCCCCATTGTTTTTACCAATAAACTATATGACCGAAACTTTAAAACTTGAATGATACAAAAAAGTAAAAGTAAAATAGCTGATTAGCCAAAAAGTTAAGATGACATGGATAGTATATACAGGGTTAGGCACAACCAGAATTCCTAAACCCCCAAAATCAGCTGGGTAAAGAAAAAAGGAAAAAAAAAAGGAAAAACAATGACGTTCCTTCCCCTCCCTGCCTTACCCCATACAGCTCACCTTCCTGAGCGAAGGCTATACACATTGTTGGAATTGCAATGGAGGGTGTGTACCATAAAAGCGAGAGCAGCATGCAAGGGTCAGGCCTGTTTACCTAAGACTATGGACAGTGAAATGTTGCACTATGAATGGTTTTTCGGGCAGAATTGTTTACATTACAATGTTTTTAATGACTTATTATGAGAGATAATAGAACTCTGATGATACTATCCAAAAAAAATAATTTTGTGAGTCCAGCAAGAGGCTCAGGGGCTTTCAAGGGGTTGTTTAAGATTATTCGTTTCTAGTTTCTTAGATAAAAGTACAAATATTGTTTTAGTTTTTTTAGTTTATTAGTAGGGTTTGGGTCTGAAATAACAAAATAATAATCTTATGCCTCTCACCTCTGTTCCAGTGCAGCGCCTCCTGTTACCTCCAGTAACAGTTTGACTACAGTAAAAAGTCAAAACCACTGCAGCCACTCACTGGCCTCATTGTTGCTCTGCCACTATTACGTTGGGTTCACAGTTTGTTTCCTTCCATTTTCAAGGGCTTGTGCGGTGATAGCCAGTTAGGGATTATTGACAGGATAGGGTCTTACTAGCTGATCTTGGGGGTCTCAGTGATGGGACCCCAATGGATCACGAAAATGAGGGGTCTGCTGTACCCATGTTGCACCTGAGATGACCGGAGAAGTCAGTCGCGCATGTGTCGGCTGCTCCGTTCAGCTCAATGTAGCTGATGCAGATAGACGAGCGCCATCACTGAGACCCCCCAACTTGTTATCACTGGACAACCCCTTTAAAGTATATGAAGGGAGAATTCCTGACCTATATTCTTGCCCATGACTGAGACTCCCACCAATCAGCAAGTTAATCCTATACTTTGGATAGAACCTAACTTGCTGTCTCCAGACAACCACTTTAAGTATATGAAGGGAGAATTCTTGACCTATACTTTTGTGATATACAATCACAAAGCTGAAAAGTATCAGTATATATATATCAATATATTGAATCAACTGTAGTGATGGTAGTAGGAAGTACTGCACTGGTCCGGAGGGGAGGAGGAAGATAAGTAAAAGTTTGTTTGTTATATTATACCAACCAATACTAATAGATAAAAAAATTAATAATTCCAGACATCCCATTTAATGCTCATCCAAGGAGGAGGTTGTGATCCTAATTGGATGCAGCGCATACACTCCACAGCCAAGGCTCTGCGCATGCAGTAATCAGCGGTTTATCTAAATACCCCCATATTGAAAAGACTTGGCAGGTTTGGGGACTTTCACTAACAATTTCCATAGTTTACAACCCCAAACAGGCTCCTATGAATTCATACACCGACAAGCTAACACTGGAGGGGAAACAAAGGCCACAAAAGGTAACGTAATACTTGGCAGGTATGTAAATGTGTTCTGTACTATTGTTGCTTTACCATTTCTAGTAAAATTTGGTGTCACACAAACTTCTCCAGTAATTGGCGGAATGACGAAAAAGTCATAAAAATGGGAGGCGGCTGTCAATATAGGTTTATCAAAAAAACCTAAAAATATCTGCCCTGAAAAATCAAAGAAACAAGTGCTTCCAGTATAAACAAACACGAGAGAGCAGTTCCTGCGTCCCCACGTTACAGCCTACACGTCTGTGTTTATTTTCCTCCTACAAGCAGCACACGCTGCTCCTCATACCACATACTACTAAATACTGGTATCCCGGAAAGGGACAACGACAAACACAATACTGGAGTTTTATCATTAGTGTCTGAGGTAAAACTGTTCTAGTTGCCTATGGAAACCAATCAGAGATCAGCTTTCATTTTATAAACAGCTGTGGAAAAATGTAAGCTGAGACCTGATTGGTTGCCATGGGAAACTAGAACAGTCCTGCTCTAAGACACTTCTGATAAATCTCCACCAATATGTTGGTAGAGTCGTAGTAATGGGGTCCTAGAGAGTGGGAATACAAATACACAAAGCTGTGTATATAATGGGGAGGTTAGATGATACTATGCAAATCTATTGTATTCAAAAAGACCATTGTGTTAGGGCAACATAAGCCAATAAAGTGTTCTGTAACGATCTGACCTCATATATTAGAGATACAGGGATAGGTGTACAGAGCACACACACTGAAGGGTGCGTATAAACCGGGTGCCAGAAGGGTGTGCTATTATTTGCATAAGACTGTAATGCACACAATCGCAGAGATAGGTTATCAAACACATTTATCAGCACTCCTGCTGTATACACAACTCTCACCCAAGATCTTTCACACTTCTAATAACTTCACTCTCAGCCAAACATCTAAATAGCACTTTATCTACTTCATCCAATACACAATATTCCTGTCGTATCAGTGGACAATAGGATTTATATTACATTTATATTCCATCAGAGGATCCTGCCTATAATTTAAGGACGGACACACACAATAGGATAACTGAGGGTCTAATGCTCATTCAATCTGACTCTGGACTCCCCCATATACACGCACGCTCGGATGAGTGTGAATATCTATCTACCTTGACATCTATGGGGACACCCACTACAAAGTAAATGGCAGATTCCACAAAGTCGTTAATAAAATGAATCAATAAAATGACTATAATAACTTTAGAACACTTTTGGCCACTTTCATGAATACATTATGTAATAATAATCTACTTAATTATTAGGTCACATGTCTGATAGCAAGAAGTAGTCAAGTAATTGTTAATTTTAAAAAAACCATAACAATCAAATTAAAGTAAGTCTCAGAACTCAAAATCGAGAAGATATACACAGATCTTCAACAGCTTTGATTTATGGAGGAATAGACTCTTGGAGGTCTTGGAAGACTTTAGCAGCAAATCCTCCTGGTTGTAAAGTGAGGCCTTATTTCTTATCACCATATTACAAAGAGTATGAACCAGATTGAGAGATTTGGGGAATTTGAAAACCAAGTCACCAATCCATGGTTCTGAAGAGAGTTCAGAAATTTGTAGTAGAAAATTTGTCTGTAGGATGAGACCAGACAAGCTTAATCTTCAAAATCCCCCTACATCTTTGTAGGACCTGGCCACTGGTTACCTGGCTGTCCTTCCACAGATCATGTCTGGTATCAATGTCTAAGTGTACTTCAAGATAGCACTTCTAGATAACTAGACACAAAGAGATCCTAAAAATGGTTCCTGGAATTGCCACCAAGGGCATTGTCTGTTTTCCATGTTCTTTACACGACCTTAGGGACAATCTCCCCTCTGTTTTCTAAAAATACAGTTGTTCTGGAGAGGGTAGTTTTGCAAGGGTTCTCCACACCCATAGAGGATGGACCATCATTCCCAAGAGCTTTATGGACAATATCTTTGCCTACATCCAATCCTATATAATGGAGTCAGTTCTCTTCATGATCCATCTACTTAACTCCTGACACTTTGTAACCTTCCCAACTCCAGTGACTTTAATGGCTATAGACAGACATTTTGGTATTTGCCCTAATTAGGGTTTTTAGCTGGTGAGAAACATCACCACTATAGGACTAGGAAGATATTAGTGATTGATGGCCCTAAACAAATGGCACAGTCTCTGTTTTTAGAAGCTACCCCATAGTAATAGATAGATGTTACATAGTTAAACATCTTAAACCCTTGAGGGGCCTCAGGGTATCGCTGAGCTGCACCCAGTCGGTGGAATTCACTGCTCCATAGTGACTTTCTAACATTCCCTATAAACTTTTCTATTCCAAGAAATAGATCCTACGCCAAGACCCAGCCCCATCTCAATGTAACAAAGACAGATTTGCGTAAAAGTTTTTTAACCACTCGCTTGCAGATCCTTAATGCAAAGCTAGAAGTTCTGGGATTGAATTTCTGAAATCTTACATTGCAAGGTGTCCACCAGTTCATGAAATGATCCAATAGAGAACTTAAGTGCGTCTTCACACAAAGCAGTTCTCAATGACGGTTGTTTTTCATGTGAATTTCTGCAGCCTTCCAATAGAGTTGGTATTAAGTTGCAGAAACAAAACAAAACCTGCTGCACGTGAAGGCAACCTAAGGAGGCCATCACAAATCTGGACATGTCTGAATTAGTAAATACTTGCAACTTCCATTAAATAACTATCCTTATGCACTGTTCATTGCTTTATGCATTGTGGTCAGACTTAAAGTAGTTTTTTAGTGGATTTAGAATTAACATGAGATTTAAGAGATCCATAATTTGGTGCGCCTTCCGATCCTGGCACATCGAGAATAGAAGAGGAAGCAGAACTCTCTCGGCCATGATCATCTGATCAACAGAAAGCCTTTTGGGACCTTTTATCTCATATTGATCATCAATATTACCACCCAACAAAATCCCTTTATGGGGTTAAACCCTTAAAAGGCAAGTCACTTTCTTTGTATGTACTGTGGTGAACCACTCTCCAGCCTTTGTAACATGATAACAAACATAAAAAGCAACAAACAATTACTAATAGATCAGAGGGAAAAGGAGAGTAAAACATGGGGACATTGTAAAGCCAAAAGAATGGCCTGAAACCAGAAGCTACAGAAGTTTCTCCTGAACTACCATTAGTCAATTATTCTGCATCACTGCATAAGTAATTCCCATAAACATCATGTTGCTGGAATTCTTGTAGAATGGTATGAGATGTACAACACATATACAGATTGTACCGCCATCGGCAAAAAATTCACTTTTACATTGAAATGTTTTTGAGACACAAAATGCAAAAATAAATGAATGGAAATTGGAAAGATCAGGAATAAGATGTAAAGATATATTTGTAGAATCACAAGCATTCCTAGCCAAAGAGAATCCTAGAGGCCCCGAAAGACAACAAGACATAGAGGAGAGACACCATTCATAAATCTTAAGTCCTCTGGTCTTTCATCCCATTTTAGAAACCTGCAGCCTCCCTCCAGCCTAAAATGATGCATTGTTCATATATTTCTGATAACTATCTAATGTGCATTGGGGTGAGAGGGGTTGTTGGCTTCCTAAATCTCCGGCAAAAGGGATCAAGGTATAGTACATAATGAACAACCTCAGCTGCCCAATCCTTTTGGTCCTGGAGAGATAAGAAGCTTTTTTTACCTGTCCTTAAGTTGGCCGAGAGCCATCTGGTTAATAGGGGTTGTCCACTTTCCAAAAACATATCAATAACCATGTAATGGTGCCATCTTAGAAACTGATGGAGCACTGAAGAAATTGACATGTTGCTATGCCATTTGTGACATTTTTTGGAAAAGCAAACAACTTCCTTAGTTAGGTTTAGGACGATCCTCACCAAGGTTTAGGGTGATCCTCATCAAGGTTTAGGGTGATCCTCATCAAGGTTTAGGGTGATCCTTTTAAAGATGTTCCTCACCAAGGTGTAGAGTGAACCTCACCAAGGTTTAGGGTGATCCTGATCAAGGTTTAGGGTGATCCTCAGCAAATTTTAGGGTGATCCTTTACCGAGATTTAGGGTGATCCTCACCGAGGTTTAGGATGTTCATCACCAAGATTTACGATGATCCTAACCGAGACTTCGGATTATCCTCACCAAGGTTTAGGGTGATCCTCACCAAGATTCAGGGTGATCCTCACCGAGGTTCAGGGTGATCCTTACCAAGTTTTATGGTGATCCTTACCAAGGTTTAGGTTGATCCTCATCAAGGTTTAGGGTGATCCTTATCAAGATGATCCTCACCAAGGTGTAGGGTGATCCTCACCTAGTTTTAGGGTCATCCTCACCAAGGTTTAGGGTCATCATCACCTAGTTTTAGGGTCATCCTCAACAAGGTTTAGGGTCATCCTCACCTAGTTTTAGGGTCATTCTCACAAAGGTAGTGGCTCTTTTAAGGCATGAGTATTATTTATTGAATATTGAAAAATCTATGGCAAGAACACAACACCTTCCTTCACATTCAGATTTTCGTATTCTCTGCCTAAGAAAAATTAAGTAGCTTAAGGCTGAAGTAAAAGGAGGTGTTTGATTCCAGAATTGTGCAATTATTTTTCATCTCCAAGTCAGGAAATCTTATTTAGCAACAAGCATTCAGCATTGACTCACTTTATCATCATGTGACAGAATGTGCCCTATGTGTCCTTTGCCAGTCGTTCTTACAGACTTTGCTAGGAGTCTTATGATGTGTCTTGTGTATTCTTGGGTGTGGCCATAATAATACATCAACATCATGTCCCAGAAGCTGCACCACAGTATTAGGTAAATGAAATGCTTCTGCCTACATGATTTTGGTTCAGGAATAGAGGATGTGAAGGGATTAACCAGTTGTAGTACGGTTTACCAAGTCAGTTGCAGACCGGAGTAATTGGAAAGCAAAAAGTCAACCTTGGTTAAATAAGCCACGAATGTCAGATGACAATATGGTAGTCATATATATTGGGGCACATTTACTTACCCGTCCTGTGCGTTGTCCGAAGAGGATTCGGATCTTCCGTGATTCACATAGCTTGTGTGCCCGATTTCCTGCATCCGTCGCTTCCCCCGCTAAGCTCCGCCGTAGTTCACCTTCTTCTTCCCGGTGCATGTAAGTGCTGATCTTAAGACACAATTTCGTTTTTAAATTCCGCGGTTTGTCCGAAACAGTCGGGTTGTCCGACGTCCACGCTCCCCCCTGATTTGTGTCGCATGCAAGCCGGTGCCGATGCGCCACAATCCGATCTCGTACGCCAAAAAACCCGGGGCAATTCAGGGCAAAACAGTAAAATGTTGTGAAACCTGACGAAAATGCCGTTTCCGGACCCTTAGTAAATGTGCCCCATTATTGTTGCTGGGTAAGCCATTAGTTGAATCAGAGTAACAAAACTATGACGTGTTGAAGTTGGCACTGAATTTCCGGAAAAATTAGCAAGGATTTCTTGAGTCACGGAATACCGTCCAAATACTCTAGTGCTTCCATCTACACATTTTGGAAAGAAAACTAGCCACATATTTTCCATTGAATGTTCGGACATTGACCACACCTACACTGATAGTGGAGCTCAGATCATCAGGATTGATGTTCTGTCCATGAATATGTATGTGGTTACCAATCTCTACCAAAATAAAAAAGTTACGACCATCTTTAGACCTAAAAGTCTACTTAAGGTCACCACGTCTGATCACCACAAGCAAGTCTGTGAGAACCGTAGTGTTACGATTTATCAGATAGGAATAGCTTTCTGCATGAATGATCCTGTAAACAGGTACGGAATGAATTAAGAAAAAGATATGGATTAAAGAAACATGAGTTATCGTGTTTACCAAGGGCGAGGTAGAACAATGCTCAAATTAATACTCAATTCACCGTCAGACCATGAGTCATTGCTATGGAGACTCATTCATTACAGCGAATGTCGGCAGTCTTGTACAGAACTAATATGGTTTTATATCTTTGTACATTTCGGGAACCTCAATGTCTCAGATGTCAATGCAAATTGAGGAAGAAGAATACTCATAAAATGCACTGTACTGAGCTTATTGCTGGTACTAAATCCCATGTTTGATCTAAGGACCCTGAAGCCATGAAAATGCTATCCAATCTAAAAGCAGCATATAATAGAGCAAGAAGAGCTGAACAACTTGATATAAACCTACACTATCATTTTTAGTTTATTAATATATGTAACTCTTTTTCTTTGTTAGGAGTCCAGAAGGAGGTACTAATCAATAACCTGGCCTTCCCTCTACGAACATGCAAATCGAAGTCAATGACAGATAGGAACACCTACTGGACTCCTATACATACTAAGAATAAGAAGTAAATGAATATAGGATATGTTATACTTATTCTTTTCTTATAAAACTATACATCATATTAATCTACTCAGCTCCTCCTGCTTTATACATTATGCCTGAAGATAGGATACTATGTACAATCTACTCATCTCCTCCTCCTGCTATATAACATGCTGCCTGCAGATAGAACACTATGTGCAATATGCTCAGCTCCTCCTGCTCTATAATATGCAGATATGCAGCCTGCAGATATTACACTGTGTATAATCTACTCTGTTACTACTTCTCTATACCATGCTACCTGCAGGTAGGACACTACTGTATGTATAAGTTACTCAGCTCCTCCTTCTCTATAACATGCTACCTGCAGATATTATATTGTGCATAATCTACTGTGCTTCTCCTGCTCTATAACATGCTGCCTGCCTATAGGACACTGTGTACAATCTGCACCAGCTCCTCCTGCTCTATAAGATGTTGCCAGCCTACAGGACACTAAGTACAATCTGCTCAGCTCCTCCTGCTCTATAACATTCTGACTGCAAATAGGACACTATGTACAATGCCACAGGTCCGCTTTCACGTCACAAGCTTTTATAAAAGTTTTATGATACCTACTCTATATTTATCATTGATTTTACTACAGACTGGATGTATTTGGAGCCTGAGTAATGTCCAGCAGGAAGACTTTATGACTCCATTCACTAGAGCAATCCGAGTCTTTCCGTCCATCAGCCATTTAGCCATGTACTTGTAATGTGAGATTTTAATTCACAATGTTACTCATTCCCAGTTTAGCTATTGCAAGAACCACACCCTGAATCTTGCTCTCTCCTCTGCAGGATTATCAGATTAGGAGGACAGAGAAGAAGTTACACGTCACTGGATGCGCCCAGGACACACTCTTCCAAAAGTTTTATCATTGCCAGTACGAACAAACATGGTATGTATGAGAACAGCTCAAGATGTATAGACCATGAGCGGAAACGTAACTTGAAGCTGCTGGGCCCCAATGCAAAATCTGTTCCAGGCGCCTAACTATATTCATAGTTCTGGTCTAAAAACGGGAAGGGACACTTTATTACATGGTCGTTGCAGCCCAAAGGGACACTTTATTACACCCTTGTTGCAACCAGACCCTTTGAGTTCCTCCCCCTGATCATGAGGTTTCATAGAAACTGAATCAAAGAATAACTTTTGCAATCACTTTGGAATGTACATCCATAGATGCTACAATGTATATCCCTATAATTCCAAAGTTACTTAGAAGTTCTCCACTCCTCTCTCCTAACTGAAGAGCACTCAAAATTCTTCTACACAGAAGGAAAGATAAGGCAAGATAACTAAGCTTCTCCAAATTCTTCTCCTTGAAGATGGTCACATTGGCAAGACAGATGCAACTATATATTTACACCTATAGTGACACACACGTGTGCAGCCCCAGAGTGGGTTCCCCATGCGAATTCCTTCCCCTCCTCCTCCTCTCCCTCATGCACCCCCTCCTCTTCTCAGACTACAGAACTGCTGTGAGTCACTCAGCTCCCAAACCAACATTCCTGAAGGATTCTGGACAGGGGCCAGTACTTCCAGACACACCCAGAGCACAGCAATATACAGAAGAGAGCCATAATATACAGAGCAGCGAGAAAAGCCAATACACAAGCTCGGCTTTTAGTCACATTATGAATACAGAAATATACAGACTAAATTTTTAAGTCTCCCCCACCCCACCCGTACTTCGGCACACCCCTATTTCCATAGTGCATGAGTTGCCAAGAACTTTTATGAGGGTGAAGGAATTTGAGCAGCGCAAATCTGTCCCTTCTAGTTTTAGAGGCCAGAAAAAGTTCAAAATATTTTCAGTAAAAAAAGTTCTTAAAACTTTTTTCAACTCCTTTAAAGTTATGGCATCAACTTTTGGAAACTTTTTTAGATTAACTTTTTGAAACTTCGAATCCCCCCCCTTCTACCAGAATCCTGAATCACAACTTCTCGTACCCTACCCAGGTGGAAGAAAAACTTCCTTAGGCACTTTCTGAGTAGGCACCGCACCTTTTTTTTCTCTCTCTCTCTCTCTGATTACAGCTCTCATGGCATTCACACCCAAAAATTTTGAGGGAGATGTTTCTGCCAATGAGAATCAACCAAGAGAACCCCTCCCTTCCAAGAGAACATACTGGGCTCTTAGGTGCACCACAGGACTCCACGTTATTATTATAGCTGCTGTTTAATACATTATTAATTATGCTTCTGTAAATCTATGACAAGCTTTTAAGTAATGCACAAGGGGAAAGTATAAAAAGAAAGGTGATCTAGAGTCATTATTTGAAGGCTCATGGAAACAAGTCAAATTAAATTATCCACCTGGTATAATAATAAAATTCAACAAAATAATAAATATAATAATAAATAACAGTAATAATAATACAAATTAAACAACACAACTAGAATAGTCACACAATAAAAAGTTACAAAGACACAATATAATACTGTAAATAATACCAGAATATTATATATATCCTATATATATAAGAACCCAACATATTCCAGCAACTCCCTCCCCTCCATTCCAAAATCTCCACCAGAGGAGGGTGTGGTGCCTCAAACTTCTGTGTTGTAATAGCCACAGAATCCAGTCCAAAGCAAACATGGCCAAATAATGCAAAGGCAGAGACTGGTTTTATCATGTATACAATAGGAGAGGTGGGGGTAGTATAAATACACATATACAAAGCTGTAGGTAGGTGCATGTCCATAAGAAGCTGCATACGTGTATTACACTCCAGGGCATGCATGTGGCTTTCAGGGCACAAAAAGGGCAAAGGTGGCATTTTTGCAGAGAAATAAAACAACAGTTCTGACTTACTATAGACAGTGGCATCATATATATATTATCTTCACAAGTAAAAGTCCTGCATCTTGCAGCAAAAAAAACTTCGGAAGAAGGAAAATTTAGGAAGCAGCAAGTTTTGTAAGATGCGGAGAGGCTGTATACATGGCATGGAGCATGCAGGCTGCTTACCTGTGTGGTCCTTGGCTGGCACAATACGTGCAGGGAGCCAGCGGCTCTGGTCTGCCTTGGGTAAGCAGAGCTAAGTGATGAGAGCAGGCAGGGCAGGGCTGCTATACTGCACAGTATGGGTGTGTCTGTGTCCAATCCTGGAGAGTAGGCTGAGCCTGCCCTGCCCAGGGCTATGAGCCTGCTGCCTGCCTGTACTCATACTGAGCTGCACTCACACCTAGGCACCAGGGGCTGCACATCTGGGGGGGAGAGTGCACTGAAGATCGATTACAGAACAGGATTTCCTAAACTTTAAGAAACTTTTTTTTTCTGTAGCATAGCTCAACGCACGGGCAAACACATCACGGGCAGGAAACCTTTGTCCAAACTATGGAGAGATTAGAATATATAGCAATACACAGAAAGATAAGAAATAAAGTTTGTGCCGTGTTAGCCAAAAGCAACTGAAAGATAATAAGTAGGTGGCAAAATTTAGGCAACAAGTATATAGTAAAATGATGCACAGCTATTTACCCAGTGGAACATCTGGACCAGACTTCTCAACTATGATAATATGTATATACAGGGTCGACTCCTGGGTTCAGTAGGGCCCTGGGCGACAGAGCCTCAGTGGGCCCCTTTGCAGTGAACTTATGTGGTGACACAAAAAATTCCAAAACTAGAACAGTTTCCTGCTCCCTAATATATTCCCTAGTTTATCCTACCAAACAACCCCCTTATGGTTATTTTATTTAATGCCCCCCTCACCCGCTAAGGCAGTGGTGGCGAACCTATGGCACGGGTGCCAGAGGTGGCACTCGGAGCCCTCTCTGTGGGCACCCAGGCCATCACCCTGCACAAAGGTCACCATTCAGGACTCCTCCTCCTGCAGCCACAGGTAGCCCAGAACGTGCCATGTTCAGCACTATTTTAAAGTGACTTGAAGAGTAAGGGAGGAGCAAGGAGGAGTGGGCAGAGCTGGACTATCATTGAAGCCCCTTCACAGGGCCTGCGATTCATCCTGTTAAGGGGACCATAGAGGGAAACTACAATAATAATCTAAATTTCTCCATCTTTCTACTGTATTGGTGTCTCCAGGACACCAATACATTCAAATCTGTTACACAGCAGGCAGCAATAATTTACTTTAAATTGGCATTTGGCACTTTGTGAAAAATATGTAGCGTTCGGTTGTAGTTTGGGCACACAGTCTCTAAAAGGTTTGCCATCACTGCCCTAAGGATTCATTCCATACAACCCCCTCACCCCAGATTCCTTATGTGGGCCCCCCAGCAGCTCTGGGCCCTGGCACTTGCCCAGGTATGCCCAATGCTGGCACCGGCACTGTATATATATACAGTAGCAGCCGTCTGGGGCCCATGACCTCATAAACCACCCACCCAGATGGTAGATCTAATAAATAGAGGGACATCCAGCCATGAAATCCAAATACTGCCAGCTCTCAATACATATGTATACAAGAGTCCTTCTCAGAACTTTGAAGGTCCTCAAACTACAGAGTTGAAAGTGGACATTCCCTCTTTTATGTGAAATCTTACCTTTTTACGTAAAAATATTCTCCATTCTCAACTGTGAATCATATTCAGATAAGAGTCATATTTTGCCTGAAATGAGTAAAGCTAAGAACATGCAGGGGGAGTGTCACTTTAGATGCCCAAATCTTTCGCTTTTTTGAGTACCAAGAAGCATGTTGCTGGTGTCATGTTAATATGACTCCAGTATGTTCTAGGTAGCATAGATGTAAAATAGGGGCGTCTAAAGTAACCCTATTACACTATGTATAATCGACTGTGCTACTCCTGCTCTATAACATGCTGCCTGCAGATATTACACTATGTATAATCTATGGTGCTACTCCTGCTCTATAAAATGACCCTACCTGTGCAGTCTCTAAACTTCACCCATTTCAAGCAAAATATGATTCTTCTCTGCTCATTGTCAAATGCTTTTGGAAGAGATCTGAAAATGACATGAGCCATCTCCAGATCTGTACAGCATGTTAAGTGTAAGAGCAACTTATATAAAGACGTCATGTCCTGAGGGCTAGTGTAGAGGGGAGGGGTAAAAAGAGATGATATGAAACTATGAGTGTAAAGAGAGTAAATGTGACATGAGGTGAGGGAATGTAACATCTCTAAAGAGTTGAGTTTTTAGGGCACATTTGAAACTGTTGAAGTTTGATATTACTCCGATTGTAAGGGGTAGTGCATTCCAGAGAATTGGTGCAGCTCAGGAGAAGAATAAAGGGAAAAAATGAATTTTTAGAAGATGTTAGTCATAGAACATAGTGTATGGGTCGGGTATTAGACTGGAATGAGGGAGGAGAGGTAAGTTTGTCTTACTAGTCTCTTTGTGTATGGGAAAGATACACTTTATTGGCTCCTTAAGACTCCTTGGGCACATGTCTGAAGGCGGCCTTTTAAGTTATACTCCTGGCCATGCACCAAATATGTTTCCTAACAAAGTGATCCAGATTTTGGTCAAAATAGGGGTGTGTGTACTTTTATGGAACCACGAGGTGGGGTAATAATGACAATATACTTTCAGTTCCTGTTGGCCAAGAGCTTATCAAGCCATCTGTATTGTGCCATGTCTCATTTTAATACATTTTGGCCACTTTCTGCTGCTTGTACACATTTGATAAAGGAGCTTAGAGGTCCAAAATGTGTACTAAGACCGCAACTAAAATTTATTATATTACTGGCCTTCTCATAAGAGACCCCTTGTGGGACCCTAAGATCGTCAGCTGCCTGTGGATATTTTGTTTGCAGCTGCAGATACCTACCTAAATTACTAAGACAATGGGGCTTATTCACTAAGGGCCCGCGGACCGCATTTTCGTGGGGTTTCCTGACTTTTTCTGTTTTGCGGCACATTTAACTGAGGATTTTGGCGCATGCGATGGGGTTTTGGCGCAATCGCGACGACTTTCACGTAACACAAATCGGGGGCGTGGCCATCAGACAACCCGACTGGTGCGGGATTTAACATTCAAAATTGTGTCGCAAGCCATGCACTTACATGCACCGGGAAGAAGATGAACTCCGGCGGACCTCAGCGGGGAAGCGACACATTGGAAATTGGACGCACAATCTTAGTGAATCGCGGCAGCTCCGAATCCTCGTCAGACAGCGCACCTCGGGGATCGCGACGGGACGGGTAAGTAAATGTGCCCCAATGAGACCATTTCATCCAGACCATCCTCTCAATGTTGACTTATGGATGGTCCAGTTTTGTTGTCCTTCAGATGACCACAACTGAACACATCTGCCATTCACTATAGAACTATCTGTATATAATATTCTTGATGTCAGAAAGTAATGGAAATTAAGTGGAACAGAGTTAAGGGAACAAAGTAATCACATCCTAACTATGTCATTGTTCCTGTTCCTTTTTCCAAGATTTGTAGATGCCCACCATGAAGAGTACTCCAAGAAATATCATGTAAGTCATCAGGACAAGGGACAAGCAAACTCATTGACATCTGAATAGTCAGTTTGCTATATTATGTCGCTACTAAACCTGGCTGTACATATTAGATAGTTGTCCTGGATCTCCCAAAACATGTAGTCAGATAGGCTACTGGGGAGATGGGCATCAAGGACTGCATGTATCTCATGATTGAATGGAGTGGTAATGAAAATCTAGAGTCCCCAATACTGTCTGAGTGATCAGAGCACCCTTATCTTATCTACATGGTCAGGTTTATGACAGAAGCTGCACCCTATAAGTGGAACCAGACCCTGTATGAGCCACACCATGTTATCATCCTATAGTGTGAGTAAATGTAAAGTGCTGTGGATAGAGGATAAGCGCCTGGATGCTGGGTGTGATCATGGGAAAGTGCTTGAACATGCTCCTTATAAATGCTCAGATGATTCCCAACGACTGGTGCTCCATTCACGTGTCTGGGACTACTGGAGATAGTGGCGCCTGAAGTCCCACAGAAGTGATGACTAAGGGTCAGACACCCAGCAATCACACACTTAAGAGAACATAGGTAAAAAAAAAAACCCAATCTGACTGTTCTTGTGGAATAGCTTTATGGAGATTAAAAACACAAAAATAGTCATACCTAGTAAATAGAATTTCTGTTCAGGGTAAGGTAAAACCTAGCTTAAAGGACATCTACCACCAGGATGAAGTATTGTAAACCAAGTACACTGACATACTGCCCTGCTCATTTGCATAATTTTAACACCCCTTAAAAAAAAACCTAGGAATTAAAAATCTAAAAGAAGAGCGGATCCTGCCAGAGCGGCCACACACAAGTATGTCAGTGTGCTTGGTTTACAATCCTTCATCCTGGAGGTCATTTAAACTCCATGACTAAAGAAAGAAAGAGGGACAAAGTTACATGCATCACTGCAACCATAACGCAACCGTCTAGTGTCCACCTTCCCCTCCTTCAAACCATACAACCCCATCTGAAGAGCAAACACAGTATAGTAACCCCCATTGTGGCCTCCACCATTTATAATGCCACTCCAGTGAACATCACATAGTGTAATGCCATACAGTAGCCATACAATACCCCCTTTGCTTTCTGTCCCTATTTGATAATACCCCCACCTATAACTGCCCCTCTTCCTGCACTCACACACTTTTGTCATGTCCTTTCCTGTGCCCCCCACATAACTGCCCATCTTACTGTTCCTCCTCTACACTGATCATCTTCTACACTACTTGTAATTGCCCTGGTTCTGTGGTCTTGACCTTTAGAAGTGTTCCTCTTCCTGTGGTCCCCCATTTTGACTGCTCCCATCCTGTTGCCCCTACTTATAGCTGCCCCTACTTATAGCTCCCCATACTTATAACTGACCATCTTCTCAAACCTACTCTACTACTTGTAATTACCCCTGTCCTGTCGTGTCAGCATAACTGACCCTACACTCAATTGTGGCCGCTAAACCCACCCTCCTATTGACTTTTTATTTTTGTGAAATTAACAAAAAGCCTTATACTTACCTCTCCTCATTTGCAATGATTTCGTGTAGCAGAATAGTGGAGCAGGGATTTCATCACCTTCCATCGTGCTCAGCCCGCAGGCTGTATAAGCGGGGGGGCTGCAGGACTGGCCGTGCTCTGGCTCCTTTAAGGGGCACGGTCCCTCCTGCTCTCCCCCTCCCCTTTCCTCCGCTGTTAAGTTTTCATTGGTGGCCAGTGAGTTCCGCTGGCCACTGGGGGCAGCGGGCCAGGATATTTATTCTTGAGCGCGGAGCTAGCCAGCCTCTTTGACTGCTCCGCGCTCAAGAGATCCCACCCACCCTCCCTATGTTAATATTGTATTTTATTGGTTTTTGTTAATTTTTATTTTTGATCTTTGTTATTGCGTTATTCATGTTTGTTGTTGGTAGTCACAGCTTGGCCTGTGGTGGAATCTTGACCCTCTCGGCGGTTAGTTAAATCACCTGACGGAACAACTAGGACATGCCCCCGCGGAGGCGGGGCCAGGCATGCAAGGTGAAGTTAGGGTAAGAGTCAGGGTTCTTCCCACAGGTCATTTAATCTGTTATGTAAATAATAAAGCTGTGGCCGACCCCCTGTTTTTTATCCCAAGGATTGTAGTTGTGTTGGTTTTTTGGGAAAGGGGGAGTGGGGTACATTTTGGTTGGGTAACGTTAATATGGTCAGTCTTGCTGATATCCAGGATTGTGTCACCAAATCTGGAACGTTTGGTAGATATACTGTTAATGCCCGGGGGAGCCCGAATCTCTCACTTTACCCTGGATTTATATAAAACGTGGACCATACTCTGATAATATGCCATGTTAACCAGATGTTGCCACCATCACACAACACAATAAAACAACAAGTGTGAACTAGTCCTGACAATATCTTTACCATTTTAGATTGAACATTCGATGGTCACTTGGTTCGGGTTGTCTCTAATACAGAGTTGTTTAACCACTTTCTGTTTGTGCTGTTTTACAAGCTCCCTCTCAGAAACTTGGCTATAGTCCCAGAATGGGATATCTGACAGTACGTATACAGTTACAATTGAGCGTTTTGATGTCTGACTGTTGTCCTCTGGGCAAACGTTTGCTTCATACCTTTCTTATACTTTACTATCTTCTTAAAATTGGTTGGGGGAAGGGATTCAACAAGCGAAACAAAGAACCGTCGTTCCATAAGAAATATCTGTCTGCTTTCAATAGATTTGTGGCCCATCAAAGGTCTAGTGGATTCTGTGATGGGCCCAGTAATTTGTGACACAGGCCCCATACATCCATCAGAAGAAAACACTGTGGGGCATATATCATGGTCCTTGTTTTTGGTGCACAAATTGTGCTTTACTTTAAACTGGGATGTTAGATAGTGGTGCAAGGGTTAATGGAATTTGCGCACAACCGGAAAAGGGTTCGAACTGTCTCTAAACTCATGATAGAACTCCTAGGTGTGCTCCAAAACCAGTGTCGGCAAACTAGAAGCTCAGGAAAAGTGTCTGGATTTCAAATTTGGGCCCAAATTGTGGGCCCAAAAAACTAAAAGGCTGACTGTGTGAAAAGGACAAATATTGTGACACCAACACTTCATAAATAAGGCGCAATAGGTGCAGAAAGGAAAAGAAAGAATTCCCCAAAAAATGCCCCTACTATGTCTAGTTGGTTTGAAACGCAACACCTGCCGACATACATTCGGCATAGCCATTGACCAAGCACTTGTTCAGCCAATGACCCGACATCATATGGACAATCATTGAATCATTTCATGAGTACCGGGAATACAAGAACTTACAGAACAGCTTTGTGAGAACCCAGAAGCATACTAGCAGAAGCTCACACAGCTCTGATAATGCTAGAACAACCTGTTATGATAAAGGGGTCTTCCGATTCATTAATTTAATTAACTTACTTATTTATCACCTGTCAAATTTAGTTTGGCAGGTGTTTATTTGAGGGTGTGATCACATGTTCAGTTTTTCAGATGCAGTTTTTGAAGCCAAAAGGGGGTACGAATGATAATGGGTTGAGACATATAATTGAAAGTTGCTGCTCCTCCTACTTTTACTCCATTTAGGGTGGCATGGTGGCTAAGTGGTTAGCATTGCAGCCTTGCAGCGCTGGGTTCCTGGGTTCGAGTCCCATACAGGTCAACATCTGTTCTCTCCGTATTTCTCCGGTTTCCTCCCACACTCCAAAACATACTGGTAGGTTGATTACATTGTGAGCCCCATGGGGGCAGGGACTGATGTGGCAAACTATGTACAGTGCTGCGTAATCTGTGTGCGCTACAAAAACAAAGAATTATTATTATTATTGCTGGTTTGGACATCAAAAACTGCTTCTGAAAAACTGAACGTTTGGTCGCAACCTTTTCTCTCCAGTCCTCACTGTCACGGGTGCTCCTGCGATCCCAGTCTCCAGCGGTCCTGTGTTCCTGTCCCGTGTGCCAGCTCCAGGTTCCAGACCTGAGTCCTACTGTCTCCTGCTTCGTTACCTTAGCTACCACCGCGGGCTAGTCGCACCTGTGGAACGACCTGCTGGTACTTCGCCACAGCAAGACCATCCCGGTTTGCGGTGGGCTCTGGTGAAGACTGGTGCCACTTAGACTCTGGTCCCAGGTTTCAGCTAGTTCCATCTCCAGCGGTGGTCCAGAGGGACCACATACTCACAACCCTGACCTTCACCCTTCCTAAGTAATTAATGTCCCTAGCCCAGGACCACCCATCTGACCATAGGGAACCTAATTATCATACTGTGTATACTAAAACTATGCTAATTGGACTTGGTACTGTCAGATGGTTGGGCCTAGGCTGGAGAAGATTTAGAGTACAGAGCCTAAACTATTGAAGAAATTTAAAGAAATACTTCCGGCTCTGCCAGATCAGTCATTAAAACAATGAGGTTGCTGAAGGTGTCGAAAGGTCTTAAATGGACATGACATCACAGGTAGAGATGAAAGGACCCGAGATAGGGTTCGGCCACACATGCTGCCGGACAAATTGCCAAATTGGCGGCTTGAAGCCCGTAGCAACTAGCCATGGAACGCCTGCCAGTCATGGCTAGCTGTTACGGTGCGTCCACACGTTCAGTTTTTCAGATGAAGTTTTTGGAGCCAAAAGCAGGTGTTGATCATAATAAGTGAGACAAATAATTGAAAGGTGCCGCTCCTCGTCCTACTCTTACTCCACTTTTGGTTTGGGCATCAAAAACTGCATCTGAAAAACGGAACATGTGGTCGCACGCTTTGGGGTGTCAATTTCCCAGATTGGATGTCCGGCCAAACCCGAACCCTGAGGTCGAAGTTGTAGCAGCAAAAGAGCCGGATTCACAAGCGGCGCCACCAAGTCATAAGTGTTGGAAAACCACCAATATTGCGGCGCCGACTCTTCATAAATAGGACATAAAAGAAGCAGCAAGAAAAATAAATTCTGCCAGTTTTCTGTTTGAAAGTATAAACTATAATAAATGCCCCCCCACCCCTGATGACTCCCTACAGAGCCTTGAGGTGGTATCATGCATAAGCCCTAAAAAGATGTTTTACACATTGGTGTTTCATACTTTCCGCACGTACCATAATAACGTATAATAGAAGACACTGCATAATTATCTCCTGCTCGGTTAGAGCCGTTCGGGGTTCCAATGTTTGCTTTTGGAATACCATGGTAGAAAAGTCCTATGTAAACCTACCTGACAACAGGATCTTTTTAGCACAGCTTGAATGGGTATGACCCACAAAGGAAGGAGTGCTGATGTCAACAACATATATTTGGACAGATCAGGACATTATATTTACAGATGTCTGGACTGATCTGGCGTGGCCATGAAGGTGTTAACTACTAAAGTACTAAAAGTGACCGTACAGATAATTGGTAGACTGGTATTCCTGTTTACCACCCCATTGACTTTCACAGCTTTTGGAGCATGCATGTGTTTATGATGGAAGGAGGAGAGTAAGTTTGTATATAAATTGGCAAATTAATCACTTAACCGATGAATCAATTAGCAAATCTGAGGGACATTACCTACAAAAATCTCCTACAAAGTCATATGCAAATGAGGTGAAAAGAGTCACTTATAGAGGCTAGAAGAGAAGCACCAGTTGTTTTGGTCTGTAGTACACCATAGTTTTGGAGTAATTGTAAAGTTAGGAATCTCATCTTTCAAATCGTTTATTCTTATAGTTCTGAGAGCTACAGGACTGGGGATACAAGCAGTTAAAGCGGTTGTCCACCCTCTGCTGCTGCTGTGCCCCGGTTTGTTTACAGAGGCACAGCACCTCCGCGCCGACAACTTCCAACAGCCTGACATGCCCACCCGATCCCCTATTTTGGGGAAATTCATTGATTTATTTTTTCGGGGTTTTTTGCCGTTTTTTTTTTTTTTTCAGGAAATTCTAGGGCTTTTAATTTTGTGCCTGTTCCAATAGATATAAAACTATTTAGAAGAAAAGCAAGTCTAACAACTTCTAAACCCTTCATGAATGTGGTTTATCATTTCTGACACTCATATGTTCATCTTACAGTGTCCCAAACGTATTTAGGCAGTGCACCAAAATAGAAAATCACAGTGCAAATGACCGCTAAAATCTGGTGCCAAAAAACAACACCGAGGGCCAAAAATAATAATTCCCCCTATGTCATTTCTCTGGTTCTCTAGCACAAAGAATCAAACTCGTTGTCAGGCTTCAGGGGTAGTGGACCCACTGGACCACTGCGGACGATGGCATAAGCCGACACCTGGGACCGGAGTCTAAGTGGCACCCGGTTTTCACCAGAGCCTGCCGCAAAGTGGGTTGGACTTGCTGGGGCGTAGTACCACCAGGTCGTTCCATTAGGTGCGACTTTGTCTGCGTGGCAGCCAAGGCGAGGTAAAGAAACAGAAGGCAGGTTCGTGGTCGGGGACAGGCTGGAGGTCAAGACAGGCGGCAAAGGTTCAGGGTCAGAGATGGAGCAGAAGGTCAGGGCTGGCAGTGGAGGAGCGGAAACAGGAACAGGTCCGGCAAAACAGATACACGGCAAAGGAACAAGCTTTCTCGATGGCATAAAGCACAAAGATCCAGCAGGGGATGCTGGGAGAAGCCGGGTTTTAAGCGCGCCCTGGGAGAGGGAGACACGCCCACGGTCACCGGATTGGAGGCAGGAACGGGGACAGGTAAGTGACTGTAGTGGGGCACTGGGGCACATAGAGAATCACGGGTGAGCCGTGAGCACCCATGACAATCGTGAGGTGATTTGAAAGATTGGAATGTTTTCTTTAAAATGACACCTGAATCATGATTCTATGTGCTACAGAGCCCAAGATAAGGACACCTGAAACTACTATTTTTTTTCCTCCAGCTGCTAAAAGTGACTCATCTCATGCAAAAAAAAATCACTATTCTCAGGTGATTTGCATATGCAATTTTTTTTTCTAGGTAAACAGATGAGATTTCACATACAAGAGGGAATTCTAGGAAGGACATTTTTTACTCTACCGGAAGGGGATAATAGTTTAATGGGGTAAAATCTTGCGACATAGTATACTGATTAAATCTATGGTAGTCTTCCTGCTCTGCCACTTAGACATAATAAGAAATAAGTCCACCCCAGCCTAGGATGCCCAATGATCATGATTACCCCATGTAAGGAGCTATAACGTGCATGCTCAGCCCCCCCCCCCCTTACTTCCATCAAGGGGATTGTGGGAGAAAGTGGTTCGATAGAAGTAAATGTTCATAGGATCCCCAGCGATCAAACATTGATCCTCTATCCTATGGATACATTAAATGGATGAAGTAGCAAAACCCATTTGACACTATTAATGATAATTTATATTACAAACTTGCGCATGCAAATTCCTTTTATTCCTCCGTGTGTTGTTTTTATGGACAACTATCATGTTAAATGAACCTTATGTATAAATTGAGCGTAAAAATGACTGGTTCATTATTCAGTGTGGAACATATTATTTACTCCTTACTAGTCTATACAAAGGATCTTCATTCTATATCCGGACAAGTTCGTTCTTGCAGCCCCCGGTGTCAAGCTGGAAAGTGAAGTCCCCTTTACCGAAATCCAAGAATATGCCCCAGCAGCTGAAGAATACAATCACAAAAACCTAAAAGACATAATACTGTATAGTAATATAATATAACGATATGCATAGTAGATGGGAAACTGACTGCACTCATGGAGAGGAATGTAAAACCTGATGAACACTACATAAGGGATTGGGTGGGTCCCAGATTTTCATGTTGCTTTGGTTTCGCATGTCGGTCGGGGTTATGCACTTTCCTAAGTCATAAACTAAATCTGTTGTGGTGTTTCCATGTTCTGTGAAATTGCCTCCTCCTGACTCGCTCCACCTCTACTCACAAGGCTCTCGCCACACACTATCCAGCAACAATTGCTCTATTATTCCACTATCCCTGCTGTAGGAAACATTCAGGGGGGAAAGTACCAATCCAAATGCTGTATAATGTGCCCCTAGAACAGCATGTGCCATGGCTGGAATGTATGTAAGCAGATTCCATCTCTCTATGACAGCCGGGTACAGATAAGGGCAACGCTAAGTAGCTGCAGCGGGTTTGGAAGATCTAAACTGGATGTACATAGCAGATTATAACATCCGAATTTACTTGTTTCTGCAGAATAAGTCAATGAGAGAGTGATTGAGCTGTTAGATTTCAACATGTCTGATCCTTTTGTGCTTGGAGAGATAAGGTCCTGGTAGTGGTCTATTCCCCTCTGCTGATAAGGAACATATGGACAGGGGCGTAACTTTAGGGGATGCAGAGATTGCAATTGCACCCGGGCCCAAGAGGTTTAGGGGGCCCTTATGGTGTCACTTTCCCATATGAGAAGACTATTACTATAAACCCTACATTATAGTCGGGGGCCTGGCACATACTTTGCACTGGGGCCCATCAGCTTCTAGTTACGCCACTGCATATGGATGCATACATGCACCCTCCAAAAACATACTGGTAGGATGATTAGATTGTGAGCCCCATGGGGACAGGGACTGATCTGGAAAGCTCTGTGCAACGCTGCGGAATCTGTGTGCGCTATATAAATAAATGAATTATTTATTATTATTATTTTTATGCATAAGTTTCAGCATGTATTCATTTAGTTAGGACACATGATTCAATGTACTTAACTCCTCCTCCTCTATAACATGCTGCCTATATATAGTCTATGTACAATCAGATCAGTTCCTGCTCTATAAAATGCTGCCTGCAGATAGGACATTGTGGGGCACATTTACTTACCCGGTCCGCGGAGTTTACCGAAAGTGCATTGTCTGGCAATAACGCACTGTGCCGCGTTATTGCGCGCCTGATATCCTGCATGTGTCGCTTCCCCGCTGGGGTCTCCTGGAGTCCACCTTCTTCTTCCTGGTGCATGTAAGTGCATTGTCTTGCAGAACAATTTCTGCATAGGACACTATGTACAATCTGCTCAGCCCCTCCATCTCTATAACATGCTGCCTGCAGATAGGAAACTATGTACAATCTGCTCAGCCCCTCCATCTCTATAACTTGCTGCCTGCAGATAGGACACTATATACAATCTGCTCAGCTCTTCCTGCTCTATAACATTCTGCATGCAGATAAGACACTATGTACAATCTGCTCAGCCCCTCCAGCTCTATAACATGCTGCCTGCAGATAGGACACTATATACAATCTGCTCAGCTCTTCGTGCTCTATAACATTCTGCATGCAGATAAGACACTATGTACAATCTGCTCAGCCCCTCCAGCTCTATAACATGCGCCCTACAGATAATACACTATGTGCAATGTACAGCTCCTCCAGCTGTATAACAAGCTGCCTGCAGATAGGACACTATATACACAAACTGCTCTGCTACTACCACTCTATAACATAATGTCTGCCGATAGGACCCTACGTACAATCTGCTCAGCAAACAGTAATCACGCTGCCTGCAGGTTAGACCTCATTATTATATTATAATGCATTATTTATAATGCATGCTCTGTCCAGCCTAAATGTATTTACCGTTATTCTCTTCTACTAAGAACATGAATATGTGGCGACATAACTTGAAGAAGCAGGGATTCCCACGTGGTCTGTAACATGCTCGGCAGGCACCGATGTGGAATGACAACATTTTTAGTACACATTGTCAAAATATTGTAACGTGGCATGACGATGTAGGACATTGTTTGGTTTGCAATTTTTGACATGAATCTCATGGAATATTTTTATCTTTAAGTAAGAGATTCCTTATCATACATGTCCAGGAGTCCTTGCATCATGACACTTCCGTACATGTTATAGACCAGCGCCTTGAAAACTCTGAGGTTGCTGTTTTAAGTTTCTTCCCATTTTTAAATGCATGGGCAAAGTTGTGCCAAATTTATTTTAAAAGTGTTCATTGTATTTCAATAACAATATTATTTTGTTTTAGTTTTGTATTATTTTAGTTTTCCACAACTTTGTTTTTCAGCCATAATGGAAAATATACCCCATATACCCCCCAATATGTTATAGAGTAGGGTGACCTCTAGTATGGACATATCTATGCATACAATAGGCACATGGGAAACCCTTGATCAGCACCTTGGTAGTCATGTCTTTACACTTCAGTTTCGTAAAAGCCTCTTTATCATCCACAAAAGCCGCATTGTCAGATCCCGAGCAGTGAGCTCATGTTTTTACTCTTTACACAATGACAATTACAGGTTTCTAAAGCCCTTCAGGCTCATCACAAGCAGATCCATATGGATGTGCAAGTCAAACCTGCCCCAGTCAAGCCGCTCCTAGCGTTGCAAGGAATTATGGGAAATGCAAGAGGAAAATATGTGTGAAGAGACTGACACCGGGGACGACCGTTTTTAATTTACATATTCAAAGCATAGAATAATAAAGGCAGAACATGTAGAAGCATATGCACTGCACTGATTCTGGATGCAACACACACACCCAGTTACTAATTGGCATTAGCATAATTGTGAAATATTATTGACTACCTCTGTCATTTTTTTTGCTTAGGCATGGTCTACTGATACGTGTGAAGCTTGAAAGATTTAAGATAAACTTGCCCGGTCATATCTTTTGTCACATATGCAAGAAGGGAAGCTCTTTGGTGTATAGGTTAATTTATAATGGAGGACAACAAATACACACACAGTAATAGACAGTGAGAGTCCTGATCACCCTGCCCACAAACAGTAATAGACAGTGAGAGTCCTGATTACCCCACCCACACACAGTAATAGACAGTGAGAGTCCTGATCACCCCGCCCACAAACAGTAATAGACAGTGAGAGTCCTGATTACGCCGCCCACACACAGTGATTGACACTGAGAGTCCTGATTACTCTGCCCACACACAGTGATTGGCAGTGAGAGTCCTGATTACTCCGCCCACACACAGTGATTGGCAGTGAGAGTCCTGATTACTCCGCCCACACACAGTGATTGACAGTGAGAGTCCTGATTTCCCTGCCCACATACAGTGATTGACAGTGAGAGTCCTAAGTACACCGCCCACACACAGTGATTGACAGTGAGAGTCCTGAGTACCCCTCCCACACACAGCAATTGACAGGGAGAGTCCTGATTTCCCTGCCCACACATAGTGATTGACAGTGAGAGTCCGAAGTACCCCGCCAACACACAGTGATTGACAGTGAGAGTCCTGATTACTCCACCCACACACAGTGATTGACAGTGAGAGTCCTGATTACCCCACCCACACTAAATTACAGTCTGCACCATTACATGCTGTATGATTATATGACATAGCTGGTATATGATCCCATTATATTCAGGTAGGTAAGTACAATTACACAGCAACCAGTGACATAACCACCTGGGGTTTATACACCTATATAGATCGATTATAGTCCAGATTCCAACAAGAATAAATTAAGATTTTCACACCTTTAAGTAATAGTATGATACTTGCCCCATTGGCTGAGATTGTGAATGTATTTCTTACCACCGCCAGTCTGTAGGTAGGTTACGTAGGTTAGCCAGTCTGTTGGTAGGTTATGTAGGTTAGCCAGTCTGTTGCGTAACTTTAGGTGGCTGCTATTCCTTCCATATTTTTTGAGACATTGGTGAAACTAGTGAGAGGACTTCAAGCGTTGGCTGCAACTCTGATAACCTGGTATAACTGAACGTCACTGAAAATAACAGAACTCTAAATCTGGACATGGACAAGAAAACTGGGGACTCCCCCTCTAACCCATTAATACCTGCCGTATCGAGTTTGTATGGTGGCGGTTGAAGGTACTTGATGATGCGCCAGTGCCTCAAAAGAAGATGGCAGGACATCAAGTCCTGCTGCAACCAGTGCTCGGCTGTGTTATTAAGACACGAACCGGCGCTAATTACCAGGATCGGGAAAGCTCTGGACCTAAGTGTTCAACCCCTTAGACACTGAAGCTATCCAAGAATGACCTCTGTTCCTCTGTCACCCATCGCAGGGGGGGGGGTGACTGCATTGCATGACAGGGGGGTTCATTGAGGGACCCCAGGTCTGCTCCTACCACATGTCAATAGAAAGTCTGACAGTTTCTGACAGTATAATACACTGTACTATTACGTAAGTAGTACAGTGGTCTTTATAATTGATCATCTGATCGCATGTCAGTTTAAGTATGTAAAGTATGTAAAAATAAGAAAAAAATGCCAGTAACCAAGTAAAAACTACTCATTCTTCTAAAAAAAAAAGAGTACATTTTGGTACATCCACACCCATACCAACTCAGGATAGATAACAAGGATAGTATTAATCCTGACATGGGATTCATGCACCACAAACTCCTACCATTAACTTGTAGGTGTAAGAATATACTTATCTGATCCTTATGAAATCAGTTTTTATATTTATGCTAATTAGATATAAGTGCTTCAAGTGCTTTTTAATCCAAGCCCCCTTCCACTCTACCCACTACCTCATCTGATGCCTCCCCATTCACTGATGTCATCTGACGCTCCTCTAATCCCTCTAGTCCTTCTCTAGATTACCTTTAAAAAAAATCAAACAATTAACACTCTTTTAAAATCATCACACAAAATATTATATTAAAAGTGATTAATACGTTTTCTAAACCCAAAGGATGTAAAAATGGAAACTATAGTTCAGTACACAAAAAACAAGCCATCACACAGCTAAAGAATATTTGGCAATCCTTTGTAATGCAAAATGTAGATTTTATTTAGTTTAAAATGTAGCAATCCAAATAATATGTACTGTACAATGTTTCTGTCTAAATTCAGACCTTTATCAGGCACATATTCATGAAGGCATAAAGTGTATTAAGTATGTATTAGAAGACCGCAAAGGGCTGGGAGACAAGAGCAGAACATTGCACATATGATTTGGATTGTAATTTTCTAAACTCAATTTAAAGTATCTACAGTACCTTCACATTACTGAGGAGTGCAAGTCTTTGATGTAATCTATTGAAACGAATTGGTATCCTACTTGTTCACCCATCATGTGGAGTGACGTATATTGGGGCACATTTACTAAGAACAGTGCGGTCTGTACTATGTACAGTCACCTGTGTATACTACAGCGTGCACCAGATGCAAGATTTCTGGCGCACGTTTTTCATGAATCTGGCGCTGCCTGCACTACACTGCACTAACTTGTTTTTGGTGCACCTTCAACATAGGGCCTGCAACACAATTCTGTTGGACTTTGCATGTTAAATCTGGCGCACGGTCCGACTGTGCACCTGATTGCCCCCTAATTTGTGTTGCATGGTGCCCAGTGCAGCTGTGTCAAAAAACGGTCACATGTGACCCTATAGTAGGGGAGACACTTCTTAAATACTTGCGCAAGCAGTTTGTACCTAAAAGAACATGCAAAGTATGACAACTGCGGTGGGCATACATCGGCGCTGCGGAGAGGAGCAGGGGATGAACGCAGCTCTCCCCCGCCCCTCTCCATAGGAAGATCCAGCGCACGGTGCCATATCACGGAAAAAGATAGGACATGTCCTATCTTTTCCCGGGCTACGGAGGGGTACGTGTGCTGCACCGTACCGATCCCGTACAGGGCCGTGAGCCCATAGAAGTGTATGGGGGACGTATATCGGCCGTATATACGTCGGCCGTATAGACGTCCCCCATACATGTGTGTGAATGTAGCCTAAGCCATATTGTTTGTTATTGTAAAAAAAAAAAATTTCTTTTAACCCCAAAGGGAAAACATTAAAAAAACACACGGACATAAATGTGGTTTCACTATTTTGGTATCAACCCAAAGAAATAGGTTTTGATGTTATTTATATTATACAGCAAAATTTGTGTCAGCTAACAATGGCAGATTTGCATTCTTTTCATTAATATACTGTACACGAAGTGATAATAAAGGGATAATCGGTAGGATATGGGAAGCCCAAAATAGCGCTATTAAAAACTACAGTTTGTCCTACAAAAAACAAGACTATAGTAACAGAAAAGTACTAATGTTCTTTTAATGTTGTGGATGGCACTGACAAAAAAAAAAAAAACAAATAGCTTGGGGTGCAAAACCGTTGTGGTAGTAAAGGGTTAATATGTACAAGACAGCCACAGGGACATCTTTCTTGTTTTATCGGCTAACCAATCAGAGAATATGGATATCATGTGGATAGAAGCAGAAATGGTTGAAGATGTACTTGCGAGGGAGGAAACAGAAGATACTCTTAGCTTCCTGCGTGCTGAACACGATAAAGAACTTTCTAGAGTTCCTGTGAGGGGCGAGAAGTCTGCAGATGCATATTTAGATTGACTATGAAGTAAACAGAGAAACCTCTTTGATCTCGTGAATTGGTTGCTATGTTACTAGGTATCAGTAGTTGTTGGTATCATCTCTTTTTTGTATTATTCCGTGTCCCTGTTTGGCCAGGAAGTATTTTGCCGTATTTTGAGCCATCTCTATGGTTACCATCTGTACAGAGGGCGTGTGGTGTGTGAATGTATGTATGCGCTCAGGAATCCCCAGTCATCTATGATACATCATTGTAGGGAACCTCTTGTCACACAGCCGGGGGGAGTGTGTTTTTTTTGGGTTACTCAGTAACACACTGTATGTATGAGTCAGGCGTCAGTGTGTGATCACCACATGAAACCTCCAGGCTTCGGGCCTAGCTCCGTCCAGAACATTTCTTCATAATTAGACCCCTGTCATAGTCTGCGGGCCTACAATTTGACAACACATCCCGGATCGCCTGTTACTAGGGCATCCCCAGTAATTGTATGGCACCAGACAGATCCGACTTCTTCATCCAAAACATCTGCTGACACTTAAGAGGCACGGAGCAACCCCGGGTCACAGTGACCTAATGATTCATTCCAGGTGTCTCCAAAGTGGACCTAAACCTTATACTAACTTTCCTGTAGTTCTGTGGGTGAATATGCAAAATAACACTATTTTTGGTTATTGTGTGACTTTCAGCAGCACTTTGCATGCTGTTGTTTGTGTGGCTGCCTGTAGATCTTTTATTTTATATAAAAGTAAAAAAACATAACAATATAGAACACAAACCAAACATAATATGCAATATATACATTAACTTACCTAGCAACAATAACTTAGAATACACCAAAATGAATAAACACTAATTACCACAACCCCCACCCAACCGATTATCACATCCTAAACCAAACCAATAAACAAAGACAGGCCACACCCACAAAGAAACTAAATGACCATAAATATATACGTAAACCCACCCCACACTTTTTATTTTTTTTATGTATAATAACAAACACAGAATACACATAACACTACACTGCACTAGATCCTTCGCCCGCACCCTCCCCTACCCCTCAGGTTGCCTGTACTTACCACCCTGGTTGAGGGGGGGGGTGTTGGCGGTTAATCATTGTTATAATATAACTATAATAATTGTGACTACACACACTCCCCGAGTAATGTACAAGATAGGTTCTGTAGGTTTGTTCTTAAGTTGAATTTGTATGTAAGTCAGAACTGTATATTTTAATAATTGTAACTCCAGACAATTTTTTTCTGGCCTCTGTGACAATTGGAATTTTTAAATATGTTGGATTGTTATAAGAACCAGGATTAACAATAAAGTTTAATAGCAGAAACCTTTTATAACTGTTATAGCTGATTATTGTAGCCCAGGACTAAAGTACAGTTAATTACCAATTACCAGAGGTCCGTTTGTAACTAGGGGTCGTCTGTAAATTGGGTTTTCTTAAGTAGGGGACCGCCTGTACTTGAATTAAGAAGCAAAATTGGGCAGATCTCTCGATCTGTTTGCAAAAGAATTCTGTAATGAAAGGCCTCTCAGCACCTTTATTAAAGGGGTTTTAGACACTTTTACAGAAGAGGCGCGGCCTATAAAAAGAGGGCGAGGCTTCATAGGCAAAGGCAGCACATTTGCTAGAAATTTTGTGGTGTAAACTAAACCACCAGGATAAAACTTTTCATGTTACTTTTAGAAACTTTTGATAAACCTGCCCTATTGTTGGGTAATAAGGATACTGGCCGCTGAATTGGTGGTATGTATGTGAAATGAATACATAGCTCCTTTAAAAGAGATGTCTACATGGGACACATGACGGATGCACAACATTGGCTCTTTTAGGGCTACTGAAAGAGGTTATGGTGGAGAGTCTGTTTGAGTTGTGTTCCCCTCCCATCATGGTTAAAGCATCTGGAGAGAGTTGACCTGCAGAGAAGCCTCATCCGTGAGGGATAGTGTTGGACCTGGTTATACTTAGAGCCTGGTACTAAGAATTGCAGTTGAGGCACTTGTCAGCGTGTTCAGAAGTATGGCAATAAGCCAAGGGGTAGACGGTGAGACCCAGGCCAATGGTTGGCCCGGGACCCACAGTCAGCAAGGACAGCTGTCAAGAAAGCATATGAACCACCCATAGAAAATATAGAAACCTTGAAATAATCACAATTACTACCAGCAGCAGAGTGGGCTATAGTGGGACATTGGTGCTACCTAATCCAAACAAATGTTCACCTTTGCCGCCGGTACAGCCACCTGCCGGATACATCAAGAGGCAAGATGGGTGGGGCTTCTATTCTACAGTGGCGCATACCCCTTTATCTCTAGTTTGATGTCCTCACCCCCTTCCTAATATATAGAACTTTATATAATCTGACAACTCAGTGAGATTCATGTTAGCAAGATGGAACTCAGCAAAGATTTCATATTTTAAAGGAGATTAGGAGGGAAAGAGGGAGGATGATAAGTAAGTAAGTGGAGAAAGAAGCACTTTTCTCACAGTCTCTTGTTTCCTAGTTAAAGATACTGAACATTTAATGCATTGCTGAGGTACATCTAAGTAGTTTCCTTTTATAGCTATTGTGTCGTAAATGAGTCAGATGACCATTTCCCAACTTGCTATATCAGCCTTGGTCAACATTGAGTCATGTCATGTGGTTGGTCATAGTGCTCTTTATAGTCAGTGATCGACATTTAATAGGCATTTAAGGAGGGATGGATAGTTTTTTGATAAGAAGCACCATAATAATTCTCATGAAATTATAATTTACAGGGGTTAGCACATAAAACATTTTTATCCCAGATACCATGAAAGGATGTTTTATAGTTTATGCTATGTCCCTAGGATACAAATTTCTTTTGAATCCTGTTTAATTGTGTGTCCACATTCACACTGATGGAGGTAGGCTATGGGCAGAATCAGCCTCCTTCCCCTCTGGCAGCATACATTATAGTCTCCTCTTACTTACCCTGCAGAAACAGTGATAATTAATGTCAGGCTATGCTCCTTTCGTCGGAACTGTATATTTTATAATTGTAACCCCAGCCAAAAAGTTTTGGTCTCTGTGACAATTGGATTTGAAAACTTTTGGCTTTTAAGAACCAGGATGAACAATAAATCATAATTACAGACACCTATGATAACTGTTACAGCGGATCATTGTTGCCTGGGACTAAAATACAGTAGATTACCAACATCCAGAGGTCCGCTTGTAACTAGGGGTCGTCTGTAAGTCCGGTGTTCTTAAGTAGGGGATCGTCATGTGTTCTAAGTAAAAAGCTGCAATAAAATGAAACCTTGGAGACTGATAGTCAATAGTCATCAAAATTGGAATAGAAAATTTAGAAATTTGACATTTTTTAAATCATTAACTGATGGAAAATATTAGTTGTAAACATTTTTGCTCTTGTTTTTTCAAATGTGAAATGATTCCACCCCTCGCTATTAGTTGGATAGCTTTACAGTTTTTTGGGTCGCCGTAACCTGCTTCTAGTAATTTGTGTTATGAATAATGAAAGGCGATGAAACGCTGGGATATAATCAAGAATTTTGGCTGATATTATGTAATTTCCTAATAGAATCGGTAAAGTGGCTCTACGAGATTCAGAGAGTTTTTCATGAGTAGATCAAGACATTGGGACACACACTGTTTATATGTTGATCTCTAGGGAATAATCAGAGTATAAGCCCTAGCCCTTATTCACAAGGCAAACATCTCTTACTAACACTAGTGAATGACACTACACATGCTGAGAGTTATATCACTAACTAGATTAATGACTCTAGTATTGATCAGACGCAGTAGCACAAAGCATCTAGTAATTCACAGAAGATGTTTATTCTTCATCTAATACACAACTTCAAGGTGACTTCTGCATGTGAGTTATCTTTGGAAAATGTGCTGTCCATATGCCTTTGGCTTTTACAGCACATTTCCACACTGCGTCCCTAAAATTACAACAGTCACTTAGAGTAGAGTATAGTGTTCTGCTGTCTGTGCCCATAGTGCCACTGTCCTTATTTGTATACCCCTGATGAAGGAGTTGGCTGTGATTTCCGAAACACGTTAAGATGACGCCATAGGAGGTGACTAGGGTCAAACCAGATAACCATCAAGGCTAGTTCTGGGACTGCCCTTGCAGGGCAGTTCAGGGCACGGGCCAGCGCCCTGTATAAGATTGCTCCTGCCTCTGTGTATGTGTCCTTCTTATTTGTCATAATGCAAATTGGTAAGATTATCATTTACATATGAATTGTTGGTCACCCTGTTTGTAGATATTTCTTGGTGTGGCTTGGTCACAATACTTTGTATGGATCTTACTTTGGATTGCATCCATGTTTTTCACGCTTGTATATTAAAAGCTATGTTTTAGCTTGTATACCTCCACTATTTTTCCTCACTATACTTAATAGTTGGTGGCTCTAGCCTTAGGGTCCACTAATTAGTGTATTGACCTTTAGTACCTGACTAGTACAATCTTTGTGTATAAAGTATAGTGTTCCCCAGATAGCAACTATGTTCCACACTGTGCTCCTAAAAAGTATTTATACAGTTACACTCCCTTAATTATGCACACAGTTTTCCTGACTTAATAGGAACATAGACAGCAACTTCCTTTGAATAAAATAGTTTATATATTTTGCTGCCACCACCTAAATTAATTATATCATACACAGTGTCCCCATCAATAAAAGTTAGATTATATATGGTGCCCCAAAAAAGTTAATTTTTATACAGTACTCCCTTAGTTAAATCAATGATATATCATGCCCCATAATGGTTTATCTAGTGCCCCAAAACTAAATATCTTCAAAATCTGACTTTGAGACCCCAAGGCTATATAGAGAGACACCAATGCAGTTGACAGGACAGGATGTGGGGGCAGAGTTATAAGGTGCCACCACCCACAAAGAGTGTTGAAAGAAAAAGCAGTTCCTCTGGCATAAAACAAAACCTCATACAGCTAGAATGAAATGAAAACAGTTTTGGCCACTAAATTGCAAAAAAAATTATAAAATTACATGGTCATTAGACAAGTTTTTTGGGCTACAAAAAGTTATAACATATCCATGGAATAGGTCCTCAGTATCAGATTGGTGGAGGCTCAGGCACCCTCACAGATCAGATTTTTTTAGCAGATGGAACGGGACGCTGTTCTCCTTGAATCTATGATTAAAAAACATTGCCCTTATCCCTAAATGGTTCCTTCCCATGGCTGCAATGTAAAAAAAATCAGTTTATAAACTTATATGCAAATCATCTGATTTGAGTCCAATGATAGTAATGGGATACAAATAGTAATGGGATGCAGATCTGCATATGCAGATATATCACTGCACGGCCCTGCCTTATTATTCCTGATTGTCATGCTGCTGTGTGGAAAATTGAGATAGAACTCTGTTACACCATTACCATTACTATCTGTATACCATTACTATATACCCATGTATATATCTGATCACATGAAATCTCAGCATGCCTCCAAGAAGGATGGTGAGCAGTAGAAGTACATGACAGCATTCTGTGATTTCATTTGATGAGATATATACATGGGCATATAGTAATGGTATACAGATAGTAATGGGATGCAGATCTGCACATGCAGATATATAACTGCACGGTCCTGCCTTATTATTCCTGATTATGCTGCTGTGTGTACATTGAGATAGAGCTCTGTTACATCATTTGGTACTTCATGTCAAGTGACAATGGTGATGTCACCTAAAGTCTACCCTGTGTATGTATCTGATCACATGAAATCACACCATATCTCCAAGAAGGATGGTGAGCAGTAGAAGTACATGACAGCATGCTGTGATTTCATTTGATCAGATATATACATGGGCACACTGGTCACATGACAAGCTGATGAGAAAGGCATGAGACATGGGGAGGAGTAGATGGGAGGGGCCAGCCAGGAATGACACACCCTGCTACTGCCAGGTAATATAGGATAAAGTTGATTTATGGGGATGTAAGGGAAGCAATTTTAGCTAAAATGAGGTCAGTTAATAGGGCGCTATAGGAACCTGTCACCAACTGTATCTGTGAAAATGGGGTGACAGGTTCCCTTTAAGGACCAATCCTTCATGAGGATACATATACTTCTTCTTTAGTTGTTATAGACCAGTACTTATTCGTCATGTTGTACAGAGTTGTTCCTCTCTACATAATAGATTCTATAAGTTTCTTGGAATATGTTTTAATATTCATTTGATTAAAATTTTAAAAAAGGGAAAAAACAAAGAACATCAATTTCAGCTCGGTATGCCTCGCATTAACAGCGAGGAAATTCAATAACTGGCGCTTACAGAAGTCACTTTACCATTGATAACATCTACAGACGTTTAATCTGTAACAGGAAGATTCTTTCAAATGAATCTATTTTTGACAGAGTAGCCATGGCAACGGATCTGTATAGAAAAACTGCTAGTTTTTTATTCTCTATGTCGACGCTATACAGGGAAAACATTTGTGACCACATGGTCAGTAAACTTGTGATCAGGAACGTGGGCTCGCGTGTGATGACGGGTGACTATATATATATAAATAGGAAAACAAAGTCATCAAAGAAAGATTGGGCTAGGGATACCTCTAGGAAGTTTGTTTTTATCACATTGCCTATATAAAGTGTTAATAATATATTTGTAGTTAGTTTTTATTTGAAATATTTAGATCTGTTAAACTTTTTCGGGGTGCATGTTGTTAGGCCCCGTTTAAAGGGGTTTGCCCATTAAAGAAAGTTCTTAAATTTTAATCGCATTGTGTTTACACAATAAAGATCATTTTAAACCCCTTACTTTACAATTTTTGTCAGTTTTATTGCCGTTTTTGCACAGATTCCTCTGTGCTATGAGTTGCGGTGTGCTAACAATGTGCTTAGATTATCAGGGTCCAGGGTTTGTCTACACTTTCATTTAGCTTCTGAACATTGTACTAGTATCTTACACATAGAGAGATGAGATAGATCATGAGAGATGGATATAAGAAACAATGGGGCTCATAAGGTACCCCCGTTCCTGGAGTTCACCGATCCTGGAGTGCATTGTCCAACTCCAATACACTGTGCCACAATTCACTAAGATTGTGCGCCTGATATTGTGTCGCTTCCACGCTCAGATCTGACAGAGTTCACCATCTTTTTAAAAGTGCATCTAAGTGCTTGGGCTTGCGACACAATTTGAAAGTGAAATCCCGCGCTCAGTCCGAATCAGTCGGATCGTCCGATGGCACGCCCTCTAAATTGTGTCGCATGGAAGCCAGGGCAGCTGCGCCAAAAAAATATCACGTGTGCCAAAATCCTAGAGCAGCCACTTGTTAAATACCTGTGCAAGCCATGTAATCTCTGAAAAAGGCGCGCAGTCCGACAAAAGTGAGCAGCGGCGACCCTTAGTAAATGAGCCCCAATGACACACTTGGCTCTGCTACGTCACCTATAAAACACACAGTCAGCACTACTATGCCCTCTCCCCTCAGATCCAGAGCTTATCTTGTATATAGAGCTGCTGATATCTCTTTTGCACACTGCAGGACAGGAAATGGCTCTGTCTATAATTATCTCTGTCCCCTGCCTCTCCCCCTTCTCCTGCAATACATGGGAAGCTATGGTCGTATTTGGGGACAACCAAAATGTAAACACCAGGACTGATAGAGACAGGTTGGAATTATATCTGTGAGATGCTGTGTTTGTGTTAATAACATTGAATTAGAGAATGTGTTATTTTGTTATTCTGAGTATAATTAAAGGTAAATCCATCAGACTGACTCTGATTTCATGAACCTGAACCATCGAATCAAAGTTAGTCAACAGTAGCATACTAGGAGAGGCAGGTCCCCATAGCCAACTTGCTGAATGGGGCCCCACTAGCCAAAAAATATACATACAGTATCTACACACACATGTATGCATCATATACACAGACATACAGCATATACACACCATATATACATACATACTGCTTACACACACATACATATAGGGGCACATTTACTTACCTGGTCCTGTCACGATCCCCGCTGTGCGTTCCCCAACGATCATGGACTCTGGCGCGATTCAGTAAGATCGTGCACCCGATATCCTGCATGTGTCGCTTCCCCACTCAGGTCCGACACAGTTCACCTTCTTTTTCCCGGTGCATGTAAGTGCATTGTCTTGCGACACAATTTAAGTGTTAAATTCCGCGCTCAAGCGAATCCTTCGGATCATCCGACGGCTCGGCCCCCGATTTGTGTCGCATGGAAGCCGCGCCAAAATCCGATCACGTGCGCCACAATACCCTTTTAAATCGGTAATCGTCGGAATAGTAAATGAGTAAATTAGTAAATGAGCCCCATAGTACCATATAGATCCGTACTTTCGCCTCTTGATTTATCGGGGCAGCCGCTTCCCCCTTCCCCACCTTACGTCCCACTGGCGTGAAGATGGCGGAGAGGGCAAAAAAATCGCAAGTGCTAGAAATTAGCTAGCATTTGCGATTATTTCAGGGCACAGAGACCCTGATAAATATGCCCCATAGAGCATTTTCACATCCCCTCTGAATTGCAATGCCTGCAATGGATATGAATGCATGGAGGTTCCAATAAAAATCCATTGTAAAGTTGTCTTCATCGAATACGCAAGCCATGGACTGTAGGTGTCCATGGCCTTTACGTTATGTGGCTTTGCAAACCTACTTTTGGGTGGGACAAAACCCACTCCTTTATGGCCACATTTGCTAGGATTGTCACTGTAAATCTGTGACAATCTATGCAAATTAAACATTGTTTGTTACTATGTAAGCATGCCGTTATGTTCGTTGTTTTGTTTCCCTGCTCATGACAAGTCTTACCAGCTTGGGAGGGGACGGGCGGATGAATTTGCTACATCTGGGACCCCAAGCAATTTTATTTCAGATTTTCCCATGGAACACAACTAGATGAAAACATGATTTTTGTTATTTTTGTATAAAAATGAAGTTGTATGTTCTTTTAATAAAAAAACATAACCTGATCTATGTTTTACCATTGCTAATAAAGGATTTCTTGAAGATGAGGAGTGTGGAACAGAGCTATTAACTTGAGAGAGCACTAGAGGTGATGTCATGACAAAGTGCTACTTTTTCCTTTCAAGAGGGTCTGTCAGCTCACAAACTACATGTTGACAGTAATGCTTACGCCAGAGCAGAACTTCTCCGATAAGATATGGAATAAGTATTTTCTCAGAAGAGTCAAAACAATATGGGGCTTATGTACTAAGGGTCCTGCGGCTGCATTTTCGTCAGGTTTTCCGACTTTTTGGGGATCGCATCGGGTATTGTGTAGCACTTGATCGGATTTTGGCGCATCGGCAGCGGCTTTCATGCAACAGAAATGGGGGGGAGACCGTTGGACGATCTGACGGATTGTTACAAACCACGGGATTTAACATTGAATTTGTGTTGCAAGATCAAGCACTTACATGCACCAGGAAGAAGAAGGTGAACTCCGGCGGACCTGAGCGGGGAAGCGACACATACAAGATATCGGGCACAAGCTCGTAGTGAATCGTGGCAGCTGTGCATTGGAGTCGGTGAACGCACCTATGGGATCGCGCAAATCTGCCCCATGAGTTAAGTTGAACCTAAAAGTTATGTAACTTTCAGTAGACCTGGCTTAGATGTTGGTTAGAATAAGAATCGGACTTGATCTTACACCAACACTACCATCTCTACCTATGCACAGGTGTCACCCCACAGAACCTGGAACTGTTGGAATTTTTTATTTACTTTCTTCAGGTTTCAGTAGGCCCCTGGATGACAGAGCCTCAGTAGGCCCCTTTGCAGTATACTCACAAGGCGGCATTAAAAATTTAGAGACTAAAAAAGTCTCCTGTTCCCTAAAATATTCCCTAGGTTATCATACCAACCACTCCCCTTATTGTTATTTTATATAAGCCCCCTCATGGTTATTTTATATAAAACCCCCTCTCACCCCCTACAGAATCATTAGATACAGCCCCCCTCACCCCCATGGATTCCTTATGTACACCCTTATATGGGCCCCTCCTGCAGCTTTGGGCCCCGGCACTTACCCGGCAATGCCTAGTGCTGGCGTCAGCCCTGATTCCTTGTATATACATCTTTGTCTGGCACCAATCCTAAACTTTTGTCTTAATCCTAAACCCTTTTCATACTGTTAGTTGAACTAACTTTTGTTTATTGCCATCACAGGGTAGACTGAGTACAGAAGAGGGAATTCAGTGCATTGTGGAAACCCAACGACATATTGGTATATTTGAAGAATTTTCCACAATTTTAAAAATTGGGATCACTGATGTACATGAAGTCATAACTTCTGGATGAAATCCCTGGTAACTCCAGAGCTGGAACAGGGGAATTTCTCTTTTTTGACAAAAGTTGTTCCCTGGGTTTCAAACAACTGATTTTCCCTGACAATTATTACATTACCTCCCTTCATTATTACAGCTGTAACATGCTCTCTTCAGGGCAATTTATTCCCACAGGGATGACAAAGAATCTCCTGTCTAATTCCTTAGCTGCCGTGGTCATCCTTGTATGTTGAGACAAGTGTGAATGTTCTATGTGATTCTGTAATGTTCATAACTACCTTTATGTAAAAAATACAACATCAACAATTGTTAAGGCAGTGAAGTCAAGGTGTACAGCTCCGGCTTCACTACATACGGGGAGCACAAGAAACGGGTCCAAGGCCTCTCATTTGAACCATCTCTAGGTATGTATAAAGTTTTTATTTTTTTATAGCAGTTACATATGGACTTGGAAAAGGGCAAATTGGGACACTAAACCAGCGGTCCATAAGTACCTGTAGGTGGTTTAGAGTCCCAGATTGGCCTAACAGGGTCTTTAAGATAAGCCGGGGCAATAAAACTGAAGTTTTTGTTACACAATGAAGGACTGAGATGGTCCAGGAATCCAGAGGTCTCCAGTTAGTTTCTTGGGGACAGAAATAGGGGGGTGTGGCCGTTGGACAACCCGATTGATTCGGACAATCTGCAGAATTTAAAAAGGAAATTGTGTCGCAGGATAAGCACTCACATGCACCAGGAAGAAGAAGGTGAGCTCTGGCGGATCTCAGCGCGGAAGCAACACATGCAGGAAATTGGAAGCACGACCTTAGTGAATTGTGCCAGACTGGAATCCTCATCGGAGGAGCAAGCATTGTACCTATTGTAACTGTAACCATCAAGCTAAATGCCTCATACTATAACCACAAAGCATTGGCTACATTGGGAGCAAAGTTTATGGTCCAATTCACTGCTGCGTGTCTTCACTCGCCATTCTCCAGGTGGGTCCAATACTAGGACCAAGGGTCAAACGCAGAAATTGATGGCACATTAAGGAGTTTTCAGTGACAGCATATATTTGTGCTGTCAGCTACATTGTATAGATGCCCCCATCTAAAGAGACATTTCATAGAAATCACAAGGAATTAATAAAATTTCCCCAGTTTACAGAAAGTAATATTTTATAGACACTGTCATAGAGCGTCCACCAGGAATTCCATGGGACTTTGTTATCAGAACAGAACATAAAAGACATTTACTGTGTGTTTGATGCTCCCTGCTTGGGCAAATAACCAAACCCGCATATGTGTAACTTGTATTTTCCACCAGAGATCTATCCAGCAGGAAACAGGTGGCCTGTAAAGTTTCACTTATGTATCGAAACACAATGACCTTTGTTTTGGTGCTTATTAACTACGCATATTTTTCATATATTTCCAGGACATCACTTTGGATCTGAGGTTTGTTTAGATTTATTTTTCTTCATTCATGTGGAATTTAAGTATGTTTTATACTGCAACGCGCGTCTATGTGCATGGAACTAAAGATCTGATTTTATGCCCATGATAAGAGCTGATTTAGGATATAACCACATGGGGGCCAATGGATGGCTTTTAAAGGGCCTGAAGGTCAAGCCTCAACTACACAAGACTAAATTTATGGTAATCAATCACAGCATGCGTTTGCTGGTATCGCAAGGGTATTACTTTTAAATTGGTGCTTTTATAGGCAAATGGGTTATGGCTTCATGTGGTTTCTAATAACATGTGGCTGTAGCCTTACAGTTCACAATGCAAATTCTAGGGTCCAGGCAATCATTTGTGTTATCACTCAGCTTTTTGTATATTGTCAGCAGTGCATCCTATAGAAAGCCAACATCAATACATTTTAATCTGGCATAAAATATGCAATCAGTTTACAGTGATTAGAAATGGGCAATGTTTTCCCCTTAAAGGAAACCTTCAGCACTTTGCTCCTGGTAGCTGCCTGCACTCGTCTGCGAAGCTGCGCATGCGCAGAACGCAGGCCGTCGCCAGTGTTGGCTCTGAAGTCTCGGCTCTGAAGCCGGAGCCACTGCGCATGCGCAGAACCCAGCTTCTCAGGTAAGTGCGCGTAGCTACCTTGAAAATGTCAAGGTAGGCGGAACGCAAGAGGCTACTGGGGTGTGGAGTAGCCGCGCCGTGTAGCCTCAGCTCCCGCTACTTCATGTTTCTTATGAACATTAAATATTGCATTGCTTTATGACACGTTGCAATTTTTTTCCACATTGTTTCGGTTTATAGCGGTTCTTTTAGAGATTTCACTTTACATATCTAGATTTGGGGCTACTTATCAGGGATTCTGCACCACGCAAGGGAAATAATCGCAAATGCTTATTGCTAGCTCTTGCGATTATATTCCCCTTTTGTCTCGATCTCCCCCCCCCTGCCGCCAGCACGGAGGGACGAGAAGAGGTAGTGTAGCCGTCCTGCAATTTTCATATGTATTTTCAAAAGGGCCTGGCGTAGATTCATCAATTCTCCTTGCATTTTTAAGATATTAATGGCTGTTGAAACTTCAAGGCATCTAGAACATTTTGAAGTGACTAACATAAATCACGATAAATCACGCTACCAGGAAATATGACAATTTATCAAACAATTTGCTTGCGTTCACATGAGTGTAGAGACTTTAAATTGGTCAAGCCCTTTTAGTTGGGAGCAGTCTAGTGAGTAAAAGTACTTAAAGAGGTTCTCCAGCCAGGTACAAGTTAACAAGCTAACTTGGTGATCGTTGGGGGTCTCAGATATGGGTCACGAGAACAGTGGTCCATTTTACCCCCTGTAGCTTGAGATGAAGAGAACAGTGAGTTGTCATGCAGGTTGCTTTATTCATCTCTATAGCAGTGATGGAGATTGTATGAGGTAGTATGGAATTCACCAATCTCCGTCACCACTATAGACATGAATAAAGCTTTGGACCCCTGTTCTCATGATCTATGGGGGTTCCATCACTGAGACCCCCACCGATCAGCAAGTTAGCTGTTATCCTGTGGATACTTGTATGTGACTGGAGAACCCCTTTAAGTAATCTATGTGATTGCCTAACATTAGACAATAACATAAAATCTGAGAGCCCTTATGATAGAGAATGAGGTAGCGGTGACCCACTAAGCCCCTGGGCCAAACATCATGTAGTCCTGGCCTTCTATATCTATATAATTGGAATGAGACCTCAGCCTTCACCCATCTGTTTGTCTCTATGGATCATAATATATGATAAAAAGATTTTAAAAGAATCACTTTTACTCCTTTCACTTCCTCCATGACAGCGTTCCAAAAAGTGTTGAGTGTTTGCACAAGAGGGAAGTGTCCCCGTGACCATTGGTAAAGTTTGTTCCTTATAATATTTTAATAGACTTTCAAATTCCATGGTTCTGAATGAACCTATGTCTCCATGAACCCATGTATCAACAGTGTCCAAATCTGTGTTACTGAGAATCTTTGGGTAAAGACTGAGAAAGACTTTGGATAGAGACTGGGAATCTTTGGGTAAACCAGATAGAATTATTCTAGGTGCCCATCGGGAAATAGACCCTAGTAGCCTCCAAATTGGGTTGTCATCAGGTGTTCCTCACGGCCAGGTAGTAGAACCTGGACCCACCGGAGGCTCCTCTGGTTCTCTTGTGGGACGGTCTGACACTCAATAATAATGGACACGTGCTTTGTACGTATCAGCTCGTTGTATCTTCTCTACATGTCTGAATTTACAGTAATGACTTGAGAATTTTCTGTACTTCAGAATTTCTCAGCAGCAAATTGGAAACCTTCAGGCATGTTCCTCTACAGATGACAAATGATTTACTACATACTAAGCAAGAACGAAGGGCGGCATTCGACGGTCAGGTGATGAGCAGCTGCCGCCTCTCTTGACTTGCCTATTCATAAATTTCTACAAGGAATAACAGAGGAACACAACAGTGGAGCATTATAAGAACAAATACTCCAGATTGTTGTTACATGATAAAACAAGTATTTGCTAAAGTCAAACGAGGTGACAGATCTTCTCCAAAACATGATATCTCTAATGAAACACAGACAGGCAGTTCTGAGAGCCACCATATCAGGGGATTAGGACATAGGCAGAGAAAGGCCATATGTCGTGAGAAAAACGGAAGAATAACATTCGCTAACGGGAAATTGGTTTATGGTAGAATGTTGCACGTCCTTCTGTCCAAAAGTGTCTTAAATGTTATAATATGTAAATCAAATCACTGTTACTGGTCAAATGCCAAAACTAAGTTTTATCCCCACTACTTAGACACAGCATACTACCGTATAAGCCTCCATTCAACCAAAGTCTCCATAACTTCCTACTGATCCTACAATGGTGTCTGAAAGTCCATGTGCTCCCACTCTGGCATGGCTTTTAGAAAATTCCCAATGGGGTAGATTTACTTACCCGGACCTGTTGCGATCCCGCGGTGCGTTGTCCGACGTAGATTCGGGTCTGCCGCGATTCACTAAGGTCTTGCGTCCAATTTCCTGCATGTGTCGCTTCCGCGCTGAGGTCCGCCGGAGTTCACCTTCTTCTTCCTGGTGCATGTGAGTGCTTGATCTTGCGTCACAATTCCGTTTTTAAATTTCGTGGTTTGTCCGAATCCGTCGGGTTGTCTGGCGGCACGCCCCCACGCATGCAAGCCGAGGCCGATGCGCCACAATCCGATCGTGTGCGCCAAAAACCAGGGGCAATTAGGCGCAAAATGGAATCACGATCCGCGAACCCTTAGTAAATGAGCCCCAATGTGTCCTTTCAATGGAGGATGTTTTCCATTGTATTTTCATTTAGTTGTATATGTTGTCAGGTTCCAACCCTACCCTTTGAGGGAAAATGAGTGAACGGGCTGTTTCCCATGATTGTGGTAACTGCCCCTATATGGACAGTGACATCACTGGGGACCTCCCAAAACATGCGCTCAGCGGAGGTCGGGGATGGATGCAGTACTGTCACATCCATCCCCATAGACAGTTCTCCGCTGTGCGTGAGAAAGCAGGATAGTAAGACATAGACATGTATTTCCGGCTAAATCTGATGGATACTGTCCAGACAGAGGCAAAAATGATACCACCACCTGCCAGTATAAGTCTATGGATATGCTCAGTGTACACACCAGAAGCTTTTCAGGCATGTACGCTAAACGTATCTCTAAATCTAGATGTAAATGTAGCGTTAGCTTTTATGTTCTCCTCATTGGGGGATTTATCTCCCTAGTGACATATGGAAAATGGCACGACCACTACAACTATAAAGGAAGACCCTAAACCATTCACTGTTTCAGTAAAAGCATCTAAAACCATAAAAGAAATGTCTCCTAAAAACATAATGTGGTCAGAAAATAAAGGCACATTTGAAAAGTCTAAATGATCCCAATCTAAACTAGGAAGGGCTGCTCCGCTCCCTACATTTTCGCATTGCTAGAGGCCCAGTCTTTGCAATTTTCTTGCCAAATTTTCTTGAGTTTAAACAATAACAGATGCTGATACTGATGTCATAGCTGGAGTGGACTGTACTGGGAATGTAGGAGGTTTAGTAGATCAGGCTGCGCTACATACGTGCATGATTTACTATACGTCTATTTTATAGAAATGTGCAACATATTTGTCCAAGTGCAGTAACTTGAGTGCAGCTTGTCACATAAACTCTCAGTAAAATATCATATAACTAGATCACATGTCAAGTAGAAGTATGTGCAGCGCTGTATGTCGGAAAACATAAAGGTTCCATATAGAGCACAGAGTCCCGTATAGAGGACACATAGTTGCATATACAGGGCACATACAGAGAACATGGTTTCACACGGAGGGCACATAGTTTCACACAGAGGGCACATAGTTTCACATCGAGGGTACATAGTCCCACCTAGAAACCACATAGTTTTATATAAATGGAAAGCAGATCCACTAAGAGGGTACATAGTGTCACATAACCAGCACATAGTCCAACATAGACAGTTCTGCCTGTATATAACATTATTGCACATAGTACCACCTCGTGAAACACACCGGGTACATAGATCCACATGGAGACACATTAGAGAAACACGCAGCGACCTGACCTCTTCAGGCTGACCTCTCCGGGTCATAACTTATCGATGCAGATATATTCATCTCCATGCAGCACATCTTCACACTGCGCAACTAAAACTACCACTACAGTAACAACAGTATAGCATCTCATGGATAACTACAATGTCCCACACTGTGCTCCAAAATAATATATACCCCTCATACTGTGTCCCTTTAAATAATTATGATATACACCTTACCCTAATATGAATTAAGAGTAATATCATATTAAAAATATTAATATGCATGTATTATTTGATACCCCCTGAATGAATAGATACTTTATACACTAAATATGTACTAAATCTAAATTATAGACACAAGCACTGTCCAGGCTCAGACTCCATGATTTCGAATACACAGTCCTGTTTTCCTGGTCCCTCTAGCAGTGCTTGATATAAATGCAGGCATTCCTTCCCAGCACCTTATTCCTCTCATCTATAGCAGAGGAGCTTCACTACTGAGCATGTACATAAAGTGCAGCACACATTCATCTCAACTAAAAGGGGGATCAGGGGTGCACAAGCCCCGCCTACAGGCCACATGCAGACTGTCAAGCCATGAGTTGCAGTCCGCACCCTGCTGACAGTCGGAGTCCAATGTGCATTTCCATTACTGATGTAACATAACTGATGGAAGGGTTTATTGGTGCAGGAGAGCGGGCAGCGGTGAGTGCAGCTGAGATGTTCTCACTGCTCCCTGGTCCTCTCCTGCCCCTCCGCTCTGTGTCCTGACTCCTGACACTGGTTGTATGTGTTAAGGACCACAGAATTGGACCCAGGAGTGATAAGTACTTGTCAGCTGTACAGTACTGCTCCCTGGTCCGCTCCTGGCACAACTCTGCTCCCTGGTACAAATTGATCATTTACATGATATGAATTTGGCTACAGGTATCAGTTAAACATTCATGGTTATTTGCTTAAAATTAAAATTTGTATTGATCCAGGCTATGGACCAACAATATTTGGGAGGCGACCCATGTAGGTCTAGTAATTACAAAGTCATTTGCAAATGAGGCAAAAAGAATCATAGGCTAGTAAGGGAGCATCATCCATATCCTGGGCTCTTTAGTAGCTAGAACCATGATTCTCATGTCATTGTAAGGATGAGAATCTTGTCTTTCAAAACGCACCAGGATTGTGGTTTTGTGAGCAAGAGAAGTGGAGATACAGGCAGGTAAAGACATATTTGGGAGCTGCAGATAAAGATCAAATTACTGACTATGTCTTTAACTGTCTTTAGATAGCTCACAAAACAACAATCCTGATGGGATTTAAAAGATGAGATTCTCTTCTTTACAATAAATCAAGAACCATTGAAGGGGTTCGCCCATGAAAGTTCTCAAATTTTCATCCCCTAGAGATGTTTACACAATCAATTTTAGCTCCTATCACTCAGTGATGGTGAGTGTAAGTGTGAGCAGGAACTCTCTAAGCAGACACTACATGATCTCTCTGTGCTGTGAGATGCTGTGTGCTGACAATGTGCTTAGATTATCAGGGTACAAGGTTTATATACACTTTTTTCAGATAGTATCCATTCTACTAGAATCTGACACATAGAAAAAGAGAGATGGGACTGATCAGAGATGAGAGATGATGAGATCCATGAGATGGATATAAAACACCATGAAACTCTTAGCTCTGCTTTCTCACCTAATCAATAAAACACACAGTCAGCTCTGCTATAAAGACCTTATCTTGCCTGTAGCTTGTAGAGTAAGTCTCTGCGCTATGCCTGCCAGCAGGAAGTGCCTGTGCCTGAGCTGGTCTTATAATGCAGGGGGGGGGGTGCGGGAGGCCGAGAGCACCACAGTATACAGACATAAAAAGCCATTCATGAGAAGAATCCATTCATAGCTATTCATGAGAAGAAGCTGGTCAGACTTATGGTCGTATCCAGGGAGAATCAAAATTGTAAACACCAGGACTGATAGAGACAGGTTGGAATTATATCTGTGAAATGCTGTATTTTTATGAATAACAGTGAATTAGAGAATGTGTTATTTTGTTATCCTGAGTACATATAAGAATCTTGTCTTCATGGGAATACCCCTTTAAGGGGCTATAAAGCACATGATGGGGGAGTCTGAAGTGATGTTTCTCCAGTTTAGTGGTGAAAAAGCTGATGACAATGACCCTTCAAGATGGTCTTAATAACTAAATGTCACTCAAGTGTGAGAATTGGGGCAGGGACATTGGGGGAGTTTCTTAGAGCAGAACTGTTCTAGTTGCCTATAGCAACCAATCAGAGTTCAGTTTTCATTTTCCAACAGCTGTTTATAAAATTACAGCTGATCTCTGATTGGTTTCCATGGGCAACTAGAACAGTTTTACCTCAGAAACTTGATGATAAATCTCCCCCATTGCGAGGGTGTCCATAGTTGTCTGTCAGAGATGAGGTGAGGTAGGCCTAGGCAAGTGCTTCTTCGATTTGTCAGTAGTATGACAGTATGCATCTAATACTTTACACATTGCAATGGATTTCTCACCGGCCTTGGAAATTATTGTGAAGTGAATAATGTGAAATCTCACACCCTTCCGGAAGTCTTGACAAGCCAGAAGAAGAAAATGGGATGAGCCGGGTTACATATGGTTTGCAGTAACACATTCAGACTCAGATCACTGAGATTTGGGATGTGTTAGTAGCTGCGGCTTTCATATTTACATTATTGTTTCATATTATATAAAGCATATTGATTCCATGACTAAAGAAGTGTAGCCCACGCCATAGGGCATTGTCTGGATTGAATTGTCTCCGGTGCTCCTAACACCTGCCGAAAATCTGAATGCAATACACAACAGCTTCACTGTGCATGCGCCCCATGTTGGGTGCATACGCACTGATGCCTTAGTGTACTTACTACTCTGGCTTCCCTGTAGATCTGTAGATCGGGATAAGAAGCCGCAAGAGGTAAGTATTAACTGCCTAAATTTTGGGCTACCTCTGTCATGGTTGCCATTTTGGAAGCCGCCATATTGGTTAAAGGGTAAGTTTTACCACTGGAAAAGTGGTTCATGTAGCATACTAAAGAAGAACACAATTGTCTCAGAAATCAGTTGCCACAAGTTGATTTGCAATATCTCAATTTTTTCAAAATTAATGTGTAGCCATCTATAACATTTCTAATACCATGATGTACCATGATATCACTAAACTAAAGCCAAGTTAAGGTTTACTTAACGCAACATATGTCAAGTTAAAGGGAACCTGTCAGCACATTTTCATATATACAGCTAGTGACAGGTTTCCATATTGGCCTATTATAACTGACATCATTCTTTTAGCTAAAAATAGTTTCCCTCGAGTCTCCATAAACCAACTTTATCTTATATTACCTGGCATCATAAGGGGTGTGTCCTGCTCAGCCGGCCCCTCCCATCTACACCTTCCCGTGTCCCATGCCTCTTTGTCATGTGACCAGGTTGATGTCATCTAAGGTCCTTCACCCAGTTACATTTGCAACATTAACCCCATGTATGTATCTGATCACATGAAATCACAGCAGCCTCCATGGACTTCTACTTCTCCCCATCCTCCATGGAGGCCGCTGTGATTTTAGGTGATTAAAAATACATACATGGGGTAGATTGTGCCAATGTAACAGGACCTTGGATTACATCACCCTGATCACATGACATGTTGAAACAGAGCTCTCTCTCAGTGTTCCACAAAGCAGCATGTTCTGTAGCAGTGAGACCTGTCAATCAGGAACAAGGGTGCAGGGCAGTGCAAGTAAAATTTACTGAGCCCGACTCACGTCTCATTGTAATCACTTCAGGTGAGTTGCAAACCAATTTTTTAACATTGCAAGAATGGAACGGATCCATTTTCGGATAATGGAAATACTCTGTAAGCATTTTTTAATTAAGTATTTATTTTTGGGGAATTAATTTGCATTGCAGGTTCTCTAGCTTGGCTACATCTGTATGCTGTATGGTGATATTTAGTGGGACACTGTATGATGCTTTTTGCACTGTGAAATACTATTTATCTTGACAACGTATGACACGTATATCTGCATTGTGTATAACACTGTGTACCTGGACAGTGCGTGTCACTGTGTAATTATTTATGCAATGTACCCCACTTATTATTTTGGCACTACAGGAGGTCCCCTACTTAAGAACACTCGACTTACATACGACCCCTAGTTACAAACGGACCTCTGGATATTGGTAATTTATTGTACTTTAGTCCTAGGCTACAATAATCAGCTGTAACAGTTATCACAGGTGTCTGTAATGAAGCTTTAGTGTTAATATTGATTCTTATGACAACCCAACATTTTTAAAATCCAATTGTCACAGAGACCAAAAAAGTTCTGTCTGCGATTACAATGATAAAATATACAGTTCCGACTTACATACAAAGTCAACTTAAGAACAAACCTACAGACCCTATCTTGTATGTAACCCGGGGACTGCCTGTATACGAGAAATATGCACTCATAAGAAACTTCGCCTTGGTCCCTGATTTCCCCATTCATTAGTTACAGAAGAGGGAACATTGCTGACAGTGTACATATTAATTGTCTAGTTCACACATCTGCTTTTAATATGTACTATGTGCGCATTAATAGGATTCATGGGATATTCTTCCTGGAATTTTGGAGGTCCATGTGCTGTATAAAGTTACTGGTGTCCATTGAAATTAAAGGAGTTTTAAGTATTTTTTTTATGGCCAGGGTCTCTCCAACATAGATTACGCAGAGCTGCACAGATCTTGCCAAATCAGTCCCTGTCCCCAATGAGGTTCACAATCTAATCAACCTACCAGTATGTTTTGGAGTGTGGGAGGAAACCGGAGTAAACTCACACAAACACGTAGAGAACATACAAACTCTTTGGAGATGTTAACTTGGATGGGACTTGAACCCAGGACCCCAGCGCTGTAAGGTTGTAATGTTAACCACTGAGCCATTGTGCTGCCCATATATACAGTAACTTACCTACCAATTCCTGAACCGTTGCTTCCGATCTGCTATCCAGCAGCAGCATAAACTACAAGAGTCCATCTTAGTTTGTCAACCTGGTGTCATGTCACTGCTGCGATCAGATAAAAAAAAATCTGATAATTTCTGATTGGGTTAGGTAAAGTGTGTCACGGCACCCCGAACACTTGAGGCCGCACACAGAAGACCTGTAGTACTGGTGCAACCTGGGAGTTGGAGCAGGGTAAGCAGGGCTGCCATCAGGGGATATTAAGTGTCTCTTCCTTCAGGGTGCATGAAGGAAGAGGAGGGGCTCCAAGTCACAAAAAATTTTCCTCTGTGACTCACAGAACTCACTGTGCACACGGGGCCGAATTATCATTCCCACAAAATTTGCCAAACTTCCCAGTGGCGACTCTAAGGGTAAGTATACTTTGTTTTATTGCCACCTCTATCCCAGTGCAGAATTCCTGGAAAACCCCTTTAACCTATCAGGATCTTGTGCCAAATTTCTTGAAAGTAGCCTTAGTCCGGGTATAAATGTCAATGCCTTCACCAGGCTTTCAGCCCATTCTGGATCATAAAACTTTTCTGTCTTGCCAAAAAAGCTATTTCTAATGTTTCCTGTTGCTACCTGTCTCAAAGTAGTGGAAATAGAAGTGGATTTTCAGTAACTAAAAGGGAGAGTCGCTGCGATGAGACATAGTTCTATGTAAAATACAAGTGAGTGTGGAGGGGACGCCTCCAGTGGTGGAGTGGGTATGTGTGTTACACAGTGCTGCACAGAACTTGCCAAATTGGTCCCTGTCCCCATGGGGCTCGCAATCTTATCAACCTACCAGTATGTTTTGGAGTGTGGGAGGAAACCTGAGCACCCAGAGGAAACCCACACAATCACGGAGAGAACATACAAACTCTTTGCAGATGTTGACCTGGGTGGGATTTGAACCCAGGTCCCCAGCGCTGCAAGGCAGAACTGCCCTGCCCCTGATCTATAGTCTGCGCCCCTTCAAGCCAGAGCCTTCTGATATATCTGGCGCACAGAAGGGAGGAAGGAAACATCATACGTTGACGCGCCGTGATAAATAGCCTCTAAGGTCTCTATAATAACCTGGCCTATATCAGCTTTAAAGGGGTTAGCTACTTTCACAAAACTTTACTGAGGGAAGTACATGACCCTAATAGGGTCACCCATATAATACCTATAAAAAGAGAAAAAATTATTACATTAAGTGTTTTTATCCATGCTATTACCCATTGAAGTCTACATTTTGCTGGAGTTCCATGGATTCATATAATATCTACCCTGGTGTCGGGACCGCAGCAGGATTCTGGGCTTGCTGCGGTCCCGTCTTCTACTGCCTTCCAGCAGATGTGCTGTATGTACACCCCTCAGCCAAAACCATTCCATAATAGTGTTTAGAGTGGTTTTTGGATGGCGTTGTCATGTGTATACAGTAATGCTTGGACTCCCCCTCTAACTGCTGGAAGGCAGCAGGACATGGGTGCGGCTGAGTCCGGCTCTCGGTGGGTCATGTGACTTGATGGTCCAAGTAGATTTACAGAAACTCACCAGGGTAAATATTAAAATAAGGTCTTGTATTTACCCTGATAAAGTTTTGTGCTGGTGGCCAACCCCTTTAAGGATTGGTCTTTTTTTAAAAAAAATTTCTCTTTGTAGACTCTTAATTTTTATTTATGTGGATGGACCTTTTTATTGGACCATTTCCAGTGCACACATGAGTCACTGATTTAACTTTTCTTAACTTTTTTATTCCATAGGATCATGGAAGAAACTGCAATTTTTCCATTGATTTTTTTGAATGATACATTTTGAGCCACTCGCTCCCCGATATGAATAGAACATCAACTTTATTCTGCAGGTCAGTACAATTGTGATGATAGTAATCATGTTCATTTTTTATGCTTTACTTTTGCACCAAATGATTCACTTTTGTGTTGTTATATTTTGAACTCTTTAATGTTTGTATCTTTCTATTAGCAGTTAGGGCTCATTTTTTGCAGGATGAGTTGAAGTTTTCATTTGTGCCATTTTTTTGATACTTTTGACTTGTTGATTGAACAAAAAAAAGCGGAAATATTGGAATCATTTTTAATTTAGATTTCACTTACCATATATACTCGAGTATAAGCCAAGTTTTTCAGCACAAAAAAATGTGCTGAAAACCCAAACTTGGCTTATACTCGAGTTAAAAAAAGAATATCAAAACTCACCTTTCCAGCTTCCCCCGCTGCTGGCTATATACTGGGGCAGGGGGCTGGCTATATACTGGGGGATATGGGCTGGCAGGCTATATACTGGGGGCAGGTGCTGGCTATATACTATGGGGCAGGGTCCAGCAGGTTGTATAAATGGGGAGGCTGTGACCAATGCATTTCCCACCCTCGGCTTATACTCGAGTCAATAGGTTTTCCCAGATTTTTGTGCTAAAATTACGGGTACCGGCTTATACTTGGGTCGGCTTATACTCGAGTATATGCGGTATTTAGATTTTAGTGAAAAATAAATAAGTAAAATCTAAAAAAATTTATTATTTTAGCCATAATAAACTATGACTTTACGGTTTCGGATGTTACAAATGCAGCATTTCTAGTATTTTTCTTTGCTAGAACATTGAAAGGGGATTAAATGGGCTTTATATTGTTTTAATAGCTTCTTTACATTTTCTGAACATTCTAAAATAAAATGTACAAGTTTTTGAAGCTCCTCCTAAGGCGGCTGAATCAGCACTTTTTACTCTAATGCATTATACCTGTGGCTAAGCCGTTGTTGTATACACAATTACGTTGCGGTAGGTCTATGGGGATTTATATTACACTGACAAACACTGCAGATGCTTAGGTCGCTATTACCACAGCATCGAAGGGGTAGATTTGCCCACACCAAGACTATAGCAGATAAACCAACTACAACCTAGTGCCTGTAATTACTCATATGTACATTGTGATGAAGAATGTAAAGACTCTTTCTCTTGCTCTTCCATAGTTACAGTATCTAACTTCATTGTGATGACTGTCATCGAAGAACAATGCAGAAATGTTAATGTTTAGCTCTAGCTGAGGTCACGATGAACCTGATTCGCTAGATAATGACATGTAACCTCTGCCTGTCTCACTAGGGTCACTTTAACATTGTTGGTTGGATTAAGGGGATAATAGTTCAGCCATTGATTATTGCAAGTAAAGGTCAAAGAAATGTAATAAAATAAAACATTTCCTGTCCTGGAAACGGATAGCAATATTTTTTTATTGTTTTTTAAGTCATCGGAAGGGTGGAACACCAAAGTGTATAGAGGAACAGCAGAGAGTTTAGTTATCTCATAGCTGCCTCTAGCCCAGAGTCGTCTCTCCTGAGAATTGGTCGATTCAAGTTCATAGTAAGCGGATTACTTGTAGTCAGGAAGTTATTTTGCGCCATGGAAAGCTCTGTAAGTATGTCTCATAGTGACACACCAGTGGAGCGTTCAGCGGAATTGGGTAATTCTGATAAAATTAGAAAATTGTCATCTATTCAGGTTAAAGTCAGCTCTGAAAACTCCTACATTATAGTTATATAGTTAACAAACGGTTCACTGTATAACTAATATATAACCTTCACACAAGGAGTAAGCAGTGACATGGGGACTAAATAATACCGCCACACCCATTGACTGAGTAAAAGAAAACCTACCATCAGGAATCTACCTATTAGGTAATAACCTGAACCCTAAACTATCCTTGCCTAACCCTATAACAATATCTAACCTAATCTAGAGTTTTTCTATATAACTTGCTCATTTTTTGGAAAGGCTACTGGGGCGTGGAGTTGCCTCTCCAAAGCCTACTCCACATCCCAGTAGCCTCTGCTGTCCCTGCCTACCTGCGTGCCACCGAGGCTCTGCGCATGTGCAATAGCTCCAGCTTCAGTGCTGGGCACACATGCCCAATGTCACTCGTGTCCGACACTGAAGCCAGAGCTACTGGGCATGTGCAGAGCTCTAGCGGCCGATTGTGCACAGATGGTGCCTTTGCTTCCTCCCCACAGAGAGGCTACTCCACACCCCGGTAGCCTCTACAAAATATTTTCTTATTAGGTAGATAAACTCTAGATTAGGTTAGACATGGGGTTACGGAAGCATAGTTTAGGGTTTAGGTTACTAAAGAGAACCTATTATCAGATCTACATTAATAGATAGATTTCTGATGGTAGGTTTCCATTCATGGTTAGTCTGTACAATATATGTTGCAAGTAAGCCCCTAATTTGTGTGTTCCCCTCATAGAGGAGCTGATCAGACTCTATATGAGGGGAACACACAAATTAGGGGCTTATTCGCAACAACTCCTCTGCCTTGCATTGGCAGGGATGTTGCATATAGATGGTCCAGGCCATAAACAGTCTGGGGGCAAGGTTTCCTTAAAGGGGTTGGCCTGGGTTGGGGAGGGCTTTTAAAAAAAATAAAGCTGTACTCACTTGCTCTGGTCATCCCGATGTCCGACACCACGGTCCGTTTCAGCTATGACCCTGTCTGCTTACAGGGACACATAAGCAACAACTTTCGGGTGCCTTTGCATGTCAACCCACCTGAAACAAACACGGGTACCGCTTTAACGGGACACCGGGAACACCGGGGCAGGTGAGTACAGCTTTTAAAAAAAAAAAAAAAAAAAGCCCTCCCCAGCCCCGGACAACCCTCGTTCTGTACTGAAGGTATCTAAGACAATTACAATCCAAAAATAGCAAATGCAGAACTTCACCTTACACCCATGTGCAATAAGGTAAGATCAGTGTAACAGGAACCATGAAGACCACAGGAATGCAGAAACTAACTTGGACTTTCTTATTTTACAACAGTCTCTTTGTAGTTAACACAATTAATTCAAAAAGGGAAAGTTTCTCTCTGTTACCTTTTACTGTACTCATCCTTCCTGTGCACCAAGTGCCTGGAATTCATCTCCATTACCTTCCTCTTTGTTATCAGTGGAGCCTCACACAGTACTCACCCCCTTAGTGCCCATTTTTTGGATGCGGCAAACAGAAATGTTGGGCAACCTCAGTCCTCTCTACAATGGATTATATGCCACACTAGGATTTTTTAATCATATGTTTTTTCCAACAGAACATGAATCTGTCCACATATAACATTCATTTCCATGTTACAAATAACAAGGTACATTGTACATCTGCAGTCAACAAAAACACAATGCAAAAAAAAACCCATAATACAAAAGTGGATATACCCTTCAAGGGCATCTACCACCAGCAGTTTTTAAAAAATTATGCAAATGAGCCGGAGGGGCTCTGGGCTGCATAGACGTTACTGAAAGATGGAGCCCCTCAAGCTTATTTGCCCAACCTTTTATTTCATAAGAAGCTAAAAGAAGAGTGGATCCTGCCAGAGGGGCACACACCAGTATGTCATTGTGCTTGGTTTAGAATCCTTCATCCTGGTGGTAGATGAAGCCTTTGATCAGGTTTTCACCATTAAACCTAATTGCAGGTTCCCATACTGTGCCTCATGCTTTTTTTTTTAACATATACATAGCTTAGATCTAACTAAAGATCTCAGCTCCCTCATTCTCTCAGGAATGAAATAGACGCTAACCAGACAGCTACGTGTGACTGAAGATAATTCCTGAGGGAGAGGGGAATGAGGAAGTTGAGAGAGACATTGGGGGTCATTTACTAAGGGCCCGATTCGCGTTTTCCCGACGTGTTACTCGAATATTTCCAATTTGCACCGATTTCCCCTGAATTGCGCACGTGATCGGATTGTGGCGCATCGGCGCTGGCATGCACGCGACGGAAATTGTGGAGGCGTGGTTGAACGAAAACCCGACGGATTCGGAAAAACCGCCGCATTTAAACAAAAAATCTGTCGCGGAGCTTGCACTTACCTTCACTCAGACCGGCTCGGTAAACTTCAGTGCGTTCCGATGCTTCTCAGCGCAGCAGCGCCACCTGGTGGACGGCGGAGGAACTACCTTAATGAATCTCAGCCGGACCCGAATCCAGCGCAGAGAACGCGCCGCTGGATCGCGAATGGACCGGGTAAGTAAATCTGCCCCATTGACTGTGTGTGACTCGTTGAAGAGAAATCAGCTCCTTCATCCCCCCTCCCTCATGCTCTAGGTGCAGTTGTGGATGAGACTTATGAATATGCCGGACTCTACATTGAGGAAGACGCAGATTGATCTCACATAGAGTGATTTCCATACATCTGGAGATAATTTTGGGAACAGAATGTGAAAGTTTATAAGCATGAGGAGGAACTATTTAGGAATATTTGCATTGCTTTCTAATAGCAGTTTTTAAAATATTATTTAATTTACTGACAGGTTCCCTTTAAAAACTGTGAACAAATACAACCATTGAACACAGCTGAATCATACCGCTAAATGAATGTGTGTCTAAAACTACAGCTCCTCTTGCAGGCAATTGTAACAGATTCTTCTACTACTCTCAAATCTTCCAAATGATAAATGCTTTGCAATAATCTCCTGAAAATCCCACCGAAGCTGCATGTGTGTGCTACATAGTTATGTATCAAGCCATGACTGTAGGTAGACGGCGGCTTCAATGTAACTCCTGTTCATTCAAAGGGAGGAGGTGTCTGAAAATTAGCTACCTTTGATCTGGAACATCATTACTACGCAATTTCTGTAATTACAAGAATTTAAAAAATATTTCCACCCTATATCGGAAACAACATGAGCTTGTTCAGAGGAATGTCTCTGTTCCAGTGCATTCCTAAGTGCACGCAACGCAAGAAGAATGCTCTTCACCATTCATGAGACATGCTCTACAGCATACTACCTGGAAAGAGGGTTCACAAGAGGCCCACTGAATAATCGGTAGTTCCAAATCTGTAACAAGATTATATAAACCATATTGTGAGTAGTAACTATGCTAAGCTGGCCTATAAAAGTGCTGAAAAGGGTCAATACCGTAACTACAGTCTGGGGAGTATTGGGGTGTCATCTGATCCTGCTGCCATACTTACCTCTGTTTTCCAACTGACTTCCTACTTAATGAAGTTATCAGTATGACTACAGAATCTGACAACACAACGTTGTTGTCTGTTACTATGGAGACACATAGATCTGCATACATACACTCACCGGCCACTTTATTAGGTACACCATGCTAGTAACAGGTTGGACCCCCTTTTGCCTTCAGAACTGCCTCAATTCTTCGTGGCATAGATTCAACAAGGTGCTGGAAGCATTCCTCAGAGATTTTGGTCCATATTGACATGATGGCATCACACAGTTGCCGCAGATTTGTCGGCTGCACATCCATGATGCGAATCTCCCGTTCCACCACATCCCAAAGATGCTCTATTGGATTGAGATCTGGTGACTGTGGAGGCCATTTGAGTACAGTGACCTCATTGTCATGTTCAAGAAACCAGTCTGAGATGATTCCAGCTTTATGACATGGCGCATTATCCTGCTGAAAGTAGCCATCAGATGTTGGGTACATTGTGGTCATAAAGGGATGGACATGGTCAGCAACAATACTCAGGTAGGCTGTGGCGTTGCAACGATGCTCAATTGGTACCAAGGGGCCCAAAGAGTACCAAGATAATATTCCCCACACCATGACACCACCACCACCAGCCTGAACCGTTGATACAAGGCAGGATGGATCCATGCTTTTATGTTGTTGACGCCAAATTCTGACCCTACCATCCGAATGTCGCAGCAGAAATCGAGACTCATCAGACCAGGCAACGTTTTTCCAATCTTCTACTGTCCAATTTCGATGAGCTTGTGCAAATTGTAGCCTCAGTTTCCTGTTCTTAGCTGAAAGGAGTGGCACCCGGTGTGGTCTTCTGCTGCTGTAGCCCATCTGCCTCAAAGTTCGACGTACTGTGCGTTCAGAGATGCTCTTCTGCCTACCTTGGTTGTAACGGGTGGCGATTTGAGTCACTGTTGTCTTTCTATCATTTCGAACCAGTCTGCCCATTCTCCTTTGACCTCTGGCATCAACAAGGCATTTCCGCCCACAGAACTGCCGCTCACTGGATGTTTTTTCTTTTTTGGACCATTCTCTGTAAACCCTAGAGATGGTTGTGCGTGAAAATCCCAGTAGATCAGCAGTTTCTGAAATACTCAGACCAGCCCTTCTGGCACCAACAACCATGCCACGTTCAAAGGCCTCAAATCACCTTTCTTCCCCATACTGATGCTCGGTTTGAACTGCAGGTCCATGTCTACATGCCTAAATGCACTGAGTTGCCGCCATGTGATTGGCTGATTAGAAATTAAGTGTTAACGAGCAGTTGGACAGGTGTACCTAATAAAGTGGCCGGTGAGTGTACTTTCCAACTGTCCCAGATTAAGTGGGAAAGTCAAAGATTTTTCGGGTCCGTCTTGCAGTCCCGGGTGGCAAGAGGTATGACCCAGGCTTTCTTCAAATGCATGCAGTGTTAAAGCACCTGGTGTTTGGCAGATAACAGATGGGAGGAGAACACAGGATGGATTAATAAAAGGAGAATTGAAATTTCATACAGTGAGTGTGATAGGCTGCCTAAAGAGACAGGTTTGGAGGTTAGGTAATAGTCTGTTAGTCCATGGAAGGGAATTCCAGAGAATTGGTGCAGCTCAAGGGAAGTCCTGGAGACGTCCATTAAGGTAGAGAATAATCTAAGATCACTGGCAGATCAAAGATAACAGGGTGGGCAATAGACTGAGATGAGAGAAGAGAGGAAGGGAGGTGCCATATTGTGCAAAGCTTTGCGGATGGGGGTGATTATTTAAAACTATATACGGGATGAGACAGACAACCAGTGCAATGACTAACACAGACTGGAGGCATCCGTGTAGCGTTTGGACTGAAAGACGAACCTGACTGCTGTATTAAGAATAGATTGGAAAGAAGAGAGTTTAGTGAGTGGAAGACCGATTAGTAGGGAGATACAGTAGTAAGTTGAGAGTTCAACTAGTTGTAGTGCAACAATTAGCATTTTAGAGGTTTCAAATTGTGAGAAATGGGCGGATTCTGGACATGTTTCTGAGATTCTTGTAGCAAGAGCGAGCAAGAGATTGAATATGTGGTGTAAAGGAGAGGTCGGAGTCCAGCACAACCCCAAGACAGCGGGTCTGCTGCCTCGGGTTTATGGTCACACCACAGCCATGGAGAGGTCAGGGTTGGGTTGGTTTGTAGATGGTGAAACAACAAGAAGTTCATTCTTAGAAAGATTAAGTTTCAAGAAGAGAGAAAACATGATATTAGAGACGGCAGAGAGACAGTCACTAGTGTTCTGAACTAGAGCAGGGGTGATGCTAAGTGCAGAAGTATATAGCTGGGTGTCATGAATTCCATTACCAAATGTGGCCTAGAAAGATAACATTGGCTTATCCTTATTGCCCAAAGCAACCAATCACAATGCAGCTTTCAGCTGTCAAGAGAAGAAAGTAAAATGAAAGCTGTGATATGATTGGCTGCTATAGGCAACAAGGACTTAAGACTGTTTTACATACTTGTAGCCGTAGGCCAAACTCTTTACTCTTGGCCTAACATTTCACTTTCAAATACCCTCCTTTCCACTCGCACCTTCAAATGACAAAAACAACAACCTATCACAACCATGTCCTCCTTACTTTTACCATTACTCTCGGCTTATATATGGCCAATTAATTCCAGCAGGCCTTCATAGCAATACATAACATGACAGGAGGAGGGAGGAATATGGTCCCTCACACAGTAGTGCAGCCTCAGGCTTTGGGCCTGTAATGTGAAATAATCCCATTTCAGCATCAATAAATCCTTCCCTGTATCATGTTTCTGTAAAATGATATCACTTTTCATAAGCAGTTGGAGCAATTATCAAATATGGATGCGTGAAAATAGATTTTTACACAAATTTTCACAAATGTAATGAATTTTATTGTAATATACATAGTCCTGTACACAAATATTTCAGTTGATGAAAACCATATACAAATGCACACTATTGTTATATAAAAAAGGGCAGGATTAAGACTCCCATGGGCCCTGGGCTGTATGAATAGTATAGCCCCTACAAGTCTGGAATCACTTCATGCATATGTGCATCCGGAGATACTTGGGGAGGTGGAGCTGGAAGTTCTCTTTTGTTTTTACTTCTGATATATCATTCATACATCTGGTACTAGAATCAGCTTCTTGGGAAATGGAGGATGCGTCCCTTCTACCTGCTTTCAATCTGTGGTTTCAGGACCGTTGGAGCTTCAAAGGTCCTGAAATGGCTCTTTTGTACATGTATATTGAGAGCAGGAACAGATGTGCAAGAATTTTGTGTGTGAAGGGGGCTTCTCAGTATGAAATTTGGCCTATATTATAATCCACTACTGAAAAAGGTTGTAGGCTCAGGGGGAGAAAGTACAGGCAGTCCCCGGGTTACATACAAGATAGGTTTGATCTTAAGTTGAATTTGTATGCAAGTCAAAAATTTTTTTGTCCCAGTGCCAATTGGAGTTTCAATTTTTTTTTGCTTTAATGGGGCCAAGAATTATCAATAAAACTTCATTACAGACACAGAAATGTAACAAATAAACACAATTTCCTGTCCTGGAAAACGGATACAATATTTTGTTATTGGTTTTATTAAGTCATCGGAAGGGTGGAACACCCAAACAGTGTTAGAGGAACAGCCGAGAGTTTTAGTTTCTCATCAGGCTGCCTCTAGCCCAGAGATCGTCTCTCCTTGAGAATTAGGTCGATTTTCCAAGTTCATAGTAAGCGGATTACTTTAGTCCAGGAAGTATTTTAGCGCCATGGAAACTCTGTAAGTATGTCTCATGTACACAACCAGTTGGAGGCGTTCAGCGAATTGGCGTAATTCTGATCAATTAGAAACTGTCATCTATTCAGGTAAAGTCACTCTAAAACTCCTATCACCTTATAGTTTAAGTAGTTAACAAACGTTCACTGTATAACTAATATATAACCTTCACAAGGAGTACAAGAGTGACATGGGGACTAAATAATACCGCCACAACCACCATTGACTGAGTAAAGAGAAACACCTCAGGTAAATCCTATGGTAATAAACCTGAACGCCTAAACTTCCTTGCCTAACCCTAAACATATCTAACCTAATCTAGAGTTTTTCTATATAACTGCTACATATTTTTGGAAGGCTACTGGGCGCTGATTTGCCTCACTCCAAAGCCTACTCCACTCCCACTAGCCTTTCTGCTGTCCCTGCTACCTGCGTGCCCCGATGTCTCTGACGCAGGTGAATGGCTCCGCTTCAGTGCGAAGGCAACGCTCCGCAATGTCACTCGTGTCTCGACACTGAACCAGAGCTACTGGGCATCGGTGCAGAGCTCTACGGCCGATGTGCACACGAGGGTAGCCTTTCGCCCGCCTCCCCCGGATGCTACCACCCTCTCACCAGACGCCCGGTAGCACTCTACAAAAATATTTTCTTATTAGGTATGATAAACTCTAGATTAGGTTATGACATGGGGTTACGACAGCATAGTTTGGTTACGGTTTCTAAAGAGAACCTATTATCAGATCTACATTATAGATAGATTTTTTCTGATGGTAGGTGTTCATTCATGGTTAGTTCCCTGTACAATATATGTTGCAATAAGCCCCAATTGTGTGTTCCCCTCATAGAGGAGCTGATCAGACTCTCATGCAGGGGACACACAACAAATTAGGGGCTTATTCCACCACTCCTCACTGCCTTGCATTGGCAGGGAATGTTGCATATAGATTGTCCAGGCCATAAACATCTGGCGGGGCAAGGTTTCCTTAAAGGGGTTGTGCCTGGTTGGGGAGGGCTTTTAAAAAAAAGTAGAGCTGTACTCCACTTCTCGCCTGGTCACCCTATGTCGCGACCACGACAGGTCCGTTTTCAGCTATACCCTGTCTGCTTACAGGGACGCACATAACAACAAACTCTTCTGGTGCCTATTGCATGTCAACCCCATTGAACAACCCGGGTAACCCGCTTTAACGGAAACCAGTGAACACCCGGTCGAGTGAGTACAGCTTTTTTAAAAAAAAATAAAAAAAAGCCCTCCCAGGCCCCAGGACAACCCTCGTTCTGTACTGAATTGTATCTAAGACAATTAAATCAAAATAACAAATTGCATAAACTTCAACACTTCAAACAACCCATGTGCAATAAGGTAAGATAGTGTAACAGACACCAGAAGACCACAGGATGTCAGAACTAAGTTGGACTGTTCTTATTTTACACACAGTCTTCTTTGTAGTTAAAACACATTAATTCAAACGGAAAGTTTCCTCTGTCCTTCGCTTCCCCCTTTCTTACTGTGCAACCCATGCCTTCGGTCAATATGCCAATCCTCCCTTAACCTTCCTCTTTGTTATCAGTGTGATGCCCTCACACATACCACCTTAGTGCCGCAGTTTTTGTAGGATGCGGCAAACAGAATGTTGGGCAACCGTCAGTCCTCCTACAAGTGATATATGCCACACTAGGATCTTTTAATCATATTTTTTTTTTCCAACAGCAACATGAATCGGTCCACACTATAACATTCATGTCTTTCATGTTACAAATACAAGGTTGTAGCATTGTACTCTGCATCAACAAAACCAATGCAAAAAAAACCCATAATACCGAAATTGAATAACCCTTCAAGGGCAAGCTACCACCCAGTTTTTTTAAAAAAATTATGCAAATGAGCCGGGGGCATACGTGGGCTGCAATCAGAATCGTTTACTGAAATGGAGCTCCCTCAATCTTATTTGTCCCAACCTTTATTTTCACTAAGAAGCTTAAAAGAAGAGTGATTCCGGGCCACAACCATTGTCATTGTGGCTTGGTAGAAAATCCTTCATCTGGTGTAAGTGAACCTTTGCATCAGTATTCCACCATTAAACCCTAATTCAGTTCCCTAACTGTGCCCTCTATTCATTTTTTTTTTTACATATACATAGCTTAGTCTACATAAAGTCTCAGCTCCCCCCATCTCTCCGGAATGCATCAGACGCTACCAGACAGCTAGGCCGTGTTGACTGAGATAATTCCGGAGGAGAGGGGCAATGAAGAAGTTGAGAGAGACCTGGGGTCTTATTTACTAAGGCCCGATTCGCGTTTTCCCTCGACGTGTTACCCTCGAACTAGTTCCAAGTTTGGCAACCGATTTCCCCCTGAATTGCGGTTCGCAGTGCGATCGGATTGTGGCGGCCTTGGCGCTGGCATGCCTACGAACGGAAATCGTGGATGCGGCGTAACGAAACTCCACGATTCGAAACGACCGCTCGCATTTAAAAAAAAATCTGTCTCGGGAGCTTGCACTTTAACCTACCCTCGACCGGCTCGGTAAACTCCAGGTGGCGTTCCGATCTTCATCGCAGGCAGCGCTCACCTGGTGGAGACGGCGGGGAAACTACCTTCAGAATCTCAGCCTGGAACCCGCCAGCGCATGAGAAGCGCCGCTGGATCGCGAATGGACCTCGGTAAGTAAATCTGCCCCCATGGACTGTGTGGTTGACTCAGTTGAAGATAAATCAGCTCCTTCAATTCCCCCTCCCTCATGCTCTAGGGTGCAGTTGTTGATGAGACTTAGAATATTCCGACCTGCACTTGAGGAAACGCAGATTTATCTCACATAGGTGATTTCCAGTTACATCTGGAGATACATTTTGGGAACAGAAATGTGAAAGATTTTATAACGCATGAGGAGGAACATTTAGGAAGTATTTGCATTGCTTTCTAATAGCGATAAAGTTTTGTAAAATAATTATTTGAAGTTTACTGACAGGTTCCTTAAAGCTTGTGGAACAGACATACCAAACCATTGCACACAGCTGAATCAATACGCTAAAATGAATGAGTGTCTAAACTACAGCTCCTCTTGCAGGCAATTGTAACTAGCTTCTCTACGTACCACTCCTGAACTCTTCCAAATGATAACTGGCTTTTGCAATAATCTCCTGCTAACTCCCACCGAGCTGGCATGTGTGTGCTACGAGTTATGTATCAAGCCATGACTAGTAGTAGACGGCGTCTTTCAAATGTAACTCCTGTTCATTCAAAGGAAGGAGGTGTCTGGAAAATTGCTACCTTTGATCTGGAACATCATTACTATGCAATTTCTGTAATTACACGAATTTTAAAAAAACATTTCCACCCTATGACGGAAACACACTGAGCTTGTTCAGAGGAATGTCTCTTGTCGCAGTGCATTCCTAGTGCAAGCACTTCAACAGAATATGCTCTTCACCATTCATGAACTGCTCTACAGCATACACCTGTGAAGAGTTGTTCACAAGAGGCCCACTGATAATCGGTAGTTCCAATCTGTAACAAGGTATATAATAACCATATTGTGAGTATAACTATGCAAGATCTGGCCTATAAATAGTGGCGAAAAGGGTCAATAACCCGTAACTTCAGTCTGGGGAGTATTGGGGGTGTCATCTGATCCTGCTATGCCAACTTACCTCTGTTTCTCCATCAACTGACTTACTAAGCTACTTGTAATTGTTATCAGTATGACTACAGAATCTGAGCACACAACGTGTTTGTCTGTTACTATGGAGACACATGATCTGCATACATATACTATTCCGCAACTATCGCCAGATTTAGTGGGAAAGTCAAAGATTTTTCGGGTCACGTCTTGTGCAGTCCCACAGTGGCAAAGGTAAGGACGCCCGGCTTTCTTCAAATGCATGCAGTGTAAAGCACCGGTTTGTTTGCCAGATAATAGATGGGAGGAGGAGAGCAATTGAAATTTCATGGCACAGTGTAGTGGTCATGTGTGATAGCTGCCTTAAGATCAAGTTTACAAGCATGGAGGTTAGTCATCCGTGATATGAGTCAGTTAGACCCATGGACAGGGAATTCCAGAGAATTGGGTGCATAGCTTCCAGGGAAGTCCTGGAGTCCTCCATGAGGTTAGCCGAACATATTAAAAATCTTAAGATCACTGGCAGATCAACAGATAACACGTGGTGCAATAGACTGATATATAGATAAGAGAGAGGTGAGGTGCCTATTTGGCAAAGCTTTGCGGATGGGGGTGAATAGTGTTACAACTAAAACTACGGAAATTAGAGCAGAAACCCATGGCGCAATGACTACACCATTGACTGGAAGCATCCGTGTATATTTTGGACTGAAAGACGTAACCTTACCTGCTGTATGTGTAAGTAATAGATGGAAGAAGAAGTTTAGTGATGGAAGACCGTTAGTAGGGGATAAGCAGTAGTACCTGTTGGACAGAGTTGCAACTAGTTGTAGGGCAACAATTATCATTTAGAGGTTTCAAATTGTGAGAAATGGGCGGATTTCTGGACATGTTTTCTGAGATGGCTTGTAGCAAGCGATCAAGAGATTGCTATGCTGGTGTAAAGTAGAGGTCGGAGTCCATCACAACCCCAAGACAGCGGGTGCTGCCCTTTCTGTTTATTGGTCACTTTAGGATAGCCGACGCAAGGCCCATGGAGAGGTCAGGGTTGGGTTGGTTATAAGATGGACTGAACAGACAAGACAGTTCATTCTTAGAAAATTAAGTTTCAAGAAGAGAAAACATGATATTAGAGACTGGGCAAGGACAGTCACTTATGTTCTGAGACTAGAGGCAGGTGGGTGATGCCAGAGTGTCAAAGTCCTATCAGCTGGGCTGTCATCAGCATGAAGAGGAACTTGGAAACACCAAATCGGCTGATTGGTTTTTTCCAATGGGGGAGTATAGAGGGGAAAGAAAAGAGGACTCAGGACTGAGCCCTGAGGAACCCCAAAGAGAGAAAGATAATTGGGGCTCACAATCTAATCAACAGTATGAGAGAAAACCAGAGGACCCGTCAGAAACCCACACAAACACGGAGAGTGAACACAAACTCTTTGCAGATTCTTTGACGCCTGGGGACTTGAACGCCTTTCCTAGCGCTGCAAGCTGTTTATGCTAACCTACTTACCAACTGTTTTGCCCTGCATAAAATGGCGACAACCTAAAGTTGCATTTATAGAGATGGATAGATAAAAAACACAAGAGTAAAGCGTCCTTCAGGCCAATAGAGTGAAGCATACTGACCTAGTGGTACACAGTATCCAATGCCCCCGAGAGATCCAAAAGAAATATATATATAAGCCCCCATTGATTTAGCAGTGAGGAGATCATTGGAGACTTCATAAAGAGCGTTTTCAGTGGGGGAAAACATGGTGTGAAAGCCAGATTTAGGTGTAAAGGAGGGGTTTAGCAGAGAGTAACGGTAAGGTCGAGAATAGAATTAGCGTCGGCAAGTTTTCGAGATAAAGGGAGTTAGAGACTGTCAGTAGTTAGTAGCTCTATGGTGAGGTCCAAAGAGGTTTCTTTAAGTAATAGGGTGGTACAACAGGCATGCTGAAAGAAGAGGGAACAAACACAAAGAAGAGAGAATGTTGGCTCCTCACAACGCTAACAATCACATCAGGCACCATCAGGACACAGGAAAGGGGAATTGTACAGTGTGAGGGACACAGGAAGGGGGCATTATATAGGTTGGGGGACAAATTGGTGGGCGACATTAAAATTAGTAGACACACTACGTTAGGGTGGGATTCCGGTTGAATGAAGCGATGTTGGGGTGTGGGCTTTTGACCAGATTTTTTTAACGGCAGAGATGAACATTGCGTCCCCTCATTCGACCTAGCACAAAGTCGAGAGCTTATGTACCTAGTGTGATTGTTAACAGCTGTTAGATTTTTTTTAACACTTAGTGGGAGATTTATCAAGCTGTAACTGCCATGATGATGTAAAATGTGCTTAGTTGCCCATGACGGCACCAATTAGCAAGCAGCTCCCCCTTTAAAGTATTTATGAGCACTCATAAAAGGAAAGCTGAGTATTATGGTTTGGCCCATGGGCACTAAGCAACGTTTCTTACTCTTAGGCAGCTTAATAAATCTCGCTCCCTAAGTCTAGCATTAAACAGTAGAAAATTTAGTATTCATAAGTCCTAGTGCACAAAAGATTTGTGACAGAACAGTATAGAAGGCTAAGCAGAACATAGACTATAAAACAAATCCTGCTGCCAGAGATTCCCAGCCCGTGTCTGTGCAGCTAACGTAACAAGGGTTGTAGTGAGTGTTTGCCCACTTTAGCAACGTAAGACGCGCTCACATAGGGGCAACTGTATAAAACGCACATAAAACCAAAATTAATGCATTGACCAAATTGGCCTATAATATAACATTTGGTCCCTTTTGCCCAAGCAACCATCACCATGCAGCTTTCAGCTGTCAAGAGAAGACAAAATCAATGGAAGCCTGTGATGTGATTGGCGCTAAGCCAACGTACTTTAAGACTCGTTTTACTATAACTGTCCGTAGCCAAACTCGTTTACCTCTTGCTCCTCGGGCCTAAATTTCACTTTCAAATACCCTCCCTTTCCACTCCACCTCAAATGCAAAAAACAACACCCTATCACAAAAAGAACCATGTCTCCTTACTTTTACCATTACTCTCCCGGCTTAATTATGGCACTTATTCCAGCAGGCCCTTCATACGCAATACTAACTACAGATGAGAGGGGACAATAGGTCCCTCCACAGTAGTGCAACCTCAGGCTTTGGGCCTGTAATGTAAATAATCCCATTTCAGCATCAATAAACTCCTTCCCTGTACCATGTTTCTGTAAAATGAATACACTTTTCAATAAGCACTTGGAGAATTATCAAATATGGTGCGTGAAAATAGATTTTTTACACAAACTTTCACAAATGTGAATGAATTTTAATTGAATATACATAGTCCTGTACACAACATATTTCAAGTTGTGAAACCATATCAATGCACACATTGTTTATAAAAAGGGGCCATGTTAAGACTGCCCATGGGCCCCGGGCTTATGAATATATATAAGCCCTACAAGTCTGGAATCACTTCATCCATCTGTGCATCCGGAGATACTTGGGAGGTGGAGCTGGAAGTTCTCTTTTTTTTTTACGTCTGATATAATCATTCATACATCTGGTACTAGAATCAGCTTCTTGGGAAATGGAGGATGCGTCCGGCTTCTATGCCTTGCTTTCAATCTGTGGTTTCAGGACCTTGGAGCTTCAAAGGTCGAAATGGCTCTTTTGTACATGTATATTGAGAGCAGGCAACGATGTGCAAGAATTTTCGTGTGTGAGGGGCTTCTCATTATGAAATTTGGCCTATTTATAATCCACTATACTGAAAGGTTTAGGCTCAGTTGGAAGAGTACGGGCACGTCCCCGGGTTACATACAAGATAGGTTGGATCTTAAGTGAATTTGTATGGCAAGTCAAAATTTTTTTGTCCCAGTGCCAATTGGAGTTTCAATTTTTTTTTGCTTTAATGGGGCCAAGAATTATCAATAAAACTTCATTACAGACACTTTACAGCTCATCATTGCATTCTGGGACTATAGTAACATCCAGAGAGCTTCACCAGAGGTCACAGTGGGCAGAGGGGTCCGTCTTTAACTAGGGGTCGTCTGTGTATCGGGTGTCCTTAAGTAGGGGACTGCCTATACTTTTAAGTTATCAAAACGCTGTTTGATAAGAAAAGTTACAAAAATCAATACAAATAATCTGCTATTACAAAAGGTTATCAAAAAGGCTCCACCGGATGCAAAAATAATAGTAACATAAACATAGGTAAACACACATAACAAGTATAATAAAGTATTGCACCGTTTTAGACACAATGGGACAGATTTACTTACCCGGTCCATTCGCGATCTGCGCGTTTTCTGCGGTGGATTCGGGTCCGGCCGGGATTCACTAAGGTAGTTCCTCCGACGTCCACCAGGTGGCACTGCTGCGCTGAAGTTCATCAGAATGCACTGGAGTTCACCGTCCTACCCTGGGTGCAGGTAAGCACGTGTCAAGCGACAACAATTATTTTTTTTTAAATGCCACGGTTTTTCCGAATCCGTCGGGTTTTCGTATGGCCACGCCCCATGATTTCCGTCACGTGCAAACCGGCGCCAATGCGCCACAATCCGATCGCGTCCGCCAAAAACCCAGGACAATTGAGGGAAGATTGGCGCAAATCGGAAATTTTCGGATAACCCGTCGGCAAAACGCAATTCGGGCCGTTAGTAAATAACCCCTAATGGGGCATATTTACTTACCCGATCCAGTCGCGATCTTCGGCACGTTGTCCGACGAGAATTCGGGTCCGCTGGAGTTCACCTTCTTCCCGATGCATGTAAGTGCTTAATCTTGCGACACAAATCACTTTTTAAATTCTGCGGTTTTTCCGAATCCGTCGGGTTGTCTGACGGCCACGCCCCCCGATTTCTGTAACGTGAAAGCCGGCGCGGATGCGCCACAATCCGATTGCATGAGCCAAAATCTTGGGACAATTCGGCGCAAATTGGAAAAATTCGGGAACCCCGACGAAAGTGCGGCGATCGGACCCTTAGTAAATGAGCCCCAATGTGGCTGCTACAGGTCCATACACCCTGAACTGTTCACATACACACGAAGATTACAGGAGACATAAACATGGTCCAGCCTTGAAGGTTACATAAAGAAGAGGAAAGTGAGGTGTGAAAGGGACATTCCATACATAACTGATGCGCTATATTATGCCTAGTGCAGGGCCTGAGGGGGTGGAGCATGACTACTGTCATTTATGTTCTTCACCTTAGGCCTGTGCTATAGTAAGAGGACCTTTCACTGCTTCCACAAAATGTAATACTATATAATGTCCACTTTTAGAAACCTTCACTTATAATGCCCCTTTATTTAGCCTCCAATTTCAATGTCCCCAACTATATTGAACTTTTATACACCCTGCATTTATAATCCTCCCTTCTAGTTACTCCCTTCAATTTTTTGTTGACTGACCCACTTTCTGTAACCCCCAGCCCCCCATTGTAGTGCTCCCCCATCCCCTGTCAACTACTGATAGTTAACTGCAGTTGGGACCATTATAAGTTAGAGCTAAAGGAATGAAGATTATAAAGTGGAGACTTCTAACAAAAGGGACATTACTAGTTAATGGGGCACTTTAGGGGGTATAATAATATTATAATAAACTGTATATACTCGAGTATAAGCCGACCCAAGTATAAGCCGAGGCCCCTATTTTTACCACAAAAACCTGGTAAAACCTATATTTTTGTACTCGAGTATAAGCCGAGTTTGGGGTTTCAGCACATTTTTGGGCTGAAAAACTAGGCTTATACTCGAGTATATATGGTAATAATCTTTATTTATATAGCACCATAATATTCCATGGCCCTTCACAAATCATAGGGGACATATACAAATATAATAATACATAAAATAATACAGTACAAACAGTCATGGATATATATTTGTATAAGTATCCTGTTGATTGTAACCTCTTGGATCCAGGATTGATAAATTGGGTTGAATGAAACTATGTCTTTATAAATCCTTATCTACTGTGATATCATGTAAATAGCGACAGATTTGTTTTTGTTCTATTTATGTTACTGTCAGACAACACCTTTAAGGATATATTTCTATTATTGGATTATTATGTGACATGAACTTTGACCTCTAGGCATGTTCTAATCTTTTATTTAATATATGCCTTTTATGTAACTCTGAAAACTCCAAAACAGGTAAAGTTGGTTATTTCATTTTCAATGATATGGGGCAGCATGGTGGCTCAGTGGTTAGCACTGCAGCCTTGCAGTGCTGGGGTCCTGGGTTTAAGTCCCACATCCAGGTCAACATCTGCAAAGAGTTTGTATTTCTCTCGAGTGTTTGTTTCCTAATATGTTGATATTGTATGTAAAAAAATAGAAAAACAAGAAAAAAAGAGGGGATTTACCTACTAGCCATGGCTGTGATCGGCCATGGAGGGCGTATTTCTCTCCGTGTTTGTGTGGGTTTCCTCTGGGTCCTCCAGTTTCCTCCCAATAGTAGCAGAATTTTCAGCAACTGTTCTATCTGTCTGAATGAGGCTAAAATAAATCCCTGTGGTTTCAACATAAAAAGAGCAAATCAAATGATATCAAAGTCACTGATTTAAAGGAAATATAACATTAAAATCCATCATGATAAACCAAGGACACTTATTTATTCATGCCACTAGTACAAAAATAAACCAAGGTGGTTTTACAGCAATACAATAACCAGTACTTTTTGCACTAACCCTTACACGGGGGGCTTGGATTAAGGAGAAATTTTGTGGCTTAAAATGCAACAAAATTTGTGCAACAATTTGTGCAAAATATTTCTTAAACATTATCTACAACGTTTAGCAAGATTTCATGTTGGGGCTCCTTTAATTTTGGTATAGGGTGGTCTTCTAAGAAGGAGATCTGTTTTCCCATCCTGTTAGATAAGTGTATTATCCTTGTACTTTGCGTCTCCTGCAATTTCCATTCTCAATAGCTGTAAAACAAACACAAACGGGGAAATGCACAGGAGATACAATGACATGTGAGGAAATGATCTTTCGTTGCTCCATATTGGACCTGTCTTCACCATACTATTCAGAAGTGAACAGGGTGGAAAGTCATCACATGCATTCATTCCGTACATTTTTACAGCACCACCTCATACACAACACAACCTGTGACTAGTAACAAAGAGAATCTTATTCAACAATATTTTTAGAGCTTAAAGGGCACCTACCACCACGATTCTACCTATAAAGATAGAACGGGTGGTAGGTGGATGAATGGGACATGAGGATAGCCCTTTTTGGGATAATCCTCACGTCCCGGCTATCCTTTGGTAAACTTTAATAAGTCTGTGTGTAAATTTTTTTAAGCGGCTACTGGGGTGTGGAGTAGCCGGACATGAGGCTAGAAGTCTCGGCTACTCCACGCCCCAGTAGCCCCGTTCCTCCGCCTACCATGTAATCTTCGGTGCGCAGCTCCTCGTAGCTGCGCGCCCTCGTCCGTGTACCTGCCCTTTTGCGCATGCGCAGAACGTCCAGCTACTCCACGCCCCATTAGCCGCTTTAAAAAATTTACATACATACTTATTAAAGTTTAGCAAAGGATAGCCGAGACGTGAGGATTAGCCCAAAAAAGGGCTATCCTCACGTCCTATTCATCTACCTACCAGCCGTTCTACCTCTATAGGTAGAATCGTGGTGCTAGGTCCCCTTTAAGTTCATAACAAAATGTAGATGGACCCAGTTCCTAATTAGATGGGACCGTAGACCATCTTCTTTATATGGGGACTCTCAAGGCAGCTTTCTCCCCTTCCCACTGTGAATCTTTCCAAGTGTGCCCATGTACGAAGGATCAAAAGGGATTGTAGGAGCTGTTTAATGTGAATGAGCAGTCTACATCTGTATAAGAGTGCTTGAAATTAGTAGCAGAAATTAAAGTTCTATTTGTTTGAATGAGGCTAAAATAAATCCCTGTAGTTTTGGCAAAAAAAATGCAAATCAAATGAAATCAAAGTCACTAATTTAAAGGAAATCTACCGTCAAAATCCATCATGATAAACCAAGGACACTTATTTATAGATTCAGGCCATGTGACTGTGGTAATCTTCTTATATTTGTTATTCGTGGGCTCCTTCCTTCTAAAATCAACATCTAAAATTATGCTAATGAGTCAGAAGACTCTGGGCGGGCGTTAACTAAGCCCCTCCGTGCTGCAGAATCATAGGCTGTTGCACTGTGCAGGAGCACTTCCCCCCTCCCACTGTGTGCTGAAACTATGATATTGAAGCAGGTAGAGGGATGGGGGAGTGCTATGGGGGCACAGGGGGAGAGGATTACTGTAGCTGTGTTAGCGCCCCTGATTTATCATGCTTGATTTTGATGGCTGATTTTAGTTAAAGGAATAAAACTTACGCAACACATCTGCTGATGTAGTAAGGCATGGCGCCCGGCTGTAACCTCAGGACAATATAGGTCATTCCTGGGCCCCCTAAGGCTCCTGAGCCCAGGTGTAATCCTACCCTCTGCCCCCTTCAGGATACACTCCTAGCAACGAGTTTTTCATTAGGCTATATTCACACGAACGTATGGGGGACGTATATATGGCCGCCGTATATACGGCCGATATACGTCCCCCATACACTTCTATGGGCGCACGGCACCCTACGGGAGCGGTACGGTGCCGCACACGTGCGGCACCGTACCGTTCCGTACCCGGGAAAAAGATAGGACCTGTCCTATCTTTTCCTGTAATACGGCGCCGTGCGCCATAGGTTGCTATGGAGAGGGGCGGGGTGAGCTGCGCTCGCCTCCTCCTCCTCTCCCCGTACACTGCCGTTGCCCGCTACGGTACGGTACGGGCGGGCAACGGCAGTGTGAATATAGCCTTAGGCTGGCTATACAGGAGCAAGTTAGTCCCTTCGTGTATCTGTGGGATTGCTAAGTTCAGAAGTTCGGACAAGTTTGGGTCATAACAGAGTCACTTATATACAACCAGCCACCGGTGACCAATGTTAAAATAAAACTTGGCAGAAACAAGAAACATGATGTATAACATTGTTGCAAGGACTGATCATCCCTTGATGGTTTTCCCTGTGCAAAGCAATCTTTAGCCTAAATCTGAACCCTCGGTTGTGTGCGGTCTCAATGGGTCACATGTCCCAGATGTATGGGAGGGTCTGCAGGTACCATACTGCGGAGGAATGTCCCATTATTATTGTGCCTCCGGGTTCTCCACCCGCTCTGTATGGTGCTGGGTTTAGTATAATCATTTACTGTTTTATTGTTAATTTACGCACCTTTCCTTTGGTTTATTTATTTATTTTGTAAGTTTTCGTTATAGTTTTTCCTTGCTGTAACTTCTTTGTCAGCCCCCTGATCCTCTATATTTGTATCCCACCCGCCCTCCTCCTCTCTCTGGCCCAAACTTGTTATGATCAGCTACGTCTTTTTCAAGCCAACTCGTTGGGAAGCACGAGCCAAGAGAACATTCCCAACTCAGCACTAGGTGGGAGAGGCCTGTTTACAAGAGAGAGATTTGGGCAGGCAGGGAGGGGGACAGACAGGGCGGGGAGATCAGTCACATCCATGCAGAGAAGGGGAGAACGTGTAGAGAGGAGGGCCACATCAGCCCGGAGGAAAGGCCTGTGGACTGCTGTTTACTGACATAAGAACCTTCACTTCTGGAGGGAGGAGGTCTGGAGAAATAATAAGCAATAACAGGAGAGCTCGGGATTGGAAGGGAAAGAACCATGTAGAGTTGTAGCCAAAAAATTTGAGTTGACATGGAGGGGTGAGGAGTATAGAGAACACACTGTGGAGGGAGACTGTGGTGAATGAGATCCAGATAAACAACCTGACCCAACCCAGATCTGGAGAGGAAATGTATGAGTGAAAGTTAGATCCTCTCTCTCTCTTCTCCTCCCTCCCTCCATCAGGGCCAAGCACAATCTCTGTGGTTGAAACCCAAAAAATCTTCAAGTAAAATCAAGAAATGTGGCAGTGTTGTGGCTGCGCTTAACAAACTGCAAACTTGATAACGTTAGTACAACCCTAAAGCTGGACAGAGACACAGGTCCGAGTCCGAGTGACAATTCCATCAAGAATGTCTATGGGGACAACCTGATATCTCGCAGACCGGTTAGATTTTTTCTTGTCTGTTCTCTTAGTTCCCCCAATATAAGATAAATTGATGTCAATATGAGTTTTTGAGAGTGGAGGCTGACAGCAAACTGTTATACACTATCTCTGATAGCTTTATTTTATGAACAGTATGCTACCATCACAACTATAAGAGTTGGTGGCCAGGGAATTTGAATACCAAGGAACTTGTGCCCCCTATCTTCTAAGAAGTGCCTCCACTTCCCTAGGAAGAGTTTCCACTGGATTTTGGGATGTGCTCATTGTGCCAGGGTTAGACGTTGAACAAGAAGGTCTGACTCACAATTGCCATTACTATTCATTTTTTGGAATTGTGCGAGTTACTCATGTTCCTCCAAAAGTACTTGTCATTAATATAGACCTTGCATTGAACATGGGGCACAGTCACACAGCAATAGGAAGGGGGCTTCCTCAAATTATATAGATGCAAAGTTTTTGTATGCTGTAGCACTTATTATCCTTCATTGGAAATAGGGAGCCAAATCCAAACTTTAAAAAAGTTTTCAATCTTTTTCTAAGGAGGCTTCATCGGTAAATGAATGATAATGCCTGAGTCGCACTATTGGTCAATCCCAAAAGTTAGTTGGATTTGTGTTAAAATAAGCACAAAACCAGAGATTTGAACGTTCCAAAAGAAAGCTGAATTTCACCAACCATTGGGGGACACAACTTTACATATATACCGAATCTGCTCTTGGTTATAGGGCAACCGTTCCAAGCTATACACGCCATGAGCAATGCTGCAACATGGAAAATTAGTCAAGGGAAGGTCAGGATTTCCTCTCTACTGTCATGTTCGCTGAATTCCCTTCATCATGCACCAGATTGATTATGTGAAGGCAGCAGCGAGTTGAGATAAGATGATGGGAAGGGTTCTCTGGTGGGGAAACAAGAAAGATCTCCACTCCTAAATATTACACTACACAAAATACGGACATGACAACAAAGGAATGGCAAAAGTTCCTAAACTTTTAAGTAGATGCCGATTACACAAACTTCTAACAATCCAATGCACAGTCTACGCTTTAGTCACTGGACATTGTACGTAAATAAGAGCAGCCATTCATAAACCAAACGTTATCCCGGGGCATCACCAACAAGCTTATTAACCTTTTGCTATGAGATGTTAACTGTTTGTGTGCCACACCCATACATAAACATTTTTCGCATACCTTTGGATAGTGAGGTCGGAGGGTGGTGGATGACTCCCTCCTGTGGTAGGACCATAAGTCATTCTTGACAACCTGGCTCATTTTACAGTGATTAAAATTAGATTCTTTCGAACATTTCCAATGGTATTTCAGACAAATATTTTTGGAGTGGGCATGTACAGGTAAGGGTTAGTTACTTCATTCTTAAACAGAAAATAAAAGGTCTTTTCTTGTCCCATTGCAAAACTCTAGATCGTAAGAGCTTGGGTCATTGGGTATAAATTAGAGGTCAAAGTCTGATAGGTGGCTGAACCATTTTATTGGTACAGGTTGACCATCTTATATGTATATGGATGATTCACAATTCTTCCCAAATCGACTGTGCATATGTATGGGAGGAAATGTATTATATTATTATACATTTATCCTTATGCATTATGAGCGGTGTGCCGTTTTTCCGCCAGGTTACCCGAATTTTACCGTTTTGCGACAATTTTCCCTAAATTGCCCTCGGTTTTTGGCGCACGCGATCGGATTGTGGCACATCGGCGCCGACATACACAGTGGGCGTGGCCGTAAGAAAACCAGACAGATTCGAAAAAAACGCTGTATTTAAAAAAAAAAGTGTCGCTTGACACGCGCTTCCCTGCACCCAGCAACGGATCATGAACTCCGACGGTCTTCACCGCAGCAGCGACACCTGATGGACATCGGACGCACTACCCGAATCCTAAACAGAGAATGCGCCACTGGATCACGAATGGACTGGGTAAGTAAATTTCAAAATGTTTCTAGACATTTCTGGTCATAGCCCATCTCCCAGAGGTATAAAGGAATAGGCTTGTTGCAAAACGGTGCACAATAGTGTCACGGACACTTCTTAAATACTTGTGCAAGCATTTTACACCTGAAAGAACGTGCAAAGTCCGTCAGAAAACTGGTGCAAAACCCTTAGTAAATGTGCCCCATTCTGTCTCATAAATCCTGTGTTTTCATTCGATAATCCTACAACATATTTGGAGGTGTTTTGGCTTCTAGGATTACAGTAATTTGCTGCCTTCAGGTGAATTTAACAGGTTGGCTACAATGTTTATTTTGTCTGTTGCTTCTCTTTGATGTAACATTGTATCTGTTCTCTTAATATGTCCATTATCACATTGCTTCAAGGTCAAGGATCCAATTGATTTATTTCTTTACTATCTAAGGCATTCTCAAACGTCAATATGAATGTTTAACTTTATCATTCCTTTGTATACAGTTATGACATACATTACAAGCCACAAATTACAAAAGTTTGGACAAAACTAAGCTTTGTTTTCTTAGACCAGTAGATACATGTCCTGATTCTTCATACTTGTTCTACCAATCTGCTTCCATTGCCAAGTCTCTTGTTGTTAATATCTGATCCAAGTGTGCAGTAAAAGTGTTTTACTACCTCTACGTCTTCAGTTCACTAGCAGTTCACCGGGACTAATGGTTCTTTAAACATAACACCACAAAAAGAATGGTCATAGGTGAATTTGTTGCATTTCAAGAATAGTTGTTGTATGGTTAAAACTGGAAACGCCATCACTTTCTTCTCCGCCTCACTAACTGCTTTAGAAACACATTTATCTTAAGCAAGACATCAGATAAACACAAAGACCCAATAGGTCTACTGATATGAACAAATAGGAAGCGACCTATCAATCATTCCCTTTACATAAATAGTGAAGAATATGCTGGCAGGATGCCTTTAATGTAAGCATCACTATTGGACCACTATGTCCCCTCCTCCATACAGCCTTCACCCCCAAGTCCCCCTCTCAGTCACACAGCCTGGACCCCAAGGTCTTCCTCCTTCTTCTCAGCCTGCATCCCCAGGTCATTCTCCTCCTCACACAGCCTACACCCCCATGTCATCCTCCCCCTTTCTCACACAGCCTACACCCCCGTGTCATCCTCCTCCTCAGTCTGCACCCCCAGGTCATCCTCCTCCTTTCTCACACAGTCTGCACCCCCAGGTCATCCTCCTCCTTTTTCACACAGCCTGCACCCCCAGGTCCCCCTCCCAATCACACAGCCTGGACCCCCAGGTCATCCTCCTCCTCCTCACACAGCCTGGACCCCCAGGTCATCCTCCTCCTCACACAGCCTGGACCCCCAGGTCATCCTCCTCCTCCTCACACAGCCTGGACCCCCAGGTCATCCTCCTCACATACCCTGCACCCCCAGGTCATCCTCCTCCTCCTCACACAGCCTGCACCCCCAGGGCATCCTCCTCCTCATACAGCCTTCACCTCCAGGTCCCCCTTCCAATCACACAGCCTGGACCCCCAGGTAATCCTCCTCACACAGCCTGCACCCCAGGTCATCCTCCTCACATAGCCTGCACCCCAGGTCATCCTCCTCACACAGCCTGCACCCCAGGTCATCCTCCTCACACAGCCTGCACCCCAGGTCATCCTCCTCACACATCCTGCACCCCAGGTCATCCTCCTCACACAGCCTGCACCCCATGTCATCCTCCTCACACAGCCTGCACCCCAGGTCCTCCTCCTCCTCCTTACACAGCCTGCACCCCAGGTCCTCCTCCTCACACAGCCTGCACCCCCAGATCATCCCCCTCACACAGCCCACACCCCAGGTCCTCCTCCTCACACAGCCTGCACCCCCAGGTCATCCCCCTCACACAGCCCACACCCCAGGTCCTCCTCCTCACACAGCCTGCACCCCCAGGTCATCCCCCTCACACAGCCTGCACCCCAGGTCATCCTCCTCACACAGCGCCTAAGGAAGAGTTATCCACTGCGATTTTGGGATGGGCTCATTGTGCCAGCGGTGAGACGTTGACATCAAGATCAGTTTTCTATGACCTTCACAATTGCTCCTTACTACTTTCATTTTTTGGAATTGTGCGAGTTACTCATGTTCCTCCAACAAGTACTTGTTCTATTAAGTATGTACGACCTGCTCATTGACTTTGATTACATGGGGGTCACTCGCACGCTTACACAGCAACTAAGGAAGGGGGCGGCCTCAAATTAGACGGAGATTGCAAACAGTTTTTGTATTGGGCTGCTGGGAGGCACAGGAGGAGACGGCAGGGGGAAGAGGGGAGGCCAAGAGGCCGAAACGGGGGAAGGAAGGGCGGGGCAAGCAGGGGGCGAAGGAGGCGGCAGCGGGGAAAAGGAAGGGAGAAGGTGGGGGCGCAAACGAGGGGGGCGAGCCCAAAGAACGGGGAGGGGAGGAGGGGGGGGAACGAGAAGCACAGAAAGCCAGAAGCAGGGGGCAGACGGCGGCCGTGCGCCCGGCCCGGCGAAGAAAGATAGCGAGGGACAGACGCCGCCCCCGCCCTGCCGAGAGGCGAGAGAAAGAGAAAAGGAGGAAATAAAATACTACATAATATAAAAAACAAATACAAAATACAAATTCATAATTTTATTTATTATCTCCTATTCAACTACGAATGTCGTAATTTCACTCAAATTCCATTTGGTGGATCAAAACTTTTACAATCATATACCCGAATCTGTCTCTGGGTCATTATGGGAACCGATTCTAGTTATAACACGTCCTCATGAGCCAATGCTTGCAAACATCGGATAATATTAGTCAATGGTGAAATGTCGTCTCAGAGTATTGTTCCTCTCTATGTGTTATGTTAGATGATCATTCCCATTTCATCATGCACTCAGTATTCTTGATTATGTTGAATTGTGCTAGCAGCGATTCGTTTTGAGATAAGCTGATTGGGGAAGAGGTATTCTCTGGCTGGTCTTGAGTAAAATAGAAAGATTGACTACACCCTATAATATTACAACTATCAACTAACTATTATATCACGGATTCAGTACATACAAATGGAATTTGGCCAAAGTTCCTATATATCTTTTTATGCGAGATGCCTGATCTACACAATGTATTTTTCTAACACTTCCTAATGTCCACGTTTCTACGTTCTTTATGCTCAATGGACATGTGTCATACCCTGCTAAATATTGTACATGCCATTCCACAAATATCAAATCGTACACGGGAATCACCAACAAGATTACCGTAATTCTATTTTGCTTTATGAGATGTTAACTGTTTGTGTGCCACATCTTCATACATAAACATTTTTCGAATACCTTTGGATAGTGTGACGTTCGTTAGAGTGTAGGTGGTTATGACTCACTCCTTGTGGTTTAGGACCATAAGTCATTCTTGACCAACTATCATTGGCTCTATTTTACAGTGATTAAAATTAGTATCATTTTCGACAAATTTTCCAATTGGTTATTCTAGACCAAAATATTTTTGGAGTGGCATTGTACAGGTAATGGTGTTGTTAGTCTACTTCATTCTTAAACAGTAAAAATAAAACAGGTCTTTTTCTTGTCCATTGCAAAAAACTCTAGATCGTAGAGCTTGGATCATGTGGTTGTATAAATAGGAGGTCAAAGTCTTGATATGTGGTATTTCCGAAACCATATTTTATTTGGTACAGGTTGACCATCTATATGTATATTGGATGTATTCACAATCTGTTCCCCAATCGATGTGTGCCTATGTATGGGGGGGAACTTATTTTGATGATTATTATACATTTATCCTATCGAATTCATAAGTAGGTGCGCCATCAATATGTCCTATGTCTTTCCCCTTTACAACTGTGATAAAGTTGACAATATGTGCTGTTCACATATCACCCAATGCAGAAACACATTGTGTCCGTGGAACATACAATGGGGGGCATTGACTAGTCTGTGTCCACCAAGTCACTGACTGTGGCATCGTTATTGAGTACATCCATTACCCTTGACCTGTATACAACTAAAGTGGTGAACGGATGTTAATTTCGTTGATTACTTTTGGTGTAGACGTATATTAATCAGTCATGCGCCTGCATTAATATGCCTGTACACAGCTATCATGAAGTGTGCGCTCACAAATTTACATTGGACTCTGCGCCGTAATTTGCTGCTCTCATGATCCAATTTTTTACAATTAGTCTCTATTTGGGCGCCAAATTCCATTGCTCGCCTGACAACTAAGCAGACAACATCTACCACACTAAATGTGGAGGATAATGTCGGCAGGAGTTTGGCCCCCACGTCCCAACTTTCATCTACTACACACGTAGTGAGTGTTACATTTACTAAAATTTGTAGGTAAAACTTTATACTGTTATAATGTGGGGCCCCAGGTTAACATTAATAACTTTGTGGGCGCCTCAAGAAATCTATACGTGAATCTGGCTGCTCTCCCTGCATCTGGATTCCGACCTTAAGTTTCACCGCCTTTTTTGGTGCGGCAACCTTTAATATAGGGCATTGCAATCGTGACTTTGCAGTTAAATCATGTTTGCGTACGCCACTCCTAATTTTGTTCGTTGTGGTGATCTAGTGCAGCTGACGTCACAAACGGCTAAAGCCGTGTACACATACATTAGGTTGCCTACGTGACACGTTCTATATATCTGTTGCAATGCAGTTACATCTAATAGCGAAGTCAATAGTCCGTTCAGAAAATAAACCTGGCTGCAAAGCCCTTTAGTATCAAATGTTCCCTATTGTGTCTCAAGACAATCTGTGTTTTCGGGCGATAATCCTACAACATATATGGCAGCTGGTGTTGGCTTCTATGGATCTACAGTATTTTGCTGCATTCCTACATACATAGTGTTCATTTTTAATATAATAGCATTATTGCTATACATGTGTATTGCGATCTGTTGTTCTCTTTGATTTTTTCTGTAACATTGTATCTGTCTCTCGCAAGTAGTGTCCAATATCACATTGCTTCAAGTCAAGGATCACCATATTGATTATTCTTTACTTATCTAATCGTGCTTCTCGAAATGTCAATATGATAGTTCTAACTTTATCATTACTCGTATACATACTTATGATCTACATTACAAGCCACAATTAAAAATAGTTTGGAACAACACAACAACTCTCAGCACTTTGTTTTCTTAGGACCGTTAGATTACTCATGTCCTGGATCCTTAATACTTGTTCTACTCATCTGCTTCCATTGCCTAAACGTCTGATCGCTTGTTATATATTGATACCAACTGTGCTGACAGTAAAAGTGTTTTTTACCTCTACGTCTTCAGTGCACTAGCAGTCTCAACCGGAGATACTGGTGCCTTGTTAACCATAACCACCCAAAACAAGAGAATGGTCTGTTAGGTGATATTTGTTGCATTCAAGCATATCTGCTATGTAACTGGTTATAAACTTGGAATACGCCATCACTTTCTTCCCGCCGCCCTACTGCTTAGAAACACACTTTATCTTAACAAGACATCAGATAACACATAAGACCACTAGGTCTAATTGATTTTTCATCCGAATCATATTAGTCGAATGAGACCTTTCAACATATTCCTTAAATATATGAGTGAAAGAATATGCTGGCCTATTGGGATTTTGCTCTTTCAATTGTAATGCCATCAATATGGACCACTATGTCCCCTCCTCTCATACAGACTTCACCCCCAGGTCCACCTCTCAAGTGATAAACATGCCTGTGATTACCCTGAAGGTTATATTCATCTTCTAAGATTAGATTAAAAACAATGGGGAGAGAGAGAGGAGGAAGAAAACTAAATGCAAGTATAATGCGCCTACATACGCGGATACCAACAAAGCGGACTCGAGGGCAAGAGAAGGAAAAAAGGGAGCAAAATACCACTCAAAAGGGACGGGAATAAAAAGGGAAGAAAGATAAAAAGGGAGAGAAACAAGAAAGCGCAATAAAAAAAATTAAGGGGATTGGAAGAAGAAGAAAAGGATTATAACAAAAGCGCCTTGCTAAAAAAAGCGTAATTCTCAAATACTCACACAGCACTGTGAACCCCAGGTCATCCTGATCAAACAGCCTGCCACCCCCAGGTCATCTCTCCTCCTCTCACACACCCTGGACCACCAGGTCTCCTCTCAACAGCCTGCCCCCGGTCATCTCCTCCTCCTCACACACCCTGGACCCCCAGGTTCATCCTCCTCACACAGCTGACACCCCAGGTCATCCTCCTTCTCCTCACACAGCTCACCCCAGGGTCATCTATCCTCCCACACAGCCTTCACCTCCCAGGTCCCCCTCCCAATCAACAGCTGGGTCGGGCCAGCCTGGACCCCCAGGGCATCCTCCTCACACAGCCTGACCCAGGTTCATCCTCTCACACAAGGCCTGCACCCCAGGTCATTTCCTCCTAACAAGCCTGCACCCCAGGTATCTCCTACTCACACAGCCGCCACCCAATGGTCATCCTCCTCACACAGCCTACACCCTAGGTCATCCTCCTCACACAGCCTGCACCCCAGTCATCCTCCTCCACAGCCTGCACCCCAGGTATCCTCCTCACACAAGCTCTGAAAAAAAAAACCAGGTCATCCTGCCTCACATCAGCCTGCCACCCCAGGTAATCCGCCTCACACTAACTGCACCCAGGTCAACCTCCTCAACAGCCTGCACCACGGGTCTCCTCCTCACGTCAGCCGCCACCCCGGGGTCATCCTCCTCACACAAGCCTGCACACAGGTCATCCCCTCACTACAGACTGCACTCGGGTCATCCTCCTCAGTCCACCCCCCCCCCCCTGATATCTTCCTCCTCCTCATACAGGCAGCACTATCCAGGTCTTCCCCCTCACACGCCTTGCACCCAGGTCTGTCCTTTTTTTTCTCTCACACAGCTGACCGACCCGGTGTCATCCTCCTCACACACACCCCCGATATCTTCCTCCTCCTCAGTACGCCTGCACCTCCCAGGTCATTTCATCCTCATAAAGCCTGCACCCCAGGTCATCCCCTCACCACAGTCCTACACCCCAGGCTGATCCTCCGCCCAACAGACCTGCACACAAGGTCCTCTCCTCACAACAGCCTGCACCCCAAGGTGACCTGTCCTCACACAGCCTGCACCCAAGGTCACTCCTCCCACACAGCCGCACCCCAGGTGATCCCCCTCACACAGCCTGCCACCACGGCCTTCCTCCTCAAACATCCTGACACTCCAGGGCCTCCTCCCTCACACACCTGTCTACACCAGGGGCCTCCTCCTCACACAGGTCCCTGATACCCTCCTCCTCCTCCACATGCCTGCATCCCCAGTGTCCTCCTCCTCACACAGTCCCTGATACCCTCCTCCTCCTCACACAGCTCTATTTAAATGGCCAACTTTCGGTATCGCAAATTGTTTTTAAAAAAATTACATAAGTAGTGTTTCCATGATTCTAGCATTTCAACATTGTTGCCTGTGATCAGCTCGGTGCCGATCGCTCAGGACTCTGCAGCTGCTCCCACTGACTCCTAGGCCTGTGAATCCACTGGCCAGGGATGAAAACCTGGCATCAAAATTTGTATGTGACATCAAGGATTCTTGTGATGGTGAGCAAGGCATTGGAGAAATAGTCATGATTAATATAAATATATATTTAGAGATACATACTTATATACAATAGCAAACCTTGGGTAAAGGGATACCTGTCAGCGAAACCTACTAGCAGTATTTTGTTCAACAGCACATTCAGATCGTGTTTCTTCTATGGGCACAGCTATGGGGCGCATCATCTACAAAAATCAGACGTCTTGATTAGTAAGATGTTACTTGCTTGTGTAAAGTCAGCGACGGGGGAGAGTTAGCTACTAATTTCAGTCTCTCTCACCTCAGCAATTCCCTTGTGAAATTTGACATAAAGCAGGAGCCTACAGGGACCCATGTGTGAGTGATTCCCTGGACGCAGACGTGGTCAATACAGTAAAAGTGGCTTCTAAGGGGGGAGATGCTGCCTTCAGTCCGCTTAAAATCTCCACCTTCTGTGACGTATGAACCATTTTATCAATTCAAGTCACTTCAAAGTAGATTTCTGTGATGATTGTCAGCAGCTTTTTTTTATTGGCATATGTAAAAAAAAAAAGGGGCTGAGAGGGGTATAGCGGCTTGACAACGCGTACTGCGAGACTTCTGTGACAGGTTGCGTTTAAATAATACGAAGGTCTGGAGGGAGGAGAGAGAAAAAAAGGAAGCAGAGCCCCCCATTGGGGGCAGAGAGGAGGGAGGGGGCGGTAGAGAAGCAAGGACGGGGTAGGGGCGAGGGAGGAGAGGAAGGAGAGGGAGAGGGGGAAAAGGGGAGGGAGCGGGGGTTTGATATTTTTTTTTCAAGTGCATCAAAGCCATGATGGTCCGCCGACACTCATGGGGCTCACCATCTAACAGCATGTTTTGGAGTGTGGGAGGAAATCCATGCAAACACAGAGAGAACATACAAATTTTGCAGATTTGACCCAGGTGGGACTTGAACCAGGACTCCAGGCTGCAAGGCAGAAGTGCTACCCTCTAGCCACCAAGATCCAGTTGGTTTTTTGCCACATATATACTTTATGTAAACATCTGTATTACCATTAGGGTGGAGGCCTGTTTCTATATTCACGGAGCAGCAGGTGGAGCTGTGAGAGTGTCAGAAATTGCTGAGCACCGCGCTTGGGTATCCCTGGCACCTCCATATACAGTGAAGGGAGGGCTGGGAAAGGATCTACCACTGTGCTTGCCAATTTCGAACACTCTCAAAGGATTATTAATAGAGCATGTAAGATCCATACTCGACCTGCGTGATATTATCAAAGATGAGGACAGGACCAACATTCTTGTGATTGTGGTACTCCACCGATCCGGACATAATTGAACTTGTACAACACCTTTAATGCATGAGATTGGTTGTTCAGCATTGTATGGCACATGTCAGTGATGAGTTAGTGCTGATGGGTCAATGGTCGCAGAGTTTCAGTGACTGATGGTAGTATATCGGAAAAGATGGCATCGATGGTCCAGATGGTATAGGATAAAACAATGCAGCGAGTAATAAGCAGATATTGTGAATGGGATTCCCTTTGGATTTCTTGCAGCCATTCTGTTCTGCTGGCCTCTTGACACATTGTGGTGATGTGAATCATGGGGGAGGCAGGAAGAATAACCCCCCACCCACAGGATGACTCAGAGACAATATACTCCGCACACTCAGACAAGTGTCACGTAAACCCCTTGTCTGCTGATACCCAGGTCTGGCAGGATATAGTATAGCTCGCACTAGGTAAATAGGTAGCGAAGACATACACCTCCTTAGCAGCGCTCAAATACACACAGGACCTGTTGATCTATTGAAGGAGGGGCAAGAGGAAAGCGATTCCAAGAAAAGTTACACAATGCTCAGCTGATCCGTGCCAGGAAAGGCGGGTTATAACATTCTCCGCTCGCTCCCGATCTCCACAGCTGGACACAATATAGCAGAGGCTCGGCAGACTCTTTTTATTATATATTTACCTGTTATTATAGTAGTGCCAGCACTCCCTTGCCGTGCTATATACATATACGTATTACCCAGATCTCATTTCCTAAGCCAAATCACATAACGCGCCAAATTTTATGGAAACCAGTTACCTGCTATAATCAGTTTCCACAGTAAGGATGAAGTCATTGGAAGGACTCTGTGCTGCTGCCATAGGGGTGGCGAGTTATATTGGGATCTTACATATTAGGGGACCGGATGTCTAGTTATAGTGTGGGGGTCTCATGCTCTGAAATTTGAATATGTCTTTTGTAGTACTAGCTCTATAAATAATAATTCTTTATCTATAGACGCACACAGATCTTGCACAAATTGGTCCCTGTCCCAAGTGGCTCACAATCTAACTCAACATATCAGTATTTTGGAGTTGGGAGGAAAACCACACAAACACAGATGGAGAAATACAAACTTTTTGCAAATGTGATTCCTGGGACTTGAACTCAGGTCCCACGACGCTGCATAAGGCTTGTAATGTTAACCACTGAGCCACTATGCTGCCCATATCACATATTTTTCGGACTATAAGGCGCCCAAAAAATCCTTTGATTTTTCTCAGAACTCAACAGGTGGCCCGTTTATAGTCCAGTGCGCCTTATATATGACAGTACATTCCAGACCAGCTTGCCTTGAACTGTGCAAGGTCTTGCCACGCTGGTCAGTCATCATTAAATAAGGGAGCCTTACTAGTCCAGTGCGCCTATATATGAACCATAGAACTTTTGCAGCATTTGATGGTGCGCATTATACTCGGGGCGCCTTATAGTCCGAAAAATACGCTAATCTGTAGATAGGAATTGAACCTTATTGGACACCATAGGCTCTTTAGACCAGATACGTCTGTAAGGGGAACACCATCACACATCGAGATGCTTCCTTACCGAACGTTTGGGACTACGGAAATTGCTGAGGCAACTCCCAGGGGTATTACCCTACTATCTCTCCTTTGGCAGTGGAATGTGATTGCAGGAGCCGCGAGATGTGCCTTCAAGACCAGATACGACGGACCATCTGCACTCACTCAAATTGACGCCACTAAGAAATCGAGAAAGCTGGGAAGTGTGGGGGTGGAGGGGTACCTTGGGTCCACCAGATACATTTTACCATTCCATAAACTCTGGAAATAGCCCTAATAGACCTAATCAATAGGTCTATCGGTTCTTCATGAAGTCCAGTTATACACTAGGAGAAGGCTGTGCCCGAGCGTGGCTCTGAGGGACCCTCAGACAGGGCCAGTCCGACACTGGGCAAAAGAGTTATAGCGTTGTTTAGCGGCTGTCCCAATGGCCTTATAGACAGAATAGGTGATAAGTGAATGGTCACTAGGTGATGGCTGCTGGGACCTCCAACGATCAGGGAGACATAGGACAATACACCGCCGGTACCATTGGGGATTGGGCCGTTTTCAGTGAATTCTCTGGGATTTTGGGTAGACATCACATCGCTCGCTATCAGCGGAATACTGTAAGTGAGCTGAAACCATAGCAAAAGGGGTCAAGCTTATGACACGTAGACACCCCAAGGAGCGTAAACCATAAGACAATTATAGCTCGGAGCGCAGTCCTCGGTGAAATGTAGTAAGAGCAGTATAGAGAGAGAGTTTTATTTTAACTCTGTTTTCAGGGTGACAGCAAACCGAGTTACACAAGGACCTGGATGTTATCTGATAAGAAGCTTCTGCATGTCCCAGGGAGTTTATGATGCATGCTGACGGTAGATTAACAGACTATGCCATCAGGCCGAGCTGATCCTCATCACCAATGAATGAGTAAGATTCAATACACAGTCGCGTCTTAATCTAACGTGTCAGGTAAGGAAAGAAGTGCAGAGCATGTTATACAAAATCAACAGGTACAGTGTCGTCTTCATGTCGATAGCATCAAGCTATAGACAGCGTATTAAAACACGCGCACTGGAGCGGGATGACAATATATGCGAATGATGTGATCTAGTAGTTATACAGCTACCCTGCACACCGCAAAAAAATATATAACTTCTCAAATATAAAATTGTTGACTCCCTTAATTATATAATAGCTCAGTTGAAAATACAGTATCAGAACCACGCTTGTTATACCAAATCCAGACACCAAGAACCAACCTAGTGCATAAATACAGCCACCCAGAACCAAGTCCATTACAGAGGATAAAGCCTCCAAGACAGGTTCCTGCCCAAATTTGCAACATGGCAGTGAAAAACTGGCTGAAGGATCGCATCAGAGCTTTGTGCGTCAATGATTCTACTCAGGACATGGAACCATTTTTGAGTGGTTGTACCCCTGGGTTCTGTGCTTAGGCCCACATACATTTAATATAGGTTACTAGAGCATTATATAGATGGTAGGAGATTAAGTAGGCACTGTGTCGTTTTTGCAGATTGACTCCAAGCTGTATAGTGTCATACAGTCTCATGCGCGATGAGTGTTCATAGGCTGCAGGGTGCTGAACAAACATGAATGTTGGTCATTCCACTGGGCAAATTGAGGTTTATGTGGATAATGTAAGGGTTATGCACCTGGGGCCTAATATCCAGAAGGCAAAATATGTCCTTGGTAGGGAGTAAATCTAGGAGGTCCCTTGTTGAGAAGGACCTGGGTGCACTAGTAGATCGATAAATTAATAACAGCATGCACATGTCATCAGCTGCCTCTTACAAGCCGGAGCGTCAACGTATGAATAAAGTGGTATGACTACCGTGATAGGGGATGTAATATTTACCACTGTACAAGGCATTGGTTGACCTCTACCTGGGATATATGTGCTGTCCGAGTTATGGGCACCGGTCCATCAAAAGGAAGCCCGGGAGAGCGGCGAGGAGAGGGTGCAACACGAAGAACCACAAAAATAATAAGGGTATGGAGGGTCTTAGGTTTGTCCTTTAAAACTATCAAAAATATTACATTCTGTAGTTTTCGTGTCAGGGGTTTATTGGGGGGGGAGCCAGAGTGAAGATTTAATGACGACGATAGAAAGCAACATTTCTATCTTAACAATGTTGAAATGAAACAAAAGGTTGAAACCTTAAGGGGTCCTGAGCACGGTGGCTGAGGTGAGTGGCACTTCTGCTCTGCAGCGCGGGGGGGTCCTGGTTTCAACTCCCCCCAGGTCACATCTGCAAAGAGAGTGTGATGGTTCTTCCGTTTTGCATTGGTTTCATCCGGGTACTCGGTTTCCTCCACACTCTCCAAAACATACTGTTAGGATGTTTAGATTGTGAGCCCCATTGGGGCCAGGGACCAATTTGACATGCTTTGTGCAGCGCTGTGTAATCTGTGTGCGTTACATAAATAAAGAATTATTATTATTACTTTCCTATATATAAATATTGTATCGATAAATAATTCATCAACAGGGAAAGTTTTAGTTGCAGACAATTACCCCTTTATTATTAGTACTTATTTACATTTTTGCCTATCCCTGCACATTTTTTTCCGCACAAAGCGAAATAGTTATCATAAATATATGTAATATATTACCATCTATCGTTATATGTACACGTCTATAAATATATACCATGACCCAGCTTTGGCTGTTCTCCCAGTCTGACAGTCCCAGTTACTTTATTGGCCTATAAATTCTACTCCAGAGACTATTCCCTTTCCCTGGTTATAAGGCCTGTATACATTGTATATACAATGTTATCTTTGAAGTCATGTAAAGAATGTAGTTTGTCATCACATATACAGTAACAAACAGGAGTGGAAATAGAGCTATAACCATGACTATCGCAACCGAGATAAAAGCACAATACATACAGAAAGGAGCAGAGAGAACAACCAGAAATGACTAATAACAAAATAAGGAACTATCCTGAGGACAGACAATTAGTATCCGATGATGAGAACTCTAAGGGATCAATTGTTTGAGCCACCGTAGATTTTTCATTGTTTACACTGCTCAACACGCCACCTAGTTATAGTGCAGGGTATTGCAGTAAATTATCATTAAATGGCATGGGTGTATAAGGTTTCCCATATTCTGTATGTGGATAAAGGGGAGGTCTGTATGGGAGTCTTGTTCTAGTACTGCATGTATTTAGGAAGATCCTCCACCTGGTAATAATTGAGGCTTTGCCTGGGGTCAGTCAAGTAAACCCAAATATATTGAGGTTGGATTAAGAGGGGTTAAAGGGCTTCATTGTGTGCCCATTTTTATAATTTTGTAAAAGAAAGTGGGTAAAATGAACCCTTTTAGTATCCATATCACAAACATAGAGAAATATTATCATTGTGGGCAATTGATATATGGAATAGTGAATCTATGAACCTTGTGTGCACCCCTTATGGTAGGGGTAAAGAATTGTTGATGGGATGAATTAAGCAAAAAAAAAAAAAAATTGTTTAAAAATGTATGTTCTTTTAACTATTGTGTTAAATGTGCTTGGTCCTAATGGTTAATAATAGGTTGGTCATCAAGTAAAGGTAAAGCCAACACTGTGAAGGAAACTTTCCAGGAGTCACTTTTCTGTTTCTAGTGATCTGTTGCCTTAAAGAAAATGCAATAGGTATCTTCATGCTTTTCTTTTTTCTGTGCCGCCCATTGTTACACAGCACTGTCCAGTTACACAATCACAATCATCTCAATGGGGCTCATTTACTAAGGGTCCGAATCGCTCTTTTTCGTCGGGTTTCCCGGAAATTACCGGTTTGTGCCAAATTTCCCCGGGGTTTTTGGCGCACGCGATCGGATTGTGCCGCAACGGTCCAGCATGCACGCGAAGGAAATCGGGGGCATGGCACCCAGGATAGGATGGTAAACTCCGGCGAACCTTGGCGGACCTCGGCGCGGCAGCGACATCTGGTGGACACCTTAGTGAGTCGCCAGAAGACCCGAATCCTCGACGGAGAACGCACCGCTGGATCGCGACAGGACCGGGTAAGTAAATGTGCCCCAATATCTCAATATCACAGCAGCCCTGCCCAGAGAACTTCATTTGCATAAAAATGTACATTTTCTCTTAAACGACATATTGCTAGAAAACTGGAAATATCATGCAACTGGGTTGCAAGCTTCTTGATTTAAGTTACTGTACAAAGGAGATCCAACACCCTCAGTCACTGCATCTGCCAAAGATAACACAGATAGCACATACAGAGATACGCATGTGCAGTTTGGACAACAGGCAGTGACTGAGGGGCGGAATCTCTTTAGTACAGAAGCCTGAATCTCGCCCCTGGTCACATGATGTAATGACTAGTTTGCAGATCATAGTATCATATTATATATATGGAGTAAAATGCTTTTTCTATATTCCCTGTATGGACTTCCCCTTTAATTTTGTTTTATTTTAAGGAAAAATCCGACATTTTGTGCCACATCTGAAAATGATTGTTACTCTCTACGTTGCTCATTCTGTAAGTACATTTTCCGCATATCTTTTCATGGAAACTTTGATTCAGCTCAGGATATAGGTCAGGGTTTTACAGTGTGAGTCACGATCCCATAAGTCAGCGGCAGCCTGCCCGTATCCATACTACGTTACTTTATTCATAAAAATATCAACCTAAACGATTATAGTAGTATAAACCCAGCGCCTATCATCATACTCCCAGCGATGTGACACGTTCTCTTCTGAACATACTAAGAATTCCAATATTTCCAGATATCTCTCAAGACAAACAGATTTGTTTAGACTTGTCTCCCAGGGCTCCTTCGCTTAGAAACGCCTATATAAGTCAAAGGGATATCTGGAGGAAATGAGATTTCTTACACCGTAAAAATACAATCATTGACAAAAAATACCCACCCAATGGGATTGAATGAAGCTTAATGTATGGAAATGTTTGGATACATGTAAGTAATAACAATATAAAAGCAAAAAGATAACTGTGCACAACAAAGGAGGCTCTAGGAAAGTGGTGGTGAACCTATGGCACGGGTGCCAGAGGTAACACTCGGAGCACTCTCTGTGGGCACCCAAGCCATCACCCCAGCAGAAAGTTTCCAGACAGGGGACTCAAAACCTCCTCCTGCAGTCCATGGCCATGCAGGATGTGCTGTGATCTGGGCTATTTTAAAGCTACACATCCTAAGCTCCCTGGGACTAAAGGAGGAGCAAGGAGGTGCAGACAAGGCTGTGTTATTATTGGAGCTCCTGCTCTGGGCCCTGCAATTGTTCCTCTTCTGGGGCCCCCTGGAAGGAAGTGACAATGATAATCGGAATTTCTCCTCTTTCTTTCAACTGTATCAGGACACCGATAAAATTAAAAGCCATGACAAAACAGGTAGCAACATGTTACTGCTTAAATTTCCATGTTGGCACTTTGCATTTAAATAAGTTGGTTTGGTTGTAGTTTGGGCACTCGTTCTCTAAAAGGTTCACCATCACTGCTCTAGGACCTGGATGCCAGTTGAGGTACGGTTGTACATGGTATCCAGTTACACATTTGCCCACAGACGTTACCAATGGGCCTGTCAATCCTACTGGTTGGTGAAACTTGTCCCAAAAATACTCATTTGGTGATAGATCTGGTGACCCCCAGGCAAGGAAGTGCTCAGGGCCAGTTTTAGACAAAGTGTGGTCCTGGGCAGAGCTAAAAGTGGGGACCCAATATAAAACTATTTTATGGGCAGTCACAGTCAGTAATAATAACACTTTGTAGTTATAAACAGTAGTAAGTAATGCAATGTGTAATATGGGACTGGAGGAGAATGTTATAGGAGATATATAGGTAAACAAAAAGTGAGATAGATAAATGGATAGAATCGCTCGATCGATCGATAGATAGATAGGAAATAGACAAATTATAGGATATGGATAACTAGACAGATACATGATAGATATATAGACAGGAGATAGATGATAAGCATCAACATTCAACCAAGGGGTATTAAATGAGTAATACATCCTCTGCCGACTAAAGTCCACATGCAGGGGGCCCCTTTAGGACAGTGTTAGGATCTAGTGGAGAGTTTCCTGCTAAACCCTTGCTGTGTGTGGGCAAGTGTTCACCTGCTTGTGGTGAAAGTCTTAGAGAGACCCCCTTCCAAAGGTCCTGGAAAGTTTCTTGTATACATGTGTGTGTGGAGAGGAGGCCTGGAGGTCCCTCTTTGTAATATCTCTACAGGGCAGTAACTAAGTGGCTTGGTGGCTTTTGCGGCCATTGTCCCCCAAGAAGACTTGGGGACCCCAATCTGCCACCCAAACCACCCATATTATGATCTATTACTGCACCTGCTGCAAAATGCCGTCAAGCAGTCAACTACCCAAACATAGTCTCTGTGAGCCATTTTAATTGGGGAAGCAGAAAAAGCCTTTTATGTCCTGTTGACAAAGACCTAGTCCCTCATCTAACAACTCCTATCTGACAGGACTGAGTTTGCAACAATCAAACATTCAACATAGGACTGCCCCACCAGAGGAGCGGAGGATCCTCCGGTGGGCCCAGACTCTTACTCAATACTGAACAGGTCCAGAAGAAGACAATCCAATCCGGAGTCTACTAGGGTCTATTTCTTACGGGGGTTGATAAAGGATGGGCCTCAGGGGCGTAACTTTAGGGGGTGCAGAGGTTGCGATCGCACCTGGGCCCAAGAGGTTTAGGGGGTCCTTATGGTGTAATTTTTTGAGAAGACTATTACTATAAACCATACCATATAGTCGGGGGCCTGGCACAGACCTTGCACTGGGGCCCATCTGCTTCTTGTTACGCCACTGGCTGGCCTCAAGGATAATGTTATCTTGTGGGCCCAAGAAACCCCAGTATTTTGTAACTGAGTATAATACAGTAGAGAAGATTTCCCCAGCACCTCCCTAACGTGGTGTATGAGGTACCTAGTTTTAGAAGATTCCTAGAAAAAAAGAGACTTGGCTAAGAGGAGTTAATAATGTGCCAACAATGACGGTGTAAATGTGCACCAACCACGATATAGGAAAAAGTGTCTGCAAGTCCTGGCAAATTGTTTGGAAACTTATCATGTCCTATGTGCAATAAAGTTTATTTTTTGTGATTGCGCCATTTTTGCAACTTTGGTAATGGAAGCGTCCTACAGTAGTGTTACTACATGGCGCTCAATGTCTTTCCCAGGTTCTCTCCCAGTAGTCTGACCCCCACTTCTAATGTTCAGCAATATTTTTATGTGCTTCGAAAACTATAAAAAGTTATTTCACTTCATCTTGGCGGACGATTCCCAGGCTGGAGCATAGTTACAGAGGAAAGGAAAATAACATGAAATAGCAGTCACGTGCCGCGTATTTCATAAAAATAGCCAAATCATGATTTTTACAATACATTATATAGTAATAATACGTATAATATTGTCACTTACATAATCAGGTGAAAAAAAAATGTGGCAAAGATATTTTGTGGTTATTTTTATGTTGTGTTTCTGTGATAAATTCCTGGTCCTGTAGTGAAACCTGCCCAATATTCTGGATAACGTACATTGGGCCACATTTAGCAAAGCGTTTGCGCCAGTTTTCTGTCTGACTTTGCACTGAAAAGAACGTACAAACGACTAGAACGTGTATTGGTTAGCATTCCAGCCTTGCAGCGCTGGGGACCTGGGTTTAAGTCCCATCTGCAAACATTTTGTATGTTCTCTTCGTGTTTACGTGGGTTTCCTCCAGATCCTCCGGTTTCCTCCCACACTCCAAAACATACTGGTAGGTTGATTAGATGGTGAGCCCCATGGGGACAGGGACTGATGTGACAAGCTCTGTGCAGCGCTGCGTAATCTGTATGCGCTATATAAACAAAGTGTCAGTGACACATTTGTCCAACACAACACAAATTTCTGCACATATAGGGGCACTTCGCTGCACAGTCGGACCGCAGACCACATTTATTACCGCAAATCGACAGAATTGTGTTGCACGCCCTATGTTAAAGGTGCACCAAAAAAAGTTGCACAGTGCGCCAGATTAAGAATGGGTGCCACATTTCGTGAATCTGGCGCACTGCTCACAGGTAAACTGCACATAGTACAGACTGCAATGTTTTTGATAAATGTGGGCCATAATAATAATTCCTTTATTTACATAGCGTCAACAGATTCCACAGCACTGCACAAAGCAAATCACTCCCTGTCCCCACGGGACTCACAAACTAATCAACCTACCAGTATGTTTTGGAGTGTGGGAGGAAACCAGAGGACATCACGCAAACACAGAAAGAACATTCAAACTCTTTGCAAATGTTGACCAGGATAGGACTTGAACCCAGGTCGCCAGCGCAGCAATGCTGTAGTGCTAACCACTGGGCCGCCGTGCTATGTATGTAAGTGGAAAGAATAAAACTGACAGTAAGACTGCAGGATCTGACTGCACGGGATTTGTTTGTAGTCTGTAACCATGATTGGTGTGCAGATTACAAACAGGTGGATCTTTTTCATACAATTTTTAAAATCTCTTATGTTCTGAAACAAAATCTACCATCAAAATGAAACGTGATAAACCAGGAACACTACTTACTCATAGATCCAGGCACCGTGACTGTGGTTATCTTCTTATATTTGTTATCCATGGCATCCTTCATACTAGAATAAACGTTAAAAATTATGCTAATGCACCAAAAGGGCGCATTTCCAGAGCCCATCCTTTCTATAGCTTCACAGGCTGCTACACTGTCTCACCCTCCCTCTGCTCCCTCAGCACTTTGCCTTTCCCTCTGTTCGCTGTAATCACATACAGTGGGAGGGTTGAAGCGCTTGTGCACAGTGCAACAGCCTGTGAAGCTGCAGGACAGACGGGCTCGAGTAATGGCCCTCCAGACCCTTCTGGTTCATTTTAAAAATAATTTTTAAGTTGATTTTAGAAGAAGGGAGGCCATGGATAACAAATATAAGAAGATTACCACACTTACGGTGCCAGGATCTATGAGTAATGTCCCTGGTTTATAATGATGGATTTTGATGGTAGATTTCCTTTAATTTTAGAGTTGCTTATGAGACTTCTTCTTATTTCAAACCTCATTTATGGATATATCTTTCAGTAATTTGTACATTACTGCAGAACTGACCTTAACATTTTTAACTTATACAATGTTATCAGTGCAGGGGTCAGGACTCACCTTTATGAAGTCAGTTCCAGCATCTGGTATTTATCAATGGGCCAAAGTTGCAGAGCAGTCGGTCTGTGGTCAGCCCTGGGGTGTGCGGCCCATACCATAGTGTAGATCCTCTCTCTTACGGGGGTTCCTTATTTAGCTACAGGGGCGTAACTTGAGGGAGTGCAGAGCTTGCGATCGCACCCGGGCCCAAGAGGTTTAGGGGGCCCTTATGGTGTCACTTTCCCATATGAGAAGACTATTACTATAAACCATACATTATAGTCGGGGGCCTGGCACAGACTTTGCACTGGGGCCCATCAGCTTCTAGTTACGCCACTGTTTAGCTATGTATGAAATTATATATAGGAGCACAAAGGAACAGGTGCGGGCGACACAGGGATTGGTAATACATCTGCATCACATTCTATGGGAAAACCTCGGACAATTACAGAGATCAGCTGACGTCATTACTCACATTAGACGGACGCCATCGTGTAATACTTAATATCATGTGTGGACATCAGAATCTGCCTATAACCAGAGCAGTGGCTTGAATTTTTGCTTTCTTGGGTAAACCTTAACCCCTTCCCGCCACTGCCCTTTTTCGGTTTTGTGTTTCCATTTTTTTCTCCTTTCATTTAATAAACAACACTTTTTCACTTTCACTGGGAAAGAAACTCCAGATGCAGTGAAATTGATAAAAAAAAAACGCATTTGGGACAGATTGTTGTGGGCTCTGATTTTGTGGGACATAAATGACACCTCCCCTTTAATTCTTTGGGTTGGTACAATCACAGGGATAACACGTTTATAAAGGTTTTATTATGTTTTAATAGATTTTTACATTTTATTTTACCTTTTGTTAAAAAAAACCCTTAATTTTGCCATATTCTGATGCTAATAACTTTTCCATACTTTAGTGTATGGAGCCGTGTAAGGTGTCATTTTTTTGCGGGATGTGATGAAGTTTTAATTTCTACGATGTTTTAGGCTTTATAAGCTTTTTATCACTTTTTAATTGAATTTTTATGAGTTGCAAAATGGTTAAATAGTAGCGCATAATATTAATATTCGGATATATTTCCGTCACTTTAATATAGGGGACTCAGTTTAAAAACTTGTGCGTGATTCAGTACATTCGGTGTCCCTGGTTTATCGTTCTTGATTTTGATGGAAGATTTCCCAGGAAACCAGGCACCATGACTGTGCTAATCCTCTTATATTTTCTAGCCTTGGCCTCCTTCCTTCTAAAATCTACTTTTTAAAAGAAATTATACTGAAGAGCCAGAAGTGCAGTGCCCCTCCATGTTGTACATGCTTCATGTACTGTTACACTGTCTCACCCTCCCCACCTTTACCACTTATTCCTTCCTCTGCCTTATGTAATTTCATTGCAGCTTAGGAAGTTTCAGCACACAGTGGGAGGGGGACATGCTCCTTCACAGTGTAACAGCCGGTCAATCTGTGGCATTGAGGGGATGTGGGCAGGGCCGGCACTATGGGTAGGCAAAGCGGGCAATTGCCCAGGGCCCCTGAAAGTGGCGAATCTCTTCTTTCAAATGAATCGTGAATTTTGTTTCTAGGTGCCAGGGATCCAGAGATATTCAGGTTTAAAGTGAGAATATTATATATAAAAATCACTCCCGACAGCAGTTTAACAGTTAACATCTCTGTTTTCCTAACACTTAGAAACACAAATTTGGATTCATATAAAAGAGGAGACTCTCTTCTTTCATAGGAAAAAAGAAGTGATGTTCTGTGTCACAAAGCCAAAGATACAGCCCCCTGAAGTCCCTCCCCCCCTCCAGATTCTTAGCCATCAGGCTGCAGGGAGAATTTGCTGCACACAGGAGCTGCTGCTCCTCACAGATAATGGAATTTCTAGTTGAAAAGCAGATATCTAGTTATTACAGTTTTAGTGATATTGTGAACTCTATTACATTTAGGAGATGTGAAGGTAAATATTTTCTGTTTGGAGAACATTTTTTGCCATCAAAGTCAAATTTTAACTATTTTATAAAATGTTTGAGTATGAATCAAAATTGCATGAAGGCGCCTATGTCTATACTCTTTAATGCAATTTTGAAAATGGGGCAAGTGTCTGCCCTCAGAAAATATGTGGTTTGTTGGGTTACTTTAATTTTTTTTTGCTGTTATTTCAATTTTATTTTTAAATACCAAAATTGTAAAAATTGCTCTGGTCAATAACGCGAAAAAAAACCCCAGAAATGCCGGGCGGTGAAAGGGTTAATACCCCTTGGCTGAATTCCCGGGTGAAGATGCTTATCATCTATCTCCTGTCTATATATCTATGTGTCTAGTTATCATCTCCTATAATTTGACCATTTATATATCTCACTTTTTCTCTATTTATCAATCAATCTTCTATTTCTGTTCTCGTGTATTTATCTCTCATATCCATCTACTTTATATTCTGCATCTAGAAATCTCTATCATCTTTCAGAATTATCTTATAGCAGAATAATTAATCTTTCTATAGTGCACACAGATTACGCAGAGCTGCACAGCGCTTGCCAAATCAGTCCCTGTCCCCATGGGGCTCACAATCTATTCAACCAACCAGTAATTTTTTGGAGTGTGGGAGGACACAAGGACCCAGAGGAAAACCACGCAAACACCGGGAGAGCATACAAACTCTTTGCCAATGTTGACCAGCGCTGCAAGGCTGTAGTGCTAACCACGGAACCACTGTGCTGTCTATCATCTCCCTATCATCTGTTTATCGCCTTCCACATTACAGTTTGTTTTACCATACTAAAGGGTAGCCACTTACTGACTTGTCATAAAATTGTTTTATTTTGGGGCCCCACTTTTAGTTTTGCCCAGGGCCCCAATCTTTCTAGAACCGGCTCTGGATGTGGGAACACCCCTGTGGCCTTTCAGGCTCATTTGCATGATTTTAAAAGTTGATTTTAGAAGGCAGGAGGCATTGGATAACAAATATAAGAAGATTACCACAGTCATGGTGCCTGGATCTATGAGTAAGTGTCCCTGGTTTATCATAATGGATTTCGATGGTAGATTTCCTTTGGTGAGGTGCATTCTCTAAATATCCGGGAAGATTTAGCAGGTGCTCTGCTGCTCCATTCTTCTACTTTACTCAGGAGACACTTATTACATTCCCATAGCGCGGCCTGCTACTCCATGCAGTAGACCCCTGTTCTCATGATAACTTGATGTTCCAGCAGTCAAACACCTATGATCAGACATACTTGGTGATGAGTCATACATTTTGGAACCCCTACTAAGAATAGGTGAGAGTTGGGGAGACCCTCGTCCTGCACCCCTCTCTATAGCTCAGCTCTCATATACCCAATGTCCAGCTACACCCCGGATGTACCCGATGGCCTGTTATCATGGGCTTATACTTATTATTGTTGTTCTCGTCTTTTCCCTCTTTGTCATATTCTTTTAATTTACACTTGAATAATACAATCGATGTCTGTGTAGACATGTGGCTTTTCAGTAATTCACTTTCTCATATAAAACCTCTCAGGCATCCGATCTTTGCCAAACTAATCTTGTAAACAAACTATTGGGCTTGTGACCCAGGGAACGTATACATCCCGAAAAGATGATGTTACACAGCTAAACAATGCTCTGTCTATTTCATTTACAAGGATACATAAAGGGAACCTGTCAGAAGTTTCTAAACTGCCAGTATACCTTTATGCAGCTGGAGTTAAACGACATCTACCACCAGGATGAAGGATTATAAACCAAGCACACTGGAATACTGGTGTGTGACCCCTCTGGCAGAATCTGTTCTTCTTATATCTTCTTATTCCCTGTTTTTTTTTTAAAAAAAGGCTTTTAAAATTATGCAAATCAACATTTCTATATTTTTAAAGCCTTTTTTTTTTCTTAGAAACCATAAGAAGCTTAAAGAAGAGCAGATCCTGCCAGAGGGAGCACACGCCAGTATGTAAATGTGCTTGGTTTACAATCCTCCATCCTGGTGGTAGATTTCCTTTAAGGGCTCAAAACATGTCGTAAAGTTGATGGTCACAGGGCTCCCCGATTGCAGTGATGGAGAGGCCACCTTGGCAGACTCAAGTTACTAAACCCTCTGATGGTGGACTAGAAGCCTTAAACATACTGACCTTATTTTTAGATATGCATCTATTAAAAAAAAACATTTCATATGTATTAAATAGCATTATATAAAATTGCTCTCCATCAATCCTAATATTACATATCCTCATAAACTACTCTTCGCTTTTGTATAAGCATGTGAGTAATGTGAGAATACACTCTACCCAACTTCTGCTAATTGAAGAACTTCATTTAAGAACCGCTCCCTCCTTTTCCTTGATAATCTTCCTCTTTTGGTTTCCTTTTGATCATTTTTTTCTTATATGCACAACAGCATTAGTGCAGCAAGTTCTAGATTTCTTAATTAGAACAAATATTAAACCTTTGAGAGAAGAAAACTAGTTGGGTCTTAACACCACTGACCCATCATTACATCACTACTGACAATAGATGATGTCACAGCTTATCTCCTCCCCCTGCTCCTGTACAATGACCTCTATATAGATAACACTGACCAATTATTACATCACTACTGACAATAGATGATGTCACAGCTTATCTCCTCCTCCTCCCTGTACAATGACCTCTATATAGATAACACTGACCCATCATTATATCACTACTGACAATAGATGATGTCACAGCTTATCTCCTCCTCCTCCCTGTACAATGACCTCTATATAGATAACACTGACCCATCATTACATCACTACTGACTATAGATGTCACAGCTTATCTCCTCCTCCCTGTACAATGACCTCTATATAGATAACACTGACCCATCATTACATCACTACTGACAATAGATGATGTCACAGCTTATCTCCTCCCCCTGCTCCTGTACAATGACCTCTATATAGATAACACTGACCAATTATTACATCACTACTGACAATAGATGATGTCACAGCTTATCTCCTCCTCCTCCCTGTACAATGACCTCTATATAGATAACACTGATTCATCATTACATCACTACTGACAATACATGATGTCACAGCTTATCTCCTCCCCCTCCCTGTACAATGACCTCTATATAGATAACACTGACCCATCATTACATCACTACTGACAATAGATGATGTTACAGCTTATCTCCTCCCCCTCCCTGTACAATGACCTCTATATAGATAACACTGATTCATCATTACATCACTACTGACAATAGATTATGTCACAGCTTATCTCCTCCCCCTCCCTGTACAATGAACACTATATAGATAACACTGACCCATCATTACATCATTACTGACAATAGATGATGTCACAGCTTATCTCCTCCCCCTCCCTGTACAATGACCTCTATATAGATAACACTGACCCATCATTACATCACTACTGACAATAGATGATGTCACAGCTTATCTCCTCCCCCTCCCTGTACAATGACCTCTATATAGATAACACTGACCCATCATTACATCACCTGTGACAATAGATGATGTCACATCTTACCTACTCTCTTTTCCTGCACAGATCATGTCTGTTCAATTTTCACTGACCTCACACCAATCTATTGCTATCTATGACCATCAGGCTGCTGTAAAGCATATCACTAAACGCCGCGAACAGAACAGAAGAGAAGTTTGGGTGATATGGCCGAACCCATAATCGTGGATACGAAATAGAATAAAAATATCTACTAATAAGAGAATTGGTGACACATTCCCTTTTAACTCTAGAATGTGGCCAGAGAACAGGTCAGAGGTCAACAATCTTCACATTTGTGTTATGAGACGGGTGATTATGTGAGATATAATTGGATATGCTCTTGTGGGGTAATAAAAGGAATATTATTCCCTTGTAAATGAGGGAATGTTCCCATACATATCTCAAATTCTGTCATCTTGCACAAATGGACTGTGTCTAAGCTGACATTTCTGAGCGGATAGACGTGGATAGAAACCTAAAAGGCAAGGAAAATTATTCAATTGGAAATCTTCACGCCTGTCGTGTGTCAAAGCCACATCTGCACGTACCAATAGGACGGTTAATGCGGACCTTGCCTATATGTATTTATGGTACAAGACGTCTTTTCATGTTAGGTCGGAGCGACCCTTTAAATAGTAAGCGTTTCCTCAACTCAACAAAATATCTCAAATAGTTTGTGTCCTCACGTGTAGTGATGACCAGTCAACACATTTGTGCCTGGAATCCCAACTCAACTATTCACTCCATGCCTGCGCTAAAATATATAGGAGCAGCTGACCCTCCTGGAAGCGGCTGCCAGAACGCGGCCAATCATCTCGGTGGATCACAGGACGTAGTAAGAGGAGAAGGCTGCTCTTCTCATAGTGCTGGATATTAATCCCACATCAATTGCTCTGTTTGGGTGAAAATTCACTCACGTCAAGTCAAAGAAGCCTCAAGAAGAAATGTGTCCCATCAGTGACAAACAAGCCGCGAGAAGAAACCCGAAACCTGTTATGATGGGGCACGAAGGCCTTCACACTAGGAATCCCCCCTTTTTCTCAATCTGGAGAACTTGTCTGAAAGTGACTACTATCCCACACGTCGACACGTGGTGTCAGGTGGCGCCATTAGAATATCTCCATGTATTTAATGGCCTCACGCTGATCTTATCCTCAGGAGAAACAGATCAAGCATGAACCTCGCAGATATGTACGTTTTTTTTAAAGCATCTGCGGCCTGTGAAGTTAACCCCCTGGCGCCCTATGGCAAAGTCAGTGTTTGTACATGATGCTAACTTAAGATCTATATTTAGCACGTGCATATGTCCCATAGGAACAGCCCCTGTGGCTATTGTCACTCGTGAAGAGGAGAGTAACGGCCGTCAGCATGTTTAGTCTTATTCTCTGTATACGTTTGAATGAAGAGTCTCGTGATCATTGTTTTCTACAAGAGATGGAAAGTCAATAAGCAGATCCCTGGGAATGTGTTGGACTGGCCCACCAGAGAACCAGAAGATCCCCCAGTTGGCCAAGAGTCTAACCAAGTACTGGTCCCAGAGGTATAACCGAAGACTGACCAATTTTAAAGCTACTTTTCCTGGAAGTTGAACCCTCAGAATAACTCTAGATAGATGTATGAGATGATATATTGTCATCAAGCTTTATTAGCAAGAGAATTTTGACAATTTATTTTGACGCCGGATTGACATCTTCATCAGGGCCTGGGGCAGGCATCTTACACGGCCTGTGGCAAGTAAAGACCACACACCAGCGAGAGCAATACCATTAGTGAGAACACCCCATCTTCTCACGGCACTTTAGGTGACTGACCTGATGAAGAAGCCAGTCCAGCGTCGAAACACATTGTCAAAATGTTTTTGCTAATAAAACTTGATGGGGGAGATTTATCAAGCAGTCTAAGAGTAAGAATGAGCTTAGTTGCTCATGTCAACCAATTACAGCTCAGATTTCATTTTACCATATTTTAAAGGGGAGCTGTAATTGGTAGCCATGGGCAACTAAGCTCATTCTTACTCTTAGACTGCTTGATAAATCTCCCCCGATGACTATACATCATCTCGTACATCTTATTCCACCTAGAAACCTCTGACCTTTTTGTCCCCTCATTTGACCGTATGCAGAAAACCCTCAGCAAGGGCTTCCCCATCTCTCGCCTGATTTAGCAAACTCTTAGATGCATTTAGTTATTAACTATTGATGATGTGTTGTCTGCAGAGCAAGTTGGACATAACTAGTGCACAAGCAATGAATAACATCCAGCGGCCATGGCGGACATTGCTGTGTGTGATCACATTGCAGGCTCCACAACAGCTGCAGCCAGTGCCTGTGCCAGATGCCATCATATATGTAATCCCTTATGGGCTGGAGATATTAATAAAGAATCAAGAGACTATATTAACTATTGCACTACCATTATAGTCTGAGGGACTTCCCGGGGTAGTCCAAGGTAGGTTGGGGGTGCTCCCATCAGTGAGACTAAATTGTACAAAACCTGCTGACTTTAAATGCTGGCTAAAATGTTAGAAACTTGGTGCCATATTTTTAAAGGGGTTGTCCACTTTCAGCAAATAATTAATATTGTTTGTGTACGGAAAAGTTATACAATTTACAATATACTTTGTGTATCAGTTCCTCACAATCTTCTAGATCTTTGCTTTCTGACATTCAACAGGAAGCTTCATTATTTACTTCCTGTTGATAATAACAGGTCCCTGATCATGTGATGTCACACAGGTGCACGACTCGTTATATCCCTGGTCATGTGATGTCACGCAGGTGCAAGGTTTGTTATATACCTGGTCTGGTGATGTCACACAGGTGCACGGCTCCTTATATCCTTGGTCATGTGATGTCACACAGGTGCACGGCTCGTTATATCCCTGGTCATGTGATGTCACACAGGAGCACGACTCATTATATGCCTGGTCATATGATGTCACACGGGTGCACAGCTCATTATATCACAGAGACTAAGAAGAGCTGTGTGTTATAACGAGCAGTACACTTATGTGACCAAGGATTTAACGGGCCGTACACCTGTGTGACATCACATGACCAGGTATATAAGGAGCTGTGCACCTGTGGGACATAACATTACCAGGGAGCCATGCACCTGTGTGACATCACATGACTTGGGGTGTAAAGTGCCATGCACACGTGTGACATCACATGACCAGGGATATAACGAGCCATGCACCTGTGTGACATCACATGATTAGGGATATAACAAGCTGTGCACCGGTGTGACCTCACATGATTAGGGATATAATGAGCCGTGCACCTGTGTGACATCACATGGCCAGGGATATAACAAGCCGTGCACCTCTGTGACATCACATGATTAGGGATATAACAAGCTGTGCACCTGTGTGATCTCACATGATTAGGGATATAACAAGCTGTGCACCTGTGTGACCTCACATAATTAGGGATATAACGAGCCATGCACCTGTGTGACATCACGTGATTAGGGATATTACAAGCTGTGCACCTGTGTTATCTCACATGATTAGGGATATAACGAGCCATGCGGCTGTGTGAAATCAGATAGCCAGGTAAATAACAAACCAGGCACCTGTGTGACATCACATAAACAGGGACCGTTGTTTACCCACAGGAAGTGAACAGTGATGCTTCCTGTTAAAGGACAGCAAGCAGAGATATAGAAAACCGTGAGAATTGAATACAGAAAGTATATTGGAAAATTGTATAACTTTTGAATACACATACAGTACCAAGTATTTGCTGACAGTGGACAACCCCTTTAAGCATAGCCATTGTCTTTACCTTGGACATTGTCCATGACTTACCACCACATGTCTTCTTTGTGGTCACCTTCTGGTATGAGGAGACGAAAATTCTCATATGAGGAAAATAAACATGTGGGCTGTAATGTGTGAGCTCACACTCCTCTCTGATGTTTGTATTGAAAACACAATGGGGGAGATGGACAAATGTTATATTATAGTTAGACAGAATAAATTAGGAGTGGGGCGTCAGGAGGTCCAGAGAGTCTATAACAGGGGTGGACGGTGAGTGATAGGTTTGTCTCACCTTCCTTAAAGTTAGATGTTTTTTCATCTTAAACTACTTTTATTACACCAAAAAAATTTCAGCACTTGATAAAAGTTTCTGCAGTTTACTTGTACGTTCGTAAGCCTAGTCACATGATGCCCCCCACAACGTAGGACATACTTTAATCAACCTCATTTTCTGCGCATGCGGCAACCATTTTACTTCTCCTCTACTGTGTCCCAGTCCCTGTTGCTGTAATATCTAACCAAAAGCCTAGTACAGCTCTTACTCAGAGCAATAAAGAGATCTCACACACCAGTGCACCACAATGCTCCAAGGTCCAAGAATATAAATGCATTTTCACAGTCCTGCTGCTATAAAAAAAACACACACAAGGGAATTGTATCAGTCTGCAGATTGGTATGGTCAAAACTGCTGAAGGATTAAGTCCTGATGGTGCAGCCTTCATGGGTCTAACCTGTTTTTCAAGTTTATAAAACACATGTGCAATTGGATTGAAATCTGAAAATTAGGGAACTCTAAGCTCTTTGTCGTGTTTCTCAAGATGATCAATGTTTGCTGTATGGAAGGTGCAATCCTGACAAAAGAAGACACTGCCATTTAATAATATAATATAAAAGTATACAGGCCGTCCCCTACTTAAGGACACCCCACTTACAGACGGACCCCTCTGCCCGCTGTGACCTCTGGTGAAGTCTCTGAATGCTTTACTATAGTCCCAGACTGCAATAATGAGCTGTATGGTGTCTGTAATGAAGCTTTAGTCATAATCCCTGTTCCAATTACAGCAAAAAAAAATTGAAAATCCAATTGTCACTGGGGCAAAAAAAATTTTGTCTGGAGTTACAATTCCAAAATATACAGTTGCGACTTACATACAAATTCAACTTCAGTACAAACCCAAGGAACCTATCTTGTATGTAACCCGGGGACTGCCTGTACAGACAGTTCCCGGGTAATGTACAAGATAGTTTCCTTAGTTTTGTACTTACGTTGAATTTGTATGTAAGTCGGAACCAGTATATTTTATAATTGTAACTTCAGACCAAAAAGTCTCAGTGACAATTGGAGTTTTAAAATTTTGAACATGAGAACAAGGGTTATCAATAAAGCTTCATTACAGACACCTTACAGCTGATCATTGCAGTCTGGGACTATAGTAACATCCAGAGAGGTCACCAGAGGTCACAGAGGGCAGAGGGGTCCATCTGTAACTAGGGGTCGTCTGTAAGTCGGGGACTGCCGTGCAACTGTGTAATTTCACATGACCAAGGATATAACAAGCCATGCACCTGTGTGACATCACAAGACCAAGGATATAACAAGCTGTGCACTTACATAAATACAGCACCAAAGCTAAGCTTGGTACATAAATAGAGCATCAGACCCAAACTCAGTACATAAATACAGCACCAGAGCCAAACTCAGTCCAAGAATCCATCACCAGAGCTAAGCTCAGTACATAAATACAGCACCAGAGACAAACTCATTACATAAATACAGCACTAGAGCCAAGCTCAGTCCAAAAATACAGCACCAGAGCCAAACTCAGTACATAAATACAGCACCAGAGCCAAACTCAGTGCAAGAATACTAAACCAGATCCAAGCTTAGTACAGAATCAGAAGAACAGAAGCAGAAACCAGCTCAGTACATAAAGACAGTACAAGAACCATGCTCAGTGTTCAAATATTGAGTATTATACACAAACAGACTGTATGGAGCCCTGATCATATGTAAAAAGCCAATAATAATGCTACTGATTCATCTTAACTATTGAGTGACAGCGGCTGTCCTCATGGTTCCATGAAACGGATAGTATCGCCGGGTACTGCCACTGTAGCTCTTTAGATTAAATGAATGACTAAAAGTCTCGGTGTAGCTCGCCCTCATCACAAGACCAAGGATATAACAAGCTGTGCACCTGTGTGACATCACATGAACAGGGACCGTTGTTTACCCACAGGAAGTGAACAGTGAATCTTCCTGTAGAATGACAGCAAGCAGAGATATAGAAAACTGTGAGAAATGAATACAGAAAGCATATTGGAAAATTGTATAACTTTTTAATACACATACAGTACCAAGTATTTCCCCTACTTAAGGACACCCGACTTACAGGCTCCTATATCTGTAACCAATTTTATGGATCTCAGGTTGTGTAGAGGAGAATTGATTGTCATGATGTAACACAAAAGGATCTGGAACTAGACTTGTGCCGCAAACTTGGAAACAAGTTTCTGGAATTTTTCTTGCTGTACCAGTAAGATTTTCCTTCACTTCCAAACCATGAAAAAAGCCCTAGACCATCATTTCTCATCCACAATTTTGTAGTTGGCAGCAGGAACATAGTCATGGAAATTCCTAGCATCCAGCAAACCCAAAGTCATCTGTCAACAGGCGTATGGTGAGGCATGATTCATTACTCCGGAGAACATGTTTCCAGCACTCCTAATGGCGCTAGGCTGTGCATCGCTCTGGCCAACACTTTGGTCCTTGGCATTGTACATGGTGACCTCAGGATTGTGCACCATGAAAATCCCCAAGCTATGAAGCTACCAAAGAAATGTTTCTTCTGCTGACGTGGCTTCCAGAGAACTTGTTAGTAAATCTCTATTTGTTAAAGTTAATCCAATTAATGCACATTAATGTAATGATCATCTACAATAAGCTCATAAGCTCCCTCTAGTGGAGGCCGAACATAAACAAAATTCTCAAATAACAACCATCCACCTGCCTGATTGCCACAAGATTTGCAGTATTTTAAGATGAGCTATAACTATAACTCAATCTTACCTGCAGAATTACACAACTATTGGCCACTACAGGTGGCAGGACTTCAGTCGCACAATTTTCTCATTTACTTAAATTAAACAGTAATATAAAGACATAAACCAACATAAATAATCCGACAGGACCATGAAATGGGTAAATCTGACAAACCTAAATCTAATTTCATCATGGTTTACCTCTTACAGTGGTTGGAAAAGTGGAAGATGAAATAAATGTTTTCATGTAAACAACTTGCAAATCTATTTTAAGAAGCAAAAGTACAAGTAGTCTTGTTGTAGGCTCATTTGCATAGTTTTTAAAGTCTTATCGACGCGTCCGAAAATGCCCGATCTATCAAAATATGATAACTGTTTTTCAATGCGTTTAACCCCGTAACGGAAAATATCGCCCAAAGTCGAAAATGGCACTTTTTTGCCATTTTCAAAAATATAAAAAAATCTATAAAAAGTGATCAAAAGGTTGTACAGTCTTAAAAATATCATTGAAAATATTATCAAATTTCGCAAAAAATGACACCACCCACAGCTCCATACACCAAAGTATAAAAAAGTTATTGGCGCCAGAAGTTGGCAAAATCAAAAAAATAATTTTTGTACAGGAGGTTTTCATTTTTGTAAATGTATGAAAACATTATAAAACCTATACAAATTTGGTATCCCCTTAATCGTACTGACCCAAAGAATAAAGTAGACATGTCATTTGGGGCGCTCAGTGAAAGACGTAATATCCAAGCCCACAAGAAAATGGCGCAAATGCGTTTTTTCACCATTTTCATTGCATTTGGAATTTTTTTCCCGCTTCTGAGTACATGGCATGGAATATTTAATAAAATAAAAATGTAAGGTACATTATGGTAACATTTACAGTAAAATGGACGATGGTAATCTTATGTTGTTTTATGCCTTATGTTTATGAGCGACAGTTTTCCTGCTATATACCTGCATGTCATAAGAATTTAAATTAAAAAAAGGACCATGTTAAATTCAAATCTGTTTTTTTTTTAATTTTTACCGGTGTTTTGTATGCGTTGGAAAAGGGGTAGTCTTATACGGCGAATATATCTTAAACTCTATATTTTAACAGGAAAGTAGGGGGGTCGTCTTATACACCAGGTCGTCTTATACGCCGGAATATACGGTAAATCCACTGGACTCTGGGCCATTTGTGTCATAAATCTAATCCTGGACAGTTAACAATCTTGTTTTCGAGGTATCAATGTCTACAAAGGATAGACCATCCTCTCCATAACATGGCAGCCAAAAGGCCGAAAAGAAGCCCCAAGATCTACCTGGTATAGTAAGAAAACCTCCCCATAAATAATAAATGGACCTCAGAACTGAACTCAACATGTCAGTTCACTTCCGGTTCTAACATCAAGTTAGACGCAATGTACCTGCTAGTGTGTAAGGGACCTTACTTATAGACAGAAATATAAACCACCTCCTACCCTAAAAGTGGGAGGAGGAGTGAACATCAGCAGCAGCCAGTGATTGGATACTGCTGATGCTCAGGTTGCTTCCCCAGTGAAGTACGCTCAGAGGAGGGTGGGGATGGATGCACTACTTTGCATCTGTTCCCTTTAGGCTATTTGTGTGCCTTTTCAACAAGACATCACCTCAGAGCTTTTGTATACCAACAAAGGCTCATGGTAATGGGAGGCGCTGGGCTGAAGGTAAGCAGTGGTGCAGCAGTCATGACATGTGTGGAACCTCTTGCCTCAGGCAGCACCACCTGCAGCAAAATGAGGTGCAAAATCAGAATCATTAGTAATCTGCTACAAAGCAGCTAATATAGTGTCTCTTTACACTTGATATCAGCATTGATATGAGACACTGCATGGAAAACCCATTTGCTAAAAAAAATAACCTGATATATTACAACTGGATGAGGCAGAGGGGGCACCACTCTATAGCTCAACTCTAAGAGCAGAGAGTTTAGGTTCACCCCGGAAGGTATACACCAAGGTAAGTATACTGGTAGGGGTGCCTTGATGCTGGAAGACTTTGGTTGTGCATAACAAAGAAGAAATGCAAATGAGCTCTCTCTCTCTCAAAAATAAAGAACAATGAAGATGAACAAGGGTCACAGCTGCAAAGAAACACAAAGCTGAAAATGTCTGCTGTAACACGTGCGGGAGTCGTCCTGCCAAATCGCTTGACCTGTTCCTGTGCCTGACCAACACTTTCCAGTCAAATATTGCAAACACATCCCCTATGATTACTAACATATGAAAACCTCCGCGAGCTTAAAGGGAGACGACGTTAGATTTCCACCTCGTCCCCACAGAAGTTATAATCCTAATCCTGAGCTTTTAGTAAAGGGACACTGATCACTGTGCTAGGATGGGTTCAGACCATAATCAATAGTTTCTCAGGAGAGAAGATTGGAGACCTACTACTACAGATAGAAGACCATTGACTTCCATGCATTGAAGACCGTTCTTTACGCTTCAGTTACTAGTGGTGACAGCTAGTAAAAAGATAAAACATTACTTACCGCTAATCCCTGCACTCCAGTTCCTGGATGCCAACCGACGACACTAGCGGAGGTTGTTCGGCTATTCATTGGTTGGAGCAGTGACTCACCTCAGCCAGTGATTGGTCTCTCCCACTATTTCCTGTTGTATGAAGACACACCCAGGAAGTCTAATGACTTCCTGTAGATAAGGAAGTGACATTGACTTCCTGTAGATCCAGTTTCAAAATACATTTTTCTTACTGGACATCCTTTTTTAATCCACATCCAAGGTGAAGTTGACTGAGGATCGCACTTGTTTAGGGCATATTTTAGGTTGATAGGGAATTGACCATATACATCTGTTGTAGTTGGGTGATACACAAAATATATCAGGGGTGGAATGGTTAATCCAAGAGCCACGGAGAAGATAAAATACAGTGAATTTAGGAAGCCAGAGACACAACAATTTTTTAGTAATAGCCACTGCACTATACAATAGTTTGTTCATCTGTATCTCAAGAATGAGGGAGGACATCATCTTAATAATCTAAATCATATTTAAAGTGTGTTGTGAACAATAATAAACATAGTTTAATTACCCAATATACTAATTAGGATCAGATTGGGGGTCCTTGGATAGGCCAGGCAACCAGGCTCTGCCCGTCTGACAGTAGAGAGTCGTATATGCATAGTTTCGGTAACCAATATGCTGATTCAGATATCTACTATGAGCAAGGCATTACTCGCCAGATAGCCTGGCTCCACCCAGTTGACTCAGTATATGGCTGAAAATAATGATTATGTTTATACGGAAATGGCGGGTATTAGAAAGAAAAATCAGGTTTGGGTAATGTTTTAGGTATGGGCTCCTCCCAACCGACCCAGGTTCCATGGCACAGTCTTGGATTTATGGCTTTGTCCTGCTGTCAAGGGTGGTGGGAGTATGGGACATCAAGGCATTGGCTTCATGTAGCTCCAATTTCAAAATAATTTTTTCTTACTGGACATCCAATTTAATCCACATCCAAGGGGAAGGTGACTGATGACCACACTTTTTAACGAATATAGGGAATTGACTATGTAGACACGTTGTTGTTGGATGATGAGACTAATACACACTATATGGTGGTACAGTTAATCCAAGAGCAGTTGAGTTCATCATTAATAACAACTACATCCAAAACAGTTTGGGGCCGTGCAAGGTCCCCACCTTACAGATTACATAGGTGTGGGCACTGTGGATATTGTCTATACCTCCTGACCATCCCAGATTAAGCTGCACAGTCCTAAATTTTCAGCTCTGTCCCATTGTCCCAGGTGGTGGGAGTTATGTCCTGAAACATCATCTTTATTGGGGTCCACAATGTGAGGGGAACAAGGGGGCCACAATGTGAGGGGGAGCTGAGGCCACAATGTGACGGGGAACTGGGCACGGTACGAGGTGGTCACAATGTGAGGGTAGTTAGGGGGCACTAAGAGAAGAATTAAAGTGTGTGGGGGTGGAGTTAAGGGCAGGACAAAAGGCAGGGCTTAGGGGAAGAATAACTTCTCTTTTCTCCATCTTTCACCTCAACAAAAGTTAGCAGGTATGTATTGTTCTATTTTGGCATTTTTAACAATGGGTGGTGGCCCAGTTATGTGATTTTTGCATAGGATTCAGCATGATACGTCTCCTCCATATAGCTTCTTTTTCATTTTCACATAGTATACATACTGCACATAGAAGAAGAATACTTTCCCTATCATTCCTAGATAAAAGAGTATATCTCTGTAACCAACGCCAACAAATTCTCTGCTAACAGTAAACTTTAAGACATACAGGAAACACAATGAGTCACATATGGGTATAATTACTGGCGCCTGGCAAACCCCTTCCGATTTTAGTATTATACACCAAACACTACAAAACAACAACCCACACATCAAGTATTCTGCAGACACCTATACCCTCTCTGCGCACCCCTCCCCCTCCGTGTTCTGCACTGCAGGTCGGAATGTGAGAGGCACATTCCACACAGTGTCGGAATTCCATCCTGAGGATTCACTTCCCAATCTGTCCCCTGGGCACCATTCCTTCCCAGTTACCTGCCAATGTTCTCACAATGAATGATAACATGCCCATCTATCAAGGCGAGGTTATCTTGTGTGGTTTACAAATTGCAAAATTGGTTCACTCCTGTATTACTGCATCACCCGGTACAGGTTTCCCCTCCCAGGAGCTTTGAAATTGACCTTAAATTCCTGAAATGCAAAACTAGGACATAAAATACACAGCACACATAGTGGGGCTCATTTACTAAGGGCTCGCGTGCACATTTTTATCGGACTGTTCGCCTTTTTTTCAGGGATTGCACGGCTTGGACAGGTATTTAACAGGTGTCTGCACTGGGGTTTTGGCACACACGAGAATTTTTTGGCGCAGCTGCTCTGGCTTTCATGCGACAGAAATCGGCGGACGGGCCGCCAGGCGAAGCAAAATAGTGCACTTACATGCACCAGGAAGAAGAAGATGAACTCTGGCGGACCTGAGCGGGGAAGCGACACATGCAGGATATCGGGCACGCTATCTTAGTGAATCGCGGCACAGCGCATTATCGCCGGACAATGCACTTTCAGTGAACTCCGCGCACAGGGTAAGTAAATATGCCCCAATATGTTGTCAGGGTTGATACAGTTTTGTAATATTGCCGGCAGGTAGTGTAAAAATAATCATTTCAGACCCACATAAATGGTCCTTATAATTTACTTTGTGGGAAAAAAATGAAAAATTGCGAAAGATGGTACTATATTGTCTCAACCACGTAATAATTGTGTTACCTAGAAGATGATCATCAAATATGGAGCGCACACGGATGACACCAGCATCAGTACTGATTAATTCATTGTAATCTGCTGGCAACATGTTGGAGAGTAATACAGTCATCTCTAACATATCTTTATTATTTCTGTCCATTATGCCATTTTCAAAATATTCCCAGTTTAATCTGTATGCTAATGAGGTAGTTGGTGCACCAATGTGTGTCCTCAGCATCTGTTGCACAGCTATTGCCACCTAAGTTAATGCCCCCTTCTCCCACCTCATTTCTCATAATACAAATCCAATGCTCATCTGATGGAGAGCGTAGTGGTCCAACCAATAATAAAAGTGCTTCTGACTGCATATATCTATCTATCTAAAGAGAAGCTAGTAATTTGCAACTATATATAGAAATTGTTTTGAAGAGATAAATATAGACTTGTTTAAAAGAAAATCAGACAAGCTGCCAGGTGCTGCCTGGAAAGTTGTTTACCACTTTAGAAACTTTCCACCATAGAATATTATGGGGACTCAATGTAATTATGGGAGGATGTTTGTTATTGTTTCTGCTAAAATAAAAGATATTTAAAGAGAACAATTCCAGTCCCCAGTGTCTTGCAGTTAGGGAACAGAGCTGGGAGAAGAAGACTCCTAGTCTACCTGAACAACCAGAAGAAGACAGATAGACAGGGATACTCTGTGATTGATCCTGGGCTCCTAGTCTTTGGACAGGGTACCAGCCTAGAGAGAATGAGAGGGACAGCAAGCCCAGGCCTTTCCTCAGAATATAACCCTTCTTTTGTCAGGGGGGATTGGAGAAGTAAGCCCTATGCTTGAATTTATTTAGAAAAGTAGGTAACCTGCAGACCCTGACTCTGTTCTGCTGCACCACACCTTACCATCTGTTTCGGATCAGCAACATGTGAGACACCTTGACAGTGCCTGGCGGACCCAGCATAGTGTTGGGGCCATCCCTCACCCAGGCAGTGCACTGCAGGTCCCGAGGACATGTCTGGGTGCACCAACTGGCTCATTAACATACGGATCAAAACAAGAGTTTCTTAGAAATGGCATAATGGACCCAAATCATAAAGGTAAGTGGAAATTATAGTGAATTTCCGTACAAAACATTGTACCAGTCAAACAGTTCCAAGCTCAGGTTATTCTACCCGAAAAGATTCGCCTGACAACCACCCTAACTAGAGTAACCTGATCTGTTGTTGATACATTTACAGTAATCCAGGACTACCGGAGGGCTGGGAAATTCACGATTGCATCCGATCGATATAATAAACCATTATAATGTCTCATCACACCGAGAGCAGGAGCCATATTTAGTGCAATTGTGACTTTAATATTTAATGGAAGGATAACATGCAGGGAAAGTGGAGGAGAACAGAGGAGCCGTGTGTCCCGGGGACTATCCCCTGCCTGTAGTATTGTGTAGCATTAGTATAGGGAATGCTTTGTAGCTGCCCTGGTGATAATGATACCCATGAGTATGAGTCACTCATCTTCCTGCATGTGGTTTGGCTGGAACTACGCAGATCTTTTGACCAGAAACCACGAGAAGGTAGGGTGGGGTCGGATCAGATTAAAGGATTCGCACAATGTATACAATATTGTATTTTCAGACACTAAACAGGCCGGGAGTACACAATGCTGCCCCTGGCTGCTCACTGCAGGATGACCACAGGGATCTGCAGAGGATAAGAGGCACATATTGTATGTACCCTGTATTGGCATGTGACTATGGGACTAGGAAGTACATACAAATAGACAAAAAGGAACCGATTTTGAGGATATAGCTCAGTAACGTGACTAATACATAGGATGATTCTGTATACAACTGTCAGGACAGGGCTGTAAAAAATGGATTCTAGGATTGTGGCTGGACTTGACGCACTCTGGTGCACTGGTGTTTTCACTGCTTTGCTCTGCATAATAACCATTGCTGGCTTCTGGGTGCATATTGCCACAGGAGGGACTGTTGAGTGGTTTGAACGTAGAGATCTAAAAACACAGCAGTGTTAGTAGACTAACCAGTGTTCCAAGTCCAGCTACATTTCTGGAATATAATACATTTTCACAGTCTTGTTGTCCGGGGACAATAGTCACCTGTAGCTTTGTGTGGTCAAATCTGCTGGTAGACTCCCTCTGTCCAAATACTTGCCTGTGAAGCCAGCACGGGATGTATGCTGACTCATACTTTTGTAGTACATTACTTCAAAAGTTTTTTTTATTGATTTATTACATTTTTTAGTCATCTTAGAAAACCTCAGCCATTGGTAGGACCTAATGTCAGACCCAATTACTAGTATCAGTACACTTGTGCCATGAGCTCGTGTTGGCACCCCTCAATAACCATGTCTATCTTAAAGCATAATATGGAGTATTCCATATGGGCAGGGGTGGGATTCAAATTTTTAACAGCCGACTCCCTAATTTTGGAGCAAAAAGTCTGTCCCGTCACATGTAAATTTTATAGCCTAGCACAGAATTTAAAATGGTTAATTATGAGTAAAACTGTTTATTTATCTGCAGAGGTATCTGCACATACTATTTATTTATTTAAGTATATTCATATAGTTATACACCTAAATAGTCTGTGCAGATAGGTATATAAACTGCCGATTTAACACGCCATAGATACAAAATAGGGTTCACTACATAAATCCAGAAATAAGAACATGGACAACACTAAAACCAAATTATATACATAAATACAGCACTAAAGCCAAGTCTAGTATAAAAATACAGCACTAGAGCCAAGCTCAGTCCAAAAATAAGTCAACAGAACTAAGCTCATTCCATAAATACAGCACCAGAGCTAAGCTCAGTACATAAATACAGCACCGGAGACAAACTCATTACATGAATACAGCACCAGAGCCAAGCTCAGTCTAAAACTACAGCACCAGAGCTAAGCTGAGTACATAAATACAGCACCAGAGACAAACTCATTACATAAATACAGCACTAGAGCCAAGCTCAGTACATAAATACAGCACTAGAGCCAAGCTCAGTGCAAAAATACAGCACCAGAGCCAAACTCAGTACATAAATACAGCACCAGAGCCAAAGTGCATGAATTCTAAAACAGATCCAAGCTTAGTACAGAATCATAAGAACAGAAGCAAAAACCAGCTCAGTACATATCTACAGTACAAGAACCATGCTCAGTGTTTAAATATTGAGTATTATACACAAACAGACTGTATGGAGCCCTGATCATATGTTAAAAAGCCAATAATAATGCTACTGATTCATCTTAACTATTGAGTGACAGTACTGATTCATCTTAACTATTTATATTCTGCTGTGACCTAGGCCGCCATGTCAGCTTCTTCAACGGCCACAACTCGGCTCTGTACACTTTTTCACTTCATCAATTCATAGCACAGTAATCAATACTCACAGTGCCCCCCCCCCCTTAGCCAGGCGGTGCTGAGATGACATCATCATTGTGTGCCTGCGTCAGATCAAGCACATCGCAGGTCAAAGGACTATTCAGGCGCACAAAATCATCAGATTGTGTCGCCCACCACACAGGAGGCGGCCGGGAGCTTCACCCCTCACAGGCCGACTGCAGTGTGTAGGATGGGAAGTGGCAGAGGAGGGAGACACAGGCTCCCATGCTTACAAGGCAGAAGGAGCCGGATCGCATCCAGGCTTCTCACAGGCTCTCCAAGCTGCCTGTAAATTTAAAGGACATCTACCACCAGGATGAAAGATTGTAAACCAAGCACACTGACATACTGGTGTGTGCCCCCTCCTGCAGGATCCGCTCTGATTTTATTTTCTTATGCTCCTGTTTTTACAAAAAAAGGCTTTCAAAATTATGCAAATGAGCTCGCGGGGCTCCTGTCTCTATAAATGTTAATGGAACCTGGAACCCCTTAGGCTCATTTGGATAATTTTAAAAGCCTTTTTTTGTAAAAACAAGGGCATAAGAAAAGCGGATTCTGCCAAGGGACACACACACACACCAGTATGTCAGTGTGCTTGGTTTACAATCCTTCATCCTGGTGGTAGATGTCTTTTAACAACTGCCTTGGGTCAGATCCCACCCCTGCACATGGGTATCCATAAATATCCTCCTCTGATGCTGAATGTAGTAGAAATATGTCATGGTCTCCTCGGGGTAATCGTCAGTGTCCGGTTACAATGTTCCCAGTGTTGTGTATGAAGCACCTTACTACACCGTCCCTCTATGTAATCCGAGCTGTAGTGTTATGTGGCCACTATAATAGCGTCTCCCACTAGTTGAATTATACCTCCAGTTACAAGAAATTCCATTTATGGGACATCTGGGAATAGTCTCGCCTATCTGCTTTGCTATTCTCGGAACTCTAATGGAAGCGGAGGGAAAGAGTCACAGATGACGGTCACTGAAGCAAAGGATGAACCCCTGTCCTCAAGACAGAGGCGAGTCCTGGATATGGACCTGTAAGGCCTGTGTTCTCACTTTTCAGTAGGCCTGCATTGGTGGGATAAACCTAAATATGCATGTGTATAAGGGGTAGACATTTTGGATTTGAGATGCTCAAAAATTCATCCAAAAGCTATTTAGAGGAAATCTAACAACAAAATCCATCATGATAAACCAGGGACACTTCCTCATAGATCCAGGCACCGTGACTGTGGTTAACCTCTTATATTTCTTATCCATGGCCTCATTCCTTCTAAAATCAACTTTTACAATTATGCTAATGAGTCTGAAGGGCTCCTAGGGGGTAGTTACCAAAGCACTTCCATTCCACAGTTTAACAGGCTGTTATATTGTGCAGAAGCACTTCCCACTGCAGGAGGAGGGTGAGACGTGCTCCTGCACAGTGTAACAGCCTGTAAAGCTAAATCTCAGAGGGGCTCTGGTAAAGCCCCCAGTACAGCGCTGGCTTATTAGCATAATGATAAAAGTTGATTTTAGAAGGAAGGAGGCCATGGATAACAAATATAAGATGATTACCACAGTCATGGTGCCTGGATCTACTCCCTAAATTATCATGCCTTGTAGTTTTCCGAGATCCATCTCATAGTAAACGTGTAATATTGAATAATTCTGTATCACTAATAGATTTGTATAGTGGAAGCATGCAATAACAGCACACAGCCACTACATAGTGTAAGGCGCCATCTGGTCTCCTGTATAGTGCTGAGCCTGGTACAGTCCTGTTTATGTTGCAGGGGGCTGGTTTTTGGGCGTGGACTGGGTATAAATATATATGTATCTCTGCAGAGCAGGACAAGCCTTGTGACACGTTCTGCGGACATGCACACACTAACTATGACTTCTAGAATGAGAAATCATGTCAAATCTATCTCGTTAGGTTCTATACAAAGCAGAAAGGGTGGATTTTCTGAAAAACTTTTTGCTATCTCTAGTGACCATGTAACCACAATGTTTCCTTCTTAGTGGAATATAATATGGAGGAACCAGCAGAAACCACATGCATATACTGCCCTCAGCTGGGAGATGGGATGTACTGCAGCACATTAATGGCAGTAGATGGATAAAGAAGGCAATGATTATTACTGAAAGGCTAAAGCTGATCTGCTGTGTTACTCCTCAAATATTTTGTCTGCTTTCTCTTTAGTATAAGAAGTGTAAGGACCAATATCCTCTGTGTACACCACCCCATAACAAAGCTCGTTTTTCTATACATACAGTATATAGAAGGCTATTATTCATCCTGTGTAAGGGCGGGGTAATCAGGACTCTCATTGTCAATCACTGTGTGTGGGCGGAGCAATCAGGACTCTCACTGTCAATCACTGTGTGTGTGGGGTAATCAGGACTCCCCCTGTCACTCACTGTGTGTGGGCAGGGTAATCAGGACTCTCACTGCTAATCACTGTGTGGGCGGGGTAATCAGGACTCTTAATGTCAATCACTGTGTGGGCGGGGTAATCAGGACTCACTATCAATCACTGTATGTGGGTGGGGTAATCAGGACTCTTACTGTCAATCACTGTGTGTGGGCGGGGTAATCAGGACTCTTATTGTCAATCACTGTGTGTGGGCGGGGTAATCAGGACTCTTATTGTCAATCACTGTGTGTGATGTGGGCGGGGTGGGGTAGTGATCAGTCTTCACTGTCAATCACTGTGTGTGGGTGGGGTAGTCAGGACTCTCCCCATCAATCACTGTGTGGGCGGGGTAATCAGGACTCTCACTGTCAATCATTGTGTGTGGGCGGGGTAATCAGGACTCTTATTGTCAATCACTGTGTGTGGGCGGGGTAATCAGGTCTCTCACTGTCAATGACTGTGTGTGGGTGGGGAATAATCAGGACTCTCACTTTCAATCACTGTGTGTGGGCGGAGTAATCAGGACACTCAGTTTTTCCATCCAACTAGAAGTATGGGGTGATGGGAGAGATAGGAGATGTTCTAGATTAGTGGAGCGCAGGGCGTGTCTTCAGGGAAAACAATGGCCGCCTTCATCCGACATGAAATCAGCCAATAATACACATAGCAGCCATTTGTTAGTCTCATGACACACGATTACTACAGGCAGGCTGAGAATATACAACAATTCAGTGCTGCAGACCAATCATCTGGACGTGCATGCGCCATTAAACCTCGCACTGCTCAAGGAGAACGGTTTCCTTGGGTCTTGCACCCATAGTATTGTGGCGCAAGTAACGTGGCGTTTTTGCTGCTTTTTCGAATAGATTGAAAACACATGCATTATTCAAACGCTTGCTTGCGTTTTAAAAAACGCAATGCATGATGTGAGGTCATTGCAGGCAGCTGCGTCTCATGGAATTTGTAAAAACGCAGTGATCTTCTTTACCCTGCTGTAAGTGCATGTGATCACATGCGTTTACTAAACGCAGACCGCAAACGCATGCGTTTTCAAAAACGCAACCTCTTTGAAAAACGCAGCCAAAAAACCGCAGGGGAGAAAACGTCAAGTTAAGATACTAACTTAAAACCCATTGAAAAAAAAAAAAAACTAGGCAAATATGATGCGTTTTTTCAAGGATGCAAAGATGCAATGTAAAAAAAATGCAACAAAAATGTCACACGTAACCAGTTTAAGGGTGTGGTGACACGTACCGCTTACATTGAGTTTAGAAACGCATTACAAGATCACACGGGCATGTCACGGGCCCAATTGCATATGCTGGTCCATAGAAATGCATATGCGATCGGGCCGTGGCACAACCCTGTACACTTGCATTGCATTTCTGACTACAATACAAGCAGTATGTCAGACAGCACCCTCAGAGTGAACTCACATTTGTGGGTGTGACCCCAGTGATTTTTCACTGAACCCATTTTGGCCTATGGACACACACAGTTTTTTTTTATCTTCCTGGCTTCAGGGATTTGTCACCGGTGCCTTACTGACCTATTCTTTTTAATGGGCCTTCAAGGTTTTATTTTTTAGCCACTGATGTCGGTGAACTCAAAAAGAACAAGTTCTAAACTGATCAGTGATTAGAAAATAAAGGGTGAATAAGCCCAATGGGGAAAAAAATGGGTCAGTAAGGCAGTAGTGACAAATCACCGAAGCCAGGAAAAGAAAACTAATCTGTATGTGTCTATAAGCCAAAATGGGTTTTTTACATGATACCATGCGTTTGGCTGCTTTGAAAGCAATGGACCGCATTTTCATTGGGTTTCCCTACTTTTTCCGTTTTGAGCCGCATTTAAACTGGGGTTTTTGGCACCGACTTTCATGCGACACAAGTGAAGAAGTGGAGGAGCACCTTTCAACTGCAGCTCAGATACCTGATATCAGTTATTTAGCACCCGATGCCAATTTCCTTAAAGGGAACCTACCACCACGAATCTACCTATAAAGGTAGATCGGGTGGTAGGTGGATCAATAGGACGTGAGGATAGCCCTTTTAAGTCCCCACACTTTTTTGAAAAGTTTTATTTTCTCTATATTAAAATTTTCTTATGCGGCTACTGTGGCGTGTAGTAGGCATATCTGAGGTTACACGGGGCGGTTACTCCACACCCCACTATCCTCTTTTCTCCTCCCGAAAATCTTTGGGGCGCAGCTACGAGGAGCTGCGCGCCCTTGTCCGACGAATCTGCTGTCTGTGTGTGCGCAGTACAGTAGGCCCGCGCGGTCACTGCTCCGAAGCCAGAGCTGCACGACCGTGCTGTTCTGCGCATGCGCAGACAGCATTTTCGTCGGACGAGGACGCGCAGCTCCTCGTAGCTGCATGCCGAAGATTTTCGGGAGGAGAAAAGAGATAGTGGGGTGTGGAGTAGCCGCCCCGTGTAACCTCAGATATGGCTACTCCACGCCCCAGTAGCCGCATAAGAAAATTTGAATATAGGGATAATAAAACTTTTCAAAAAAGTGTGGGGACGTAAGGATTAGCCCTTAAAAGCAGTTTTTGGAGACAAAAACTGCATTTTCAATTAGAATTGCAAATAACAGACAAAGAAAAAAACAGGAGTTAAAAAATTGTATTTTATTTTTTTTGTAAACGTATGCGTTTAACGGACTGCTTAATAATGCCACATGTGCCACCACCCCAACTTTCCACCGACTGTGGAACGGGACACCATTTTTCCAAAGTGACTGACATGCTGTCCAGATGAAGGCCAAAGGGGTGAGAAGTTTGTTGTTCCAAGTCCAATTTTTAGAATATTGCATCTTTACTACATCAAACTCATTCAAGTTCCCCCAGAAGGCTGCTCTCTCTCAAAAAACAAAATGCAAGAGAGGACAGGATAATGCAGATAATCTCCATTGTAATTTTTTTCTATACTATAGCTGGAATTTATCACCAGTTCAGCACTGAACAGGTTAAGGATCTGTCTCATAACAACCTTTAACATTTGGACTGAAAGCCCAATCTTAAGTGACCAAACTGCTCATTGGCAGAAAGAATCGAAAGGCTATACTCACCTTTGCAGAGGAGCACGACGAAGGGACAAAGTAGAAGGGGTCTACAGTACATTTTAGTGATGAAACAAAGATTAATTTATTTGGATCTGACATTGTTGGTCGGCAAACTAGTGAAAGACTGAACCCAAAGTGCGTCAAGAAGTCAGTGAAAGGTGTGTGAGGAAGTGGCATGGTTTGGGGAATGTTTTCTGTACCTCAAACAGAAACATGGCAAAGTGAATGCAAGTGTGAATCAGACCCTTCACCACCACATGGTTCCTTCCCTGCTTATATCACACAGTTCCTTAAAACAACTAAATGGCCAGCCCAGAATCCTGATCTACACCCAGTACAAAACATCTAGAAAAACCTTGGTGATTGTTGTGGGTTTCTTGGCCCCAACTATCACAGAACTGTGGAAAAGACTGGAGCAAATTTCCAGCAGAAGTGTGAGGTTAGTGATGTCCCGAGGCCACAGATGTGCCGAAGTCATTCACAGCGTAGCCCTGTGACTTCTGTATTATGCAGATAGTGTAATTATAATCTGTGCTACAGCCATTGCTGTGCTCGTTCAGACTTTTGCATTGTATTCCTAGAACCTAGAGTTCTAGTCCCTTGCATAAGCTATAAGTATGCGTTCAAATGTTCAGTTTTTCAGATGCAGTTTTCAATGTCCAAACCAGGAATGGGGTTAAAAAAACAAAAACAAAAACAGCACCACTACTAAGTGTTATGTGTTCGCCCATTACAATCCACCTGCTTTTGGCTTTGAAAACTGCATCTGAGAAACTGAACATGAGAATGCCCTCTTGTGCATTGCTGGTACTGGAGTGTTCCTTTAAGAATGTTGCTTTGTACATATTTTAATTACAATGCAACAAAAAGTCAAAAGCCCAGAACCTGCACAGTACGAGCACCTCCCTAACAATTTCATGCTCCGTTCACGACTTCATCAAGGAGATAAGTGCATAACGTCTTCACACATCACACAAATAAACTTCAGAGGAAAGAGACCAGACATGGCAGACGAGGTTTGATTTGTTTTTTTTTTATTTTTTGTGTTTGCCGTCTTAAGTTAAAAGGTCTGAGTGTTGCTAATGAAGAGATCAGATCAGTTCTCAGCACCCCCTAAACAGCTCTTCAATGGACAGACAGCTCCTCTCTCCCTCCCCCAGGGTCCTCACTTGAAGATTTTGCCCTGGTTGAAGGCTTTGCCCACATGCTTGAAGTCTCCTTCCCAGCAGAAATACTCTTTCACGAGGGTCTTGCACTCTTCACTATCAGTATCCAGCTTCCTCCAAGTGTAAGATTCATAGTCTATTTGCCAATCCTCGCTCAGCTGTAAAGAAGAAACTCGGGTCAGATACTGGCCAGTGAACTTGTAATGAAGCTGCAGGATACAAGGACGTTACACTTACTGTGAATGCCAGATCCTGGCCTCTGAACACCCACACTCCGGAGATTGTGCTGTCATTGTTGGTTCCAAAGAGGATAACGCTGGCAAAGCCGGTTTTACGGAGCTTGTCCAAGCGCTGGAACATACCTGCAAAAGTAACAGGGAACGTTTAATTCTGAAGATTTGATTTATTTGTTCTATACAAAAAAAATATCACTTTGAATATGCAGGTATTCAAGATCTAGAAAGACCCCATTCATAAAAAAAGCAAGTCCTCAGCTAAGGAATAAGGACCGGATTCACAATTGGGTTATTAATCCTGACAAATCAAAGTCATGTTACAACAAGCCACATAAAAAGCTGCCAAGTAAAACATCTCTTTATGGCGGCGAGCAGACAACAGGGATGATCCCCATGTGATAACCTCCTCCCGCACAAAGTTACAGAACAACTTTCCCAAGCTGCGCCCTCTCTTAGGAATGCAGGACAAGGCAGCGGCAGATTGTTCTTCTGTTTTTCAGCACTCCCTTTAAGGAAGCCAGAGAGCCTGTCCTTTCATTCAACTTTGGCACCGCTACAGATTCGGGAACAGCCCAAAACAGAGGACTGGTTACACCTCCATGCTGTACCCAACGTGCAAGCTCAGTCTTGTGTGCACCTAGTCACAGCAGATGAAGGGCTGAGTAGTCAGCAGCCACAACCTCCTGATCTAGCGAGGCCACGGCAATCACGAGATGCAGATATTCCCCAAACAGAACATCCAGTCGTGGATAAATGGGTTCAGGTCCAAGACATGATGTTCCCATCTTAAAGGATGAGACTTTTACACAGCATCTAACCCCAACGCGTGCAACTCCAGGACAAAGAGGAGCCATCGCTTAGCCCAATATATGCTGAAGGGTAGCCATACAAAAAGATCTCAGAAGGAGTATGCAAATGAGCCCAAGAGGCTCCGGGCTCCATTAACACCTAAGGAGCCTGGTGCCCCTGGGCTCATTTGCATAAACTGCTATGGAACCTGGAGCCCCAGAGGCTCATTTGCATACAGTCCATCCTGGTAGTAGATTCCCTTTATAAAAAAAAAAAAAAAAAATGTAATTTAGAGCAGCAAAACAAACAAGTATAATTGTTTTTTTTGCTGTAGATTTGCTCTTTTGGGTTACAAAGTGTAAAATCTCCATGAAAAGATTCATTGTGCAACATGTAAAACGCTTAAAGGGCTTGTCTAGAATTATAACTTTGTTGCCTTCTTTCATAAACACGTCTACTATTGTGACCAGGATTCAGCAATGTCAATGTTGCTGTAATGCAGTACCATACACCACCTCTAGATAAAGGTGGTACCATAAAAAAAAAAAAAAAAAAATATGTATCTTTTAGGCTTTATATTGTACAAGCTGAGACCTGAGGGAGGCACCGGGTGGCATCAGCCCGGCTCCACTTTCTCACCCAGTCTATCAATCTGTATGTATAGGCCTGGCTACCAGTCTACTCCAGTTGTAATCAGTATTTTGAGCATCATATATGCAATTTCTTTGTGCACAATATACATGACCAATGATGGCTTCAAGTTGTTGGATTTCTAGATTGTATTCCTGGAGCCATCGGCTGCAGGCCTAGCTTAATACTTTATGGCCATAAAGTAGGAGTATTTTTGGGAATTATTCCTATGAACGTACATTTTGATTTAAAAAATTGTGAGTAATAGGAGCTGGTGTCCCCTCTAGCTGTGAACATATTGTCACCTTTAATTCCTTTAACAGTGTTTAGGGAAACTATTCAGACCACTTTAAACTTTTCACTTTCATTGCAGCCAATTGGCAAGATCAAAAAGCTCAATTTTTGTTTTTTAATGTACACTATTCTTGTTAAGAAAAATAGAAAAGAGACTATTGTACTTCACTATTGGGGTTAATTAAACAGGTTGGACAAATGAGAAAAGGCCCACACTTGCCTATAAGACCTCAGCTCACAGTGCACAAGATAATCATGAGGTCTACGGAACTGCCCAAGGAGCTCAGAGAGAATTGTGGCAAAGCACACATCTGGCCAAGGTTACAAAATATTTTTTTCAGCACTAAAGGATTATGGAGGCCACTGTGCTCTTGGAAACCTTAAGAGGTAGAAGTTTGCAACAACCACACTGTGGCTGAGCTCCAGAGATGCAGAAGGGAGATATGCGTCACCTATCACTGGAGCCTCCACCAGTCAGGAAGCTTCTATTTAGTGCAAGACATGTGAAGGACTCAAACTGTCTCATAAGAACCAAAATGAACTTTTTGGTGTCAACTCTAAGCAGTGGAGAAAACCAGGCACTGCTCATCACCTGTCAAATACAATTCAACAGTGACACATGGTGGTGGCAGCATCATGCTATGGGGCAGGGACAGGACAACTGCTTACAAGTGAAGGAAAGATGAATGTGGTCAAGTACAAAGACGTCCTGGATGAAAAACTCTTTCAGATGTTCTGGACTTCAGACTGGGCCGAAGCTTCACCTTACAACATGACAATGCCCCCAAGCCAAAACAAAGCAGCGGCTTCAGAACATCTGTGACCATTCCTGACTGGCCCAGCCAGAGCCTGGACTAAAACCTAATTGAGCGTCTCTGGAGAGATTTTTTTCAGTTTTTTATTTTGTCAAGACGGTGTGCAGAGTGTACATTAACCCCTTACCGACATGTGACGTAATAGTACGTCACATGTCGGGTCCCGGTGCATATTGCAGCAAAGGCTTACCAGTAACAACCTGCGATCAGTGCTGGCGGCTTCAAAAAGATGGCGGCACGTGGGTGCGCCACCTTTCTGAGGATTGTCTCTCCCCGTGACGTCATCGGGGAGTGGCGATCCGTCGCCATGGTAGCTTCGGGTCTCACGAAGACTCAAAGCTACTTCAGGTTAACCCATTCATTACAATAATGTATGTAATGTATGAGTAGTAAAATACACATACTGCCATACAGTAGTATGACAGTATATGATAGGATTGTACAGACAACCTAGGGTTAAAGTACCCTAGGGAGTCTGAAAAATAGTAAAAAAAAAAAAAGTTAAAAATGATAATAAAACCTAAAAATTCAAATCACCCCCTTTCCTTAAAACTGATATAAATATAAACAGTAAAAATCATGAACACATTAGGTATCGCCGCGTCCGAAAATGCCAGATCAAAATATAATAATGGTTTTTCACTGCGTTTAACCCTGTAACGCAAAATCACGCCCAAAGTCGAAAATGGCACTTTAAAAAGTCGAAAAAAAATACTATAAAGTGATCAAAAGGTCGTACAGTCCTAAATATTATAACATTGTAAACGTCATCAAAATCCGCAAAACCTTCCACAGCTCCGTACACCAAAGCATGAAAAAGTTATTAGCGCCAGAAGATGGTAATATCCCCCAAAAAAATTTGTACAGGTTTTAAATGTATGAAAACATAAAACCTATACAAATTTGTTAGCCCCATAATCGTACCGCCCCAGAGAATAAAGTAGACATGTCATTTGGGGCGCACAGCGAAATCCGTAAAATCCAAGCCCACAAGAATACGGCACAAGTGTGTTTTTTACCAATTTCACTGCATTTGGAATTTTTTTCCCCCGCTTCTTAGTACACGGCATGGATTATTAAATACCACCATTTTGAAGTGTAATTTGTTACGCAGAAAATAAGCCATAACACAGCTCTGTACATGGAAAAAACAAAAAAAAAAAGTTAGATTTTTGAATGTGGGTAGTGAAAAATGAAAACGCAAAAACAAAAGAGGGCTGTGGCTGGAAGGGGTTAAAAAAATCATTTAGCTGCAATAAAAGAATATAAAGCGCTCCGCTTGAAGACATGTGGTTATTTCAAATGAATTAGATATTTGTATTTCACTTCTATGACATCTTTTACAAGAACAGAAGGTGTGACGCGTCCTGGGTGCCGCAGCAGTCACCTACCTGTAATAAGGTTGCAGCTCATGAAGGTCTGAGTGAGTTCATTGGGGAAGCGGTACTCCGAGTACCAGATGGACCAACCCTCCTTGTCAAAATGCTCCCAGAAATAAGGCAGAGCTACGGATAGGGTGTCTTCATTGGAATACTTTCTTTTAAATTCATCCATAATGAAGGAGCTGGAGAGGAGACAAAGGGTGAGTGGCAATGTCTACACAGTATGTCACCCAATCACACAAGCCAGTAGATGAGCGTTCTCCATAAGCAGTATACCTCACCATCAACTTATCCCTTCATAAAATTCATGCCATGTACTACTCCAATGCTACTACTACCAGGAAGAAGCTGGCACCATGTTTTTTTTTTTCAATCCAAAATTACTTCTGCACCAAATTTTCATTAATTTCTTTTTAACTGGGGCTAGAACCAATAGTAAAGCCCTATAGAAAGACAATGGAGTCATGTACTAGAAGAATAAGCAGGACACTACTGCCCTCTAGTGGCTGCAGCGTGGCATGCAAGAGGCTCATCTATTACTCATCCAATATCCACATTCAGACTTCAATATGGCTTCCTGCACCTCCCTCCTGTATTTACATCATATACATGTGCGGCTCACTAACCGGCACCCACATGCAGCTTTTCTGCTTCCAGAGCTTCTTAAGGAAGATGTCAAACGCAAGAGGAGACTTAAGAATGAAGTAAGGAGTAAGGATGCAACACAACAGAGCATTTCCTAGCAAGCATAGATGATACAAGGATAACGTGTACAACAATCTGACCACTAGGTCCCCCACTGACTCAAGAATGGGGATCTTGCTCCAACAGATTAGTGGGAAGACACATTAAAGGGTTTATTCACACAAACTTATAGGTGGGGGGGCCTATATACATCCCCCATACATCAACTCACAGTGCCCAACGGGAGCGGTACGATGCAGCACACATGCGGCACCATACCTAGAAGATAAAACATGTCCTAACTTTCTACAGAATACGTCACTGTGCGCCATATATTCCTATGGAGAGGGGATGGGGTGAGCAGCGTTCTCCCCCAGCACTGCCGCGTGCCCGCCATGCTACGGTACCAAGTTGCCGGACACAAACACATCCTCTTCATGAGCTAAGTGATCACAAGGCGCCTGTTGTAACCAGTGCATAGGAGAATGATACAACCTCAAAAGGAAATCTACCATCACGATAAAGCATAGATCCAGGCACATCAACTGTGGTAATCTTAGATTTGTTATCCATCGCCTCCTTTCCTTCCAAAATCAACTTTAAAAATTATGCTGAAGAACTCCTGAGGAAGCATGGGGGAGGGGTGTGGGGTGTAACAGCCAGAGAATGTGCAGCACAGAGGGGTCCTGGAACTGCCCAGTAACTCACTCATTAGCATAATTTTAAAAGCCGATTTTAGAATGAGGGAGGCCATGTATAACAAATAAGATTACCATAGTCATGAGTCCCTGCTTTAGCATGGTAGATTTCCTTTGTTCTTTGGGTACACATGCAGGAATATATTCCTGCAGGCTTTTGATCAACATTGCTCCACTGTACAAGCAAAATGCAAGTCGCATGGCACCTGCACATTGCACATCCCTCCTATTACTTTAAGGTTTGGCCTTTCCACATCACTACTGCGGCCAGGGATTGGCTCCGTGGTTAACCAAGTTTCTACAACATTCCCATGACATGTCATGTACAAGGATCTTCACACATTCTATCGGCACTAGGAGCTGCTTACTTCAGTAAGCAGCTCCTAGTGCCACATTTATGGGTGACCTCTTTAAGGGGAAAAGACCCATCTGTACCTCTTGGGGAGATGCGCATAGGGGTCCTTGGACTTAGGCTCCGCTGCAAGAGCCTTTTCAGATTCATCGAGGTCCTCCTCTGCGGCCGGTGCTGGGGGAGGGGCGGGCTTCTTCTCCTCCTTCTCTTTCTTCTGTTCTTTTGCTGGTTTCTCTTTCTTGGGGGTCTCTTTCTTGGGCTGCAGTTCTGCAAACTTCTTAGCTGGTGGAATATAAGCACGGAATATAGCAATGGTCTAGGATCTGCGTTCTCTCCAACTAAAGCTGCCAGACAATGAACAACATTTATGTCCACCTCTTTACTCCATCTTTAGCCAAAATCATGGTGTCCCCCTCCGAGACCACAGCTTTACATGGGGAAGCTCAGCATTACAAGTTACTCAAGGCCATCATTACTACAGTCAGAAGCAACAACTGCTAGACCAGAGTACAAGTGGCTCAAGACCAGGTACTGCATCTCAATTACCTTAAAGCTATACATTGATGTAGCCTTTATGCCCATTGTCCTATGTTCCCTGTACAACCTCTTACCATCAAACTGAGCCATCTTGTCGCAGAGCTTCACCTCTCCCAAAACTGAACGGAACTGGGGCTGATTCACACAAGTCACAAACCATCTTGTGACATTACCGAACGGCTGGCGGAAAGATGGATCCAAGACCTGTTGAGAAGTCATTCAAGATATCAGTAGAGATCAGAAAAGATAGCCCTGCAAGTTTATTGAGGTCGCAAATAAAAGTTCTGACCCTGGATAAGCCATTTGTATTAAATCAATGGAACCCGTTATAGTATATACCTGTTTGTACAGCCACAGCAGGGAGCAGGTAACAGCGATGTCAGCCAAGGTGACCCTCTCACCAACCAAGAATGTCCGGGTCTTAAGATGAGCATCCAAACTAGCCAAGATGAGCTTCACCTCCTCCTTTGCTTGTTCTGTGGCCTAGTAAAGAGTTAAACCAAGTGTTTCCATGCATCAGCACAAAATATTATACATCAAAAACACCAACAATAGTGATCACTCTTTATAGTAAGGTTCATAAGGCTGCATTACATGACTAGAGGCACTGGTGTCCGACTATGAGCATAGTTCAATTTCTTGAATGGCGCCATTAGAAGTATTAGAGTTAGAGTAAAACAGCAGGACATATACGGTAATCATATTACCAAATCTTTCCCATAACAGCACAAAATTGTCCATTTCTGAGCCTTATTAAAATGTAACTTATTCATCAAGTAGGAGAAAATGGCACACATTGTGCTTATAATACAAAGACTTCAATGCCCATCTCCCTGTTAATGATAATCTATCCAAATATTTAAATGCAAGACATAGATTAGGATGAGATGTGTGTGGACCAGGTTTCTTTACATTACTCTGTTCACAAAGGATATTGGCGCAGATTGTACCACTGGAAGAAAGCTACCAGAATCTGCATCCCACTGACTACACTGTGCTGGTATGGGACTCCTTGCATCATTTAGCACTAGGATGCTTAGAGTCCTTTGCAAAAGGTGCAAGGTTTGGTCAGTGAAATCCAACAATGGCACATTCTGGGATTCACAGACAGAGAACATTCATGTGTTATACATTTTAAGCAAGTGGTATGGAAGCAGAAAAGTGACCAAGGGTGATGCCACACCGAGTGTTCTTGGTGCATTTTTACACGTTCAACATGCTTTGGGCTGGTCCAAATCAGTTTTTCTTCATTTCTGGAAGTGTAAGCCGTTATGAAAATAACAGCGGCTTACACTTTTAGAAGGAAGAAAAACAGAGTCAATCAAGCCAAACGCTTGGTAAACTTGTAAAAACACATGCGTTATCAGTGCATTTAAAAACAGTGCGACAGACCCCTGAGGCCTTATTCACACAGCCACATGCTCGCCCATCGGTGGAGGAAGTGGTGCAAGCACAGACAATCACATCTGGACCATTGGGTGCCATAGACCTCTATTGGAGCAAGTTATGCAGCCTGATCACAGCCCCCATTACAGTTGTGTGTATGAGCCCTTAGGCAGGGACTACACATCAGAATCCTCTAGAATTCTATGCTGACCATTATGTGGATATATATACACCTGCATTTCCAGTGAAAGCACATTTTACAACAAGTGTGTAAAAGAAAATAGGGGCAGTAGGGGTGTAGATCCCGTACCTGCTTGTTGAACTGCATGATCCCCAGAGTTGGGAAAACCCAAGCACTGGCCGGAGGGACAATGTGGTTGTCTGCGAAACTGACCCATTGAAGGACCTGGGCCTGGTCTAGCCGGGAAGCCCCACGCAGTTGTTCATTACCCACTAAGGAAACGAAAATTGGAGTTAGAAATACGGCAAAAAAATCTCTACTGGACAAATACAGGTTACACGGACATATTGAACCGTATTGATTAAGTTCCATTTACAGATCATGTTCTGCACATTCCTGGAAAGCTCTACAGTATTAGGCTCCATGCACATGTGAACAGCAGCGGACACTAGTCGTAAGCCCGGAGGAGAAGAGAAGGCTGAACACTTCTCACCCATCCGCTCTCCGTAGTGAGCCGAGTGGCCACTCCACAAATCCAGGACTGTAAAGGACCTGCTCTATTTCTCGCAGAGCGGCCGCACACAATGTGCGCATGTCTATGGTGGCTGTGGACTGCAATCTTTGTGGCTCGCTTACAGACATATGCATGGAGCCCAAGGTGCAGGATCCAGAGATGAGAGTAGAGCCCGACAGCCCTTACCATAGTGAGCGATGGCGCTGCTCTCAAACAGACAGAAGCCGTCATTACCCTCAAATGCTGGAACCTACAGAGAATGTGACAAGCTCAGTAACTATTCAATAATCCATATACAAAGACATCTACATCTCCAAGATTCAGAAATCCTCACCTTCCCCAGAGGAAACTTCTTCAAGAATTCTGGTGTCTTGTTAGTTACTCCAAACTGGAATTCTGGGGCAGAGGAGGCGACAGTGATGGGAAACCCTGAATACTGGGCAGCGATGAGGGGCTTGTATGCCCTCCAGTTATCAGGGTATGTGTACAGAGTCTGTGGGAGGAAGAACACATTATTAGTCTGTATACACACAGTATAACAACTCTGTTCCGTTTGCTTATCAAAGATAATTTGCACCAGACATTTCACCTTTTTTAGCTCAATGGTCCCAGAGAACCTCAACATGCAGATAAGGATCCCTTTAAGAGGAGTTACAGGCCAGAATTTATTTAGGCCCTCACATCACAGCTTTATCTTTAGTCAAGAATTTGTGCCTGTATTTTTCTTGCCACGTTTGATGTAACTGGGGTGTTGAACCTTCCATTTTCATCTATTTATAAAAACATTGCAATATATTTGCGCTAATAAACCTATAAATGTTTCGGGTAATGCATTCAACACTTCTCTAAATAAGAAGGTGTGCCGATAGCTTTTTGCCCAAGAGAGTCCATTTAAAGCTGGATTCTGCTTGCGCAAATCCACCAGAAAGTGACCAAAAAAGAAGTCCTCCCCATGCTGTCCTGTATGTAGCTGTAGGGTACAGAATTTCCTGAGGGATTCTGATAACAGGACTATGGGCACATCACACACTGATAATGGGGGGGGGGGGGGGGGGGGGGGGGACATGCGGTCTCAGATCACCGAAATAGAGCCTATTGTAATGCATGGCGGCTGCCAAGTCTATGAGTCTGATGACTGAGCTTTGCACGCTGCCATTTACATCAGACTCTCATGCTCCATCATTCAGAGGATACATCTTCCTGACCAGTGTCCAGCACTGAGACACTTGGCTTGTACAGAAGAAACAAGTAGTGATTTGGGGACACCCCTTTAACTGCACCCTTAAGGCAGTTCACCCCATAAACCATTATTACTCAGTCGTACAAGATCCCATCCTCCTGACTCATCCCAGCTCAAAGAGGTAAAACCTGTAACATTAATCCAAGATAATGAACCCCAGGCAGGGAGGAGGCACCTCAGTGACACCCAGGCAGGGGCGCAGGTTATACACCTAGGCAGGGGCGCAGGATTATACCGGGGTGACTGCTGCAGGATTATACACCCAGGCAGGGGCGCAGAATTATACCGGGGTGACTGGTGCTGGATTAGACACCCAGGCAGGGGCGCAGGATTATACCGGGGGTGACTGCTGCAGGATTATACACCCAGGCAGGGGCGCAGGATTATACCGGGGTGACTGCTGCAGGATTATACACCCAGGCAGGGGCGCAGGATTCTACAGGGTGGTGACTGCTGAGGATATACACAGGCGGGGCGCAGGATTATACCGGGGGTGACTGCTGCAGGACATAGCTCTTAATATAACTCAAAAACAGCATCACAAATTTATCCTACGGCCGCACTGGTTACACAGCTAACAACACAATTAAAGGGAATGTTGTGTTGGTACTTGGTAGAAGCAGCACCTTGTGGTATGGATCATGACAGGAAGTTAGGGACATAGGTGACGTGATCCCTCTAGCCCCGTGGCACTTTATTGTGTCAGTAGTATAGTGGAGCTTGTGATAGCTGCCCAGTGTTGCGTATGATACGCCCGATTATATCCTCTCTTCCTTCAGATTGTTTGGCTGACTATGCCGGGTCTGTTTACAAAAACCACGAGAATGTAGGGTGTTACGGATAATTAGTTCCACATTTATACACTATCAATGTATTTTCAGACACTAAAACGTGGCCGGTGTACAACAGGTGGCGGAGCTTGGCCACCTGGCGCGGCCCGTGAAGATTACCGAACGGGTAGCTGCAATGAGAAGAAGGCAAATATTGGTATTACCCTGTTATGCATGACTTTTTACTAGAATTACATTGCATAGACCAAAAGACCGGGTCTTTTGAGATATGGCTCTGTAAAAACGTGACTAATCAGAGGAGTGTTCTTATAACCCCGTCAGTGAGACGTGAGCTGTAAAGTGTCTTCGTAGGAGTATGGCTGACTTGACAATCCTCTGGGTGCGAAACTGGTGTTCATCACTGCTTTTACTTCTTGCGAATATAACCATTTGGCTTCTGGGTGCGATGTGACCAACAGATCTTACCTGTTGATGGGTTTGAACTAGAGATCGATAAAAACACTAACAGTGTAAGTAGCCTCACAAGTTTTTCCACGTCAGCTCATTTCGGGCATTATCAACATTTCCAGATCTTGTTGTCCGTAGTACAATAGTCGCCTGTACTCTTGTGTGGTCAAACAATCTGACATGGTAGCCTATAGCCCTCTGGTCCGCACTACTTGGCTCTGTGAGCCAGCCGAGATGTTGCTTACTCTCTTATTTGTCTTACAAGGTTCTTCAAAAGTTTTTTATTGATTTTTACAATTTGTTTTTAGGTCTTCACTATTAAGCCCTCAGCCATTGGTAGTCACCTAATGTCATACACGCAGCTTACTAGTATCGGTACAACTTTTGCCATGATCTGGAAAAGTTTTGGCACCCTCTAACCATTTCCTATCTTAAAGCATAAATGAGTGTCATAGTGGCCGGGTCGGGATTGCAAACTTATTTATCACATCGAGGGCCACTCCCTAATTTGTGGCGCAAAAATGTCTTGTCCCTCGTCACATTAAATTTTTATAGCTCCTAGGCCGATTCAAAAGGATTATTATGGTAAAACTAGTATTTATTTAGTACACATAGAATTCTATCGCATACTCTTTATTTTGACGTAGATTCATATGGTATTGACGCCGTAATAGATCTAGTGGCAATAGGTATATGAAAGCTGGAAGCCGATATTACGACGCCATAAGAGTAAAAATAGGAGGTTCACATACGTAAATCACGAAGAGAACAGTGACAAGACAAAAAAATAAAACAAACGTTATTATGGCAACTATGAATCATCCCTAAAGGCCGGTCATAGATATAGGGAATACAGCACTAGGAGCCAAGCTCGTCCACAAAATAAGGTACAAGCAGAACATAAGCTCGTTCAGGTAAAATAACACCGAGACTATCTCAGTACTAGATACAGCACCAAGGGTGACCCGAAGCGACAACCTCATTACATGAATGACAGCAAAACAGAGCCGGCTCAGTCTACAACTCAGCCCAGAGCTAGCTGAGTACATGAATCAAGAGCCCAGGAGACAGACTCCTTAACTAATGATACAGCACGATATAGGACGCAAAGCTCAGTACTAAATCCACACTAGAGCCACTCATGCAAATGACAGCACCAGAGCCAAACTGCTACATAACTACGCCCCAAAGAGCCAAAGTGCATGAATTCTAAAGCAGTCCAAGTCTTAGTACGAATCAAAAGAGAACAGAAGCAAAACCAGCTGCATGACTATCTCAAACGTCTACAGACCATGCTCAGTGTTTTACATATTGAGTATTTCACACAACACTGTATGGAGCCCTGATCATATGTTAAAAAGCCAATAATATGCTACTGATTCATCTTAACTATTGAGTGACAGTACTGATTCATCTTCAACATTTATATTCTGCTGGTGACCTAGGCCCCCCTGTCAGCTCTTCACCGGCCACAACTCGGCTCTGTACACTTTTCACTTCTCAATTCATAGCACATTAATCAATACTCACAGTGGCCCCCCCCCCCTTAGCCGGCGGTGCTGAGATGACATCATCATTGTGTCTGCGTCAGATCAACACATCGCAGGTCAAGGACTATCTTCACGCGCACAAATCATCAGATTGGTGTCGCCACCACCAACAGGAGGCGGCCGGGCTCTTCAACCCCTCACAGGCCGACTGCAGTGTGTGGATGGGAAGTGGCAGAGGAGGAGACACAGCTCCCATGCTTACAAGGCAGAAGGACCGATCGCATCCAGCTTCTCACAGGCTCTCCAGCTGCCTGTAAATTTAAACATCTACCACCAGATGAAAGATTGTAAACCAAGCACACTGCTACTGGTGTGTGCCCCCTCCTGCAGGATCCTTCTGATTTTATTTTCTTATGCTCCTGTTTTTACAAAAAAAAAGGCTTTCAAAATTACTCAATGAGCTCGCGGGGCTCCGTATCCTAAAATGTTAATGGAACCTGGAACCCCTTAGGCTCATTTGGATAATTTAAAAAAGCCTTTTTTTGTAAAAACAAGGGCATAAGAAAAGCGGATATTCTGCCAAGGACACACACCACACACCGTAGGTCATTGTGCTTGTTTACATCCTTCATCCGTGTTAGATGTCTTTTAACACTGCCTTGGGTCAGATCCCACCCTGGCACATGGTATCCTATATATCCTCCTCTATGCTGAATTTAGTAGAAATTGTCATGGTCTCCTCGGGGTAATCGTCAGTGTCCGGTATACAATGTTCCAGTGTTGTGTATGAAACCCTTACTACACCCCGTCCCTCTATGTATCCGAGCTGTAGTGGTTATGTGGCCCAAATAGCTCTCCCACTAGTTGAATTACTACCAAGATCCAGTTACAAGAAATTCCATTATGGGACAGTGGGAGATCATCGCCTATTGCTCTTTGCTATTCTCGGGACTCTAATGGACGAGAGGGAAAAGATCCAGATCGGTCCTGGAAGCAAGAGATGAACCCCTGTCCTCAAGACAGAGGCGAGTCCTGGATATGGACCTGATAGGCCTGTGTTCTCACTTTCAGTAGGCCTGCATTGGTGGGATAAACCTATAAGCATAATGTAAAGGGGAGACATTTGGATTGGATGACTCAAATTGCTCCAAGCTTTGAGGAGGAAATCTAAACACTAAAAATAATCACATCATGATAACAGGGCAACTTCCTCATAGATCCAGCACCGTGACTGTGGTTAACCTCTTATATTTCTTATCCATGGCATCATTCTTCTAAAATCACACTTTTCAATTATGACTAATGAGTCTGAAGGCTCCTATGGGGTATTACAATCACAAATTGCCATTCCCATTTCGTTAACAGGCTGTTATATTTGCCAGAGCATTCCCACTGCAGGAGGAGGGTGAGACGTGCTCCTGCACAGTGTAACAGCCTGTAAAGCTAAATCTCAGAGGGGCTCTGGTAAAGCCCCCATTACAGCGCTGGTTATTAGCATAAGATAAAAGAATAAATGTTTTTGAAGGAGCGGCCATGGATACCAATATAAGATGATTACACCACTTCATGGTGCCTGGATCTACTCCCTAATTATCATGCCTTGTAGTTTTTCTGAGATCCTCTCATAGTAAACGTGTAATATTGAATTTCTGATCACTAATGGATTGTATAGTGGAAGCATGCAATAACAGCACACAGCCACTACTATGTGAAGGCGCCTACTGGTCTCCTGTATAGGGCTGAGACTGGGTACAGTCCTGTTTTAGTTGCCGGGGGCTGGTTTTTGGCTTGGACTGGGGATAAATATATGTATCTCTGCAGACGGACAAGCCTTGTGACACGTTCTGCGGGACATGCACACACTAACTATGACTTCTAGTATGAGAATCATGTCAAATCTATCTCGTTAGGTTCTATACAAAGCAGAAAGGGTGGTTGGGATTTCTGAAAACTTTTTGCTATCTCTCTGACCATGTAACACAAACATTGTTTCCTTCTTAGTGGAATATAATTGAGGAAGCCAGCAAAACCACACATGCATACTACGGCCCTCAGCTGGGAGATGGATGTACTGCAGCACATTAATGCGTAGATGGATAAAGAAGGCAATGATTATTACGGAAAGGCTAAAGCTGATCTGCTGTGTTACTCCTCAAATAGTTGGTCTGCTTTCTCTTTAGTATAAGAAGTGTAAGGACCAATCCTCTGTGTAACACCACCCATAACAAAGCTCGTTTTTTCTATACATACAGTATATAGAAGGCTATTAATCTGGCCTTTTTAAGCGGGGTAATCAGGATCTCATTGTCAATCACTGTGTGTGGGCGGAGCAATCAGGACTCTCACTGTCATCACTGTGTGTGTGGGGTATCAGGACTCCCCCTGTCATCTACTGTGTGTGGCAGGGTAATCAACGATCTCACTGCTAATCACTGTGTTGGCGGGGTAATCAGAGACTTCTTAGATGTCATCACTTTGGTTGGCGGGTAATACAGGACTCTTATTGTCAATCACTGTGTGTGGTGGTGGGCGGGTACATACCAGAGACTCTAATATTGTCAATCATTGTGTGTGGGGGGGGTAATCAGACTCTTATTGTCAATCAGCTTGTGTGGGCGGGTAATCGAGACTCTTATTGTCATCAGTTGGTGTGGTGGCGGGAGTAGTCAGGAGTGGTGATTGTTCAATCACTTGTGTGGGCGGGGTAATCAGGCTCTATTGTCAATCACTGCAGTAACTGTGTTGGCGGGGTGATTCAGGTCTTACCGTCAACTGCATACGTTGTGTGGGTGGGAGTAATCAGGACTCTCCCCATCAATCACTGTGGGCGGTAATCAGACTCTCGATGTCATCTTGTGTGTGGCGGTAATGGACTCTTATGTCAATCACTGGTGTGGGCGGGTAAAGCGTCTCTCACTGTCATGATGTGTGTGGTGGTGAATATACAGGACTCCTTTCATCACGTGTGTGGGCGGAGTAATCAGACCTCATTTTCATCCAACTAGAATTGGGGTGATGGGAGAGATAGGAGATGTTCTAGATTAGTGGAGCGAGAGGCGTGTCAAAACTTCAGGAAACAAGGCCGCCTTCCATCCGACATGAAATAAGCCATATATACACATAGCGGCCATTTGTTAGTCTCATGACACACGATTACTACAGGCAGCTGAGAAAATATAACAACATTCAGTGTGCAGACCAATCATCTGGACGGCATGCGCCCATTAACCCTCGCACTGCTCAAGGAGAACGGGTTTCCTTGGGTCTGTGCACATAGTTATGTGTGCGCAAGTAACGTGGCGTTTTTGCTGCTTTTTCGAATGATTGAAAACCCATGACTTTATCAAAACGCTTGCTTGCGTTATTAAAACGCAATGCATGATGTGAGTCATTGCAGGCGCTGCGTCTCATGGAATTTTAAAAAACGCAGTGATCTTCTTAACCGCTGTTACTGGGCTGTGATCACATGCGTTTACAACCAGACCCAAAACGCAGCGCTTTTCAAAAACGCAACTCTTTGAAACGCAGCCAAAAAACCGCAGGGGAGAAACGTCAAGTTAGAGTACTAACTTAAAACCACTTGAAAAAAAAAAAAACTGGCAATATGATATGCGTTTTTCAAGGATGCAAAGATGCAATGTAAAAAAAATGACACAAAAAGGTCACACGTAACCAGTTTAAGGTGTGGTGACACGTACCGCTTAACATGAGTTTAGAAACGCATTACAAGATCACACGGGCATGTCACGGGCCCAATTGCATATGCTGGCATAGCTAATGCATATGCGATCGGCCGTGGCACAACCCTGTACCATTGCATTGCTTTCTGACTACATACAAGCAGTATGTCAGACAGCACCTCAGAGTGAACTCACATTTGTGGGTGTGACCCCAGTGATTTCACTGAACCCATTGTGGCCTATGGAACACACAGTTTTTTTTTATCTTCCTGGCTTCGGGATTTGTAATGTCACGGTGCCTTACTGACCTATTCTTTTAGGGCCTTCAAGGTTTTATTTTTTAGCCACTGATTCGGTGAACTCAAAAAGAACAAGTTCTAACTGATCGTGATTAGAAAATAAAGGGTGATAGCCCATGGGGAAAATGGAAACAGTAAGGCAGTAGTGACATCACGAAGCAGGAAAAGAAAACTATCTGTATGTGTCTATAAGCCAAATGGGGTTTTTTACTTGATACCATGCTTTGGCTGCTTGAAAGCAATGGACCGCATTTTCATTGGTTTTCCCTATTTTCCGTTTTGAGCCGCTTTTAACTGGGGATTTTTTGGGCACCGACTTTCAATGCGACACAAGTAAGAAGTGGAGGAGCACCTTTCAACTGCAGCTCAGATACCTGTATCAGTTATTTAGCACCGCAGATGCCAATTTCCTTAAAGGACCTACCAACCACGAATCTATCCTATAAAGGTAGATACGGGTGGTAGGTGGATCAATAGGACTGGATAGCCCTTTAAGATAATCCCCACAGAAAAAAGCTTTTTTAAAGTTTTTCTTTCTACATATTAAATTTTCTTATGCGGCTACTGTGGCGTGTAGTAGGCATATCGAGGTTACACGGGGCGGTTACTCCACACCCCACTATCCTCTTTCTCCTCCCGAAATCTTTGGGGCGCGCTACGAGGATGCTGCGCGCCTTGCCGCGAATCTGCTGTCTGTGTGTGCGCAGTACAGTAGGCCCGCGCGGTCACTGCTCCGAAGCCAGGCCTGCACGACCGTGCTGTTCTGCGCATGCGCAGACAGCATTTTCGTCGGACGAGGACGCGCAGCTCCTCGTAGCTGCATGCCGAAGATTTTCGGAGGAGAAAAGAGTAGTGGGGGTGTGGTGAGTAGCCGCCCGGTTAACCGAACCTCAGTATAGGCTACTCCACCCCCAGTAGCCGCATAGAAATTTGTATGGGATAATAAAACTTTTCAAAAAAGTGTTGGGGACGTAAGATTAGCCCTTAAAAGCAGTTTTTGGAACAAAACTGCATTTTCAATTAGAATTGCAAATAACAGACAAGAAAAAAACGGAGGTTAAAAATTTATTTTATTTTTTTTTAAGTAACGCAGCTTTAACGGACTAGCTTGAAAAATCCTCATGTGCACCACCCCACTTTCCACCGACGGTGGAACGGGACACCATTTTTCCAAATGTCTGCACATGTGGTCCGATGAAGGCCAAAGGGGTGAGAAGTTTGTTGTTCCATCCATTTTTAGAATATTGCATCTTTACTACATCAAACTCATCAAAGTTCCCCCAGGACTGCTCTCCTCTTAAAAACACAATGCAGAGAGGACAGGATAATGCCGATAATCTCCTTGTAATTTTTTTCTATACTATACGCTGAATTTATCACCAGTTCAGCACTGAAAGGTTAAGGATCTGTCTCATACACAACCTTTAACATTTGGACTGAGCCCCATCTTAAGTGACCAACTGCTCATTGGCAAAAGATCGAAAGGCTATACTCACCTTTGCAGAGGAGCACGACGAAGGACAAGTAGAAGGGGGGTCTACATACATTTAGTAGTGATGACAAAGATTAATTTATTTGTACTGAACTTGTTGGTCGGCAACTGTGAAAGACTGAACCCAAAGCGCGTCAAGAAGTCAGTCGAAAGGTGTGTGAGGAATGGCATGGTTTGGGGATGTTTTCTGTACCTCAAACAGAAACATGGCAAGTGAATGCAAGTGTGAATCAGACCCTTCACCACCACGGGTTCCTTCCCGCTTATATCACACAGTTCCTTAAAACCACTAATGGCCAGCCCAGACTCCTGATCTACACCCATACAAAACATCATAGAAAACCTTGGTGATTGTTGTGGGTTTCTTGGCCCCCAACTTCACAACCTGTGGAAATACTGGAGCAAATTTCCCAGCAGAAGTGTGAGGTTAGTGATGTCCCGAGGCCACAGATGTGCCGAAGTCATTCACAGCGTGCACCTGTGACTCTGTATTATGCAGATATGGTATTATAATCTGTGCTACAGCCATTGCTGTGCTCATGCAGACTTTGCATTGTTTCCTAGAACCTAGAGTTCTAGTCCCTTGCATAAGCTATAAGTATGCGTTCAATGTTCAGTTTTTCAGATGCAGTTTTCAATGTCAAAACCAGGAATGGGGTTAAAACAAACAAAACACAAAACAGCAACACTACTAAGTGTTATGTGTTCGCCCTTACAATCCACCTGCTTTTGGCTTTGGAAAACTGCATCTGAGAAACAGAACATGAGAATGCCCCTTGTGCATGCTGGTACTGGAGTGTTCCTTTAAGAATGTTGCTTTGTACATATTTAATTACAATGCAACAAAAGTCAAAAGCCCGAAAACCTGCCAGTACGAGCACCTCCCTAACATTTCATGCCCAGTTCACGACTTCATCAAAGGAGATAAGTGCATAAGGTCTTCACACTCACACAAATAAACTTCAGAGGAAGAGACCAGACATGGCAGACGAGGTTGATTTGTTTTTTTTTTATTTTTTGTGTTTGCCGTCTTAAGTTAAAGGTCTGAGTGTTGCTAATGAAGAATCAGATCAGTTCTCAGCACCCCCTAACAGCTCTTCAATGGACAGACAGCTCCCTCTCCCTCCCCAGGGTCCTCACTTGAGATTTTGCCCTGGTTGAAGGCTTTGCCCACATGCTTGAAGTCTCCTTCCCAGCAGAAAACTCTTTCCGAGGGTCTTGCACTCTTCACTATCAGTACCCCACTTCCTCCAAGTGTAAGATCTAGTCTATTTGCCAATCCTCGCTCAGCTGTAAAGAAGAAACTCGGGTCAATACTGGCCAGTGAACTTGTAATGAAGCTGCAGGATACAAGGACGTTACCCTTACTGTGAATGCCAATCCTGGCCTCTGACACACCCCCACACTCCGGAGATTGGTCTGTCATTGTTGGTTCCAAAGAGGATAACGCTGGCAAAGCCGGTTTACGGAGCTTGTCCAGCGCTGAACATACCTGCAAAAGTAACAGGGAACATTTATTCTGAAGATTTGATTTATTTGTTCTATACAAAAAATATCACTTTGAATATGCAGGTATTCAAGATCTAAAGACCTTTTTCATAAAAAAGCAAGTCCTCAGCTAGGAATAAGGACCCTATCACAATGGGTTATTAATCCTGACAATCAAAGTCATGTTTACAACAAGCCACATAAAAAGCTGCCAGTAAAACATCTCTTTATGGCGGCGAGCAGACAACAGGGATGACCCCATGTGATAACCTCCTCCCGCACACAGGTACAGAACAACTTTCCCAAGCTGCGCGCCCTCTCTTAGATGCAGGACAAGGCAGCGGCAGATTGTTCTTCTGTTTTTCAGCACTCCCTTTAAGGAAGCCAGAGAGCCTGTCCTTTCATTCAACTTTGGCACCGCTACAGATTCGGGAACATGCCCAAAACAGAGGACTGGTTACACCTCCATGCTGTACCCAACTGCAACTCAGTCTTGTGTGCACCTAGTACAGCAGATGAAGGGCTGAGTAGTCAGCACCACAACCTCCTGATCTACGAGGCCACGGCAATCACAAATGCATATTCCCCAAAACAGAACATCAGTCGTGGATAAATGGGTTCAGGTCCAAGACATGATGTTCCCATCTTAAAGGATGAGACTTTTACACAGCATCTACCCCAACGCGTGCAACTCCGGACAAAGGAAGCCATCGCTTAGCCCATATTATGCTGAAGGGTAGCCATACAAAAATCTCAGAGGAGTATGCATGAGCCCAAGGCCGGGCTCCATTAACACCTAAGGGAGCCTGGTGCCCCTGGGCTCATTTGCATAAACTGCTTGGAACCTGGAGCCCCAGAGGCTCATTTGCATACAGTCCATCCTGGTAGTAGAATTCCTTTAATAAAAAAAAAAAAAAAATGTAATTAGAGCAGCAAAACAACAAATTAATTGTTTTTTTTTGCTGTAGATTTGCTCTTTTGGGTTACAAAGTGAAATCTCCATGAAAAGATTCATTGTGCAACATGTAAAACGCTTAAAGGGCTTGTCTAGAATTATAACTTTGTTGCCTTCTTCATAAACACGTCTACTATTGTGACCAGGATTCAGCAATGTCAATGTTGCTGTAATGCAGTACCATACACCACCTCTAGGGGTGGCACCATAAAAAAAAAAAAAAAAAACCTTTTATCTTTTTTTTTTTTTTTTTTTTTTTTTTGGCTTTATTCTACAAGCTGAGACTTGAGGGAGGCACCGGGTGGCATCAGCCCGCTCCCACTTTCTCACCCTGTCTATCAATCTGTATATAGCCTCTGGCTACCAGTCTACTCCAGTTGTAATCAGTATTTTGAGCATCATATATGCAATTTCTTTGTGCACAATATACTTGACCAATGATGGCTTCAAGTTGTTTGATTTCTAGATTGTATTCCTGTAGCCATCGGCTGCAGGCCTAGCTTAATACTTTATGGCCATTAAAGTTAGGAGTATTTTGGGAATTATTTCCTATGAACGTACATTTGTGATTTAAAAAATTGTGAGTAATAGGAGCTGGTGTCCCCTCTAGCTGTGAACATATTGTCACCTTTAATTCCTTTACCAGTGTGTAGGGAAACTATTCAGACCACTTTAACTTTTCACTTTCATTGCAGCCAATTGGCAAGATCAAAAAGCTCAATTTTTGTTTTTTAATGTACACTATTCTTGTTAAGAAAAATAGAAAAGACTATTGTACTTCACATTGGGGTTAATTAAACAGGTTGGACAAATGAGAAAAGGCCCACCTTGCCTATAAGACCTCAGCTCACAGTGCACAAGATAATCATGAGGTCTACGGAACTGCCCAAGGCGCTCAGAGAGAATTGTGGCAAAGCACACATCTGGCCAGGTTACAAATATTTTTTTCAGCACTAAAGGATTTGGAGGCCACTGTGCTCTTGGAACCTTAAGAGGTAGAAGTTTGCAACAAACCACACTGTGGCGAGACTCCAGAGATGCAGAAGGGAGATATGCGTCACCTATCACTGGAGCCTCCACCAGTCAGGAAGCTTCTATTTAGTGCAAGACTGTGAAGGACTCAAACTGTCTCATAAGAACCAAATGAACTTTTTGGTGTCAACTCATCATTGGAGAAAACCAGCACTGCTCATCACCTCAAATACTTCAACCAGTGACACATGTTGTGGCAGCATCATGCTATGGGGCAGGGACAGGACACTGCTTACAAGTGAAGGAAAGATTGAATGTGTTCAAGTACAAAGACGTCCTGGATGAAAAACTCTTTCAGGGTTCTGGACTTTCAGACTGGGCCGAAGCTTCACCTTACAACATGACAATGCCCCCAGCCAAACAAAGCAGCGGCTTCAGAACATTGTGACCATTCTACTGGCCGCCAGAGCCTGACTAAAACCTAATTGAGCGTCTCTGGAGAGATTTTTTTCAGTTTTTATTTTGTCAAGACGTGTGTCAGAGTGTACATTAACCCCTTACCGACATGTGACGTAATAGTACGTCACATGTCGGGTCCCGGTGCATATTGCAGCAAAGGCTTACCAGTAACAACCTGCGATCAGTGCTGGCGGCTTCAAAAAGATGGCGGCACGTGGGTGCGCCACCTTTCTGAGGATTGTCTCTCCCCGTGACGTCATCGGATGCGATCCGTTCGCATGGTAGCTTCGGGTCTCACAAGACTCAAGCTACTTCAGGTTAAACCCATTCATTACATAATGTATGTAATGTGAGTAGTAAAATACACATACTGCCATACAGTAGTATGACTATATGATGGATTGTACGACAACCTAGGGTTAAAGTCCCCTAGGGAGTCTGAAAAATAGTAAAAAAAAAAAGTTAAAATGATAATAAACCTAAAAATTCAAATCACCCCCTTTCCTTAACTGATATAAATATAAACAGTAAAAATCATGAACACATTAGGTTCGCGCGTCCAAAATGCCAGATCAAAAATAATAATGGTTTTTCACTGCGTTTAACCCTGTAACGCAAAATCACGCCCAAAGTCGAAATGGCACTTTAAAAAGTCGAAAAAAAATACTATAAAGTGATCAAAAGGTCGTACAGTCCTAAATAATTAAACATTGTAAACGTCATCAAAATCCGCCAAAACCTTCCACAGCTCCGTACACCAAGCATGAAAAAGTTATTAGCGCCAGAAGATGTATATCCCCCAAAAAATTTGTACAGGTTTTAAATGTATGAAAACATAAAACCTAATCCAATTTTGTTAGCCCCCATAATCGTGACCGCCCCAAGAATAAAGTAGACATGTCATTTGGGGCGCACAGCCGAAATCCGTAAAATCCAAGCCCACAAGAATACGGCACAGTGTGTTTTTTACCAATTTCACTGCATTGGAATTTTTTCCCCCGCTTCTTAGTACACGCATGGATTATTAATACCACCATTTTGAAGTGTAATTTGTTACGCAGAAATAAGCCATAACACGCTCTGTACATGGAAAAAACAAAAAAAAGTTAGATTTTGAATGTGGGTATGAAAAATGAAAACGCAAAACAAAAGAGGGCTGTGGCTGGAAGGGGTTAAAAAAATCATTTAGCTGCGAATAAAAGAATATAAAGCGCTCCGCTTGAAGACATTTGGTTTTTCAAATGAATTAGATATTCGTATTTGCTTCTATGACATCTTTTAACAAGAACAAAGGTGTGACGCGTCCTGGGTGCCGCAGCAGTCACCTACCTGTAATAAGGTTGCAGCTCATGAAGGTCTGAGTGAGTTCATTGGGGAAGCGGTACTCCGAGTACCAGATGGACCAACCTCCTTGTCAAAATGCTCCCAGAAATAAGGCAGAGCTACGGATAGGGTGTCTTCATTGAATACTTTCTTTTAATTATTCATCCATAATGAATGAGCTGGAGAGGAGACAAGGGTGAGTGGCAATGTCTACACGTATTTCACCCAATCACACACCAGTAGATGAGCGTTCTCCATAAGCAGTATACCTCACCATCAACTTATCCCTTCATAAAATTCATGCCATGTACTACTCCAATGCTACTACTACCAGGAAGAAGCTGGCACCATGTTTTTTTTTTTCAATCCAAATACTTCTGCACCAAATTTTCTTATTATTCTCTTTTTAAACTGGGGCTAGAACCAATAGTAAAACCCTATAGAAAGACAATGGAGTCATGTACTAGAAGAATAAGCAGGACACTACTTGCCCTCTAGTGGCTGCAGCGTGGCATGCAAGAGGCTCATCTATTACTCAATCCTATATCCACATTCAGACTTCAATATGGCTTCCTGCACCTCCTCCTGTATTTCCATCATTACATGTGCGGCTCACTAACCGGCACCCACATCGCCAGCTTTTCTGCTTCCAGAGCTTCTTAGGAAGATGTCAAACGCAAGAGGAGACTTAAGAATGAGTAAGGAGTAAGGTGCACCACAACAGAGCATTTCCCTAGCAAGCATAGATGATACAAGGATAACTTGTACAACAATCTGACCACTAGGTCCCCCACTGACTCAAGAATGGGGATCTTGCTCAACAGATTAGTGGGAAGACACATTAAAGGGTTTATTCACAAACGTATAGGTGGTGGGGGGGGGGGGGCGTATATACATCCCCCATACATCACTCACAGCGCCCAACGGGACGGGGTACGATGCAGCACCATACCTAGAAGATAAAACATGTCCTAACTTTCTACAGAATACGGCACCGTGCGCCATATATTCCTATGGAGGGGCAGGGGTGAGCAGCGTTCCCCCCAGCACTGCCGCGTGCCCGCCATGCTACGGTACTGAGCTGCCGGACACAAACACATCTCTTCATGAGCTAGTGTCACAAGCCCTGTTGTAACCAGTGCATAGGAGAATGATACAACCTCAAAAGAAATCTACTCACACGATAAAGCATAGATCCGGCACATCACTGTGGTATCTTAGATTGTTATCCATCGCCTCCTTTCCTTCCAAATCAACTTAAAAATTATGCGGAAGACTCCTGAGGAAGCATGGGGGAGGGGTGTGGGGTGTAACACCAGAGAATGTGCAGCACAGAGGGGTCCCTGGAACTGCCAGTAACTCACTCATTAGCATAATTTTAAAAGCCGATTTAGAATGAGGGAGGCCATGTATAACAAATAAGATACCATAGTCATGAGTCCCTGCTTTAGCATGGTAGATTTCCTTTGTTCTTTGGGTACACATGCAGGAATATATTCCTGCAGGCTTTTGATCAACATTGCTCACTGTACAAGCAAATCAAGTCGCATGGCACCTGCACATTGCACATCCCTCCTATTACTTAAGGTTGGCCTTTCCACATCACTACTTGCGGCCAGGGATTGGCTCCGTGGTTAACCAAGTTCTACACTTCCCTGACAGGTCATGTACAAGGATCTTCACACTTCTATCGGCACTAGGAGCTGCTTACTTCAGTAAGCAGCTCCTAGTGCCACATTTATGGTGACCTCTTATAAGGGGAAAAGACCACATCTGTACCTCTTGGGGAGATGCGCATGGGCCTTGGACTTAGGCTCTCCGCTGGAAGAGCCTTTTCAGATTCATCAGGTCCTCCTCTGCGGCCGGTGCTGGGGGAGGGGCGGGCTTCTTCTCCTCCTTCTCTTTCTTTCTGTTCTTTTGCTGGTTTCTCTTCTTGGGGGTCTCTTTCTTGGGCTGCAGTTCTGCAAACTTCTTAGCTGGTGGAATATAAGCACGGAATATAGCAATGGTCTAGGATCTGCGTTCCTCCAACTAAAGCTGCCAGACAATGACAACATTTATGTCCACCTCTTTACTCCATCTTTAGCCAAAATCATGGTGTCCCCCTCCGAGACCACAGCTTTACATGGGGAAGCTCAGCATTACAAGTTACTCAAGGCATCATTACTACAGTCAGAAGCACAACTGCTAGACCAGAACAAGTGGCTCAAGACCAGGTACTGCATCTCAATTACCTTAAAGCTATACATTGATGTAGCCTTTATGCCCATTGTCCTATGTTCCCTTGTACAACCTCTTACCATCAAACTGAGCCATCTTGTCGAAGAGCTTCACCTCTCCAAAACTGAACGGAAACTGGGCTGATTCCACACAGTCACAAACCATCTTGTGACATACCGAACGGCTGCGGAAAGATGGATCCAAGACCTGTTGAGAATTCATTCAAGATATCAGTAGAGATCAGAAAAGATGCCCTGCAATTTTATTGAGGTCGTCAAATAAAAGTTCTGACCTGGATAAGCCATTTGTATTAAATCATGGAACCCGTTTAGTATATACCTGTTTGTACAGCACAGCAGGGAGCAGGTAACAGCGATGTCACCCAAGGTGACCCTCTCCACCACCAAGAATGTCCGGTCTTAAGATGAGCATCCAAACTAGCCAAGATGAGCTTCACCTCCTCCTTTGCTTGTTCTGTGGCCTAGTAAAGAGTTAAACCAGTGTTTCCATGCATCAGCACAAAAATTATACCGCAAAAACACCCACATAGTGATCACTCTTTATAGTAGGTTCATAGGGTTGCGTTACATGACTAGAGGCACTGGTGTCCGACTATGAGCATAGTTCATTTCTTGAATGGCGCCATTAGAAGTATTAGTTAGAGTAAAACAGCAGGACATATACGGTAATCATATTCCCAATCTTTCCCATAACGCACAATTGTCCATTTCTGAGCCTTATTAAAATGTAACTTCATCAAGTAGGAGAATGGCACACATTGTGCTTATAATACAAAGCTTCAATGCCCATCCCCTGTTTAATGATAATCTATCCAAATATTTAAATGCAAGACATAGATTAGGATGAGAGTGTGTGGCCCAGGTTTCTTTACATTACTCTGTTCACAAAGGATATTGGCGCAGATTGTACCATGGAAGAAAGCTACCAGAATCTGCATCCCACTGACTAACTGTGCTGGTATGGGACTCCTTGAATCATTTAGCACTAGGATGCTTAGAGTCCTTTGCAAAAGGTGCAAGGTTTGGTCAGTGAAATCCAACAATGGCACATCTGGGATTCACAGACAGAGACATTCATGTGTTATACATTTTAAGCAAGTGGTATGGAAGCAGAAAAGTGACCAAGGGTGATGCCACACCAGTGTTCTTGGTGCATTTTTACACGTTCAAACATGCTTTGGGCTGGTCCAAATCAGTTTTTCTTCATTTCTGGAAGTGTAAGCCGTTATGAAAATACAGCGGCTTAACACTTTTAGAAGGAGAAAAACAGATTCAATCAAGCCAAACGCTTGGTAAACTTGTAAAAACACATGCGTTATCATGCATTTAAAAACAGTTGCGACAGACCCCTGAGGCCTTATTCCACACGCCAATGCTCGCCCATCGGTGGAGGAAGTGGTGCAAGCACAGACAATCACATCTGGACCATTGGGTGCCACAGACCTCTATTGGAGCAAGTTATGCAGCCTGATCACAGCCCCCATTACAGTTGTGTGTATGAGCCCTTAGGCAGGGACTACACATCAGATCCTCTAGAATTCTATGCTGCCCATTATGTGGATATATATACCACCTGCTTTTCCAGTGAAAGCACTTTTTACAACAAGTGTGTAAAAGAAAATAGGGCAGTAGGGTGTAGATCCCGTACCTGCTTGTTGAACTGCATGATCCCAGAGTTGGGAAAACCCAAGCACTGGCCGGAGGACAATGTGGTTGTCTGCGAAACTGACCCATTGAAGGACCTGGCCTGGTCTGGCCGGGAAAGCCCCACGCAGTTGTTCATTACCCACTAAGGAAACGAAAATTTCAGTTAGAAATACGGCAAAAAAATCTCTACTGGACAAATACAGGTTACACGACATATTGAACCGTATTGATTAAGTTCCATTTACAGATCATGTTCTGCACATTCCTGGAAAGCTCTACTTATTAGGCTCCATGCACATGTGAACAGCAGCGGACACTAGTCGTAAGCCCGGAGGAGAAGAGAAGGCTAAACACTTCTCACCCATCGCTCTCCGTAGTGAGCCAGTGCCACTCCACAAATCCAGGACTGTAAAGGACCTGCTCTATTTCTTGCAGAGCGGCCGCACACAATGTGCGCATGTCTATGGTGGCTGTGGACTGCAATCTTTGTGGCTCGCTTACAGACATTTGCATGGAGCCCAAGGTGCAGGATCCAGAGATTGAGTAGAGCCCACAGCCCTTACCATAGTGAGCGATGGCGCTGCTCTCAAACAGACAAAGCCGTCATTACCCTCAAATGCTGGAACCTACAGAGAATGTGACAACTCAGTAACTATCAATATCCATATACAAAGACTCTCTCATCTCCAAGATTCAGAAATCCTCACCTTCCCCAGAGGAAACTTCTTCAGAATTCTGGTGTCTTGTTAGTTACTCCAAACTGGAATTCTGGGGCAGAGGAGGCGACAGTGATGGGAACCCTGAATACTGGGCAGCGATGAGGGCTTGTATGCCCCCAGTTATCAGGGTATGTGTACAGAGTCTGCAGAGAAAGAACACTTATTAGTTCTGTATACACACAGTATAACAACTCTGTTCCGTTTGCTTATCAAAGATAATTTGCACCAGCACATTTCACCTTTTTTAGCTCAATGGTCCCAGAGAACCTCAACATGCAGAATAGGATCCCTTAAGAGGAGTACAGGCCGAATTTATTTAGGCCCTCACATCACACTTTATCTTTAGACAAGAATTTGTGCCTGTATTTTACTTGCCACGTTTGATGTAACTGGGGTGTTGAACTTCCATTTTCATCTATTTATAAACACATTGCATTATATTTGCGCTAATAAACCTAAAAATGTTTCGGGTAATGCATTCAACACTTCTCTAAATAGAGAGGTGTGCCGATAGCTTTTTGCCCAAAGATGTCATTTAAAGCTGGATTCTGCTTGCGCAAATCCACCAGAAAGTGACCAAAAGAAGTCCTCCCCATGCTGTCCTGTATGAGTCTGTAGGGTACAGAATTTCCTGAGGGTTCTGATAACAGACTATGGCACATCACCACTGATATGGGGGGGGGGGGGGGGGCTGGGTCTCAGATCACCGAAATAAGCCTATTGTAATGAATGGCGGCGCCAGTCTATGATTGATGACTGAGCCTTGCACGCTGTCATCTACATCAGTCTCATATGCTCCATCATTCAGAGGATACATCTTCATGACCAGGTCCAGCACTAAGACACTTGGCTTGTACAAGTAGTAATTTGGGGGTCACCCCTTAACTGCACCCTTAAGGCTGGTCCCCCCATAACCTTATTACTCATCGTACAAGATCCCCTCCTCTGACTCATCCCAGCTCAAAGAGGTAAACCTGTACTTAATCCAATAATGAACCCCGGGCGGGAGGAGGCACCTCAGTGACACCCAGGCAGGGGCGCAGGTTATACACCCAGGCAGGGGCGCAGGATTATACCGGGGTGACTGGTGCCGGATTAGACACCCAGGCAGGGGCGCAGGATTATACATGGGTGACGGGTGCAGAACTGAGCTCTTAATAAAACCCAAAAACAGCACAACATGTACATTTATCCTGCAGCCGCACTGGTTACACAGCTAAACCCACAGTTAAAGGGAATGTTGTGTTGGTACTTGGTAGAAGCAGCACCTTGTGGCCAATAGGGAGGGGTGTGACTGATCTTAGAGGGGCCACAGCATGAAAGCAGCAGCCATGATGGGGGTCCTCAAGCATAAATGCCAGCACCACACCAAGCAAGCAGATGGAGCACTCCTTTAAATAATGTATAACCCCCCCCCCCCTCATGTTGTGCCCCTCCCCCACTAATGACAGCTGACGGCTCTGACAAAGCAACAAAGGAGAAGCTTATGGGAGGGTTATACTAGATGTGTATTCCTGATTATACACTATAGATATGATATACAATGTATATACAGGCTGGGGCTGGAGCTGCATGTGCACTAGAGACAATGACTGTGCAGGTGACAGGTCACACAATGCGGTCAGGTACAAAGCCGCAGGGATGAGCAGTAACAGCGCCCCCAGCAGTGAGCGGAGGAGCGGCGGTATGACATCCCATACACCGGCAGTACGAGCGCTCAGCACACACATGTCCGGCGCCGCACAGTTCCGGGTGTAGCCGGGAGGGGGCTGTCATGTCCCGGGAGCTGCCGCCCTCCACACCGCTGCAGCGAGGGAAAGACCCTCACCCCGAGCACAGGCGCCCCCTGCCCAACACACAGGACCCGCTCCCCGGCCCGGAGGGCAGCATGGAGGACGGATGCGGGGAGATTGCCCGGGACCCGCTCTCTACTCACCCCACCGGCCATCTTCGCTCGAGGAGAAAGGGAGGAGCCGTAAAGCGAGCGTGCAACGTCACCAGACAGCGACCGCAAAGAGAGGAGCTCCACCGGCTGTCGTGATATAGAGGAGAGGCAGCGCCACCTGGTGCTAATGTGAGTGTATTACATGGAGTGATGATGTAGACAGCTGCACCCCACACTATGGCTGAAGTATATATACCGTATATATACTGTAGTGGTATAAATGACAGGCCCCAGGCCTGGCTCCATCATAGAATATCATAGGGTATTCCTCATATATGGCAGAAAACAGAGCAGAACCGTGTACCCAGCCATAGTGTCTGGTTTATGGTATGGCTCTCTTTGGGTGGAAACTCATAATGGGCCCCCTAAGACTGCGTTCACACGGTGCAGTTTGAGACGCAATCCAAAGGCTTCCTCGTGATCACATGCTGAGGTAACATTGAGTTAGAATCTGCAATGGAAACACAATGTTACCGTCTTTGGGAAACGCACCGTGTGAACGCGGCCTCAGATTCCTGGGCCCAGGTCCACCCACTAAAGTAACACTCCTGGTGGAACCCCCTCAAGTATCATGACGGGGTTACAACTGCTTCATCTGCACCCGGTTACCTTTCCGGGTGCAGTGACACATTCAGGCCGCGGTCACACGTACCGCTAGACGTCCGTTCATAGCGCGACGCTAGCGCACAGGGGGAGGTCCTCGGCCCCAACGCACATGCGTTTCCAGAGAAACGCATGCGAAACGCAACGACTCCGGCTGGGCACTGCGGCAGGCGCGATACTGCATTCTCCCAGACTCTGAGACTATGCGCAGTGCCACCTTTTCACTTTTAAAGATATTTCTTCCTAGCATGAGTCTGGAAAACCAAAACAAAAAAGTATTAAGATGCTAAAGGCACAAATGTTGTCAGGCCGGTTGTACTGGGTTTGAATGTTATTCTATATCCCTATGTCCGGCATGCTGGGACTCTGTGATTAAAGACCAGACAACCCCCTAGCGATCTGGATTTTAGGAACAAGGGTACCTGTTTGCAGACAGGTTGAGTGATGGCCCCTGACTTGCACTCCATCTCAGTATGTGGAGATTGTCAGAAGTTATTGTCCGGACACTCACATGATGTGATTGAGAGAAGACTTGGAAGAGATAACCAAATAATGTGATCTAAAATTTCTGACACTTCCATATACTGAATGAGAGCGACATGGCGTGTAACTACCCAAAATGGTGACGTCATGTTAGTGAGAAAGACCCCTCCCCCCCTTCTCCAGATTCATGATTAGTGGGCGTTCCCAGCAATCAGTCAATCACCAGCATCAGCCCTTAGTTTGTCCTTTATCATGTGTAAAGCCGTGGACAACATGCAAACGTAGTACAACTCAATATAAAGGAAATTACCATAAAATCATCATGATAACCCAGCCGGACAATTAGTCCATAGATCCAGCACCGTGACTGTGGTAAATCTTCTTATATTTATCCATGAGAATCCTTACCTCTAAAAGTATTCTAATGAACCTGAGGGGCTATGGGACGTTGCTACCAGAGCCCCTCAGTGTTGTAGCTTCACAGCAGTCTCCCCACCCTCTGTACTGATGTAAGTCACAAGTGGGGAGGGGGGCGATTGCCCTTGCACAGTGTAAACAGCTCGTGAAGCTACGAAACACAGACAAGCTCTACCAACACCCCTGGAGCCCTCTGACTATAAGCATAATTTTTTTAAAGTTGATTCCTTAATGGAAGGATGGGCCACAGATAAAAAAGGTAAGAAGATACCACAGTTGTGTGCGTGCCCTAGCAGATCTATGAGTCCCTGGGTTTTTCAGATGGATATTGATGGTAGATTTCCTTAAGAAACGGATTTATGGGTTTAGAAACTGGTCAGTCTTGGATGGCAGAAGCGGAAACAGAATGCGATGCACAATGCTGCTGCCATGTATGGATGCATGCTATGCCCTATGCATGGTGCGGCGCTATGCATGGTACGTGTCAGCTAGGTGAAGTGAAGGAGAGGGTCACATTCTGACCCCCTTTTACAGTAAAATCTGGAACAGATATCATGTATTTTGCTAAGATGTCCTGTAAATCTGGTTTTATATGTCAAATCTTCTATTCATTGTTCTGCCAGTTATTTCAGTTTGTTTTGGCCATTAAAAATATAAAGAAAAATGCTGGACGCCTGTCTGTTCGCTGTTATCATCTATATTCTATTTTTATGTTTCAATGAGTCTCCTATTTTAAATAATTGCATTCGGGTTCTATTTCATGCTTCAACTTTCCTCCTCTCTATCCTGGCGATTAAGTTTCAATACAGACAGAGTGTGCAGATTCAGCATTGTATGGAGATGGAACCAAAACTGAGAGCTTTTAATACTGATGACTTATCCATGGAATATGGCCCGATCAGGTATGATACATCGCGTCGCCCCACTGATCAGCGGCGTTCTCGCATATCTGACTCCCATATATGGATGTGAAAATGGTGAATTGATCCGTCCACTGTATATGACTTATTTAGAATATACTCCCACCTTGGCGTGCCATAGAACCAGAGCTGCAGCTCCCAAGCATATACCATATAAGGGGCGGAGCCATCTGCTTCGTTTTGTCAACTGTAAGGGTGATGCCCAACGTAGAGTGTTTTAACCTGTTTTTTTTTTTTTTATCGGCCGTTTTAAGCAGTCCGTTAAAAAAATGCATGGTTTTTAAAACCGCATGTGTTTTAGAAAGCCATCGTTTGCCGGTTTACACAATTATCATTAATCAAAAATGGTCAAAAGCTGATAGGCTTTCAAAAAAACGCATGTTTTTTTTTTAACGGACTGCTTAAAAAACGCGACAAAAAAAAGCTGGATTCAAAAACGCCAGTGAGGCACACCGTAGCTTCCAATAGCCCAAAAGCCCCTAACACAAGCCATCAAGCAGGCGCATGGCCTAGTACCACTACCAACTACAGGATGAAACGGTACCTGAAGTCTCCAGTCGGCCACACCCGACCTGGACATAATTGTGATGTCATTGGCAGAGCGAACGGTTGCTACAGGCATCAATATCTGTACGGTGCCAATGCGATAATATGAATCCAGCGTCTGTGGCTTTCGCCAAACTGGAACGGAAACCATGGGTCCGTTCATGAATGACTACCAACCACCCCCCCATGTTGACAAGCGGTGGTCTGTGTGGTTTTTTGGAACCTACCATGTGGTTTAGAATAGGGGAAAAAGAAGCACTAACTAAAAATAAAACACAACCCATAACATACACCACATATAACAAATGGTCCAGATATCACCAGATATCAGTTCATAGTTTCGTCCAACGGTGTAAAGAACCAAGTGCTTAAGGATAAGCATCACATACCATGAGCCTCACTCCATTTCAATCTGTGCTAAAACTTTATATTCACACGTATATCTTCACCACAAAATAACGCTATTTACGACATTCAACTGGCGTCCAAGCAGTACAGCCCGCCCAGCCGCCCTGACCTGCCGCGAGAGCACATGGACTCCTACAAGACCAGAAATGAAAATCAGAAATTGCCTACAACATAATGAACATACATCAAAACCCAATCATGATAAACCAGGGCACCATAGATCCTGGGCCACCCCAGGGACTGGTGCAGTGATACTTCTTTATTTGTATCCATGGCGATCCTTCTTTCAAAAACAAAATTTTCAATTATAGCAAGAATCACGGAAAGCCTCATGGGGGGTATTACCAGAGCCCACTCCATGCTGAGGAAACTATCTCCCCCCTGTTCCACTACAGCCTTACTAATCTCATCTCTGATCTAATCTCAGGGTGTCTGGTATTGTAGATATTTCAATACAACCCAAAACCCAAGAACAGATTGAAGAAAGCAGACAATTTTTTATATTCTAATACACCCCCGTATATGACCGCGGTCACCGAAACGATAGGCGTCGATTATAACCGCGACACTAGCGCACAGGGGAGCGTCCTCGGCCAGAACGCACATGCGTTTCCAGCGAAGCATGCGTGATTGCGCTATCACAATACGCATGTGTTTCCCTGGAAAACGAATGGGTGTGTTGGGCCGAGGACCTATCCCCCTGTGCGCTAGCGCTGCGTCTATAAACGAGACGCCTGTTGTTATAGTTACTTCGGTGTGGCTAGTAGAACTAAAATGAGTGAACCAAACAGACAGAAGACCCTCTATCACACAACCGCACCCCGGGGCGGATTCATGTGAAGACGAAGCGCCAGTCCTAAAGTATTCCTGCCTACTGGTAAATACACCGTGCAAACTCATTATGAAACATGCCGAGAGATTTAGTTATACTGTTCTGCCAGTTTTTCGGGGAGGGCGGCACATCACACAATCGCGTTGCGTGTGAAAGGTTTTTGACGCATTCCACTGGCGTTCAGCCGCTTGCCTCATGCTGAGTTACATTGCGTTTAGCAAGATGCAGTGGAAACACAAGTAACCTAGCATGTGATCAAGGCCCTGAGCCTTTGCGAATGCGTCAAAAACGCATCAAAAATTGCGACCCGTGTTGAAGCGCCTGAGTCTATAGTCAAATCTCAGGTGGGTGGGACTAGTTCGGTTAGTTAGGCCCGCGGTCACACGTACGCTAGACGTCCGTTACATAAACGGAACTCTAGCGCACAGGGGGAGGTCCTCGGCGCGACGCACATGCGTTTCCAGAGAAAACGCATGCGAACGGCTAAACAATCGATGCGTTTCCCTGGAGAGGACCTCACCCGTGCTGCTAGCGTCGCGTTAGATGACGGGGACGCTAGCGGTACGTGTGAGACGGCCTTAGAGGGGTTACTACCATCAAAATCCATCATTGATAAACCACTGTCTTACCTTCCCCATGGCGAGACAGGGTTGTACTCAGCCTGTAAAGCCTGATCACATATGGGCTCTAGGGTATCCTTAGGCTCATTGCATAAATTCAAAAGCTGGACTTAGAAGGAAGGGAGCCATGGATAAGCAATATAAGAAGATTACCACAGTCCCGAAGCCTGGATCTATCAGTAATGTCACCTGGTTATCAAAATGGATTTCTTGGTAGATTTTCCTTTAAACATTGTCACTTTTGTGTGTCTTTTCGACAAAAAGTATCAAAAGAACCAACAGACATGCATACTATGTATACCATAAGATAAATCAGTGGCCCAAACCTTTTTAAAAAGAAAGACACACACTTTCCAGAAGAGAGGGGGGGGGGGATGTCCCTGCTGGTCTGTTCTACCGGGCCTGTACAGGGGTATGTGACGCCCACTGGGTCCACCATGTCCATACTGATACACAAGGGAGCAGTGGGTGACGCAGAAACTGGAGGGGCGTTCACCAGTTGGTTTGGTCGCGTTTTCATTGCGTTTGAAATGCCATATTACAACAGCTGATGAGAGGGATTTGTCCTAATTACCATTACTGTTTACGTTTGTAAAATGCACTGTAACAACATTGTTAACGCATGCGTTAACCATCGCGTTCGAGCGTTTTGTAAACGCGAAAATGTTAACAGATGGATGTAATGAGGGAAAACCACCCCTCCTCAAGCTGTTGTATAGCGTTCAAACGCAATGAAAATGCAGGTCAAAACGCCCGGAGGGAAGAGTTCCAAGACATTAGGCGGTCACGGCGTACCGCTGGCGTCCGTTCCAAACGCGATGCTAGCACACGGGGGGGGTCCTCGCGCAGAACGCACATGCGTTTCCAGGGAAACGCATGCGATGTGTTAGCTGATCGCATGCGTTTCTCTGGAAACGCATGTGCGTTCGGGCGGGACCTCCCTGTGCGCTAGCGTCGGTATGAAACGGACGTCTAGCGGATACGCTGTGACGCGCGGGCCTCAGTTTTTCAGGTGCAGATTTTGAGGTCCAAACCAGGGAGAGGAGTCAAAAAAAAGAAGAGGAACAGCACTCCCAATGATATGTCCCCACCGATTATATCTACACCATGCTTTGTGCCTCAAAAAACTGAGGGCAGCACGGTCACACGAACGCACATGCGTTTCCAGAAAACCTCCAGGGAAACGGATGCGATTGTTAAGCCGTTCGCATGCGTTTCTCTGGAAACGCATGTGCGTTCGGGCCGAGGACCTCCCCCTGTGCGCTAGCGTCGCGTTATGAACGGACGTCTAGCGGTACGTGTGACCGCGGCCTAAACTACCGAACGCCCAGCCCACCAGATTTACTATAGACTCAGGGCGCATTCACACGTGGGTCGCATTTTTTGATGCGTTTTTGACGCATTCCAAAGGCTTCAGCCTTGATCACATGCTGAGGTTACATTGTGTTTCCACTGCATCTGCTAAAACGCAATGTAACCTCAGCATGGGAGCAAGGCTGAAGCCAGTGGAATGCGTCAAAAACCTCAACACGCAACGCATTGTGTGAATGTGCCCTCACCCGAAAAAACTGGCAGAAAGTATAACTAAAATCTCCGGCAGTTCATAAATGAGTTTGCACCTGTATTTACCAAGAGGCAGGGAATACTTTAGGACTGGCGTTCAGTCTTCATGAATCCCCCCGGGGTCGGTTGTGTGATAGAGGGTCTCTGTCTGTTTGGTTCACTTCATTTTAGTTTCTCTGCCACAGCCGAAGTAACATAAACACTAGGCGTCCGTTCATAACGCGACGCTAGCGCACAGGGGGAGGTCCTCCAGGGAAACGGATGCGATTGTTAAGCCGTTCGCATGCGTTTCTCTGGAAACGCATGTGCGTTCGGGCCGAGGACCTCCCCCTGTGCGCTAGCGTCGCGTTATGAACGGACGTCTAGCGGTACGTGTGACCGCGGCCTAAACTACCGAACGCCCAGCCCACCAGATTTACTATAGACTCAGGGCGCATTCACACGTGGGTCGCATTTTTTGATGCGTTTTTGACGCATTCCAAAGGCTTCAGCCTTGATCACATGCTGGGATATTTTTTCAAACGTTTCTTTAATTTGCTCCTCGGAGGAGCCTTTGGAGAACCCGCTGACAAACACACTGCGCTCCTGCTGCTGCTGGCGCTTGTCTCGCTCCTCACACAATCGCTTATGACGTCGTCCCTTCAGGTGATCATCGAGGCTCGGACCTGTAATAGAGAAAAAATTAACGCAAATATTATTCATTGCAGAAAAATCACATTGTCATGGTGAGTATTTTAAAGGAATGTTCATTAAAAGTTGTCTGATTGGTTGGGAGTCTGAGGGCGGTTATCCACTGAATTTGGATGTATATTTAAAGGGATGTTCTGCTAATAAATGATACCTTGCCTAGAGAATAGGGTTTGACTGTCTGATCGGTGGAGTCCAACCACTGCGATCACACGTGCTGCCATTTAAGGGTGATAGCACACATCGGGGCAGATTTACTTACCCGGCCCATTCGCGATCCAGCGGCGCGTTCTCTGCACAGGATTCGGGTCCAGCTGGGATCTATGAAGGTAGTTCCTCCGCCGTCCACCAGGTGGCGCTGCTGCGCTGAAAATCATCTCAACGCGCCGGAATACACCACCTCGGACCAGGTGAAGGTAAGCGCTTCCCAAGCTACACCTTTTCGGTTTTTAAATGCGGCGGTTTTTCCGAATACGTCGGGTTTTCGTTCGCCCACGCCCCCCGATTTCCGTCGCGCGCAAGCCGGCGCCGATGCGCCACAATCCGATCGCGTGCGCCAAAATCCCGGGGCAATTCAGGTACAATCGGCGCAAATCGGAAATATTCGGGTAACACGTCGGGAAAACGCGAATCGGGCCCTTAGTAAATGACCCCCATGGCGTTTTGAACGCGTTTTTAGCCCGTTTTTTAAGCAGTCAGTCAAAAAAACGCATCCTTTTTTGACTGGTTTGACCAATTATCTTAATTCAGACCTGTCAAAAACGCTTCAGTTTTTTTGACGGACTGCTTAAAAACAGGCCAAAAACGTGTTCAAGACGCTATGGATCATGACAGGAAGTTAGGGACATAGGTGACGTGATCCCTCTAGCCCCGTGGCACTTTATTGTGTCAGTAGTATAGTGGAGCTTGTGATAGCTGCCCAGTGTTGCGTATGATACGCCCGATTATATCCTCTCTTCCTTCAGATTGTTTGGCTGACTATGCCGGGTCTGTTTACAAAAACCACGAGAATGTAGGGTGTTACGGATAATTAGTTCCACATTTATACACTATCAATGTATTTTCAGACACTAAAACGTGGCCGGTGTACAACAGGTGGCGGAGCTTGGCCACCTGGCGCGGCCCGTGAAGATTACCGAACGGGTAGCTGCAATGAGAAGAAGGCAAATATTGGTATTACCCTGTTATGCATGACTTTTTACTAGAATTACATTGCATAGACCAAAAGACCGGGTCTTTTGAGATATGGCTCTGTAAAAACGTGACTAATCAGAGGAGTGTTCTTATAACCCCGTCAGTGAGACGTGAGCTGTAAAGTGTCTTCGTAGGAGTATGGCTGACTTGACAATCCTCTGGGTGCGAAACTGGTGTTCATCACTGCTTTTACTTCTTGCGAATATAACCATTTGGCTTCTGGGTGCGATGTGACCAACAGATCTTACCTGTTGATGGGTTTGAACTAGAGATCGATAAAAACACTAACAGTGTAAGTAGCCTCACAAGTTTTTCCACGTCAGCTCATTTCGGGCATTATCAACATTTCCAGATCTTGTTGTCCGTAGTACAATAGTCGCCTGTACTCTTGTGTGGTCAAACAATCTGACATGGTAGCCTATAGCCCTCTGGTCCGCACTACTTGGCTCTGTGAGCCAGCCGAGATGTTGCTTACTCTCTTATTTGTCTTACAAGGTTCTTCAAAAGTTTTTTATTGATTTTTACAATTTGTTTTTAGGTCTTCACTATTAAGCCCTCAGCCATTGGTAGTCACCTAATGTCATACACGCAGCTTACTAGTATCGGTACAACTTTTGCCATGATCTGGAAAAGTTTTGGCACCCTCTAACCATTTCCTATCTTAAAGCATAAATGAGTGTCATAGTGGCCGGGTCGGGATTGCAAACTTATTTATCACATCGAGGGCCACTCCCTAATTTGTGGCGCAAAAATGTCTTGTCCCTCGTCACATTAAATTTTTATAGCTCCTAGGCCGATTCAAAAGGATTATTATGGTAAAACTAGTATTTATTTAGTACACATAGAATTCTATCGCATACTCTTTATTTTGACGTAGATTCATATGGTATTGACGCCGTAATAGATCTAGTGGCAATAGGTATATGAAAGCTGGAAGCCGATATTACGACGCCATAAGAGTAAAAATAGGAGGTTCACATACGTAAATCACGAAGAGAACAGTGACAAGACAAAAAAATAAAACAAACGTTATTATGGCAACTATGAATCATCCCTAAAGGCCGGTCATAGATATAGGGAATACAGCACTAGGAGCCAAGCTCGTCCACAAAATAAGGTACAAGCAGAACATAAGCTCGTTCAGGTAAAATAACACCGAGACTATCTCAGTACTAGATACAGCACCAAGGGTGACCCGAAGCGACAACCTCATTACATGAATGACAGCAAAACAGAGCCGGCTCAGTCTACAACTCAGCCCAGAGCTAGCTGAGTACATGAATCAAGAGCCCAGGAGACAGACTCCTTAACTAATGATACAGCACGATATAGGACGCAAAGCTCAGTACTAAATCCACACTAGAGCCACTCATGCAAAATGCAGCACCTAGAGCCAAACTCTTACATAATACGGCCACCCAAAAGCCAAAGTGCATGAATTCTAAAGACAATCCAAGCTTAGTACGAGTCATAAAAGAGAACAAAAGCAAAAACCAGCTCATGTACATATCTAACTTACAAGACCATGTCTCGAGTGTTTAATATTTGAGTATTTACCAAACAACTGTATGGAGCCCTGATCATAGCTTAAAAAGCCAATAATATGCTCTGATTCATCTTACTATGAGTGACGTACTGATTCCATCTTCAAAAAAAAGTTTTATATTCTGCGGTGACCTAGGCCCCCCTGTCGCTTCTTCACGGCCACAACTCGGCTCTGTACACTTTCACTTCTCAATTCATAGCACAGTAATCAATACTCACAGGGCCCCCCCCCCCTTAGCCGCGGTGCTGAGATGAACATCATCATTGTGTGCTCGTCAATCAATGCACATCGCAGGTCAAGACTATCATTCACGCGACCAAAATCATCAGATTGGTGTCGCACACCACACCGGAGCGGCCGGGCTGCTTCACCCCTCACAGGCCGACTTGCAAGTGTGTCAGGTGGGAGTGGCGAGGAGGAGGACACAGTCTCCCATGCTTACAAGGCAGAAGGACCTGATCGGCTCCAGCTTCTCACAGGCTCTCCAGCTGCCTTAAATTTAAAACATCTACCACCATGATGAAAGATTGTAAACCAAGCAACTGCCCACATACTTGGTGTGTGCCCCCTCCTGCAGGATCCTGTCTGATTTTATTTTCTTTGCTCCTGTTTTACAAAAAAACAAGGCTTTCAAAATTACAAATTAATGAAAGCTCGCGGGGCTCCTAGTCCTATAAATTTATGGAAACCTGGACCCTTAGGCTCATTTGGATAATTTAAAAAGCCTTTTTTTGTTAAAACAAGGGCATAAGAAAAGCGGATTCTGCCCAGGGAACACCCACACACCCTAAGGTCAGTGTGCTTGTTTACAATCCTCATCCGTGTTGGAGATGTCTTTTAACACGTGCCTTGGGTCCAGATCCCACCCCTGGCACATGGTATCCTATAAATATGCCTCCTCTTGATTGCGGTGAATTAGTAGAAATGTGTCATTGGTCCTCCTCGGGGTAATCGTCAAGTGTCCGAGTATCAACTGTTCGCAGTGTGTGTATGAATAGCACCTTACTAAAACACCGTCCGTCCGCTTAATGTAATCCGAGCGGTGTAGTGTTATGTGGCGCCTATAATAGCTCTCCCCACTAGTTGGAATTACTACCAAGATCCAGTACAAGAAATTCCGTTTATGGGACAGCTGGGCAGATCATCCGCCTATTAACGTGCTTTGCTGTTCTCGGTGACTCTAATGGACGCAGAGGGAAAAGAGTCAGATGCGTCACTGGACAGAAGAGGATAACCCTGTCCTCAAGACAGAGGCGAGTCAATAGTGATGATGGACCTGATAAGGCCGTGTGTTCTACAAACGATTTTCAGTAGGCCTGCATTGTGGGATAAAACCTAAATATGCATAATGTAGAAGGGGGTAGACATTTGTTGGATATACATGTGGTAGTTTGTAGCCAAATTCATCAAAGCATAAGAAATGCAATCCAATCCCATGATAACAGGGAACTCCCATAGATCGCATGCAACCGTGACTGTTGGTTACCTCTTATGATTTCCTTATCCACTGGCTCTTCCTTCTAAAAACACTTTTACAATTATGATAATGAGTCTGGAAGGCTGCCTATGGGGTACCAAGTCTCCAAATTGGCATTCCATTTCCAGTTAACAGGCGTGTTATATAATATGCGCAGAGCACTTCCCACTGCCAGGAGGAGGGGAGACGTGCTCCCTGCACAGTGTACAGCCTGTAAAGCTAAATCTCAGAGGGGCTCTGGTAAAGCCCCATGTACAGCGCTGGATGTGGAGTGGTAGCATAAGTGATAAAAGGAAGTAAATGGATTTTGAAGGAGACGGCCATGGATACACAATATAAGATGATTAAGCACCATTCATGTGCCTGGATCTACTCCCTAATTATCATGCCTTGGTCTTTTCTGAATCTCTCAATAGTAAACGTGTAATATTGATATTCTGATCACTAATGGAGATTTGTTAGTGGAGCATGCATACAGCACACAGCCACTACCTATAGTGAAGATGCGCCTACGTGGTGCTGCCTGTATGGGCTGAAAGCCTGGTACAGTTCCTGTTTTCAATGTTGCGCAGGGGGCGGATTTTTGGCTGGACGAGGTAGTAAATATAGTGTAATCTCTGCAGACGTGACAAGGCCTTGTGACACGTTCTGCGGGACAGGGTGCACACACATAACTATGACTTCTAGTAATGAAGGAAATCAGCTGTCAAATCTATCTCGTTAGGTTCTATGACAGAAGCAGAATGGTGTGGGGGTTTCTGAAAGACTTTTTGCTATCGTCGTATGACCATGGTAACACAACACAATGTTTTTCCTACTCTTAGTGGAATATAATTGAGGAAGACCAGCAAACCAACATGCATACTACGCCCTCAGTCTGGGAGGATGGAATGTAACTGGCCAGCAGACATTAATGCCGTAGATAGGGATAAAAGAAGGCATGATTATTACGCTGAAAGGCTAAAGCTGATCCTGCTGTGTTCTCACTCAAATATGTTTGTCTGTCTTTCTCTTTAGTATAAAAGTGTAAAGGACGCAGATCCTCTGTGTAACGACCACCCCATAAACAAAGCTCGTTTTTTCTATAGCATACAGTATATAGAAGGCTATTAATGTCTGCCTGTTAAGGCGGAGGTAATCAGACTCTCATTGTCATCCTGTGTTGGGCGGAGCAATCAGAGACTCATCACTGTCAATCACTAGTTGTGATGGGTATCAGAGCACTCCCCCTGTGCAACTCACGTGTGGGATGTGAGCAGGGTAATCATACGGATCTCACTGCTATCCTGTGTTGGGGCGGGGTGAATCAGGAACTTCTTCATGATTCATCACTTTGTTGGCGTGGTATACAGGACTCTTATTGGTCAATCACTGTGTGTGGGTACGGTTAATTGGTCCTGTGTGCGGGGTACTAACTCTATTGAGACTGGTCGGGTAAATAGACTCTATGTCAATCATTGTGTTAGAGCGCGGGGTAATCAAGAGTCTTATTGTCAGAGTCACTTGTGTAGGCGGGTAATCAGGACTCTTATTGATCATGCATGTGTGTTGGCTGTTGATCAGGTCTTCATGTCCAGAGTGTAGAGGTGGGGATTAGGACTTCATCATCTGTGTGGGCGGGGTAATCAGACTCTATTACATTGTTGCGTGGATCAGGACTCTATGCTCAACTGTGTGTGGGCGGGGTATATCGGTCTACCGGTCACTGCATACGTGTGTGTGGGGCGTTGGGAGATAATCAGGAACTCTCCCATCTCCTGAATTGCGGTTAATCAACTCGATGTCTGTGTGTGGCAGAAGTAGGATCTAGCATCGTGGGGGGTAAACCCTCTCATGTATCTTTTGATGTGAATATCATGTACTCCAACGTGGTGCGAGAATCGTATTTTTTCACCCTAGAGGGGTGATGGGAGAGATAGGAGATGTGTCTAGATTAGTGAGAGCGCAGGGCGTGTCACTTCAGGGAAACAAGGCCGCCTTCCATCCGACATGAAATTCAGCCATATATACACATAGCCGGCCCTTAGGTTAGTCTCATAGCACACGATTACTACCAGGCAATGGCCTGAGAAATATAACAACAATTCAGTGTGCGGAGACCAATCAATCTGGAACGGCAGCGCCCATTAACACCTCAAGCACTGCCAAGGTAGAACTGGGTTTCCTTGGGTACTTGCAACCATAGTTATATTGTGGCGGCAAGTACGTGGCGTTTTTGCTGCTTTTCGAATGAGCTTGAAAAACCACATGCCGATTTATTCAAGACGCTTGCTGCGTTATTACAAAAACGCAATGCATGATGTGATGTCTTGCAGTGCAGTCTGGCGTCTCATGGAATTTTAAAAAACGCAGTGATCAAAATTACAATTATACCGCTTCTGAGGCCGGTGTGATCACATGCGTTTACTAAACCAGACCGGCAAAAACGCAGCTGCGTTTTCAAAAACTCAACCTCTTGTGAAAACGCAGCCAAAAACCGCAGGGGAGAAAAACGTCAAGTTAAATACTAACTTAAAACCCATTGAAAAAAAAAAAACTGGCAAAATGATATGCGATTTTTCAAAGGATGCAAAGATGCAATGTAAAAAAGGAACTGATCAACAATAAAAAAGAATCACAACGTTAAACCAGTTTAAGGTGTGGTGAACACGTACCAGGGCTTTTTTTTTTATCTACATTGAGTTTTAGAAACGCATTACGAAGATCACACGGGCATGTCACGGGGCCCAATTGCATATGCTGGTACTAATGCATATGCGATCCGGCCGTGGGCACAACCACTGTACAAATTGGCATTGGCTTGTGCTGACTACATACAACAGTAATGTCAGACGCACCCGCAGAGTGATACTCACATGTTGTGGGGTTGTGAACGCCCAGTGGAACCTTTTTCACTGAAACCCATATGTGGCGCTATGGACACACCAGATTTTATTTATTATCTTCCTGGCTTCAGGGCTTTGGTAATGGCACGGTGCCTTACTAGACCTTATTCTTTTTATGGGCCTTCAAGGTTTTATTTTTTAGCCACTGCATTTCGGTGACCAAAAGAACAAGTTCTAACTGATCAGTGATTAGAAAATAAAGGGTGACATAGCCCACTGGGGAAAAGAAAGGTCAAGTAAGGCAGTATGACAAATCACCAACAGGAAAAAGAAAACTCAATCTGTATGTGTCTACTAAGCCAAATGGGTTTTTATACCTTACTACCAGATGCTAGTTTGGCTGCTAATGTAAAGCATGGAACCACATTTTCATTGGTTTTCCCTACTTATATTCCGTTTTGAAGCCGCATTTTAAAACAACATGGGGTTTTTTTGGCACCGCTTTCAAATGCGACACAAGTGAGAAGATGGAGGAGCACCTTTCAACTGCAGCTCAGATGACCTGCATATCAGTTTTTTAGCAACCACCGACATGCAATTTCCTTAAGGCGACTACCACCGAACGAATCTACCATATAAAGGTAGATAAGGGTGGTAGTGGATCATAGGACTGGAATAGCCCTTTAATAGTAAGGTCCCCACCAGGAAGAAAACTTTTTTGAAAAGTTTTTTTTCTCGTTATTAAATTTTCTGATGCGGCTACTGAATAGGGCGTGTAGTAGGCATAGTCGAGGGTTACACCGGGGCTGTTACGAATCCACACCCCCTATCCTACTTTCTCTCCTCCCGAAAATCTTTGGGGCGCGCTACGAGGACTGCGCGCCCTTGTCCGCGAATCTGCTGTCTGTGTGTGCGCAGTACAGTACGGCCCGCGCGGTCACTGCTTGGGACAACCGAAGCCAGTCTGCACGACCGTCTGTTCTGCGCATGCCGCAGACAGCAGTTTCGTCGGACGAGACGCGCAGCTCCTCGTAGCTGCATGCCGAGATTTTCGGAGAGAGAAAAGAGCTGTGGGGTGTGGTAGTGCCGCCGCGTGTCAACCCCACCAAAAAACCCCCTCAGATATGGCTATCCACCCCAGTAGCCGCATAGAAATTGCGTGAATCAGGGATAATAAAAACATTTTCAAAAAAGTGTGGGGGACCTAAGATTAGCCCTTAAAGCATTTTTTGGATACAAAAACTGCTTTTCAATTAGAATTGCAAATAAACAGACCAAGAAAAAAGCGAGTTAAAAAATTTGTATTTTATTTTTTTTTAGTAACGAGCTTTTAAAACGCGGACTGCTTAAAGCTTGTCTCATGTGCCCACCCCAACTTTCCACCGCGGTGGAACGGGAACCATAATTTTCCAATGCTGGCATGTGGTCCGAATGCAAGGCCAAAGGGGTGAGAAGTTTGTTGTTTCCATAGTCCAATTTTAGAATATTGCATCTATTACTAATCAACACTCTCAAGTTCCCCAGGAGCTGCTCTCTCTCTCAAAAAACAAATGCAGAAGAGACAGATAATGCGATAATCTCCATTGTAATTTTTTTCTATATCTATACGCTGGAATTTATCACCCAGTTTCATGCGACTGAAAGGTTAGGATCTGTCTCATACAAACAACCTTTACCATTTGGACTTGAGCACCCATCTTAAGTGACCAAACTGCTCATTGCCAAAAGAATCGAAAGGCTATACGCACCCTTTGCAGAGGAGCCACGACGAAGGGACAAAGTAGAAGTGGTCTCAGTACATTTAGTAGTGGATGAAACAAAGTTAATTTATTTGCTGATCTGACTATGTTTGTGTCTGCAACTAGTGAAAGACGGAACCCAAGCGCGTCAGAAGTCATGAAAGGTGTGTGAAGGAATGGCTGGTTTGGGGGAATGTTTTCTGTACCTCAACAGAAACAGGTCACAGTGAATCAAGTGTGAATCAGACCCTTCACCACCACGTGTTCCTTCCCCTGCTTATATCACACAGTTCCTTAAAACCACTAATGGCCAGCCCCAGACTCCTGATCTACACCCATACCAACATCTAGAAAACCTTGGTGATTGTTGTGGGTTTCTTGGGCCCCCACTATCACAACATGTTGAAATACTGGAGCAAATTTCCAGCAAGTGAGGTTAGTGAATGTCCCGAGGCCACCAGATGTGTCCGAAGTCATTCACAGCGTCCAACCTTGTACTTCTGTATTATGCAGATAGGTATTATAATCTGTGGCTACAAGCCATTGTGCTGTGCTCATGCGACTTTTGCATTGTATTCCTAAACCTAGAGTTCTAGTCCCTGCATAAGCTATAAGTATGCGTTCAACTGTTCAGTGTTTTAGATGCAGTTTCAATGTCAAAGAACCAGGAATGGGGTAAAAAAACCAAAACACAAACAGCACCACTACAAGTGTTATGTTGTTCGCCCTTACAATCCCCACCTGCTTTGGTTTGGAAAACTGCTCTGAGAAACAGTAAACATGAGAATGCCCTCTTGTGCATGCTGGTACTGGAGTGTTCCTTTAAGAATGTTTGCTTTGTACATATTTAAATTACAATGCAACAAAAGTCAAAAAAGCCCCAAAAAACCTGCACAGTACGAGCACCTCCCTACATGTTCTGCCCATTTCACCGACCTTCATCAAGGAGATAAGTGCATAAGGTCCTTCACACCTCACACAAATAAACTTCAGAGAAGAGACCAGACATGGCATACGAAGGTTGTTTGTTTTTTTTTATTTTTTGTGTTTGCCGTCTTAAGTTAAAAGGTCTGAAGTGTTGTCAATGAAGATGATCGATCAGTTCTCACACCCTAACACGCTTCAATGGACAGACAGCTCCGCTCTCCCTCCCCAGGGTCCTCACTTGAAGATTTTGCCCGGTTGAAGCTTTGGCCCACATGCTTGAAGTCTCCTTCCCAGCAGAAAACTCTTCTCCGAGGGCTGCACTCTTCACTATCAGTACCCATCTTCCTCCAGTGTAAGACTCTAGGTCTATTGCCAATCCTCGCTCCAGCTGTAAGAGAAACCGGGTCAATACGGCCAGTGACTTTAATAAGCTGCAGGATACAAGGAACGTTACCTTACTGTGAATGCCAATCCTGCCTCTGACACACCCCCACACTCCGGATTGGTCTGTCATTGTTGGTCCAAAGAGTGATACGCTGGCAATCCGGTTTTACGGAGCATTGTCCAAGCGCTGGAACATACCTGCAAAAGTAACAGGAGATTAATATTCTGAAGATTTGATTTATTTGTTCTTATACAAAAAAATCACTTGAATTGCAAGGTATTCAAGATCTAGAGACCTTTCATAAAAAAAGCAAGTCCTCAGCTCAGGAATAAGGAACTCCTATCACCAATGGGTTATTATCTGAATTCCAAAGTCATTTTTACAACAAGCCGCATAAAAAGCTGCCAAGTAAACATCTCTTTATGGCGGCGAGCAACAACAGGGATGACCCCATTGTGATAACTCCTCCCGCACACAGGTAACAGAAACGAAACACTTTCCCAAGCTGCGCGCCTCTCTTGGAAATGCAGGACAAGGCAGCGGCAGATTGTTCTTCTTTTTTCAGCAACTCCCCTTTAAGGAAGCCAGAGAGCCTGTCCTTTCTTCAACCTTTGGCACCGCTACCAGTATTCGGAACATGCCCAAAACAGAGGACTGGGTTACACCTCCATTGCTGTCGCCAACTGCAAGCTCAGTCCTTGTGTGCACCTAGACAGGATGATGAAGGGCTGGTAGTCATCATCCACAACTCCTGATCTACGAGGCCACGGCCAATCACAAATGGCAGATATTCCCCAAACAGACACAGTCGTGGATAATGGTTCAGGTCCAAGACATGATGTTGCCCATCTTAAAGGATGAGACTTTTACACAGCTCTACCCCAACGCGTGCAACTCCGGACAAAGGAGCCATCGCTTAGCCCAATATATGCTGAGGGTACCATCAAAAATCTCAGAAGGAGTTGCAATGAGCCCAATGCCGCGGCTCCATTAACACCTAAGGACCTGGTGCCCCTGGGCTCATTTGCATAAACTGCATGGAACCTGGACCCCAGAGGCCTTCATACAGTCCATCCTGTAGTAAGATTCGCCTTAATAAAAAAAAAAAAAAAATGGTAATTAGAGCAGCAAAACAACAATGTATAATTGGTTTTTTTTTGCTGTAGATTTGCCTCTTTTGTGTTACAAATGGTAAATTCTCCATGAAAGATTCATTGTCAACATGTACAACGCTTAAAGGCTTGTCCTAGAATTATAACTTGTTGCCTATCTTCATAAACACTCTTACTATTGTGACCAGGATGCAGCAATGTCAATGTTGCGGTAATGCGTACCATACACCACCTCTAGGGGTGGCACCATAAAAAAAAAAAAAAATAAACCTTTTATTTTTTTTTTGTTTTTTTTTTTTTTTTTTAGCTCTTATTCTACAGCTGAGACTTGAGGGAGGCACCGGGTGGCAATCAGCCCGCTCCACTTCTTCCACCCTGTCTATCAATCTGTAGTATAGCCTCGGCTTAACCAGTCTAACTCTCCAGTTGTAATCAGTATTTTGAGTCATCATTATGCAATTTCTTGTGCCCATTACATACCATGATGGCTTCAAGTTTTTGATTTCTAGATTGTATTCCTGTAGCCATCGGCTGCAGGCCTAGCTTTAATACTTTATGGCCATAGTTAGAGTATTTTTGGAATTATTTCCTATGACGACATTGGGGTGATTTAAAAATTGTGAGTAATAGGAGCTGGTGTCCCCTCTAGCTGTGACATATTGTCCACCTTTAATTCCTTTACCAGTGTTAAGGACTATTCAGAACCCTTTAACCCTTTTCACTTTCTTGCAGCCAATTGGCAAGGAAATCACAAAAGCTCAATTTTTTGTTTTTTTACATGTACACTATTCTTGTTAAAAAAATAGAAAGACGACATTGTACTTCACTATTGGGGTTAGTAAACAGGTTGGACACAATGAGAAAATTCCCACACTTGCCTATAAGACCTCAGCTCACAGTGCACAAGATAATCATGAGTCTATCGGACTGCCCAAGGCTCAGAGGATTGGTGGCAAAGCACACATCTGGCTGCCAGGTTACAAATATTTTTTTCAGCACTAAAGGATTCTGGAGGCCACTGTGCTCTTGAACCTTAAGAGGTAGAATTTTGCAACAACCACACTGTGGGTGAGCTCCAGAATGCAGAAGGGATCTGCGTCACTATCACGGGAGCCTCCACCAGGACATCAGGAAGCTTTCTATTTACGTGCAAGACAGTGAAGACTCAACGTCTCATATGAACCCAAAATGAACTTTTTGGTGTCAACTCACTGCATTGGAGAAAACCATGGATGCTCATCACCTTGCCAAATACATTCACCAGTTGACACATGTTGGGCAGCTCATTCTATGGGGCAGGGACAGGACAACTGCTTACATGAAAGGTAAGATTGAATGTTGTTCAAGTACAAAACGTGGGACCCTGGTAGGGGGGGAAAAACTCTTTCAGGTTCTGGCTCAGACGGGGCCCGAAGCTTCACCTTACACATGTACAATGCCCCCAGCCAACCAAAAGCAGCGGCTTCAGAACATACTGTGACCATTCTGACGTGCCTGCCAGAGCCTGACTAAAAACCTAATGAGCGTCTCTGGAGAATTTTTTTCAGTTTTTCATTTTGTCAAGACGGTGTCAGAGTGTACTTACCCTTACCGACATGTGGGACGTAAGTCGATCGTCACAATGTCGGGTCCCGGTGCATATTGCAGCAAAGGCTTACCAGTAACAACCTGCGTCAGTGCTGGCGGCTTCAAAAAGATGGCGGCACGTGGGTGCGCCACCTTTCTGAGGAATGATCTCTCCCCGTGACTCATCGGGATTGGCGATCCTGTCCGCACTGGTAGCTTTCGGGTCTCACTAGAGACCTCAAGCTACTTCAGTTATAACCCATTCATAACAATAATGTAATGTGAGTAATAGTAAAATACACATACTGCCATACGTAGTATGACCATATGATAGGAATTGTACGATCAACCTAGGGTTAAGTCCTCGTGGCGTCTGAAAAATAGTAAAGAAAAAAACGTTAAAAATGATAATAAAACCTAAAATCAAATCACCCCCTTTCCTTCAACTGATTAAATATAAACAGTAAAAATCATAACACAGTTAGTGCTCGCCCGTCCGAAATGCCAGAATCAAAATATAATAATGGTTTTTCACTGCGTTTAACCCTGTAACGCAAAATCACTCCCAAAGTCCGAACATGGCACTTTTAAAAAGTCGAAAAAAATACTATAAAGTGTCCAAAAGGTCCGTACATGTCCTAAACTATTAACATTGTAACGCATCAAATCCCCAAAACCTTCACAGCTCCGTACACCAACGCATAAAGTTATTAGCGCCAGAAGATGGTATATCCCCCCAAAAAATTTGTTACAGGTTGTTAAATGTAGAAAACATAACACCCTAATCCAATTGTTAGCCCCATATCGTGCTATACCGCCCCCATAGAGAGATAAAGTCGACATGTCATTTGGGGCGTCACAGCTCGAAATCCGTAAAATCCACCCACAAGAATACGGCACCAGTTGTTTTTTACCAATTTCACTTGCATTTGGATTTTTTCCCCCGCTTCTTAGTACACGCATGGATTATTAATACCACCATTTTGAAGTGTACATTGTGTTACGCAGAAATAAGCCATACCCGCTGCTGTACATGGAAAAAACAAAAAAAAGTTAGATTTTTGAATGTGGGTATGAAAAATGAAACCAAAAACAAAAGAGGGCTGTGCTGTAAGGGTTAAAAAATCATTTTAGCTGCTGATAAGAATATAAAGCGCTCCGCTTGAAACATTGTGTTCATTTCAAATAATTAGATACTTCGTATTTGCTTCTAATGACAATCGTTTAACAAGAACATAAGGTGGACGCGTCCTGGGTGCCGCAGCAGTCACCTACTGTACTAAGGTTGCACTCAATGAGGTCTGAGTGTGTTCATTGGGGAGCGGTATCCGAGGTACCAGATGGACCACCTCCTTGTCAAAATGCTCCCAGAAATAGGCAGAGCTACGATAGTGGTGTCTTCATTGCGATACTTTTCTTTTAATTCTATCATCATAATGAATGGACTGGAGAGGGAGACAAGGGTGAGTGGCAACTGTCCTACACAGTATTCACCCAATCACACATACCAGTAGATGAGCGTTCTCCATAAGCATTATCCTCACATCAACTTATCCTTCATAAATTCATGTCCATTACTACTCCAATGCTACTACTACCAGGAAGAAGCTGTGCACCATGTTTTTTTTTTTTCAATCCAAAGATACTTCTGGCAACCAATTTTCTTATCATATCTTCTTTTTAACTGGGGCTAGAACAATAGTAAACCCTATAAAAGACAATGGAGTCATGTACTAGAAGAATAAGCAAGGACACTACTGCCCTCTAGTGGCTCAGCGTGCGCAGCAGTAGGCTCATCTATTACTCACTCCTCAAATCCACATTCAGACTCAATATGGGCTTCCTGCACTTCCCTCCTGTATTTCCACTCATATCATTTGCGGGCTCACTAACCGGCACCCACATCGCAGCTTTTCTGCTTCCAGAGCTTCTTAGGAAGAATGTCAAACGCAAGAGGAGACTTAGAATGAGTAAGGAGTAAGGATGGCCACCACAACAGAAAGCATTTCCCTAGAAGCTAGATGATACAAGGATAACTGTACACAATCTGACCACTAGGTCCCCACTGACTCAAGAATGGGGGATCTTGCTCAACAGATTAGTGGAAGACACATAAAGGGTTTATTCACAAACGTATAGGTGGTGGGGGGGGTGGGTGCGTATATACTCCCCCCATACATCATAGCTCCAGCGCCCAACGGGACGGGTAACGATGCAGCACATACCTAGAAGATAAAACATGTCCTAACTTTCTACAGAATACGGCACCGTGCGCCATATTTCCTATGGAGAGGGGCAGGGGTGAGCAGCGTTCTCCCCCAGCACTGCCGCGTGCCCGCCATGCTACGGTACTGAGCTGCCGGACACAAACACATCCTCTTCATGAGCTAAGTGTCACAATGGCCCCCTGTTGTAACCAAGTGCATAGGAGAACCTGATACACCTCAAAAAGAAATCTACACACACGATAAAGCATAGATCCGAGTCACACTCAACTGTGGTTCTTAGATTGTTATCCATCGCCTCCTTTCCTTCCAATCACTTAAAATTAGCTGAGACTCCTGAGGAAGCATGGGGGGGGGTGTGGGTGGTACAGCCAGAAATGTGCAGCACAGAGGGGTCCCGGAACTGCCCAGTAACTCACTCATTAGCATAATTTTTAAAAGCCGATTTAGAATGAGGGGGCCATGTATACTAATAAGATGACCATAGGTCATGAAGTCCCCTGCTTTAGCATGGTAGATTTCCTTTTTCTTTGGGTACACATGCAGGAAATATATTCCCTGCAGGCCTTTTGAGTCAACATTGCCCACTGTACAAGCAAAATCAATTGTCGTCATGGCACCCCTGCAACTTGCCATCCCTCCTATTACTTTAAGGTTTTGGCCTTACCACATCACTACTTGCGGCCAGGGTTGGCTCCGTGGTTAACCAAGTTCTACAACTTCCCTACCAGGTCATGTACAAGGATCTTTCACACTTCTATCGGCACTAGAGCTGCTTACTTCAGTAGCAGCCCTAGTGCCACACTTTATGGGTGACTCTTTAAGGGGAAAAGACCCTCTGTACCTCTTGGGGAGATGCGGCATGGGTCCTTGGACTTAGGCCTCCGCGACGAGCCTTTTCAGATCATCTGAGGTCCTCCTCTGCGGCCGGTGCTGGGGGAGGGGCGGGCTTCTTCTCTCCTTCTCTTTCTTTCTGTTCTTTTGCTGGTTTCTCGTTTTCTTGGGGGTCTCTTTTCTTGGCTGCAGTTCTGCAAACTTCTTAGGCTGGTGAATATCAAGCACGGAATATAGCAATGGTCTAGTATCTGCAGTCTCTCTCCAACTAAGCTGCCAGACAATACACAACATTTAGTTCCCCTCTTTACTCCATCTTTAGCCAAATCATGGTGTCCCCCTCCGGACCACAGCTTTACATGGGGAGCCTCAGCATTACAATTACTCAAGGTGCTCATTACTACAGTCAGAAGCACAACTGCTAGACCAGATACAAGTGGTCAACCAGGTACTGCCTCTCATTACCTTAAAGTATACATTGAAGTGTCCTTTATGCCCATTGTCCTTATGTTCCCTTACATACCTCTCATCAAACTGAGCCATCTTGGTCGTAAGCTTCACCTCATCCAAAACTGAACGGACTGGGGCTGATTCCACACAGATACAAAACCATCTTGTGACATCACCGAACGCTTGCGAAAGATGATGCCAGACCTGTGAGATGTCATTCAAGATATCAGTAGAGATCAGAAAAGATGCCCTGCAATTTTAATTGAGGGTCTCAAATAAAATTCTGACCTGGATAAGCCATTTGTATTAAATCCATGGAACCGTTTGTTATTACCTGTTTGTACAGTCACAGTCAGGAGCAGGTAACAGCGATGTCACCACGACGTAGACCTCTCCACCACCAAAAACAAATAGATTCCGGGTCTTACAGATGAGCATCCAAACTACAAGTGAGCTTCACCTCCTCCTTTGCTTGTTCTGTGGCCTAGTAAGATTAACCAGTGTTTTCCATGCATCAGCACAAAAATTATACCGCAAAAACACCCACCAATAGTGAATCACTTCTTTATAGTAGTTCATAGGTTGCGTTACATGACTAGAGGCACTGGTGCCGCTATGAGCATAGTTTCATTTCTTGAATGGGCGTCGCATTAGAAGTTAGTTAAGTAAAAACAGCAGGACCATATACGGTACTCAATTCCAATCTTGTCCATAACCACAAATTGTCCCATTTCTGAGCTTTTAAAATGTAACTTATCATCAAGTAGGAGAACATGGCACACATTTGCTTATAATACAAGCCTCAATGCCCATCCCTGGTTAATGATAATCTATCCAAATATTAAATGTCAAGACATAGATTAGGAGAGAGTGGTGTGGCACCAGTTTCTTTACATTACTCTGTTGCACAATGGAGGATATTGCTCCGAGATTGTACACACTGTAAGAAAGCTACCAAATCTGCATCCCACTGACTAACTGTGCTGGATGGGAGCCTCCTTGAATCATTTAGCACTAGGATGCTTAGAGTCCTTTGCAAAAGGTGCAAGTTTGGTCCAGTGAATCCAAAATGGCACATCGGGGATTCCAACTAGACACCTTCAATGTGTTTTATACATTTTAATTGCAGTGGTAGGACAGCAGAAAGTGACCAAGGGTGATGCCACACCTAGTGTTTCTTGGATGCATTTTTACCACGTTCAACATGCATTTGGGCTGGTCCGCAAATATTTTTTTGCATTTCTTGGAAGTGTAGCCGTTATGAAATAACAGCGGCTTACCTTTTTATAGAAGGAAGAAAAACCGATTCCAATCAAGCCAACGCTTGTGTAAACTTGTAAAAACACATGCGTTATCATGCATTTAAAAACATTGCGACAACCTCCTGAGGGCTTATTCAACAGCCAGCATGCTCGCCCTCGTGGGAGGAAGTGGTGCAAGTCCACAGACAATCACATCGGACATTGGAGCACAGACCTCTATTGGAGGCAAGTTTGCAGCCTGATCACAAGCCCCCATTACAGTTGTGTGCTAAAAAAAATGAGCCCTTAGTCAGGACACACATCAGCAATCCCTAGACATTTATGCTGCCCATTATGTGGATATAGTATCCACCTGCTTTCCGATGAAAGCACATTTTTACAACAAGGTGTAAAAGAAAATAGGGCCGTAGGGTGTAATCCGTAACCTGGCTGTGTGAACTGCATGATCCCGAGTGGGACAAACCCAAGCCACTGTGCCGGAGGGACAATGTGGTTGTCTGCGAACCTGACCCATTGAGGACCTGGCCTTGGTCTGAGCCGGGAAGCCCCACGCAGTTGGTTCTTACCACTAAGGAAACGAAAATTTCATTAGAAATACGCCAAAAATCTCTACTGACAAATACAGGTTACACGGACATATTGAACCGTATTGATTAAGTTCCATTTACAGATCATGTTCTGCACATTCCTGGAAAGCCTACGTATTAGGCTCCATGCACATGTGACAGCAGCGGACACTAGTCCGTAACCCGGAGTATAAAGAAGGCTAACACTTCTCACCCTCGCGTCTCCGTAGTGAGCCAGAATGTGCCACTCCACAAATCCAGGACTGTAAGGAACCTGCCTATTTCTGCCAGAGCGGGCCGCACACCTGTGGCATTGTCTAGGTGGCTGTGGTACTCATCTTTGTGGCTCGCCTTACAGACATTGCATGGAGGCCGCAAGGTGCAGATCCAGAGATTGTAGTAGAGCCCTGCGCCCTTACATAGTGAGCGTGGCGCTGCTCTCAAACAGACACAAACCGTCATTACCCTCAAATGCTGGAACCTACAGAGAATGTGACAATGCTCAGTAACGTCAATATCCATATACAAAGACCTCTATCTCCACGATCAGAAATCCTCACTTCCCCAGATGGAAACTTCTCACGAATTCTGGTGTCTTGTTAGTTACCTCCAACTGGAATTCTGGGGCAGAGGAGGCGACAGGATGGGAACCCTGAATACTGGGCACGATGAGGGCTTGTTATGCCCTCCAGTTATCATGGGGTAAATGTTACAGATCTCAGAGAGAAACACTTATTAGAATTCTGTATACACACCATAATAACACTCACTCTGTTCCCGTTTGCTATCAAGATAATGTTGCACCAGCCATTTCACCTTTTTTTAGCTCATGGGTCCCAGAGAACCTGACATGCAGAATAGGATCCCTTAAGAGGAGTACAGGCCAGAATTTATTTAGCCCTCACTCACACTTTATCTTTAAGACAATGAATTTGTGCCTGTATTTTACTTGCACGTTTGAGTAACTGGGGTGTTGAACTTCCATTTTCATCTATTTATAAACACATGCATTATATTTTGGCGCTAATAAACCTAAAAATGTTTTTCGGTAATGCATTCAAACACGTTCTCTAATAGGAAGGTGTGCCGATAGCTTTTGCCCAATGAGATGTCATTTAAAGCTGGATTCTGCTTGCGCAATCCACGCAGAAAGGACCACAAAAACGTCCTCCCCATGCTGTCCTGTATGATACTGTAGGGTACAGAATTTCCTGAGGGCATTCTGATAACAGACTTGGGCACATCACCACACTGATACTGGGGGGGGGGGTGGGGGCTTGGGTCTCCGATCACCGAAATAAGCCTATGTAATGAATGGCGGCGCCAATCTAGTGATGATTTTTTTGAAAAAACTGAGTCCTTGCACGCTGTCATCTACATCAGTCTCTATGCTCCACATTCAGAGGATACATCTTCATGACCATGTCCAGCAAGTTGCTAAGACACTTGGCTTTACACGTAGTAATTTTGGGGGTCACCCCGTTTAAACTGCCCCATTAAGGCGGTCCCCCCATAACCCTTATTACTCATCCGTACAAGATCCCATCCTCTGACTCATCCAGCTCAAAGAGGTGAAACCTGTACTTATCCCAGATAATGAACCCCATGCGAGGAGGCCACCTCATGACACCCCGGCAGGGGCGCAGGTTATACCCCAGGCCAGGGCGCAGGATGATACCAGGGGTGACTGGTGCGGGGATTAGAACACCCAGGAGGGGCGCATGATTATACATGGGTGACGGGTTGCAGAACTGAGCTCTAATAACCCCAAACACAGCCAAATGTACATTAGCATGCAGCCGGCACGTTTACATCAGCTAAACCCACAGTTAAATGGAATGTTGTGTTGGTACTGGTAAATCAGCACCTTGTGGCCAATAAATAGGAGGGTGTGACTGATCTTAGAGGGGCCATCACATGACACAGCAGCCATGTATGGGTTCCTCAGACGCATAAATGCCAGCACCCACACCAAGCACATGGGAGACTCCTTATAAATAATGTATAGAATCCCCTCCCCCCGTCATGTTGTGCGCCCTCCCCCACTAATGACACTACGGCTCTGACAAAGCACAAAGAGAAGCTTATGGGAGGGTTTATACTAGATGTGTATTCCGGATTATCCACTCCTTAAGATATGATATACAATGTATATACAGGCTGGGCTGGATTGCACTAGAGACAATGACTGGTGCAATGTTGACAGGTCACACAATGCGGTCAGGTACAAAGTCACTGCAGGGATGAGCAGTAACAGCGCCCCCACCAGTGAGCGGAGGCAGCCGCGTATGACATCCCATACACCGGCAGTACGAGCGCTCAGCACACACATGTCCGCGCCGCACAGTTCCGGGTGTAGCCGGGAGGGGGCTGTTCGATGTCCCGGGAGTCTGCCGCCCTCCACAACCGCTGCGCGAGGGAAAGACCCTCACCCCGACACAGGCGCCCCCCCTGCCCAACCACAGGACCCCTCCCCGGCCCGGGGGGCAGCATGAGCACGGAGCGGTATATTGCCCGGGACCCGCTTTCTTACTCACCCAACACCGGCCATCTTCGCTCGAGAGAAAGGGACGGAGCCGTAAAGCGAGCTTCACGGCCCAGACAGCGACCGCAAAGAGGAGTCTCCGCCGGCTGTCCGTGATATATAGAGAGAGGCAGCGCCACCGGGGGGGGGGTGGGGGGGGGGTGCTAATTCGGTGTTTACAGGATGTTGATTGTAGACAGCTGCACCCCAACTATGGCTTAATATATAATACCGTATATATACTGTATGTGTTTATCTGACCTGTCCCGCCTGCCCATCATAGAATATCATAGGGTATTTCCTCTATTGGTCAAGAAAACAGGCGATACCGTTACCCGCCCTAGGGTCTTGTTTAATTGTATGGCTCTCTTTTGGGTGAACTCATAATGGGCCCCCTAAGACTGCGTTCACACCGGGCGTTTGAGGACGCAATCCAAAGGCTTCCTCGTGATCACATGCTAGGTAACATTGAGTTAGAATCTGCAATGGAAACACAATGTTAACCCGTCTTTGGGAACCGCACCGTGTGAACGCGGGCCCTCAGACTCCTGGGCCCAGGTCACCCACTTAAAGTACACTCCTGTGGAACCCCTCAAGTTCATGACTGGGGTTACAACCTGCTTTTCAATCTTGCACCCGGTTCCTTTCCCGGTGCAGTGACACATTCAGCAGCCCGGTCACACGTACCGCTAGACGTCCGTTCATGCGCGCGTAGCGCACAGGGGAGGTCGCTCGCCCCAACGCACATGCTTTCCAGGGAAACGCATGCGTTTTCTGGAAACGCATGTGCGTTCTTGACCGTCGGCCGCTGCAGTTTTTTGAGGCCAAAAGCAGGTGTAGGTCATAATAGGTGGGGACATATCATTGGGAGAAGCTGTTCCTCTTCTTTTTTTTGACTCCTCTCCTGGTTTGGACCTCAAATTCTGCAGCCTGAAAAACTGAGGCCCGCGTCACAGCGTATCCGCTAGACGTCCGTTCATACGCACGCTAGCGCACAGGGGGAGGTCCTCGCCCCGAACGCACATGCGTTTCCAGAGAAACGCATGCGATCAGCTTAAACATCGCATGCGTTTCCCTGGAAACGCATGTGCGTTTCGGCCGAGGACCCCCCCCTGTGTGCTAGCATCGCGTTATGAACGGACGCCAGCGGTACGCCGTGACCCGCCTGAATGTTCTGGACGCTTCCCCCGGGCGTTTTGACCTGCATTTTCATTGCGTTTGAAACGCTATACAACAGCTCGAGGAAGGGGTGGTTTGTCCTATCCTATACATCACTGTTAAACATTTTCCGTTTACAACAAAACGCTCGTAAACGCGATGGTTCAACGATGCGTTAACAATGTTGTTAGCAGTTGCATTTACAAACGTAAACAGTAATGTACTTAGGCAAATCCCTCCAATCCAGCTTGTTGTATAGTGCATTTCAAACCAATGAAAATCGGACCAAAACGCAACTGTGAACGCCCCTCCAAGTTTCTGCAGTCACCCACTGCTCCCTTGTGTATCAGTATGGACATGTGACCACAGGGGCTGTCACATACCCCTGTATCAGGCCCCGGTAGAAAGACCAGCAGGGACATTACCCCCCCCCCCTTCTTCTGGAAAGTGTGTCTGTCTTTTTAAGGTTTTGGGCTAACTTGATTTATCTTAGTGGTTGATACATGAAGTATGCATGTCTGTTGGTTCTTTTGAGACTTTTGTCTGAAAAGACACACAAAAGTGACAAATGTTTAAAGGAAAATCTACCAAGAAAATCCATTTTGATAAACCAGGGACATTACTGATAGATCCAGGCATCGGGACTGTGGTAATCTTCTTATATTTGTTATCCATGGCCTCCTTCCTTCTAATATCAGCTTTTGAATTTATGCTAATGAGCCTAAAGGACTACCCTAGCCCCTATGTGATCAGGCTTTACAGGCTGTTACACTGTCTCGCCCAGGGGGAAGGTAAGACAGTGGTTTATCATGATGGATTTTGATGGTAGTAACCCCTTCTAAGGCCGCGGTCACACGTACGCTAGCGTCCCCGTCCTAAAACACGCGCGACGTAGCAGCACGAGGGGAGGTCCTCTCCATGGAAACGCATCGATTGTTAGCCGTTCGCATGCGTTTTCTCTGGAAACGCATGTGCGTTCGCGGCCGAGGACCTCACCCCTGTGCGCTAGATCCTGTTTATGTAACGGAGTCTAGCGTACGTGTGACCGCGGCCTAAACTACCGAACATGCTCCACCGCACCATGGATTTGACTATGACTCAGGCGCTTCAACACGGGGTCGCAATTTTTGATGCGTTTTGACCGCATTCGCAAAGGCTTCAGGGCCTTGATCACATGCTAGGTACATTGTGTTTCCACATGTCATCTCGCTAACGCAATGTAACCTCAGCATGGGAGGCACGGCTGACAGCCAGTGGAATGCGTCAAAAACCTTTCAACACTGGCAACGCAGTTGTGTGAATGTGCCCTCCTCACCGAAAAACTGGCAGACAAGTATAACTAAATCTCCGTCGCAGTTTCATCACATGATTTGCACCGGCTGTATTACCATAGGGCAGGAATACTTTAGGACTAGGCGCTTCGTCTTCACATAATCCCTCCGCGGGGTGCGGTTGTGTGATAGAGGGTCTTCTGTCTGGTTTGGTTTCACTCATTTTAGTTCCTCTGCACAGCCGAAGTAACTATAAACACTAGGCGTTTCTCGTTTTATAAAGCCACGCTAGCCGCACAGGGGGAGGTTCCTCGGCCCTAACACAATGTCGTTTTCCAGGGAAACACATGCGATTGATAAGCCAATCCGCATGCTTGCATGCGTTCCGCTGGAAACGCATGTGCGTTCGGGCCGAGGACCTCCCCCTGTGCGCTAGCGTCGCGTTATAAACGGACGCCTAGCGTTTCGTGTGACCGCGGCCTTAAAGGGGCTGTATAGAATATAAAAACATTGCTGCTTTCTTCAACCTGTCATTGGGTTTTGGGTTGTATTGAAATATTCTACAATACCAGACACCCTGAGATTAGTCAGAGTGAGATTAGGAAGTGCTGAGGGAACAGGGGGGAGATAGTGTCTCAGCATGGAGGGGCTCTGGTAATACCCCCCAGAGGCTTTCTGATTCCTTAGCATAATTAGAAAATTTGTTTTTAGAAAGAAGGACTCCATGGATAACAAATATAAGAAGATCACCACAGTCCCGGTGCCAGGATCTATGAGTGTCCCTGGTTTATCATGATGGATTTTGATGGTATGCAATTTGTTGTAGGCATTTCTGATTTTCATTTCTGTGTCTTGTAGGAGTCCATGTGCTCTCGCAGGCGAGTCAGGCGCTGGCGCTGTACTGATTGGACCCCAGTTGAATGTCGTTAAATAGCGTTATTTTTGGTGGAAGATTACGTGTGAATATAAAAGTTTTACACAAGATTGAAAGGGAGTGAGGGCTCATGGTATGTGATGCTTATCCTTAGCACTTTGGGTTCTTTACCCGTTGGACGAAACTATGACTGATATCGGTGATTCTGGACCATTTGATTATATTGGTGTAATGTTATGGGTTGTTTTATTTTAGGTGCTTTCTTTTTCCCCTATTCTAAACCACTGGTAAGCAAAAAACACACAGACCCACTTGTCAACAGTGGTTGGTAGTATCAATGAACGGACCCAATGTTTCCGTTCCAGTTTGGACCACACGACCTGGACATATTATCGCATTGGCAACCGTAACAGAATATTGATGCCTCTAGCAACCGTTCGGCTGCCAATACAACAATATGTCAAGGTCGGGTGGGCCGAACTGGAACCAGGTCCGTTCATCTGTAGTTGGTAGTGGTACTAGGCCATGCGGCCTGCTTGATGGCTTGTGTTATGGGCTTTTGGGCTATGGAAGCTACGGGTGATGCCACACGTGGCGGTTTTGAACCCGTTTTTTGTCCGTTTTTAAGCAGTCCGTTAAAAAAAAAAAACATGCGTTTTTTGAAAACGCATCAGCTTTTGACCATTTTTGATTAAGATAATTGGTAAAACCTGTCACAAACGGACTGGCCTTTTTTCAAACACATGCGTTTTTAAAAACCAGATTCATTTTCATTTTTTTTAACGGACTGCTTAAAAACGGCCCAAAAAGGGTTCAAAAACACCATCGTGTGGCATCACCCTTACAGTTGACAAATGGAATCAGATGGCTCCGTCCCCTGTATAGTGGTAATGCTTGGGAACTGCAGCTCTGCTTCTAATGCACCCAATGGGAGTAGAGCTATTAAGTCAAATACAGTGGACGGATCAATCCATTTTCACATTCCATATATGGGAGCATTAGCAGGAACCGCTGATCAGTGGGGCGACCAGTGTATCAATCCTGATCGGCCTATTCCATGGATAAGTCTCAGTATTAAAGCCTCTCAGTTTTTGTTCAATCTCCATACAATCTGATATCTGCAAATCGGTCTGTATGTGAAACTTAATATCCCAGGATAAGAGGAGGAAATTGAAGATGAAAAGAACCCGAATGCATTAAACTTTAAAAATAGCGACCATTTGAAACATAAAATAGAAATAGATGATAACAAGCAAACAGACAGAGTCCACATTTTTTCTTTATATTTTATGCCAAAACAAACTGAAAATAACTGGCAAACATGAATAGAGATTTACATATAACAACGCATATTTACATGACAGTTTTAAGCAAAAAACCAATAGATGCGTCCATGATATTTACTGTAAAAGGGGTCAGAATGTGACCCTCTCCTTCACTTCCCTCTGATCACAGCACCATGCATAGCGCCGCACCAGTGCATAGCAACAGCATCATACATGGCACAGCAATTGTGCATCGCAGTTCTGTTTCCGCTTCTGCCATCCAGAGACTGTCAGTTTCTAACCAACTCCTTAACCCTTAAAGGAAATCTACCATCAAATCCATCATGAAAAACCAGGGACTCTAGATCTTCAGGCAACCACAACTGTGGTATCGCTTACATTTGTTATCTGTGGCCTCCTTCCTTAGAATCAACTTTAAAGTTATGCTTATGAGTCAAAGGGCTCCAGGGGTGTTGGTAGAGCTTGTCTGTGTTGTAGGCTTCAAGGCTGTTACACTGTGCAAAGCAACCCTCCGCCCCTCCCCTTTTGTGACTTACATCAGAACAGAGGGTGGGGAGAAGTGCTGTGAAGCTACAACACTGAGGGGCTCTGGTATCAGCCCATCAGCCCCTCAGGTTTCATTAGAATAATTTTAGAAGGAAGGAGTCCATGGATAAATATAGAAGATTACCACAGTCACGGTGCCTGGATCTATGGACTAAGTGTCCCTGGGTTATCATGATGGATTTTTTTATGGTAGATTTCCTTTAATGGAGTTGTACTAAGTTTGCATGTGTCCCCTTTACACATGAATAAAGGACAAAAGAGCTGATCTTGTGACTGCTGGAATCCCCATGATCAGATCTGGAGATAGGGGGGTATGGGGTCTTTCTCTCACTAACTAATTGACGTCACCAATTTTTGGTATGTGCACCCTGCACGCTGCGCATTCATTAAAAGGAAGTGTCAGAAATTAAGATCACATATTATGGTTATCATCTCCAAGTCTCTCTCATCACATCCATGTGAGTGCCGGACAATAACTTCTGACAATCCTACAACACTGAATGGAGGGCAGGGGCACACATTCAACTCACCTGCTGCAAACAGGTACCCTTGTTCCTCAGATCGCTTAGGGGGGTGTGGCTGGTCGTTTTAATCCAGAGTCCCAGCAGGCCGACACAGGATATAGTGAGACACGATTCAAACCCAGTACAAACCACCTGCACCAAAACATTTAGGTCTTTAGCATCTTATAACTTTTCCACCATGCTGATGGAAGAAATATTCTTTAAAAAGTGGAAAAGGTGGCACTGCAGCCATAGTCGTCAGAGTCTGGGAGAATGCAGTATAGCTCGCTGCCAGTCAGTGCCGCAGCCGAGATCATTGCGTTATTGGGCTGATTGTGCCTGGCCGCCCCGTGTGCCCCGCTGACAATGCGCCGGGTACACCGCGGTCTCCAGGTTTATGATGCCCTGCTCTACTTTTCCGCCTGCATGCTCCTCACGCCACTTTGCGCCGGCCCTCCGTCAATGTGATGCGCGAGACATCTCTCTCATGGACAGGGTCCGCTCCCTTGCAACCGATTTGTTATGCACTTTAGACGGGTTCCGCTTTGCAGGGCATTTCTCCGTTATCACGTCTTCTGTCTTCTGCCGATCACCACAGAGGTCACTGCCATCTTCTCTATCCTCCTCGCTCTTTTGGGGGGCTTGTGCCCTGTATATCATCAGAGCTTCTTTTCCCTTCTCCCTCCTGCTCATTTTTAATTCCGTCTTCCGCGCCTATTTGCCCCTTTTTCATTCATCTTCCGTCTCCTTTATCTTCGATGTTGAGCCTTCCACACTGGGCCGCCACGTGGGCAGTCTCCCCCATGCTTTTCACACCACGCACATCCTTGTCACTATCCCGTTTACAGCCGCACAGTAAGACCTTCTACTAACGACAGTCTTCACTGCCGCTAAATACATCCTCCAACAAAGTCCTTAAACGATAGATATCGAATGCTGCCCCCTTCAGCCTTGGTCCTGCTTAGAGGCGAAGGTTTGTATTAGTAAGTTAATCACCGCAGGGTACAGTTGATGACCTGAGCAGGAATTAGGGGAGCGTCGGCCTTGCAGGCGGCTTGAGCACCGGTCAGTAAGCAGCGCGCCTATCCGCGTGCTAACATAGCCACGCACACATTATGATTTCACTCCAAACGGATCCTGGACTTCAGAGAGCCCATCCGAAACCTTCTGTCCAGGTAGGTGGAGGATGAGGGACTGGGATGGGCATGAGAAGCCATACTACGGGGCGCAGAGATTTAGAGTGTAAATCCAGGGGAAGAAAAGTATCTAAAAATAACTTCTGAACAGGCAGAGAACCTGTGAAATACAAAAAATGAAAGATTATATCAGAGACAGGAATGGGCAATATAAACCTTAAGGGCCTCACAATGTGACTTATGGTCCTGCAAGTCAGGTCTCTAGTATAAATCAATCACTGATTCTTATTGACTTCACATAGGCAGCATACTCTTCCTATTATCTTCTATATTTTGGAAATTGATCACCTATTTAGTTAGATGGGAACCGCTGAAGCATAGAACATTCTGTATTTAAACCGAGATCTCCCCTTTATTCATGTATTGAGTAATGGAGGGCTTCACAGAACCAGAGATTTCATCTCTAGTTAGAAAGAATAGAAGAATGCCATTCTGATTGTTAATGTTAAAGAGTTGGATATTTTGGTTCTGTGAAATCTCCATAGATAACTCCTTATAGATCATATCAAGGGGAGACGTACAGGTCCTGTTTAAATCAGATACTCAGAATATGAAACTATAATTGGTGTAGGTAGCGGTTTGGTAATTGGCCCGCCAGCGTAGGCTGAGCAGATGTGAAAGGAGGCTGTGCAGAAAGCACTTAGCTTGAGTGCAGAGTCATGCACTCCCTGCATCTGTGAGCTGCACCTGGTACCCGTCCCGAGACTGCAATCTCCATCTCTCGAGCTTCCATAGAGATGAATGTAGTCAAACCGTCATGTGCGGCTCGTCTGCTCTCCACTCATCTTGTAGAGCTACGAGGGTCGAGAAAGGTACTCGTCAGCCCATCCGGAGCACACCCTTTCTCGTGATCTGTGGGGTTTCATCACTAAGACCCCACCGATCAAACAAGTTAGGGGCTATCCTGTGAATCCTGTCCAGCACTTAAATTATGCCATGCTGACTTGCAGTGGAAAGTCTACAATTTCATTACAGTGAGTAAACGGCAACAACGTGTTAATAGTAACTCACTCATGCTCTGCTGGTTTTCACTACGGGCATCTGGTGGCTCGTCGAGCAACGACAGTCCAGCCGTCAGATCCACTTGTTAGGTGTCGTTCTCTGGAAAACATAATAAAACGGTCATCAAGACGAACGTCGTGCCACACTAGGTAGTAGGTCGTCCTCTATAGTACATACCTGGGCATCTCCCGCGGAGACGGATGAGCTTGAATTACCGGGGGCTCCTTGTTTGTAGTTGAAGCAAGATAACCATCATGTCAGTCATAGTTTATTGCAGTGTTGGTCCGTCCCCCTAGTGGGTTACCTGGGGGTTATACTAAAAGGGAACAGCGATATGAGCTTCACAACTTGTCTCTGCCTCCTATGCTGTTCATCTTACGTGTCTATATGACTGTACAACTCCCTGCGACTGCTGCAGACAGCCCAGGCCCAGTAATCTGGACCAAGTGGTATACAACTGCTGTCAACCCGCGAGGGTCCAGATCAGAAACGAGGCGCGGTATGAAGAATTACGTAAAGCAAGTCTAGTCAAAGGAAAAGATTCTTACTTGAGACCTAGATGTGATTAGAATAGGGAAAGTGAGTGCTTAGACCAATGTTACATATTTGCTTTAATTTCTTCTCTTCTAGAACAAGAACAGGAGTCTTACAGAAATGCGTTGGCCGCAATTTGTAAACATATCCCTCTTTCAGACAGCAATAATTGCTGTTAATATTGTTTGACACAGCTGGGATCGCCATTGCCATGTAGACCGAGGGTCCAGATTAGAATGAATGACTGGTTATCTCTGACAGTCCACAAGAAGAATGAAGTTTAGAGAATATACACCAGACCTTTCCTCATCAATTTGGGGTAAGAGGACTCACATTTTGTGTCAGAGGGCCCCAGTTGATTGACCCCTCGATTGCACCACATAGTGGGCTGAATCTATTCTGGTGGGCAGGGTATGAGGTCACAATCTGTTCAACCCCTCGATTCCTCCTGCCTTACCTGTTGTTTAGGGTGATGTTCCTCTCCTCAAGTACCGAAGCTCTGTGCTGAAACGTATGAACCGGCTCGGCCGTCCGTGAGTGGAACGCCTCTGCGCACCCCGTGCACTCGCGGTGCACACACTGCCTGCGTCAAGACTCTTCCTACAACAATCGCGAATCTCCTCCATGGGAAATCCTTGCAGTCACAGTCCGGCGCGATGTTCTTAAGGCAAAGTGTTGCTATAGTTTACACCGGACTACAGCCAAACCAACGCACTGCGCCCACAAGCAGAAGGATCCTTTTTTTCTTTTTTTTAATTGAGGACTATATTTTTGGTTAAATAGTTTTAGAACTTTTTCTTTTACTACAACATGGCTCTGCTTTCCTAAACCTTGCCACGTGAATACTGTGATCCATGGGAGGGGAGGGGGAGCAGTGATTCAGCAGCCTAGGTCTCCCCCACCACCACAGCATCGAGCAGCAGCTAAAGGGACTGCAGAACTAGAGATACGACACAGGTGAGGGCTTCTTGGAAGTGACGATCCAGTATTACCTGAAATACGGATTGCTTTTAGCACAGATTGGCATTTTCGAATCAGAAGAGTGATCTATATAAGATTAGTAAAGACTCTCCTCTATGGAATGTTTGGGTTTTATTTTAGCAAAGTTTTTTCATTTTAAAAGAAACATAGTAGTCCATAAATATAGGGTTATGCAGGATACATCTGTCTCACCTCTCTTCCTCATTCTCATCATCATCCTATCACACCTCTTCTCCTGACATTACTTGCATATCCAGTGTCAGTCTCCATCTTTCTCGGAGGGCTCCTTCCTCCATTTTCGTCATTATTCGCCACATTATCTCCCCTTATATCCTTAACTGTAACCTTCTTCTCTCAGTGTCTTCTATTTTCTTCGCATCAGATCTTCTTTCTTATTCTGGCCCACTCCACCCAATGCACGATCCAAGTCACATCTCGGCTGATCTCAACAGCCATTTACAGAGAACGCAAATCGGGAGCAAGCTGACAACCTATCAAAACGCAGATAAGAAAGTAGAGGGGGACTTTGTACACCGACCCAGACGAGAAACATCGGTAGTGATAAGTATAGAAGGAGGACCTCTTCCACCTAGAACTGTCCCTGCATCCATCAGTACTGTGGTCAGTCTGTCAAAATCTGACCGTGACCACCTGGCCTTAGGGGGTATGTATTAACAGGTGCACTATTCATCCACTGGTCATCTGGTTTGTTGGATGGTTATCCCATAACCTTAAACTGCGCAGTCCAAGATTTACAGCCAATATTGTATAGTGTTCCAAAAGAAGAGGTAGAGGGGAAGGAATCCATCCATTGTGATCGCAACTTCACCCCTGACCACTCTTCAAAATAAAACCAAACACATCAAACCATCACATTTCAACCTCGTTACTCAGAGGCTTTGCTTTAATATGAAAGATTCAATCTGATTGGAGACCTAATCCATACATCCCATCCCCCCCCCCCCCCCACCACAGACTGTATCGATTTCCTCACCTGGGAAGAACTCTGTAAACGTCTCTCGATCAGAAGAAGAGAAGCAGTCAGTTCTCGCGACGCTCCTCTGATAGATGAGAACAGAGGGAGACAAGGTTTTTTCATTTATCTTCTACTTTGAAGAGACCAAAAAAAATGGAGTTATCATGGGCAGATCACAAATGTATAAATGGTATCGCTCAATACAGGAGCTCCCGGGTGACGTACGGATAGGTTCCTTGGGTTTGTACTAAAGTTGAATTTGTATCCAAGTCAGAACCGTATATTTTATATTGTAGATCCAGACAATTTTTTTTTTTGCCCAGTGACAATGGATTTTCAAAATTTTTGCTTAATGGAACCAAGGATTATCATAACGCTTCATTACAGACACCGTCTGCAGGGCCTATAGTAAATCCAGAGACTTCACCAGAGTCACAGTGGGCGAGGGGGTCCGTCTGTAACTAGGGGTAGTCTGTAAGTCAGGTGTTGTCCTTAAAGAGGACCTTCACCCAATTTATCGGACTAGGAGCTGCTTACTAAGGTAAGCAACTCCTAGTGCTTGATCAAACAGCCCGTGTTAAGTGAGTAGAACCTCCGGTAACGCTATCAAACACTGCGGCAGGGTTATAGTGTAATTGTTGGCAGATCGCCAAGCTTCACGTATTCATTAGGGGGCTTGGTGGTGTTGGTGCAGTGGTGACTGCGCCTGGGCTCTCCAGCGATGTCACCTTGGGGCCGTCCTATGGAGCGAGCGGGGCGGTCCGAGGAAGAGGCAGCGCCTCGGACCGCCTCCTCATGAATAAGTCAGACAGCTTTGCGAGCTGTCCGATGATTACATTGTACTCCGCCGCAGTGTTTGATATCGTTACCGGAGGTTTGTGGTAACGCTATCACTGTAACACTGCGGCGTTTGTTCAAGCACTAGGAGCTGCTTACTTTGATAAGCAGCTCCTGGTGCCGAAAATTGAGGTGACAGGTCCTCTTTAAATAGGGGACCACCTGTACCTCTAAAAATGACAGTTTAACAATTGCAGTCAGCAATATGAGGCTAAGTTCACACTACCATCAGGATTTCCATTTATTTACCTCGGTTTCAAAAAGATAATGGAATAACGGAACAGTAACCAAACTGACCATAACGAATGACATTGTCAGTTACAGTTAATAACACTTTATACTTTCAATACATCGATCTATAGCTGCTATATCTGTCTATCCCCTCATAATAGTTGCCCTCTATAGAGGTCTAATTTTTACCTACCTATAGATCTCGCCTATCTATCATTTCTAACTACCTATTCTACCTATTGATCTCTCATTTGCCTACCTACCTTTCCTTGTCCATCTATATCTGTCTATCTCTTCATCTATTAAAAAAAAAAAATAAAATAACTTACTATCTGGGGTTCGGGGGACACTTACTATCCATCCTCATTGACTTCAATGTAAAAATAACTTAATAACCATCTACCACCAGGATAAAAGACTGTATGCAAATAAGTCACCAGGATAAAGGACTGTATGCAAATAAGTCACCAGGATAAAGGACTGTATGCAAATGAGCTGAATGGGCTCCAGGCTTCATAGGTGTTAATGGAGCCTGGAACCCCTCCAACTCATTTGGATACAGTCCTTCATCCTGGTGGTAGATGCCCTTTAATGCCATCCGTTAAGTTTCAGTTCGGCATCATTATGGATGAATCGGTTTTTTTTCAAAACAGAAAAAAAATACTGCGAGAAACGTGAAAAATCGCTGTACAACTGATGACAACAGAAGACCTAACAATTTACATTGATTTTAATGGGATTTAAAACAGATCCTTTCAATTTCCGTTATTTTCTACTTTTTAAAGCAGAAACTGAAGTCCCGACTGTAGTGTGAACTGAGCCCAACCAGTATCAAGAATAAAAAAAATGGTGGATATTATAGAACATTATTGTCACAAGAGGAGGAGCCACAATGAAGACTATGGAAAAGAAAGAAGAAACCTGCTCCATCCCTTTCATACATCAGTGTAAGAATTCCACTTCTTATCTTATACATAAACCTCTATGTCTTACATCAGAACAGCGTATCAGTTGCTTGCTGAGGGTTTCTGGGTCCGGGGGCTGCAGGTTTCGGTGAGTTCCTCCTTTCTTGTTTTTAAACTCCTTCTTTTCACGTGGTTTCACTTTCAGGCGATGTCCATCTAGTGTAATGTCAGTCTGTGTAAGCGCCAGGCACACGCCATCCTGGCTTTCAAATTCTACAATGGCATAGAGACCCTAAAGAGAGCACACAGCACAATTACTGACCGATAGACCCCCCACCCCCGTCGCCTTATAACGGGCTCTCTCTCATGAATAGAGAGCTGATCCTTACATCAAGAGTACAGAAAACCTAAAGGGAAGTTCCTGAATATGTGTGAACAAACCATTGAAGCTACTTTCTATAGCAACAGAACTTGATTTTTATCTGCATTTCCCATTCCCAACTACGTCCTTACCTGCATCTCCGAATCTATAGAACAAGCCTGATGCGATCTTAAAGAGGAGATTCTTATCTTTAATATGGCACCAGCAAGTTTCTAGGTACTATAGAACAAAAGATAGGGGTGTCTGAAGTGACCCTCCCCCTGCAGCCTCCAAACTTGACTCATCTCAGGCAAAATATGACTCTCCTCTGCTCATTTTTACATGACTTTGGTGGAGATTTTTTTTTTAATATAGGTAAATGGGTGAGAATTCACTAAAAAGAGGGAATCCTAGAAAGAAAATATTATACCCTACCTGAGGGGATTATTCATGGCATGTGCATCACAACCTTATAAATACTGCCTAATATGCAGAAACATCCTGACGATGAGTAGAGAGATGAAGGAAGTTCTCACCCGGTCTTTGTCCATGACTATATTCTTAACTGCTACAATTATAAAATATACAGTTCTGACTTGCATACAAATTCAACTTTAGTACAAACCCAAGGAACCTATCCTGTATGTAACCCGGGGACTGCCTGTATTAGGATACATTTTTACACTTGTATGCAATTTGATGATCTCCATATTTTTTTGGTCTCTTCAAGGTAGAAGATCAAATGAAAAACCTTGTCTCCCTCTGTTCTCCATCTCATCACGAGAGCCGTCTGCGAGAACTGCTGCTTTCTCTTCTGCGAGAGACGTTTACAGAGTTCTTCCCAGGTGAGGACTCGATCAGTCTGGGGGGGGGGGGGGGGTGATGGATTAGGTCTACCAATCAGATTGAATCTTTCATATAAAGCAAAACCTCTGAGTAACGAGAGCTGAAATGTGATTGGTTGTTATGTGTTTGGTTTTATTTTGAGAGTGTGCAGGGGTGAAGTTGCGATCACTAATGTGATGGCTCCTTCCCCTCTACCTCTTCTTTTGGACACTATACATTATATTGGCTGTACATTCTTTGACTGCGCAGTTTAATGTTATGGGATAACCATCCAACAAACCAGATGACCAGTGGATGAATCGAGTGCACATGTTAATACAACCCTAAGGCCAGTGGTCACGGTCAGATTTTGCAGACTGACCACAGTACTGATGATGCAGGGACAGTTCTGCGTGGAAGAGGTCCCTCCTTCTATACTTTATCACTACCGATGTTTTCGGTTCTGTCGTCGGTGTACAAAGTCCCCCTCTACTTTCTTATCTGCGTTTTGATAGGTTGTCAGCTTCTCCCGTTTGGTTCCTCTGTAAATGGCTTTGAGATCAGCGGATGTGACTTGGACTTGCATCTGGAGCTTGGAGAGAATGAAAAAGAAGATCTGATGGAAGAAAATAAAGACACTGAAGAGAAGAAGGTTACAGTTAAGGATATAAGTGGAGATAATCGTGGAGAAGATAATGAGGAACTGGAGGAAGGAGCCTCTCCCGAGAAAGATGGAGATGAACTGGATATGCAAGTAACTGCGGAGAATGAGAGTAGTGATGATGATGATGATGATGATGATGAGGAGGAGGTGAGATGTTATCTGCAACTAACCCTATATTTATGACTACTATGTTCTGTTGATAAAAACCCTTTTCCTAAAAAAAACCCAAAACATTCTCATAGAGGAGAGATCTTTATCATAATCTTATTATAGATCCTCTTCTTGCATGAAAACTTAGCAGCAATCGCTGTGGGTACATGAGCAATACCAGTATTTCCAGTCATTATGCAACTTGTGATCTTCACTTCCCAGCAGCCCTCACTACTGCTGTCTGTATCTCTAGTTTGCAGTCCCCTTGCTGCTGCTGGTGGTGGTGGGGGAGACCTAGCGGCTGTGACTCACTGCTCCCCCTCCCCTCTCCATGGATCCTCAGTGAGTTTCTGTCTTGTTGCAACACAGATTTCTACTAAATTAGGGAAAGCAGAAGAAGCCAAATGTTGCAACACATTAGTAAAAGAAAAAGTTCTAAAACTATTTTAACCAAAAATATTAGTCCTTCACATTAAAAAAAGAAAAAAAGGATCCTCTGCTGTGGGGCAGTGGTTGGGTTTGGCTGTATGTAGCGTTAACTATAGCAACACTTTGCCCTTCAGAACATCGCGCCTGGACTGTCACTGCAAGGACTTTCCCATGAGGAGATTCTCGATGTTGTAGGAAGAGTCTTGCGGCAGTGTGTCCCCGGAGTGCACGGGGTGCAGAGCGTTCCCTCCGCACGGCGGCCGGTTATACGTTTTCAGCACAAGACTTCGGGCTTGAGAGGAGACATCACCCTAAACAACAGGTAAGGCAGGAATCGAGGGGGCTGATACAGATTGTGACCTCATCCCCTGCCACAGAATAGATACAGCCAATATTGCTGGTCAATGAGGGTCAATCAACTGGGGCCCTCTTGATCACAAAATGTGAGTCCTATTACCCCAAATTGATGGAGAAAAGGTCTAGTGTGTACTCTATAACTTCATCTTCTATGGGACTGTCAGAGATAACCAAGTCATTCATTCTAACTGGACCCTGGTCTCATGATCAATGGGATCCCAGCTGTCAAACCTATTAAACAGCAAATTATCTGCTGTCCTGAAGAAGGGGATAGTTTTACAACTTGGGCCAACCGCTTTAAGACTCTGTTCATTTGTTCTGGAGAAGAAATTAAAGCAAATATGTACATTGTCTAATGCACTCACTTTCCCTATTCTATCACATATGGTCTCATGTAATGACTCTTTTCTTGACTAGACTTGCTTTACGTAATTCTTCATACATGCGCCTCTGTTCTGATCTGGACCCTCGGGTGCCGCAGCTTGTATACACTGTCAGATACTGGGCCCGGGTGCAGCAGCTCGCAGGTGAGTTGTACAGTCATATCAGACACGTAATGTGCAGCATAGGAGGAGAGACAAGTTGTGAAGCTCATATCGCTGTTCCCTTTTATTGTAACCCCCAGGTAACCCACTAGGGGGCGGACCACTACTGAATAACTATGCCCTGACACTGATGGTTATCTTCTTCCTACAAACAAGGAGCCCCCCGGTAATTCCCAGCCTCATCCGTCTGCGGGAGATTGCAGGTAAGTTATATAGGAGGACGACCTACTACCTAGTGTGGCACGCGGTTCTGTCATTGATGCCGTTTTATTTTTTTTCCAGATAACGACACCTCACAAGTGATTGACGGCTGGGACTGTTCGTTTGTCTCCGACGGCACCCAGTGCCCGGCTAGTGAAAACCAGCAGAGCCTGAGTGAGTTAATATTAACACGTTGTTGTCTGTTTACTCACTGTAATGCATTGTAGACTTTCCACCTGCAGTCAGATGAATAATGAAGTGTCTGGAAGGATTCACAGGATAGGGCCTAACTTGTTGATCGGTGGGAGTCTTAGTGATGACACCCCACAGATCACGAGAATGGGGTGCTCCGATGGGGTCTGAGGTACCTTTCTCAGACCCCTCGTAGCTCTACGAGATGAGTGGAGCAGACAGCCGCACATGACTGTTCTGCTACATTCATCTCTATGGAGCCGTCGGAGATTGCAGCTCGGGAAGGTACGAGGGTTCAACTACAGATGCAGAGGGTGCATGTACTTCTGCAAACTGCAAGCTAAGTGTTTCCTGCAGCTCCTTCTACATTCTGCCTTCAGCTGACCAGCTGGACGGGGGCACAATTCAAACACCAATATCTCCTGATACCTACACAATTCTAGTTTCAATTCTGGTATCGTATTAAACAGGAGAGTCTCCCCTTTGATATGATATAAGGATTATCTATGGATATTTCACAGAACCAAAAATATCCACTCTTAAAATTACAATCAGAAATGGATTTCTTCTATTTCTTTCTAACTTTAAGAGTAGAAATCTCTGGTTCTGTGAAGCCTCCATACACAATAAATGCATATTAAAGGGGAGATTCTCCTGTTTAATATTACAGAATTTCTATGTGCCAGGGTTCACCTATCCTAAGTAAGGTGATCAATTTCCAAAAATATAAGAAATATATATAATATAAGGAAGTCATGACTCCTAATGTGAAGTAATAAGAATAGATGATTGATTTATACTAGAGACCTGACTTTGCAGGACATAAGTCACATTTGTGAGGCCTTTAAGGTTTATTGCTCTATTTCGCTGCTTCTCTGAATAATCTTTCATTTTTCTGTATTTCCAGGTTCTCTGCTTTCAGAGTTTTTTAGTTACTTTTCTTCCCTGGACTTACACTCTAATATCCTCTGCCCCCGTGATGGCCTTCTCATGCCCATCCCAGTCTCCTCTCCTCCACCTACCTGGACAGAAGGTTTTCGGATGGGCCCTCTGAACGTCCAGGATCCGTTTGAGTTGAATCATAATGTGTGCGGTAATGTTAGCACGCGGATAGCGCGCCGCTTTACTACCCGGTGCTCAGCCGCTGCCAAGGCCTGCCGCTCCCCTATATTCCTGCTCAGGTCATCATCTCGTCCCTGGGGTGTTAACTTACTAATACAACCTTCGCCCTCTGAAGGAGACAAGGCTGAAGGGGCAGACATTGCGATATCTATCGGTAAGGCTTTGTTGGAGGATGTATTTGCGGCTGTGAAGACTGTGTTAGTAGAGGTCTTACTGTGCGGCTGTAAACAGGATAGTGACAAGGATGGCGTTGGTGTGAAAAGCAATGAGGAGACTGCCCACGTGGTGCCCAGTGTGGAAGAGCTCAACATCGAAGATAAAGGAGCGGAAGTAAAAGGGGAAAATATGGGCGAAGACGGAATTAAAAATGAGAGGAAACGGGAAAGCTCTGATGATATACAGGGCACCAGCCCCAAAAAGAGGAGGATAGAAGAAGATGGCAGTGACCTCGTGGCTGATCGGCAGAAAAACGTGATCGAGAAATCGCCCTGCAAAAAAGGGAACCCGTCTAAAGTGCATAAAAATCAGCAAGCGGAAGGAGCCCTGTCCATGAGGATAGATGTCTGGCATCACATCTGGGAGGGCCGGCGCAAAGTGCGGAGGAGCATGCAGGGGAAAGTAGAGCAGGGCATAAAGCTGGAGACCGCGGTGTCCCGGGCATTGTCAGCGGGCACACAGGAGGGCGGCAGGCCAATCATGCAGATAACCGCAACGACTCGGCTGGGCACTGACGGCAGCGCTATACTGCATTTCTCCCCAGACTCTGACGACTATGGCTGCAGTGCCACCTTCTTCCACTTTTTAAAGATATTTCTTCCTCGCATGGTGGAAAACGTATTAAGTGGTAAAGACTAAATGTATGTTCAGGGGTTGTACTGGGTTTGAATGTTATTCTATATTCCTTGTCCGGCTGCTGGGACTCTGTGATTAAAAGACCAGACACCCCCCTAGCGATCTGGAGAACAAGGGTCCTGTTTGCAGCAGGTTGAGTGTGTGCCCTGCTGCTCCATTCAGTAGTGTGGGATTGTCAGAAGTTATTGTCCGGCACTCACATGGATTGTGATTGAGAGAGACTTGGAGATAACCAAATAATGTGATCTTAAATTTCTGACACTTCCATATTACTGAATGGAGCGCCATGGCGTGTACCCAAAATGGTGACCGTCAGTTAGTGAGAAAAGACCCCCCTCCTTCTCCAGATCTCATGATTAGTGGGGTTCCCAGCAATCAGTCAATCACCAGATCAGCCCTTTTGTCCTTTATCATGTGTAAAGGGGACAACATGCAAACTTAGTACAACTCCATTAAAGGAAATCTACCATAAAAATCCATCATGATAACCCAGGGACACTTACTCATAGATCCAGGCACCGTGACTGGTAATCTTCTTATATTTATCCATGGACTCCTTCCTTCTAAAATTATTCTAATGAACCTGAGGGGCTATGGGCGTGTTACCAGAGCCCCTCAGTGTTGTAGCTTCACAGCACTTCTCCCCACCCTCTGTCTGATGTAATGTCACAAAGTGGGAGGGGGGGATTGCTTTTGCACAGTGTAACAGCCTGTGAAGCTACAACACAGACAAGCTCTACCAACACCCCCTGGAGCCCTTCTGACTCATAAGCATAACTTTTAAAGTTGATTCTTAATGGAAGGAGGCCACAGATAACAAATGTAAGAAGATTACCACAGTTGTGGTGCCTGGATCTATGAGTCCATGGTTTTTCATGATGGATTTTGATGGTAGATTTCCTTTAAGGGATTCTGGGTTTTAGAAACTGATCAGTCTCTGGATGGCAGAAGCGGAAACAGAACTGCGATGCACAATTGCTGTGCCATGTATGATGCTGTGCTATGCATGGTGCGGCGCTATGCATGGTGCTGTGCTCAGAGGGAAGTGAAGGAGAGGGTCACATTCTGACCCCCTTTTACAGTAAATATCTGGACAGCATCTATTGTATTTTTTGCTAAAACTGTCATGTAAATATGGTTTTATATGTAAATCTCTATTCATTGTTTGCCAGTTATTTTCAGTTCTGTTTTTGGCATAAAATATAAAAGAAAAATGTGGACTCTGTCCTGTTTGCTTGTTATCATCTATTTCTATTTTTATGTTTTCAAATGGTCGCTATTTTTTTAAATTAATTGCATTCGGGTTCTTTTCATGCTTCACTTTCCTCCTCTTATCCTGGGATTAAGTTTCACATACAGACCAGATTTGCAGATATCAGATTGTATGGAGATTGAACCAAAACTGAGAGGCTTTTAATACTGATGACTTATCCATGGAATAGGCCGATCAGGATCTGATACATGGTCGCCCACTGATCAGCGGTTCCTGCTATACTGCTCCCATATATGGATGTGAAAATGGATTGATCCGTCCACTGTATTTGACTACTTTAGCTCTACTCCCACTTGGGTGCATAGAAGCAGAGCTGCAGTTCCCAAGCATTACCACTATACAGGGGACGGAGCCATCTGCTTCCAGTTTTGTCAACTGTAAGGTGATGCCACACGTGGTGTTTTGAACCCATTTTTGGGCCGTTTTTAAGCAGTCCGTTAAAAAAATGCATGCGTTAAAAAATGCATCTGGTTTTTAAAAACGCATGTGTTTTTTGAAAAGGCATCCGTTTTTGACAGGTTTTACCAATTATCTTAATCAAAAATGGTCAAAAGCTGATGCGTTTTCAAAAAACGCATGTTTTTTTTTTCACGTGTGCTATCACCCTTAAATGGCAGCACGTGTGATCGCAGTGGTTGGACCGCACCGATCAGACAGTCAAACCCTATTCTCTAGGCAAGGTATCATTTATTAGCAGAACATCCCTTTAAATATACATTGTGACCTTTGATTCACAATTTTTTTCTATGAATTCAGTGAATTCCACACCATAAGGTTTCTGCAATGTGAATATTTGTTGGGGACAAGGTTTCACCGTTCGCGCAGGGAACCCTCTTAATTGTTATTATAATCGTTAATTCGATTTAAAGCGTTTGGTCCTTTTGTTCCATATGAATTTTTGTGCTCTGTCATGTTTTATTTTGTTTGTATATGACCCCTATGATTTGTAAAGCTATGGCCCTATCATAATAACAAAGATTATTATTGAAAAACAAGGCTACTTTCTTCATAAACAGCGCCACGCCTGACCAGGGGTAGTGTCTGGTATTGCAACTGAGCTGTATTCATTTCTATACACCTGAGCTGCAATTCCTGCACACGCCATGGTCAGGTGGTGGCGCTGTATCTTTAAGGAGAGATGTGATTGAGCGCGTAGAACAGATGCCAGTTACTGCGGCTCCACCACTCCCCCTGCTGGGCACAGCTGCTCATCACTTACGGTTCGGGACGGTCACCCCGCACAGGAGGCACCGGAACCCGCCCCGGTCCGCGGACTGTACATCAGGCGGGATGTCACCGCCGCTTCCATTCTCCACCGCAGCCGCCATGGTTTCTCGGCGCGCAGTGATGACGTCACCGGTGATGGATTCTGCGTCTGGCGCCAAGGCAGCGCCCCGCATGACGTCATGAATACTAATGAGGTAACAAGACAAAGGAGGCTGTAGTCTGCGGCACGTGGAGAGGGAGAACTGAGGCAAAACTACAACTCACAACAGGCCCGGCGTGGGTCAGCAGGGAATGATGGGAGTTGTAGTTGTGCAGCAGTTGCACTATATCTCCATCGCACATGCTCGGTCCCATAGACTGTGCGGTGTAGCTTCTCTAGGACAGGGTAGACATCACCTTTATTCAGGGAGTAGAACGTTGGCGTGAACGTTATGTATCCGCACAGGTTCGGATCCTGGGACCCGCTTCTAATCTACCTGGGGCAGTTTAAGGGCAGCACGGTAGTTCAGTGGTTAGCATGTATGCACCCCGAATTTTAGACATTCCCATAGACTTCTATGGGGTGCACAGAACCTAAATACTGGAGAAAATATGTTTTTTTTTTTTTTTTTTGCATCCCACTCCTGGCACAGTATGGTGAAGAATACAGTCATGTTAATGGATGGCCATATTGCCCACTGAAGTGAATGGGACCGTATAAAACCAGTACGGGTAGCACATGACGGTTTTCATAAATTTGTGTGAAAGGCCACTTACTCGGCTGAACCAGATCACGAGCGAGTACACGGCCAGGTGGAGAAAGGGTGAACCCTCTTCACCTCTCCATCTTTCATAGGGCCAGGAGCCACTGCCCCCAGCGAGGCGATGTGAATGAGCCCCAAGGCCAGTTTCACATTGGTCAGTGATCTTGGACATGAGAAGTGAAGGGCCAGGAACTGATCACTCTGCTGGGGACTAATATTGATATATGATGCACAGATCTTGTTTCCCAAATATGCAAACAGTCCAGCTACATATCAAGGAAACAAGAATTCTGTGCATCATAATATTACCAGAGTACAGTGCATGGCGCTGCACTTCACATGTCCGTGATCACAGAAAAATGTGACTCCAGCCAAAATCTCTCTCCCCAAATACCCATCATTCAGTTCTGGTGCAAGCGTATGAGTAACCTCCACTTTGGAACCTATCATCATGAAGTCAGCTGAGAAACTAGAGGATTTATTTTTTGTTGACTGTCATCTAGAGGTTTGAAAAAATGGCTCCATTTCTCCATAGATAGCGCCACACCTGACTATGGTTTGTGCCAGTAGTGCAGCTCAGATATATAGATATGATAGTCAAGGGGGGGAGGGGGGCGGGTGGTTGTTATCCCCTTTAAAATAATGTTCCTTTGTTTCCCACTATTATTGATGGATGCAAAGTCACACGACATCAAGTGGCCCTGCAAAACTCTTAAATTTATCTAAAACCTGCGCATGAGGTCTTAACTAATTACATAATTACACATGCAAGTTTTATTCAGGGGGTTTGAAACCAAAATTACTATAGGTGTAGAAGGAAGAAGAAAAAAAAAAGTACCTGTCCCCCCTCCTTATAATCATGAGAGTCATATTCTTTGGGAAAATCAGTCCCACGTAGACCTGGTTTCCATCCCAAAGAATTTACAACTACTTTTCCAGACTGACAATTCTGCAGCTGTCACCAACCCCCTCTCCAAGAGAAGGTTTTCTACATCCAGGAGTAGAAGTATTCACCATCAGATCTCAGACATCACTCACCAAGGGTCAATGAATCCATTATATATCAACAGATCTATTTCTCTGATTACATACAGGTCTGAGCTGAAACATCAATGTCCAGCAGTGATATGCGGCAGCTCCCGTTGTCGGACTCTACAAGTCAAGATTCCACTGCAGAACCTGTCACCAGGGAGGTCATTTTCAGTTGACAAGTTCCAATAGCCAATGCTATGCGGATTTTATAAATTTCTTTGTCAGCATTCTGAATACTGTCACTACATTATTTCACATTGCCCAGCTTCGCCTTCCCTGGGTTTTATAGGTTTGTTTTTAGTAGGATATTTCAGTATAACCTGCACAAAGTGAGCTGCATCTTTGTGCCTGCGCTGCATTTGAATCTTGCTCCAAAAAGCATTCTTCAGGTTAAAAATCTTGCACAAAGCTGAAACTATTTAAAAGACACCTACCATAAGTAGATCTGATGGTAGTCTCCCCCTGCCTGCCTCTGCCCTAACCTGCAATTTACTAGTCCTAGAACCTAACATTCTAAAACCTTTATTAAAAAGGTAAATTACCTGCAGAGTATCCTCAGAGCATCTTCTTCACACTTGCGACTGTACACAAGGACCAGCGGCGCTGCCAGCTTACTATGCAGCTATTGCGCATGCTCCAGTAGAGGGTTGTGCAAATAGCACATATAGAGCGTACAGACACCAACTCAACACAGGAGCACGCACAGTAGCTCCATAGAAAGCTGTACAGTCACAAGCATGGAGAGGATGCTCCATGCCCCAGTAGCCTCCGCAGGTAATTTACATATTACTTTAATAAAGTTTCAAAATGTTAGGCTCTAGGATTAGTACAATTATGTGGAGATGTGGATCATTCTAGCAAACATCCCAGTGATGTCATGTACAACATGGCACTAAACCATAGTTGGGAGGCATCGGTGGAGAGGGAAAGCGATGGAACCAAGGAGGAGAGAAAACAGCTGCTCTTTATACACTTCCTCTATCTTATATCTAATTCTGTGGGAGGTTATAGACAAGACTGGAGTCAGGAAATGAAAACCATAAAGTAAACTATAAAAGTAACGTAGCAAAGTAACTTTGCTATAGAATTTTAGGCAAAGGACATTTCTTCTGCACATCGGGCATACAGTAGTCCTTTAATAGCCCTCTGCTACAATGAGATATGACCTGATACAAGATCTACAACCATCACCTAACCTCTAAAGAGTTACTGAGACATTAATAAAACTGTTCTATATCACGAATATCCTGCGTGGGCCAAAACTACAATCTTCTTGAATCCATTCTAATCTCTAAAAAGGTCTCTGATCCATGGGGGTGCTTGTCCCCCTCCCCTAATCCTGTAAGACGCCCACTTTACTCACTTCTATAATACAGTCAGATTTGTACTTTTACCTCCTTCCTTATATGTGAATGGAGCAGTCATAAGCGTAATACGCCGCCATTCACACAGCGATCATGTCCTTAAGAGAATCATCAATAAGGTACTCAGCTCCTACCTATTCAATCAGGACCCCCCCATTATTATAGAAAGCATTTGTTCTAAAGTTAATGAAAAAAACAAAAAACAAACATGTTTCCAAAACAATTCAGTAACACATTAGTTCCATCCTACATAAACCACACAAACAATCTTCCTGACAAGCAGGGGTTTTTTTTCCTTTTTTTTTTTCCTTATTTTACTGATGGACCTCAAAATTATTTCATTGTACAAAAAAAAGCAAAAAAAAAAAACTAAAACAAAATAACAAAAATATCATCGGGGCGACACAAGCTGAGAGCATCAGAGCTCCCAACAATGAGGCAAGGAAAGTTATATGAAGAAAAATATATATTAAAATAAAAAGGAAATTGGTAGAGTGAAAGGGTGGAACGCGAAAGAGCAAAAACGATGGCCCTGTCGCTGCGGGGTTTGAGGCGGGGGAGGGGTGTATTGGTATTTGGGAGCTGGGTTTTAGAATGGGAGGTCTTTGATCCGGGTCCTTCTGTCCTCAAGTGCATTTGCCAACGAGAGAAGCACCGAGCGAGAGCAGTACTGACTAGGGAGGTCAAAGGGGACAGAAACTTTTCTACACATGGTCACTTTTTAGTCCCTTAGTCTTCCAAAACGATGGGTTCACTTGTACTGGCAGGATGGGGTGTAGTGAGGGAGGGCAGGAGCCCGGATGGTCGTGGGGGCAGTGGTAGCTTTAGCTTCAGGGGTTGATGGGGACGTCGGGCAGCTCGGCGCATCTCCATGTGCGATAAGGATTTTCTTAAGCATCTGCATTGGAGACAAAGACCAAGCATTAGACATTGAATAGTAACGACACAAAATAACCCAAAATCAAATACAAATCAATACCAAAACAATGATTCCATTTAAAACTAAGGTTCGGCAATATAGATTTGGGACCTACAATGGTCCTAGAAAAAAAAAAAAAAAAAAAGGGAACCCTTCCCCCAATCAAAACAGCAAATTAATGAACAATAATACGCACTGCATGTAGATTTACATGCACAAGAAATCCGACTCGTCTAAGCTCTAAAGATTTTTATTTGAATATGTCCCCTATGATTTGTAAAGTAATATGGATTTGGATGGCGCTATGTAAAAGTTATTTGAGACTTGCTGTATGCTGTACTATATGAAAACAGCACAACACAGATCCCCTATACATTGGGGCAGATTTAGGAGGTGTCGTAAGGTAAGACAGTGCAGAGTTAGACCGGACAGTCTTATGCTACATAACATTCATCTAAGTGTCTGGATGATAAATCTGCACTAGTATAAGAGTCTAGTCCAACTTTGCACCTCCTATTAGCTTATTTTACGCCAGATAAGTAGGACAAAATTCTGTCAGGTCTGCATTATATTATGGCCTTTTTGGGGTTTGAAGCCACACCCCTTTCCATGGGCCAAGCCCCTTTGTCAAACTAGTCATTGGAGTGCAAGAAAACCGGTAATTACTCACCGGTAATTGTGTTTCCTTGAACCACGACAGCACCCAACCATAGAGAGGGATCCTCCCCCAGGGACAGGAACCCAGACTTCAAATCTGCGGTACGCCCCATCTCCTTCGTGGATTACAGAGACTGTATGGACTTAATGGTTCTTGATTAATTCGACCACCGTTCATTCAGTACACTTTCAATGAGAGAATCCTCACACCTCTGTGACACACACATAACACTGAACACCCAAGTGTGAAAAAAATTACAAGGGAGGAATAACCAGGGTGTGTCGTGTTCAAGGAAACACAATTACCGGTGAGTAATTTCCCGGTTTCCCCCTCTCACCACGACAGCACCCAACCAGAGAGAATAACTAGATGAAATCCTTAGGGAGGATACGAAGAAGAACCCTTCGCCCAAGGAAAGCTCTGTGCACCTGCTACTCTAGCCTATAGTGCCTATAGAATGTGTGAGAAGACCATGGCAGCCTGACAAATCTGATTAACCACGCACCTCTCTAAATATCTGCCCATGAGAAAGAACTGCTCTAGTGGAATGGGCTTTTTAGACCTTCTGGTATCGGCTGACGCGGCTGCTAAATAAGCGGAGCTAATGGCTTGCCTAATCCATCTAGCTATAACTACCGCTGAGGCCTTCTCCCCCCCTGTTTCTTGCCACCAAAAAGAACAAAAGACTATCAGATTTTCTCCAATCTCTCAGTCCTATCCAAATAAACGCTCAATGGCCCTCTTAACATCCAACTTGTTAAACTCTCTCTTCCCTATCCGTAGAAGGGTTCTACGAAGGATGGGAGCCTGATCTCCTGGGATCTATGGAATCTAAGACTACCTTTGGTAAAAAGGCCGGGTCTGTCATCAAACTACCCTGTCATCCAGATCTTGAGAAAAGGCGCTCTACATGACAGAGACGATATCTCCCACCCTACGGGCTGAAGTGATAGCTACCAAAATACAACTTTAATGGTCAGCCATTTTTGTGAACAGACTCCAGGGGCTCAAAGGGTCCTATCAGATAATTTAATACCAGAGTGAGTCCCAGGGGGCACCGTACATCTCCTAAAGGGGGTCATACGGATGCGCTTTTATGAACCGAGCTATCCAGGGATGAAGGCTAAAGAACTCAAAACAGGGAGCTAAGAGCAAGATCTGAACTTTAAGGGTGGCAGGTTTTAGGCCCTTATCTAATCCTGCTTGCAGGAAATCTAATATCTTAGCTATATTTGGATGAGCTAAGTCCTATTTTACTGGGGCAACAAATCTGAAATACTCTCCAACCGAAATAGATTTTAGAGGTACTACCTTTCTACTCTTCTGCAGGGTTGTATTACCTTGTCCGAGAGGCCTTTTTCCCTCAAGATGCGCTCTCAATGCCAGGCCGTCAGATGGAGGTTCGTAATCTGCGGGTGGAATACTGGGCCTGGGAGAGGAGATCGTGATCTCTGGGAGATCCAAGGGTCTGATATCGATAGCTCTCTCAGTACCGAGAACCATGCCCTCCGGCCAGAAGGTGCTATAAATAACTCTGGCCTTGGTCTTCCGTATCTTCTTCAGAACCCTTGGAAGAATAGACGGGGTGGAATGCATATGCTAGCTGAAGTTCCCACCTGATTGAGAAGCATCCCGACTTAAAGATCGTCTCCTCGGGTCTAGGGAGCAGAAGAGCCTGACCTGTCTGTCTTTCTTGTGGCAATAAATCCACTTCTGGTTGACCCCAAGCTGGTTATCTGGAGAACACCCTCCGATTCAGGACCACTCTCCTTGACGTAAGATTGACGACTTAGGAAGTCTGCCTGCAGTTGTCCTTGCCCCTTATATGAACCGCCGATATTGATCTTAGATTGGCTTCCGCTAGTTTCTAGAATCTGATGCGAGAGGTTCATTAGGGACCCCTTCGGGTACCTCCCTGGCCGATTCACGAACGCCACCGGCTGTAACATTGTCCGAGGCAATCTCATGTCTGTCCCCCGAATCATCGGCAGAGCTTTCTGATCGCCTGCAGGATGGCCTCTAGTTCTCTGTGATTTGAGGACTTTTTCCTGGATCTTCGTTCCATGAATCCTGGAATAAGAGGCCCCTGACCTGGGCTCCCCAACCCGTAGAGCTTGCATCCGTAATCATGGATAGAGGGTTCTTCCCTCTCCAAGGCCGGCCTGCCTGGAGGTTCTCCTCTCTTAGCCCCCATCTCAGGGAATCCACGGATCTGTTGAGGAGTTATAACTCCTCGGTCCAAGGAGGACTGGTCCCCCCTCCGTTCTCCACATGAAGAGCTGTAAGGGCCTTGCGTGATACATCGCCCAAGACACCGTCTGGGATTGCCGCTGTAAAGAGACCAGAGTCCTCATAATGTCCCTTATGGTAGGGGATGCTGTCTGTACAGCCTCTCCACCGAGGTTACTATCTTCACCACCTTGTCCTGAGGAGGAAAGATCTCTGCTGAGTGGAATCAATGTAGCCGAGAAATATCTTTGATCTGGCCGGAGTGGGGAGGACTTTTCAGATTTACCATCCAGCCATGCGATGTAGGATCTTCATCCCCACCTTATAAGATCTGAACCTCTTCTGCCGAACCTGCTATCAGCAGGAGTCGTCCAGATATGGCACAAAGATGGCCCTTTATTTCCGTATGTAGGCTCCCACCTCCGATATTAGTTTGTGAAAACTCTCGGTGCTATCGCCACTTCCAAAGGGCAGAGCCCTGAATTGGAAGTGCTCTATCTTGCCGTCCATCCTCACCGCCACTCTCAGGAATCTCTGACTGTCCGGATGAATAGGGACGTGGTAATAGGCATCCGTAAGTCTATGGAAGCCATAACATCTTGAAATAGCAGGTTAGGTTGACCTTATCGATTCCATCTTGAACTTTTCCACTTTTAGGTAGCAGTTTAGTGTTTTAAATTTATAATGGTCGGAATGTTCCGTCCGGTTTCTTTATAAGGAACAGGGTTGAATAATCCGGTCCCTCGATCCTGCAGTGGCACCTGCCGTAGCACCTCTTTCCAATAGGGATCTTACTTCGTCTCTAAGCCTGTCTTTCTGCTCTTCCGGCCACTGAGGTTATCTTGAACGCTGTGGGGGAGGTGGATAAAAAGGTAATTTAGGCCATCTTGTATGATCCCCAAATCCACTTGCTCCCTGAAATCTTGCTCCACTCCGCCTTGAATAGGGAGAGCCTTCCCCCCCACAGGACCCCTGGCTCATTGCTGACCGGGGACTTTTACTGGATCCTAGGCCGGGAAAACATGAATCCCTTAGACCTCCTAGAGGGTCGCACCCCTCCTTCTTGTCCTCCGGATCTCTGAGGAGATCTAAATCGTCGTGAGGGGGCAAAAACTTCCTCTCTTGAGGCCTTGTACTAGGAAAACCTCCTCTTCCTGTCAGCTGCCTTTTCCAAGATGTGTCTAGTGCAGACCCAAACAAAGATTCCCTTCACAAGAATACTACATAGATTGACTTTTAGATGGGGGTCCACCTGTCGCAGTTCTTCTTCAGCCATAAGGCTCTTCTGGCAGAATTAGATAAGGCTACCGTCTTGCCGATAACCTTAAGGGCGTGCCATCCGAGGCATCGGCTAAGAGGCAGAGGCCTTCTGGTGCAGTGGTAACCTCCGAGATTAGATGTTGAAGCCTGGATGCACCAGCCTTAATCTTCTCCTCAAGCTGGGAAGCCCACAAAAGAACCTAGAAACGCATGTAGCGCGACATTGGTTTGAATGCGCCCGCTGCTGCCATCCAGGAATTCCTTAAGAAGCCATCTGCCTCTTATCCATAGGATCTTTAAGCACCCTGAATCCTCCACTGGACCGCACTCTTTCGACACTTTGACACGACGGCAACATCTATCTTTTGGGGCGCCTTGTCCCCAAATCTAATCTCTGCTCATCCTTCTAGAGGAAAGGGATACTTCCGCTTCATAGCTCTAGGAATAAAGACCTTCTTGTCTGCCTGCGCCATTCTGCCTGGATAAGGGAGGGAAATATTCTCATGTATAGGAAAGACCTTTCTCTCTTTTCTCCTAGACCCTGGAAACCTAACTTCTGTTACCGAAGCGTTCTTCTTTTTCATCTTCTAATTTCATAGTTGATCTTCCTAATTTTTAATTAGATGATCAATATCCTCTATGAGAAAAATAGGGGGTCTGCCTGACCTGTCCTCCTGCCTATGACTCAGATGATTCTCAGCCGAGACTGAGGGCCAGAATCTTCAAGTGCCTGGAAGTGCCTGGGGAATCCTCTGACCTGAGGGACCTCCTTATTTTCTTGCACAAACTTACGCACCTCACTCTGCTGATTAGCATACGGCAGGGATTCAAACAAGGTAGACTGCTCTTGTGCTAACAGGCTCCTGAACACTGCCTGGCCACAGTTTTCGAGTTTTTAATAAGAGTCAGGCAGATTATATCTCCACAGATTCCCATGCATAATGTTTAGACTTACAGTGGCTTTCCCCTTACGAGATTCTCCCTCTAAAAATAAGAATCACATAAGACATCATCAAACCAGTTTAAAGGCATGGTAGGCCACACTCACCAATCAGCGGACCATCCCCCTACTCAAACTTTACCGTAGCGGTGTCCACCGACTCTCTCCACCTTCATTGGACTCATCCTATTCAGTGGTGAGGATACAGCTCCGTTTCCATCCACGCTTGGAGCAACTCCTGTGGCTGGCTGTGGGTGCTAGAAACAAACACACAGGACTCCGTGTGGGATCTCCTTTTAAATTACACAGCGTCTGACCGTCATCTCCATGTGACGCTGGGCGGCGCGTCACTTCCGCCTCACCGGAAGTGGAGTCGGCGCCATTTTGGGGAAGACCATCGCAGAGGAAGAGGCCAGCGCTCACCGCCCTTCCACACACAACGCCTCCACTCCGGATCGGAGCGTGCCGGAGTCCGCAGCCGTCAACCCACAGACTGCGCTGCACCTCGCAGCATTCACTTCTCCACCGCCGCGAGTGACCACCCCTCCGGTAAGCCTCGGCGGGGGACCTTGCAGCCACCTGGGGTACCTGGGACTCCATTCCCCGCCCTTTCACACATCAACCGAGATCATCAATACCAGACTAACCTGGAGCCTCACCGAGACTCACTGGATCCCCCGTCAGGGACAGGAAACCACTGAAGGAGATGGGGCGTACCGCAGAATTTGAAGTCTGGGTTTCCTGTCCCTGGGGGCGGATCCCTCTCTCTGGTTGGGTGCTGTCGTGGTGAGAGGGGGAAACTGTCCTTTCTAAAACCCTTTATAAATGTGGTGCAGACAGTTTTTAGGGCAAATTACGATAAAATTCTGTTGTGGACCGATAAATAAATCTCCCCCATTATATTCTACTGTGAAAAGACGATGCCTGAAGTCCGCCACGTCCATATATATAACATTGTTTGCATCACTAAGTCTTTAGTCACCTTGTGTCTTTAGTAGCCACAAAAACGACAGGATTGGGAGCATCAGCAAGATTGAGTTTCTGCCTCTTGACATTGGGTTGATTACTAGAACGGACACCCGACGAGAAGGAGCGGCCATTGGCAGAGAATGGAGGAACTACCCCCACACCCGATACCTAAAAGGGGGAGGCAACAGAGAAAATAAATTTAACGTGAAGTAAAATTACGCAGAACCTGGAATGCTGTGGATTACTATATAGTGCAAGATATCTTATACTGCATAACGTATAGTGTTATGGGGCTTCAGTTTCATAAAGCTTTTTAAAAGGGGATTGTCCAGAGGTTAAAAAACATGGATACTTACTCTTAACTGCGGTGGTGCAGTTTCTGGAAACAGGGTTATTGAAAAACAAGGCTGCTTGTTTCCAGACACAGCACCACAACTGACCATGGTGTGTGCAGGTATTGCAGCTAAGCTGTATACAGATTAATTGAGCTTGGTTGCAATACCAAACACTACCCATGGACAGGTGTGGTGCGGTTTTGGGAAGAACGTAGTCAAGCTTTACAACCCCTTTAGAGAGTCGTCAAATCAAGACCACTCATGTTCATTTACCCTAGTAGGGCCTTTGGAAATCACATGGTCACCCCCTTCTGTAGAACACTCATTAGTAACTAGTTACCCTACACATACCGGTTCAAATGCCCTCTTGGCGGGTAGTACACCAAGACCGCTGACTCTACTCTGACTCAGTTGGTTACGGTTTATTGGAGTTTTTGTTCCACGAGGAGTCTTCGGTTTCAGAGGCGCTTGGGCAGCTGGGAGAATAAATTAAGTTTAGTCCAACATGAACAACTTTTAAAGGTCGTAAAAGAAATGCGCAAAACAAGCCGCTTCTTACCAAGCTCCTTTACGATGGCAGCCAAGGGGGGACGCACCAGAGGTGTAATTTTCAGAGGAGTTTTAGATGCTTTTGGTAGTCGAATGGAACCTGGCAGGAAACATTACCACGGTGAGTTGATTTGTAGACTATAGGGAGAGAATAAAGTGCACGACTTGTGCCCGGTATGACTCACATTCAGCTTTAATGGAATTTGAGTTGATCGGAGCGTAGGGTCGGCGTGCGGCTCGCCTGGGCTGCAAGATATCTCTGCACATACGACGTGCGATGCGGGTTAATTTGGTCGTCTGCAGGAGGAACGTCTGACGGTTCTTTGCCAATAGCTTAGCACGGTTTGCGCTGGTGGTATATGGAGACAGGCTCTGAGCTTCAGGTCGGGAGAGATGGGTGCGAGGGTGGGCCTCCTAACACCAAAGGGAAAAGAGAAAATATACTATTACATCGTACGAGGAAGCAATAATACATCCTCTATACATGAAGTTCCGGTGTTAACGCAATGGTCCATGAGTCCCTTGTGGTCAGACACCAATACTCTTTCTAGAGTATTAAAGTTTAGTAACTAATGTTTTAAAGTACCTAAAGATTAGTCAGAGAAATCCTCCTAAACCTGTAAGAGGTTCATGTACTTTACGCTTCATAAAAAATGTCCTTATTGAACTCCAGACTTAAAATGTGTAAAGAACGCCAAGTAACCTACCCCTATATTGCGAGTTGCACCTTCAAGCTGTGTTGGAGTTTTAAGGCCTCCATACTTTTTCCAATAAATCCAGCAAGACGCACAAAGTCGACACTGCATGTTGGGAGGACCCCACGCATACCACTGTGCCGACACTGTGGCTGTAATAAACAAAAAATATATATGTACGTAATGGGAAAAGGCAAAGGATAAAGCATAATAATAAGCACAGAACAGATGAGCTTACTGTGGCAGCTTTCACAGGTTAGACCTTTCTGGAATCCAGCTCCATTCAGTCCAGGCTTGGCTCCAACAGAAATAATCTGATTGGGGTTGGGTTTGGTGCTAAATAGGAAAAAGTGAGCTGTTGGAAAAATATATATTCAAATCAATTACATAGAAAAAAAGGGAGGTGCTGTACTCACTAGGTTGGGATGTAGACCTGTTTAAGTTTGCTGTCTGCTTCAGCCGCCTTCAGACGTTTCTGGCGAAAAAAAAAAAAAAAAAGATGAAACGAAAGAGTTTTGATCCTCCCAAAAACCGTCTGAGAGTGATCCATAGAGAATGGGGGGGGGGGGGAGATCCGTGCAAACACACCTGGGGTGATAACCCTGCAGACTGCATGACTTTTGAAGATGGCTCTAGGTGGACAGTCACCATAGGCTTGTCTACATTGTTCTCCCCAACAATTTGGCATTTAGGATATAGTCTATATCATTGGTGGCAAACCTATGGCACGCGTGCCTGAGGTGGCACTAAGAGCCCTCACTTTAGTCACCCACACCCTCACTACAGCATAGAGTTCACTAATCATTGCTCATGGCCGCCTCCTGCAGTCCCACAGCACACCAGACACCAATACAATTGAAGGCTGTGACAAGGCAGGGAGCAATTTAGTCATTGCTTACATTGCCGAATTGACACTGATAAAAACGTGGCAAACCAAATAACTGAGAGGCTCCTTCTTCCACAACTTACCTGCTGGATGTACCGGTCCGTAGTTTTCCACATATAATAAAACTGAACAATGCTAGCCAAAGACTTCCAAGGAAGCTTAAGGAGAAAAAGAAAAGAGGGACAGGGGTTTAGTTTCTGTATTTAGGAGACGAGTAGTGCAGAGCAGCTCAAAGCATTCACTGACTTACAAAGTCTTGCCGAATGTCATTAAAATCCTTCCCATATTTCTCCAATGCTTCCTCAAATAACATGGCTTCTGATGCCGACCACTCTTCCATTTCATCCCGGCACAGGACAGGACCTCCTTGAGGGACAAGAGTGGACATGGCACGAGCAAGATCATAACCGTTCCTCTGTAGTGTATCCATGGCATGAAACTAGGAAAGAAGCAGGAGACATCAATGCAAACCTATTCGCTCATTTGTGAAAAGAAAATATTAGTAACAGATGTTATAACATCAAGGAAACAAATCTGTCTAGGGTCACTGAATGCTGCAGTAATCTGATCTTCATGAAGTCACCATCTACTTTGCCTTTCCAGGGTGTCAAACTTTCATGCTGTTCTCTAGTATCCAAGCCCAGATAATAATCATTTTGCTGCACTTGTGTACAATGTCAAGACCTAAACTCCAGCTCTTAAAGGACATTTATCATCAGTTGGACTGATGGTAGATGTCCAGCAAGACATGCTTGTTTCTTTAAAGGTGCATACAATGAAATCAGTTTTAATGGTTTTAGCAGCAAATCTGCTGTTTCTTTCTGCACTTAAAACGGTTGCGATTCGTGTATAAAGAAACAGCATGTCATGCCGGACATCTACCATTAGCCCAACCAATGGTAGAGGTCTTTTAAAGTTGTAGTGTGCAAGCCATGGAACATTACATACGTCCTTTCCCTGTTAAGGCTTAAAAAGGAAGGAACTTTGCCCTTACCAGTGTGATATCCCGGGAAGCGGCGGCAGCGCTCATATGTAAGCTCGGCTGTCTTATGGAGCTGCTGCAGTCCAGTGCTCTCGCAAATGTGCCAACAGCTCTACAAAGATATATAGAAAAGTGAGATTATGATGGCCGCATTCTGCTTAACAGAGGGGGGAAAAAAAAATATCTGTAAAGGTTTACCTGGCAACCACAAGAAATTGGTCAATTTGCCTGTCCGTCAGAGGATTCTCTGGATCCCACACTTTCATCTCCATTTTTTGTTGGTTTCGATTATCGGATTCGCCTGGAAAATAATAGTTTTCAGGGCCAAATTTCTATGCTGTTGTCAAAGCTGATCCAATAGCTGTGCAATTTTGCAGTCTTAGCCCTCATGCACACAATGTCATTGCCTGTGTGTTATCCGTTGATTCAATGGCTTATGTTATCCGGCGATTTCTATTGGCTTATACACAGGGCTGTGATTTCCATGGTCGTGTGTGTGAGCAGACTGCCTGGGCTGCAAAACACAGAACAGGTCCTATTGCGGTCTGCGTTTGTGGCTTGGATAGTCTAACTCCTTAATGACTTTGTGTGACACTATTTTGCTCCATAGCTTTAAACATTGATAACTTTATATTTCCATTTAGAGTGGTATGAAGCATGGTTTTCATCATAACAAATTGTACTTTCCAGATTCAGTTAAGTCTTCACTTATAAGACGTTACATATAATGTGTCCAATAACTTTTTCATAGTTTAGTGTACAGATCTCGGTAAGGCGTCATTGTCTGTAGTACATGAGGACATTTTTTATTTCTACCATTTTGGAGACTGTACAAGCTTTTGATCACTTGTTATTCAATTTTTTTTTTTATGTTTTGCAAATAGTATTTCGGACATTTGGGGCTCAACACCGCTAACAACCGCTTTTATATTTTGATAGATCGACCATTTTGGGACGGAGCAATACCCAACTTGCTTATGATTTCATTTACCTATATTTATATTAGTTCTAAGCAATTTGAACTTTTAAGGTTTTTATAAAAAATTTTTTCGGGAGCCTAAACAAGAGACCGTAGATTTGTTGTTTTCAGCCTGTGAAATTCACGTAGGCTTATATACGTGAAGGATCGCTTCAGTTGCAACAATATTGCTGCACCCAGGTAAAACAGTATAAAATGATGTACAAAACTACAGACCTTATAAATAAATCACAAGTCACTCCAGCACTCACCTTCTGCTAACTGGTCTGGAATTTCTGCCTGATACTTGGAACCGACCCGTATCTCCCCCTGATCGGCCAGAAGAGTCTTCTGTACTGGGTCAAATACCAGCGAGTAGAAGAAGCAATCCTAAAACCACAAGCAGTTTAAGTACTGATACAACCTTGGAAGGTAAAAGGGGTAAAGACACAATAGGAACTTACCTCCTTTTCCAAATACTGGCTCAGTATGTCAGTTTCGTTTAACAGAGTCACACTACATTTACCCCTGCAGGAGATAATATATTACATTATATTGGAAATATAAAAACTTAGTGATCAGTGGGTGACAAAATGTCAAGAATGGCACAATCTTTAATTTACAACAGCTTCAGGCGCAAATTAGCTCCAAAACTGTGCGAGTGGCCCTGTTCCCTTTTACAGAAAGATGCATGTAAAGTGCAAGTGTATACAAGACTGTTGCTCCTGAGAGAGTTTGGTCCAAACAAACACGCGCCTTACGCTAACCTAGAACTGATGTGAGCCTGGCTCCGCGATTCTAAGGTAGGTCCAGGCAAATCTCTAAGAACAGACACTTGCAGCGAGTTTGTCAGACCAAACTATCTGGTCAGCAACAGGCTGAAAACTGAGCAGACGACAGGTTCGTCGGACGAGGGCGCGCAGCTGCAAGGAGCTGTGCGCCGAAGATTGTGGGTAGGAGGAGTAAAGTGGCTACTGGGGCGTGGAGTAGCCGAGCCGTGTAGCCACAGCTGCGGCTACTCCACGCCCCAGTAGCCGCATAACAAAATTAGCATAAAGCTATAATATAAGTTCACAAAACAGTGCGGGGACGTGAGGATTAGCCCTTAAAAGGGCTATCCTCACGTCCTATTGATCCACCTACCACCCGATCTACCTTTATAGGTAGATTCGTGGTGGTAGGTTCCCTTTAAGTAGGTGCTGCGCCTTTACCATGTACATACCTGATGTGTGTCGCAGGCAGAGATTCAAACTGGCGGGACAGAAAGAGCTCGCGGTGCTTCAACTGGTGTCTCTGAGGTTCGGCCACCGTTGGCTGCTTGGACTCCTCCTCGAATTCCCCTGCAATAGTAAACGCCACTCATCAGTGATCAGCGATACTAGATATACTGCCAAGGCACTTCCACCACACAAATTTTACAGCAAATGGTAAACTTAAACAACTATTCATTCAGCTACAGCCTCAAATTCATCCATATAACTAAAACCACACGTAGATAAATAACTGCATAACATCTAACTAAGGAAAACAAAATATCAAACCATCAGTCACAAATAAAATAGAAACAAAAAAAAAAACAAAAAAAAACAACTGGCCAGGGATAAATGGAAAGGATTTGATTGCAACACATACACTGGGGGTCTGTGCATCCGTTTATCGAGGTCAGATCCCGCTTCCAGGACAAAGAGGACATCAACTTGTGTACAAGTGTACATAAGATTCTGTGCAGATATTTACGCAATGTACCTCGGCAGGGGTGTCCCTTGTCAATCCACTTTCAATAAAAAAGTGATCACCTGTCCTAAGGATTTGATCAATTCTTAAAGGGGTTGTTCACTTGCAGAAAATAAATTGATGTAGACCTTTTTATTATACAAAATACTTTCTGTATCAATTACTCATGGTGTCATAGATCTCCGCTTCTTGGCCTTCTACAGATAAGAGAAATCAATTACTGGCCATGTGATGTCACACAGGTGCACGGCTCACTATATCACAGAGTAATCAGAGAGCTGTGTGTTATATCGAGCCGTGCATCTGTGTGACATCACATGGCCATTTCTCTATCCATCTCTAAACAATGAAGCTTACTCTAGATGGACAGCAAGCAGAGATCTACAAAACAATGGGGAATTGTTATTCAAAGTATATTGGAAAAGTGTAGAACTTTTCATTAAACAAATAATACAAGTTAGCTGAACGGGAGCAACCCCTTTAAAAACCTTAAACCTCTTATATTATAGAGCAAGAAAGAATCATTGAATAATAACTTGGTCACTCACATCTAGAATCTGGAGTTCTATTATTGCCCTGAAAAGTCAACATTTCACCGTAAAATAGAATCATCTTGAAAAAGTATAAAACTAAACTTACTTGCATTGCTGTCCGCTAAGCTGTTCAGACTGCTGGAGATATCTCTGCGCCGGAACAGGCAGACCACCTTGGCTTCTACATTACCGTTCGCAGTCTGGAGACGGAGACAACACAGTTTAGGCACGTGCTGACCGAAAAATGACTATATTAAAACATCCCTCAAAGTGCCGTTACCTTGTTCAGTTCCTCTATTCTGCGGATCAGGTACGGGTTACTGGACGAGTTTTCAAAATATACATAATCTGCAAAAAAACGTATAAGAAGTTTAATTTATTATGCAATGTCTTATATGGTTGGGTTATTGAAGGGAACCCATCACCACATTTTCACATAGACAGCTAGTGACAGGTTCCCCTAGAGTTCTATTAACTAACACCCTCCTTTTAGCTAAAAATAGTTTCCCTTACATCCCCATTATCAACGTTATATTCCCTGGCAGAGGGGGCGTATCCTGCTCATCCAGCCCCTCCCATCTACTCCTCCGCATGTCCCATACCTTTTCTCAGCATGTCATGTGACCAAAGTGACATCATCTACGGTCCTGGTACATCTGCAACATCTACCCCATGTATGTATCTGATCACATAGCCTCCATGGATTTCTACCCCTCCCACCATTCAGGGTGTGGTCACAGTGGTGTGTTCTAGGTAGGTTTAAGCGCAGTGAAAATGCATGTGTTTTTGCATATTTTCCATGTGTTTGGCGGGTTGGAATCTTTTTCATTTCTAAAAGTGTAAGCAGCTGTATTAACATTTTCACAGCTGCTTACACTTATAGAAATGAAAAAAAAAAAAGGCATTCAAACGCATGGTAAACACCAAAATTGCACCAAGAATGCTCCGTGTGACCGCACGGGTAAAGATTTTTAATAATATTTTTCAATGAAGACTTTATTTTAGGTGGGCTCATTTGCATGGCAGGTTTTTTTTAAACAGTGAGTGAATGTAGACTATTACAAGTTGGGAACAAGTGGCTTATCAGAAGAGGTCTGCCTGGTGGGACCCCCACAAAACTTCCCATCTGAAGGAAGCAGTGGTCGCGCCTCATTCAACACTGAGTATTCAGATATAGCAGAATGCTATACATTGCCCTATAGAGAGGAACACGGGACTAGGAATAGACATGCGACTCGTGGATCTACGGGGAAAGTTTGCATTCACATCGATCAACATCTATGTCAGGGATTCAAACACATGCAAATGCTCTGCAAACAAGTAATCCCTCACTAGTCAGGGGAGAGGTCATACACTGAGCAGCACGCTAATCTCACAGCAGATAGAGGGTTAATTAAAGAGGATCTGTCCTGCTGAAATAAGCTGATGTAACACCGCGTATACAGCAAACAGGTCGCCATAAGAAACGCAAAGTCGTACACAAGAGGAGACCAAGAACATCATGACCTCAATATTAAAAGACATCTGCCACCAGGATGAAGGATTGTAAACCAAGAACACAAACATACTGATGTGTGCTCCCTCTGGCAATATCTGCTTATAGTTTCCTATGCGCTGGGTTTTAAAAAAAAATAATAAGGCTTTTAAAATTATGCAAATGAGCCTGAGGATAAGTTTCATGTCTTGTAAAGCATTTTTCTCTTGAAAACAATGGCATAAGAAGCTTAAAGAATGGATCCTGCCGGAGGGGGCGCACACCAGTATGTCAGTGTGCTTGGTTTACAATCCTGGTGGTAGATGTCCTTAAAGATAAAAGGTACCGATACCAATAAGAACATGGCTTGTAGGACGAGACCAAGTACTGGAAAACTAGGAGTAGTATAAGGTAATATATAGTAATAATCCTTAGATATTTAGCAGCCAGCTTAAGGTTAATATGTCTGGTGGTTGTGGTTGTTCTCTCTCCTATGCGACACCCTAGACGCCATGTTCTTATTCATATTGGCATCTTTCGTCTTACACGGAGCTGCTAAATAATTCATCGGGGGCTTTGTGTTTCCAAAACGGCAGCACCTCTACACCTCAGCCTTTAATCCAGATCACACAACCAACTCAAAAGTTTTTCCCTGGAGGCTCTATAACTTGTGTGTGGTTAGTGGGTACAGTTTAAGGTTGTGACTGAGCATCCAAAAAAAAAAAAAAAAAAATTATATATATATATACTCCAGAAGTAGTGATTTGTGCTGCCCTTGGTATATGGCTTTACACAGTGGCGTAGTAGAAGCTCTAGTAGCCGTAGTCTATAGCCAGGGCTGTCATGTCTCAGCCTCCTCCCGGCCCTGGAGGCTTCTGCTGCTGAACCTCCAGCTTTTTGAGGAGCGTCCTTCCTAAGATGGATGTCAGCCGCACTGGGACACGTGCCAAGAAGAGCCCAATAAACAGACAATAGTAAGAAACCCAGGGCTACATGCAGGGAGACAACCAGCAGCGTCTACAACATGCGCCAGTCTGCGCTCCGCCATAATACACAGGGGAAACTTTTAGTACAAAACTAATATTTGACAGTGACTAACTATAAAAGTTGGAAGTCTTTATTAGGCAGGAGAGAAGTACCTAAATCCCCAACCCCGATAGTGCCTAAAACCAAGCCCGGTAGCGCCCAGAGCCCCTTGTCATGGGTGCAGAGAAGTCACCTGATCCAGGAACACAGACTTGTCTCTGGAGAATTGGTAAGTCCCGCCATTTCCCCCCGATACTTGCTGTCAAAGAGAGTTCACAATCCCCTAGTCCTACAAAATGGATTTATTAGTCCGGCTTTGTGTACAGTAATCTACACCCTTATAGGAGATTTTCAATACATAGGATTGGTCATCATGGTTCTTGTGTATCGTGTATGGAGCTGGAAGCAGGCGTAGTACAACAGCTCGGCTCGCATTCCAGTGTAACCCCCAAAATATTACCCACAATATCCACTTAGCCACAGTCTCCCTATAGATCCTTAGCATTTGTTAAACAGAGAATGGTACAGGCAGCAGACAGCTCTGTTCTGACTGTAGTGGCTGAACTGAGTCACATCAGCAAGTTAGGGCATAACTTTTCTTTGTGGGAAAACCCCTTTAAGCTGCAAAGTGCCCAGACCCCCATATATTGCGAAAATTGCCAAGCGCTGCGATGACAGATCTCCGTCAGCTTCATAGAGATTAATGGAGCAGAACAATCATACGCGGCCGTCTGATCAATTAATCTGACTGAGTTTTCACGGTCTGCAGGGGTCTCAGCACCGAGACCCCAATGATCAGCAAGTTCCCGTGGATAGGGCCCAACTTTTTTTAGTGGGAAAAGCCCATTAAAATGAAAGATGATCTGCAGTACCCTGCACTGACCACTACACAAAGAATGAGCAGTCTGCCTCCTGTTACTCCATAGAAGCTGCTCTGTGGAGTGTGGGGCCACCCATCTGCTATTGAGGACCTATTCTATGGATACATTATGAACATTTTAAGGGCAGGAAAAACTCCTTTAATATTGCGTGTCTCGCTGTGTTGCTAGACCTGGCAGCATGTCTGGGCTTCTTTCTGTGCTGTGTGTAAGGCCTGGTTCCTAGTCATGTTTCCTTACAAGGGGGATTTTCTTCTCCCAGTTTTGGTTCTTTAGCACCTTGAATCAAGCTGCTGGTACCATATTAAAGATAAGAATCTCATCTTTTTAGACCCCATTATGGTTCTTTGATTTACAGAACTGGTCATACAATTAAAAATAGGTGAAAACTAGATCTTTATATGCAGCTTTCATTTCCTGTGTCATTAAAGGGGTTTTCCCATGAAAGAAAATTATCACATTTCTATCCCCTAGTGATGTTAACACGATAAAGATCATTTTAACCCCTTACTTCACTATTTTACTCAATGTTATTGCTGTTTTAGCTCCCATCACTCTCTAGACTGCTCCGTGTTAAATCCCAGGGTGTTGGCAGGGACTCTCTAAGCAGACACATTACTGTATTATCCATCTGTTTCTGTGGGGGCGACAATGTGGCTACATTATCAGGGTTTATATGCACTTTCATCCGGCTTCTGACATTGTACTAACACACTGACACATAGAAAGAGGAGACAGATGAGAGATGCAGGAGATGATAGACCATTACACTGTGAGCTCTGCTACATCTCACAGACATGTGCCTGCCTCCCCCTTCCCCCAGATCACTTATCTCCTTGCAGTTTGTAGTTTGCTGCTTCTCTTTGCTCACCATGTGCTGACAGAATGTAATCAGTCAGAGTCTCTGAGCTCCGGGCAGGGGTCGTGGCTGCAGACAGTAATCTCACAAAAAAAATCCATGATGGCGCCTGAACCCAATTGAGAAGTTACTTGGTCGTGTCTAGGGAAAACTGAAATTGTGTACAGCCGGTCTGATAGAGACAGGTTGGAATTATATCTGTAAAATGCTGCATTTTTGTTGATAACAGTGAATTAGAGAATGTGTTATTTTGCGATCCTGAGTACATATTAGAAACTTGTCTTCATGGGAATAGCCCTTTAGCGGTCTGTAACTCTGGTTCTGTAACTCTGAACCACAAGCCTGATGTGATCTGAAAGATGAGATTCTTTAATATGACACAAAAAGAATATTTCTAGGTGCAATAGAACAGAAGACAGGGGTCTTTGAAGTGCACAACCACTACATTACTTTTATACTATTGACAAACAAAACATTAACACTATTGACACTAAACATTCTGTCCGCCCAAAAAAGTATGATGGAAAGACATTGCACATTCAGGGGGAATGGCGTGATAGATCCCACTTTATAGGCATACGGTGGGGTACGTCGGTATTATAAGTGGAAAGGACATATAGGAATCCTCCTGACATGTCCTTACAACATATGGCATATGGTGTAAACCCAGCCTAAGCATGCCAAACTGTATCCCCCCCATCGTATCTATTGCATCCCCAGTAGACGTGGCGCGCACACACAGAGGAATAGCTGCAGGATTTACACAGAAGTGATTTTGCAGCAGCAAAATAACTACAGAAATCAGTTGATGTACCGTAAAAAAAAAAATAAATAAAAAAACACAATGTTAAAACCAGGTCTGCACAAGGGTTTGGTCCTTAAAGGGTTAACGTGTATGTTTAGTGATTGGGTGTGGTAGCAAAACCTAAATGTGTTATTGTATTGTGTACAAGATTTCACCCTCTACATTGCAAAAAAAAAAAAAAGTAAAGAAGCGGCAAGCTGCAGGTTTCAGCACCAATCTGGGGAAATGTAGTGGATGTGCAACTTTTTACTTCGGTTCTATCACTGCTCCTCCTAACAGCACCGGCGATGTTGTGTAGACCGTGCAACGCTGGGGCTGAAGAGTTGGAGATGTGATTAAATGGACCGACTCCACAAACATAATAAACTCTAAAAAATTCTAAATTTCCTTTAGAATGTCTGCTCTACTCCTGACCTAAGGACAAGCAACATTTATTGGTCCGGGGGCCACGTTGTCATAATTATCAACTTTAAGGGGCTGCACCAGCAACCACCACCCTAGATGCACCAGCAACCACAATACAGCACAAAATGCCACCCCAGAAATTAAATGCAACAGAATGGCAATAACTACCACCCTGCAACCAAATACTGTATTCATAGCCAACAATAATACTAGTGGAGAGCCCCAGAGCATAAAACCAATACTGAGACCCCAGAGTAAAAAAGAAAAATTCTCCTCCCTGCAGCTTCTTCTCTCCGTATGTGCCGCTCTGCTGTGTGTCCTGTACTGGTTTTATGCAGCGGCATCAGAAGCTGGATGAGAACTTTGCCAGGAGCAGAGGACGACCCAGGAACAGTACAGTGAAGCTGACAAGTACTTGCCACTCCTGGGACCTCTCTGCTCCGGGTCCTGACTTAAATGCTTGCATGTGGCCTGTTGGCATGGTTTGTACTTCCCTAAACCCCTTTTAGTTCAGATGAATGTGGCTGCAATTTATGTACTTCCTAGTAGTGAACTTCACGGCTGCAGGTTCAGAGGAATAAGGCGCTGGGAAGGAAATGCCTGCATTTATATCAGCACTGCTAGAGCGACCAGGAAAACAGGATTGTTTAGTATGTGACCATTTTGGTGAAGCTGGAGGTTTGGCTTACTGACTCCACATTTTTGGTGAATGCAACATTAACACTGAGCCTCTGTAATCCAAGTGGCTGCCGGAGACTGGAGCAGCCATCCTGGACCAGAGGCAAGGACCAAAATAAGTTCTTTCCCAGTTTACCACCTGGAGTCAGTAATAAAATGTATGTACACAGACAACCCCTTTAACACTGACACCAAGTGGTTATAATGCTGTGTAGGTTGTAGAGGACTTTGACACAGACCTAATCGCACCAAAACTCTGCAAGTATAAACTATTCTAAATGCAATGAAATGCAGTGAAAACCAATTTTCTGCAGATTTAGAGGATCATCTTTTTTCCTCAGTATTCTTTATTGATCACCGTTGCTTGGGATGAGTGATCAATATGAGAAGAGCTGATCATCTCTTTTAAGAGACTGCAGTGACCATCAGGGGAGCCAGATGTCAGACCCCCTCCCCCTCCTATTTGATATTGACCAACCATCCTAATTCTAATCGATAAATCCTACTGAAAATTTATAGGGCATCATTAACTTTCAACTCTTGGTAGCAGGCAGGGCCCTCAAGTCCTATTGTTTCATCAAACCAAATTATTGCTATATATACACATAGCTTAATTACTCATGTCATGGTGCTGTACATTCAATAAGGGGTTCACATCCATTAATTTTCCAGGAAAATGTCCCGGGCGCCAGGGTAAGTGTTTTTTTACGCATTTGTAAATATGTTCCTGTATCATTTAATGCATGCTTTTGCGGCCCTTTTGTCAGTATGTTGCGTTTTTGCCTTTGTGTCGTCTTTTTGAAGAGCAGACAAACTTCTAATTGAGTTTTGTGACACATTTCCCCATATCTTTTTATGTGTTTTTTAAGGGCCGATCACAGGGTGCGCCTTATGGTTGCATTTTCATTGTGTTTTAAAATGCATTAGAACAGCTGAGATGAGGCGATTTGCCTAATTACATTACTATTAACATTTGCGTTTACAAAACAGTGTAAACGCGATGTTAACACATGTGTTAATGTTAACAAAACACAAACTTATTGTTAACGCATTTACACTGCATTTTTTTTAAACGCAAATGTTAACAGTAACGTAATTAGGCAAATCACCTCATGTCAGCTGTTATAATGAGTTTCAAAACGCAATAAAAACGCGCCCACAGTCCAGTCATTGGATGAAGCAGGTCCCCAAGACCTTCCAGAACATCTGATTGGGTGTAGGGACAGAAACTACAAGTACCCAAGTGACTGGGTAAAGTATCTTTATTTCTTGACCCATGTAAAACCCCTTTAAACAAATTGAAGTACAAAAGCCACAAGATTACAGTGCACTACAGTGCATACTCAACCAGAATATGGAAAAGTCTACTGACAGAAAACAGCAGCCAAACCCAGAGTGAACTCTCTGCAAAATTTCACAGCTCTGTTTGATCTTAAAGAGAACCTTTCATGGCAACCTGGGACACAAAACCAACCACAGGTCCTTGCAGCACAGGCACAAAGAAGCTGGAGAACTGATCGTGAGAGAAGGTACCGGTGCGGTATCTTCAGAGGCAAGTATAAAAGTTCTCTATTTTTATAAATTTAATTTTTCTCCATGTACAGCCAAACAGGTCGATTTGTGACCCTAAAAAGCAGGTCCCTAAGGACCTGTAGTTAGTTTAGTGTTCTAACTCAACCTTGCAGGTCCTCCTTATAGGAAATCTACCATCAAAATCCATCAGGATAAACCAGGGACATTACTCATAGATCCAGGCACCGTGACTGTGGTAATGTAATATTTGTTATCCATGGCCTCCTCCTTTCTAAAATCAACTTTTACAATTGCGCTGATGAACCAGTATACTAGAGCCCCTCTGTGCTGTAGCTTCACATGCTGTTAGGTGGTCTCACACTGCCCCTCCCACATGGGAGAAGTGCTAAGGGGAGAGGGGGACCATGTAATAGCCTGTGAAGCTGCAGCACTAAGTGACACTGGCAAGGAGCCTTTCTGGTTCATTAGCACAAGTATCAAAGTTGAGTTTAGAACTAAGGAGGACATTGATAAATATAAGAACCTTGCCTGGTACCTGGATCTATGGCCAATGGTTTTCCTTTTATTTCTTAGCCCATGATATGTCCCCGTAACACAAGAAAAAAAAAAACAGAAGTAAAAATGACAAAATTAATATCATAGATGTGGGAAGGGAACTTAATCTATAGATTCCACCCAAAAAAAAAAGTCAGCCACCAAGTCCACTGTGAACATTGCCCAAAATGTCACAGGGTGTATTTAAGGGGATCCCTAAAAACCAAGGTGTAAAATAAATAGAGAACAACTTCCGATTCTGAGGAGGAGAGTGTGGAGTCAGTTACATGTAGTTACTTTGTGCTGTAGCTAGGACTAAGACTAGGTCTGTAGGTATGTGTGTGTATGAACCCTCTGTACACACAAGGAGGAGGAGGACGACTAGGTGTGTATATATATATATATATATATATATATATATGTATGAATCCTCTGGTATGTAGGTGTAAGTGTGTGTGTGTACCCTCTACACACAAGGATGAGGGGGACTAGGTGTGTAGGTATGCAAGTGTGAGTGTGTATATATGTGTATGAATCCTCTGCTATATAGGTGTGTGTGTATGAACCCTCTGTACACACAAGGAGGAGGAGGACGACGACTAGGTGTGTGTATATATATATATGTGTATGAATCCTCTGGTATGTAGGTGTAAGTGTGTGTGTGTACCCTCTACACACAAGGATGAGGGGGACTAGGTGTGTAGGTATGTAGGTGTGAGTGTGCATATGTGTATGAATCCTCTGCTATGTAGGTGTGTGTGTATGAACCCTCGGTACACACAAGGAGGAGGGGGACTAGGTGTGTAGGTGTGAGTGTGTATATATGTGTATGATTCCTCTGCTATGTAGGTGTGTGTGAGCCCTCTGTACACACAGGCAGGAGAGGGACTAGTATGGAGGTGAATGGTCACACCTAGAGCAAGCCAGGCAATGAAAGGGTAAACACTTCCTCGGTTATAAGACCCCCATAGTGCTGCAGCCCCTCTTCCTGTCCCTGCACCCTTTCCTCCCCGGGCCCCCTGCTATAGGTGCAGATACAGCCTCACAGTGAGGGTATGAGGCGCCCCCTGCAGGCAGGGCAGGATACACAGCGGTGCGGGGCGGCGCAGGCGGTGACTACACCGCGGCCTCCTCCTCCATCCCTCAGGACAGGAGCGCGCCCTCCTCCCCGTACACCCGGGGCCATACACACGGGCCGCCCGCATCCCCATACACGGCCACAAGCCGGTACTCACCGCCCACCCGGTACATATTCGCCGCCATCTTTCGCTCTCCCGCGCACAATAACTCCGGGCGCCGAGTGTGTTTCCGGTGCCCGTGAGGGGGGCAGAGAAGAAAAGGGGGATACTTCCGGTAAGAAGATGAAGAAGAGGGGGAGGGACTTCCGGACAGAGAATAAGGAGCACTGGTTGGGGAAGAATATACTTCCGGCGGGTAAAAGCGTGGGTTTCCGAAGATGCACGAGGTGCGGGTAACGGAAATAGCCGAAGTTGGCCGATGCTACCGAGTAGCCAATGAGATTGAAGCATAAGGAACACGTGAGATGCCGCTGTAAATCCGTGTTAATCACGAAGGCGAGAGCAGTGCGAATGTGCGGACTGCTGTCTATTTGATATGATGGAGAATGGATTTCTGGGGCTTGTAGTTTTACAGCTTAAAGTAAATCTACCGTCAAAATCCACCAGGGACCGTGGCAATTTTATATTTGTCATCCATGGTCTCCTTCCTTTTAAAAACAACTTTTAAAATTATGCTAAGGAGGTGAAAGAGCTACCCTAGCTCCTCTGTGATCTGGCTTTACAGTTAATATGTCTCCTACGCAGAGGTGCAGTGAGCAGGAAGGGAAGGGTGAGACAGTGTAACAGACTGTAAAGCCAAATCACAGAGTAGGCTCATTAACATAATTTTAAAAGTTGGTTTTTAGAAGGAAGGAGGCCACTGATAACAAATATAGGATTACCACGGTTCCAGCGCCTGGATCTATGAGTTGTTGCTGCAGCTTCTTAATTCTTTACTGTGCCCCTTTTCATTCTTGTGTTTTAATTTTTCAGTCCTCTGTTACCAAAAAACAATTTTGATTTTGTCTACAGAGCTTATTAGCTGCAGGATAAATTTTACTTTTTTGTGGCACCATTTTATATTTTGTTCAGTGTACAGGAAAGCTGCAAAATTAAAAATGCTAAATTTTACAAAAAAAACACAGGTCATGTTCCTATATTTGTATTTATATATTTATACAAATTCATACATTTTTTACATTTGTTTTTATATATTTTACTGTGCACTCCATATGACACCTTCCCTTCATTCATTGGGTCAGTACAATCACAGAGATGCCAAATTAATAGTAAAAGTTTTATTACGGTTTAATGAATACATTTTGTGTCAAAACAATTCTGCCATCTTCTTGCAATACCTTTTTCATACATTCAGTGCCCTTACCTGTGTAAGGTGTCATTTTTTGCAGGACAAGCCTACGTTTTCATTGATACCATTTTTGGGACTGTATGACCTGTTTTTCCTGTATTTTTTTCCTGTTTTTTTTTTTTTTTACTTTTTTCTTGAAATTTTTATGTGTTGTGGAGATTCAAACAGTAGGGTGTTATTTTCCATTACGGGATTCATCGTTGGGAATAATTCTTTTTATATTTTGATAGATCAGACATTTTGGGACACGTGTTTATGATTTTAGGGTGTGTGTTGGAGCAAAGAAAATTTCATCCATTGACCCTATTTTGGTCCCTAGGTTGGAAGGTGTGTAACTGGGGGTGCTGGGTTACCAGAGGCCACCACAATCTGTTCTGCATTGTATAGTTACTTACCCCTACCCTGGACCATTCACATGTTGGGGAGTGCAGAGAAAACAGTTTGAAGGGGGAGACATTGTAACAGCCTGGGAAGTTACAGCAGAGAGGGGCTCAGATAACAACGCCCATAGCCCATCTGGTTCGTTAGCATAATTTTCAAAGTTGAAGGAAGGAGGCTGTGGATAACAAATATAATAAGACAACCACATTCACGGTGCCTGGATCTGAGATTAGGTGCCCCTGGTCTATCAATGATGTATTTTTATGGTACATATCCTTCAAGGAGCACAGTAGAAGCATTGTTTTCTAGAATTTGGAAACTGTGTAGGCAGTTTTCTTGCATTTACCCCCAAAACAAATGCCGCTACTAATAAATACAACTCATTCCACAAAAAACAAGCTCTCGCTCGGTTTGGAACTAGAAAAAAAAGTGCTTGGACTGCACACACATAGGACAGGAGTCCTTGCATTACACATAGATATGTTTACAGAACTTCAGCACTGGTATTGTTTTTACTGATAGTGAAGAATGGAATGGACCATGTATTTCCAAATTTTGCCCAACAACCTCCTTCCCAGGTAAGAGCAATACAAGGTAGTGATGTGTTGTTCTCAAACTAGCCGGCTCTAAGAGTTGGCTCATGTTCGTGAACGACGTGAGCTGGATCAACTCAGTGAGCCGATGGCGCTCTTAACCCCGCCCCTAACTGGCTCACCACGCCCCCTTTAGGTTAAAAGTGAAATGGTGTGAGGTGAATGACTGGCCTGCGGCTCCCTATTATGTATTTAATAGGAAGCTGTTCAGGAGCCAGAAGAGCCGGCTCTTCTTAGTGAGCGGAGCCTAATGAGCCGGCTCACTAAGAAGAGCTGGACTTCCCATCACTAATACAAGGTTGCGGCTGAGTATGTCAGTGATCGTACTGACCCAAAGGGGTCAGCTGGGGGGGGGGAGCTGTCATTTGGGACTCACATTGCATGGAATTTGGAATAAGTGGATGCACATAAGTAGAATTATGTAAAGGAAATCCTGTAATTGGTGCCTGAATCTGGATCGCAGCTGCTTGTAACTCAACTCCTCTTCTTTTTTTCTACAATCTCTACATTTGCATCCACAGAGTGCAGTAAAAAAGAACAGATAATGGGAGGACCTCTATGCAGGTCCACCAATAGGTGGCACTGCTGCTCATACGACTGATGCTGGTATTTCTTTGGATTCTACACAAGGTTTCATTCTGTGATGATAGTCATAAACTGAACTCCATGACCCTGAAATGTATGAAAATGTGGGCCCCAACAATCAACAACAAAACTTACTACATATACACAGCACCAGAACCAAGATTACTACACAAATACAGCAATGTAACCAAACTTACTACATAGATACAGTGTCAGGACCAAGATTACTACATAAATAAAGCAATGTAACCAAACTAACTACATAGATACAGTGCCAGGACCAAAATTACTACATAAATACAGCAATGTAACCAAACTAACTACATAGATACAGTGCCAGGACCAAGATTACTACATAATACAGCATCTATCAACTTACTACATAGATACAGTGCAGGACAAGATTACTACATAAATAAAGCAATGTAACCAATACTAACTACTATAGAGACCAGTGTCAGGACCAGATTACTACATAAATAAAGCAATGTAACCAAACTACTACATAGATACAGTGCCAGGACCCAAGATTACTACATAAATACAGCAATGTAACCAAACTAACTACATAGATACAGTGCCAGGACCAAGATTACTACATAATTACAGCAATCTATCTAGACTTACTACATAGATACAGTGCCAGGACCAAGATTACTAAGTAACAGAACCAGGCTTACTATGCGGATATAGTACCAGAAAAAGGTTAACTACATATAAATAGTATCAGAACTAAACTTACAATATAGATACAGTAACAGAACAAAGTTGGATACATAGATGCTGTACAAGGAACTAAAATACTATATCAATACAGTAGCTTGGTATGGTACCAGAAACAGGTTTCCTGTGTGGATAGATGTTTTTCATAACCATAAATTGTAAGGGGCTACTTTTGTTTAGCACAGGGTGTTCCTTGCAGTGCATCTATGTGTGTAATCCGGGGACTAGGACCACTGGGGCAAGAGATATTACACTAGTCGCATAGATACAGTAACAGAACCAAGCTGGATATAGAGAATAAGAAAATGGGTATGGTGCAGAGCTTAAATTTAATGGACTAAAGACACACGAACAGTACCTATACACAGGATAAGAGAAGTAGACTGTGCAGTGCCAATATACACTCACCGGCCACTTTATTAGGTACACCTGTCCAACTGCTCGTTAACACTTAATTTCTAATCAGCCAATCACCTTAGGTATGCAGACATGGTCAAGACAATTTGCAGTCAAACCGAGCATCAGTATGGGAAGAAGGTGATTTGAGGCCTTTGAACGTGGCATGGTTGTTGGTGCCAGAAGGGCTGGTCTGAGTATTTCAGAAACTGCTGATCTACTGGAGTTTTCACGCACAACCATCTCTAGGGTTTACAGAGAATGGTCCGAAAAAGAAAAAACATCCAGTGAGCGGCAGTTCTGTGGGCGGAAAATGCCTTGTTGATGCCAGAGGTCGAGGAGAATGGGCAGACTGGTTCGAGCTGATAGAAGGCAACAGTGACTCAAATCGCACCCGTTACAACCAAGGTAGGCAGAAGAGCATATCTGAACGCACGGTACGTTCGAACTTTGAGGCAGATGGGCTACAGCAGCAGAAGACCACACCGGATGACACTCCTTTCAGCTAAGAACAGAGAACTGAGGCTACAATTTGCACAAGCTCATCGAAATTGGACAGTAGAAGATTGGAAAAACGTTTGCCTGGTCTGATGAGTCTCGATTTCGCTGCGACTTTCGATGGTAGGGTCAGAATTTGGCGTCAATACATGAAAGCATGGATCCATCTGCCTTGTATCAACGGTTCAGGCTGGTGGTGGTGGTGTCATGGTGTGGGGAATATTTTTTGGACTCTTGGGCCCCTGGTACCAATTGAGCATCGTTGCACACGCCACAGCCTACCTGAGTATTGTTGCTGACCATGTCCATCCCTTTATGACCACATGTACCCTGAAATGTGATGGCTACTTTCAGCAGATAATGCGGCCATGTATAAAGCTGGATCATCTCAGACCTTTTCTTGAACATGACAATGAGGTCACTCATTGCCATCATGTCAATATGGACCAAAATCTCTGAGGAGCTTCCAGCACCTTGTTGTATCTATGCCACGAAGAATTGAGGCAGTTCTGAAGGCAAAAGGGGGTCCAACCCGTTACTAGCATGGTGTACCTAATAAAGTGGCCGGTGAGTGTAAACAAGATGAAAGAAAGTCATACAAATGCAGTGCCCAAACCTACACCATGGGAGAAGTTGGTAACGTCCAGTGTCCATTTCCGCAGATTTAGAGAAGTATTACTGTGTATTGCCCAAATATACAGAATAGTTGATTAACAGATTGGAATTAGTATTAAAAAGGCTACGGATCACCATTGATTATAGTTATCACAAATCCATGAAAACGATGGCAGATTCCTTCTTACATATGGGAAATATGGACATTAATGTCTTTATTTCAAATCTGATTTTTGACAATGTTTGTGTACAGGTTGCCCGCAAAGAGTTTTGATCAAAGAAACTCGTTCCAACAATGGGCAGGATTTCCTAGACAGAACCTTGTATCACTGGACTGAACTCAGAGGGGGCTCATTTACTTACCCATTGCTGGAGTGCACCAAAAGTTCATTGTCTGACGATAATGCACTCTACTGCATCACAAGATGTGCGCCCGATATCCGGACTGTGTCGCTTCACCGCTCAGGAGTTCACCTTCTTCTTTCCTGGTGCATGTAAGTGCATTGTCTTGTGACACAATTGAAGTTAAATCCCGCGCTCGTCCGATCAGTCGGATTGCTGCGACAGCATGCCCCCAATTTCTGTTGCATACCACACAATCCCGTTAAAAACCTGTACACAACTGCAAAAACCCGAAAACGCCGGAAAATCCGACAAAAGTGCGGCCACGGACCCTTAGTAAAAAGCCCCAGAAGGTCCGTTCAGTCCAGTGGTAGAGATTTGATGCAGGAAATCAAGCCGGCTACGGTGCAAGTTTTCTTGGGCCAAATCAGACGAAATAGTTTGTAAACTGAGTAGTAACACAAATAATGCACATTATTCAATATATCTTATATAGTTAATAAAAATTCATATAATTTGGGACAGTAATGAAACATCTATCTTTATATACAGGAGAGCAGGAGAAAGTGCTTTGAAAGATAAAGGGAATGTGTGAGGTTCATTAGTAGGAGATAAGGGGAGGTTGAGCTTTGTTCACACATAGCAGATTGAAAACTACATGTGATTTACCACAATGGCTGCAGTTTTTCAATGTGGTGATTGGTCGTTGCAGGGCTGTAGCTAAACCACATGTAGCTTTTCAGAATCGAGTATGATACGTTTTATATAAACACGCACGAACTATGCGTGTCTATACCCATTAGGTGGCGCAGCTCTCATGTTAGTTAGTTTCTATCACTGATGGCTCGGAGTCAGCGTCTGGCATAGACTGTGCAGTGCCAATATACACTCACCGGCCACTTTATTAGGTACACCTGTCCAACTGCTCGTTAACACTTAATTTCTAATCAGCCAATCACATTTAGGTATGCAGACATGGTCAAGACAATCTCCTGCAGTTCAAACCGAGCATCAGTATCCCCTGAATCTGTGGAGCAAGTGAAAAATATAATTAGAAAACAACTTGTAATCTTATCAGGAGATCAGGAACTAGTGGTTTCTTTTGGCAGGGAATTGAAAGAGTAAGTAGATCGATTAGAGGTTTCAAATGAAAGATATTTGGTAGAGAAACCTACTGGATGTTTGTTTTAGACAACACAAAGACTCTGGAAGGTCTGAAAGGGAACCTGTCAGCTCAGTAAAACCAAAGAGCTGCACTTACTAATGAAAGAATCTCCCTAAACCTCTAACAGTTATATCACTGAGAAAATCATAGATCTATCGTCCAGCTGTCTCACATATTCATGAGGGGGATTGTATATACAGTACACACAGTAAGCTGATTTTTAAATCAAATTATTATATTTGTCTGCTATATTTTTGTTTTTGCTCACTTACTGTTTCATATATTGCCTTTAATTATTGTTTTATTAAAAATCACATATTAACATATATATATATATATCATGTAACTAATATTATACACTCACGGGCCACTTTATTAGGTACACCTGTCCAACTGCTCGTTAACACTTCATTTCTAATCAGCCAATCACATGGCGGCAACTCAGTGCATTTAGGCATGTAGAGCATCAGTATGGGGAAGAAAGGTGATTTGAGTGCCTTTGAACGTGGAATGGTTGTTGGTGCCAGAAGGGCTGGTCTGAGTATTTCAGAAACTGCTGATTTACTGGGATTTTCACGCACAACCATCTCTAGGGATTACAGAGAATGGTCCGAAAAAGAAAAAACATCCAGTGAGCGGCAGTTCTGTGGGCGGAAATGCCTTGTTGATGCCAGAGGTCAGAGGAGAATGGGCAGACTGGTTCGAGCTGATAGAAAGGCAACAGTGACTCAAATCGCCACCCATTACAACCAAGGTAGGCAGAAGAGCATCTCAGAATGCACAGTACGTCGAACTTTGAGGCAGATGGGCTACAGCAGCAGAAGACCACACCGGGTGCCACTCCTTTCAGCTAAGAACAGGAAACTGAAGCTACAATTTGCACAAGCTCATCCAAATTGGACAGTAGACGATTGGAAAAACGTTGCCTGGTCTGATGAGTCTCGATTTCTGCTGCGACATTCGCATGGTAGGGTCAGAATTTGTCGTCAACAACATGAAAGCATGGATCCATCCTGCCTTGTATCAACGGTTCAGGCTGGTGGTGGTGGTGTCATGGTGTGGGGAATATTTTCTTGGCACTCTTTGGGCCCCTTGGTACAACGCCACAGCCTACCTGAGTATTGTTGCTGACCATGTCCATCCCTTTATGACCACAATGTACCCTGTAACATGTGATGGCTACTTTCAGCAGGATAATGCGCCATGTCATAAAGCTGGAATCATCTCAGACTGGTTTCTTGAACATTGACAATGCAGGTCATAGCTGCGATTGCCATCCATGTTCAATTATTGGACCAAAAAATCTTCTGAGGAGGAGCTTCCAGCACCTTGTTGATCTTATGCCACGAAGAAATTGACTCGGCAGTTCCTGAAGGCAAAACGGTGGCGGGTCCAAACCCGTTACTAGCATGGTGTACATAAAAAGTTGCGCCGATGATCTTAGAATAGGCGCGATACTAGGTCGGCTTCCGCATTGCGTATGCCCCTCGTCCCTCGATAAGGGTGTCGGTGAAGTGAGTATACTGCGCGTCGTTGTTCTTTCCGTTTTTGACTTGTGTGCGAGGTGTAAAACACGATGAAAGACAAGTCATACAAACTGCACGTGCCCAAAACCTACAACCATGGAGAGATAGATGGTAACTTGTTCCAGTGCAATTTCCGCAGCAGAATTTAGAGAACAAGATTATCCTGCTGTATTGCCCCAAATATACGAGAAGTAGGTGATTAATCAGATGGGGATAAATTAGTATTTAAAACGGCTACGGATCACCCAGTATGATTATACGGTATCGAGAATCCAGAAAAACGGATGGCAGTAGTCCTTCTTATCAATATGGGGGCAAAAATTCTTAGGACATTAATGTCTTTATTTCAATGCTGATTTTTGACCCAAATGGGGTGTTGTACAGGTTGCGCCGCAAAGAGTTTGATCAAGAGAGAAAATCGTCCATACGACATGATGCAGGATTCATAGACAGAACCTTGTATCACTGGATTCTGAACTCCACAGGAGGGATAATTTACTTAACCACATTGCTGGAGTGACAACCAAAGTAATTGTCTGACGAAATCGCACGCTCTAACGCAATTCAAAGAAGAGGGGGGTACATGTCGGAGAAGAGGGAGTTGGGGTTAGTTGGGGAGTGACTGGATAGGGGGAGGTTGAGAGAGCAGCAGTAGAGAGAAATGGGTGAGGAGCAAATTCAACCCGGGTGAGTAGGACGTGATGGAATCGGCGCTATCGGAAGAGGTAGTTATGGAGGGAGGTGGGATAGATGAGAAATTGCGGATTATGTGATAAAAACTGGAGAAGTGAGGGGATAGGGCAAGAGGGGGTATAGAGAGAAGTTATCAAGCAGCGGGCCGTTGTAGTACAGAAAGACGAAATAGGCAGCATAGATAGCACGGATGGTTGCAGACTACAAAGGGGTGGAGTAGTTCGAGAGACAGGTGAATCGTAGGCGAGACTCCTGTGAAGGGGAAGATGGAGAAGCGCAATAGGACGAAAGAGGGGTAGAAGTGTAGGTGAGGGGACTGTGTTGCGGAAGGGGGAGTGATAGAGGTGAGTAAGATGACGGTCGCCTAGGGCGAGATGGGACAGAAGGATCGGTAGGAATAGGGATGATAGGAACAGGATGGCAAGGAAGGGTAGGAAGCGGAGTCAGTGGGGTAGTGTCTCAGACGGATGTAGGGAGCGGCAGATGCGGGAGAGCTGCGGAAGTAATTGTAGTGGTGGGGAAAGGTGAGAGGGTGGAATGGAGGGAGAGGGGCGCGGAAGGGAACGAGAGGTGTAGGAGGATGGGGAGGTTATGAGTAGAGGGGAGGTATAACTATAATCGAGGCCTCTATGGTCCCTTATTAAGATTAACATACCACTCTCTCACATCCTTCACCGATCCCGATATCCTGCATGTTCGTTCCCCGTCAGGAGTTCACCTTCTTTTTCCTGGTGCATGTAAGTGCATTGGTTGTGACACAATTGAAAGTTAAACCGCGCTCAGTCAGATCAGTCGGATCGTGCGACCAGATGCCCCCTAATTTCTGTTGCCATACCCACACAATCCCGTAAAAACCGTACAACCTGCAAAAACCCGAAAACGCCGGAAAATCCGACAAAAGTGCGGCCACGGACCCTTAGTAAACAAGCCCCAGAAAGGTCCGTCAGTTCCAGTGGTTGAGTAGATTTGATGCAGGAAATCAAGCCAGGCTACGGTGGCAAGTTTCTTGGGCCAAATTCAGACGAAAATAGTTTGTAACATGAGTAGTAACAACAAATAATGACACATTATTTAATATATCTTATATATTTAATAAAAATTCATATAAATTTGGGACAGTAATGAAACATCTATCTTTTAATACGGAGAGCAGGAGAAAGTGCTTTGAAAGATAAAGGGAATGGGTGAAGGTTCATTATAGGAGCATAAGGGAGGTTGAGCTTTGTTCACACATAGCAGATTGAAAAACTACATTGGATTTACCACAATTGCTGCAGTTTTTCAATGTGATGATTGGTCGTTGCAGGGGGTAGCTAAACCACATGTAGCTTTTCAGAATCGAGTATGTCGGTTTTATATAACACCGCAGATACTATGCGTGTCTATACCCATTAGGTGGCGCAGCTCTCATGTTAGTTAGTTTCTATCACTGATGGCTCGGAGTCAGCGTTATGGCATTGAAAGCTTCATGCTTTAAAGGAAATCTACCACAAGGATGAAGGATGTATGCAAATTATCAGAGGGGTCCACGGCTCCTTGGTGTTATACAGTAAACGCATACGGTGTTTCATCCTGGTGGTATATGTCCTTAAGGAGATGACTATTAGTGCAATTATTGGTAGTAACATTTCATATAATCAGGGATTCACCGGTTTATGTTTATGGTCGTGTCAGCACCAGCAAAGCATTTTATAGTTATCACTCACTAGCCCCAATACATCTTAAAGTAGGGAAGAGTCTGCTCTTCTTCAGGGCTCATTCATGTGGGCTTAATGCATCCATATCCATATTATGCAGACTTATTATGGTCACATATCCTATTTTCAATCACCAAACCTTACAAGATCCACTATGGATCTCGGATGCTCATAGGTCAGGTCATAAGAGGTTGCCTATACTCATAAGATAGCGATTCTGTCCTGTACTCCTCATGCAACTTCTCCACCGAAGAAAAAGTTGGCAACACTTTTGTCAGGGCGTAATGGCATTAAATGGACACTTGTTAGACGATACACTAAGGCCAGTGTGGGGACAAACCTATGGCCACAGAGTGCCGGCACCTAGGCAGGTGAGCACATCAGAGCCCCTTTCTGTGGGTCAAAAGGCCCTTTCAACCCAACGCAGAATTGCCAGTAGGTTTTCTCCTGTGATCCAATAAAGCTCATGAAAGTGCCATGATAGAGATGGATTGTCATTGGAGCTCCTGCTCTGTGTCCCCCTGATATCTCTCTTCTTCAGGGACCCTGGAGGGGAAGCAACAATCCAATTTCTCCATCATATTTCTATTGTATTGGTGAATTCAGGAACCAATCAATTGAAACTGTGGCTACGACAAGAAGCATAAGTTGCTGCTTAAATTGTCATGTTGGCCCTTTGCGGACATATAAGTAGGTTTTGGTTGGTAGCTTGGGCACTCTGTCTACAAAAGGTTCGCCATCACTACCTTAGGCTATAATCACGCATATTGTAGCTTTGTGTTGTAGGATAAATTGGGCAGATTCCTGATGTACAACGAGAGGGCTGGACGGCCCCACTATAAGACTCATGCATTGGGATATGTTGTCCTGTTCCTCTTCCCCCCCCTGAGTGCAAGGGGAAGACGTGAACTGGGCAGCAGACAGTGATTTGCTGCTTCGAGTTCAGGGATGTCCTACAGGGGCAGTAAAATAACTCCCTCCCTAAGCAGAGGTGGGTATGGATGCAATACTCTACATCCGTTCCTCATAGGCTATATGGCTTCAGCTGAGTGTATATAGGATGCTCAGCAGGGGGAAAGAAGTAGCTTGCTCGCTCTTTCCATTCTGTGTTTCTTGCAGGGATCCGAATATATTGGGCAGAGACAGGCAGAAAAGGATGCTACCCACTGCCAAGTAAATGTCTATATACACATCATGATACACTAACCATACCAAAAAATTAGATGATTTTTCAGCCCAAGACATTTACAACCATAATATTCAACCAATGACATCGATGCATTTTTGCCCTATGAATGCCCCATTTTAAGAAAGCTATATTGCAGCTGGAGGCTTGCACTATGATATGTATAGGATACAGTAAATATTGCTGTAGTATCTGTGTGCTTGTGCTTCAGTAGTTAAGATGTGGTGTTAAAGACCTATGGCTCAGTCTTTGTGGCAGAGTTAGGGGGGAAGCAAAGTAAGGATGCAAAATGATGGCAAGGATAAAAAGTTCATCAAAAATCTCATACATTTTGATGCAATTTTCTTCATTATTATATAGGTGAAAACATGATCAAAAGCGCCACGCCTGAATACCCCCTAAGGAAAGTAGCATGCTGGTATGTTTGAGATAAGCTCTGTGTTGTACCGGATTTACATTTGGGATTGTGTGCCAGCTCTTGTGTTGGCGCCATTACTAGCAGGCACCTGCATGAAGCTGGCTCAGTTACCATGTGTATTTCTGAGTAAGGTAAACAATAAGTGTATGATTGTTGTCAGATACAATAGTTGTCATAAATGTATTCGGCTCTTTGTTCTGCGAGTCATTTTTACACGATTGCAGCTTTGAGTATGAGGAGACATCGCCAATGAGCAGCTTCTATGGAGGAGGTGGAGGACGGGAAATGGCTCCGAGGAATGTTAGCAGTTTTCCACAACCCTCCATTGAAAAACACTTGCGTCCTTCCCACCCCAATGAGATGAGGTAACTATCATTGTGCGTGTGAAGCGAAAACGTTGGTCACGTGCTTCCATGGCCTGAATAGACGTGGCTCGGGGCCTATGAAAAGATACATGAGATATGAATTCATTATTGATGTATAACATATGGTATAGTTACCATATGTACACAGGAACATGGCGTGCATCGTTACCTTAGGTTTATTGCAGGGATACTGAAAGAGATGAACTTTACAGAAATCATCTGCAACGATATCATGGTCATCCCATGGGAGCGGGGCGAGAGCATTAATATCTGTCCCATCAGAGCCTTCTGGCCACACCCCTATAAAAAATAAAGAGATAAATTACAATAATATTTCTTTTGACAAAGACAATGAATGTGCTTATTCTATATCGGCCACAAACGTTATATAAAATCAATTTAAGCTGGACATAAGCAACTCACAGCAACTGGATGACCAAATACCTGCAGTAGAACACAATGGGGGAAGGATGCATCAATCTGCATACGCCAGAGTACGGAGTCTTTGCAACAAAAATTGAAATTTTTAGGCAGTGAGTTGTCTTCTTGTTTTTAAAAGGGGGTGTGTCCTCTGTCACATATGATGGCGCAGCCAAAGTAGAGCAACTAATAGGAGGTAGAGTACAACTTTCCAGGATTTTACTGCCCAGATTAATCATTCAACATCAGACACAGTGGGGGAGATTCATTATGGCTTCTGGTGGGGAAGCCACATGTAAATCCCCGTTCCTGCCAGTTTTCTGGCATTCTCCGTCCTGCATACCACTATAGGCATGTCGGGGTGGAGACCAGGTGGGAGGGCATGCCATGCGAGAACGCCCGGTGTCACATTTACTATCTCCACGGAAACACGTCGGAGACTGGCAAAAAAACTCAATCGCTCTACAGGTCACAACTGGCAGTGTTTGTTGCCATATTCAACTAACCGGATGGAGCCCTTAATAAATAGGGGCACACGAGCGCTGGCAGAGGAGATTTTAAGACTGACGTTCTAAACACCAGTCTTAATGAATTCCCCAGTGATTAATCTGGCGCAGCAAGCAACGTTCTAGTTCTACCCTGCACTGGTACTAGACCAACACTTTAATACATCTCTCCTCCAAAGGGGTAGATTAAGAGCTGTACGGTTGTATACGCAGAAGATTATCATCCGGCATCAGACACAGTGATAAATCTTGGGCCGAGTTACTTACAAAGAATGGTACCCCAGGACACATGTGTACGTTGCCCACTCACGGTCTTTGTTTTTGTATCTATTTCGGAGCAGTTTGCAGCCTCCAGTGATATTCCTAGTAAGAGAAAGTGATAGGATAAATGGCCGCATAAATAGCACCAGGATTTATGACCACATAAATCAGACACCAGGAAAGAGTTTAGCCACTGAAGTCCAGGACTTAAAGGGAACCCGTCACCACTATTTTCACAAATACAGGTAGTGACAGTTCCTATAGAGCTCATAATAACTATTTGACAACTCGGTTGTAGCTAACAAAGTAGTGCCCTGATGATCCCTATTATTCAATTCATAGTTTTATCTGGTAACTAAGGCATGGTTACATGGAGTCCAGGTGGGCGTGGCCTCCTCGGGCTGAATCCAGCCAGTCTCCCCATCCTCTCTGTATGCTGCTATAATATGTGACCAGGGTGAATCATCGCAGTCCTAGCTTTTGTAGCATTCAGGAAGTGATAGCACTAAGCTATTGCATGAAAATCACAGCATATTTTATTACATGAAATCACAGGGCTGCATTCAGAGGGTAGAAGTCCATGGAGGCTGCTGTGATTGGGTTTTATGTGTCAGATATGTACATGGTGGTATAGTTTTCATATGAAGTAGCTCAGGACCTTTGATGATGTCACCCTGGTCACATGACATTAGGCCACAAACCCCCTGGACTCGCTCCCAAAGCTGCATAGATACAGGCAAGATTATAAAAGCTCTGATTTTGGTGTAGGGCCACCCGTTACAACCAAGGTAGGCAGAAGAGCATCTCTGAACGCACAGTACGTCGAACTTTGAGGCAGATGGGCTACAGCAGCAGAAGACCACACCGGGTGCCACTCCTTTCAGCTAAGAACAGGAAACTGAGGCTACAATTTGCACAAGCTCATCGAAATTGGACAGTAGAAGATTGGAAAAACGTTGCCTGGTCTGATGAGTCTCGATTTCTGCTGCGACATTCGGATGGTAGGGTCAGAATTTGGCGTCAACAACATGAAAGCATGGATCCATCCTGCCTTGTATCAACGGTTCAGGCTGGTGGTGGTGGTGTCATGGTGTGGGGAATATTTTCTTGGCACTCTTTGGGCCCCTTGGTACCAATTGAGCATCGTTGCAACGCCACAGCCTACCTGAGTATTGTTGCTGACCATGTCCATCCCTTTATGACCACAATGTACCCAACATCTGATGGCTACTTTCAGCAGGATGATGCGCCATGTCATAAAGCTGGAATCATCTCAGACTGGTTTCTTGAACATGACAATGAGTTCACTGTACTCAAATGGCCTCCACAGTCACCAGATCTCAATCCAATAGAGCATCTTTGGGATGTGGTGGAACGGGAGATTCGCATCATGGATGTGCAGCCGACAAATCTGCGGCAACTGTGTGATGCCATCATGTCAATATGGACCAAAATCTATGAGGAATGCTTCCAGCACCTTGTTGTATCTATGCCACGAAGAATTGAGGCAGTTCTGAAGGCAAAAGGTGTACCTAATAAAGTGGCCGGTGAGTGTAAACAAGATGAAAGAGTCATACAAATGCAGTGCCCAAACCTACACCATGGGAGAAGTGGTAACGTCCAGTGTCCATTTCCACAGATTTAGAGAAGTATTACTGTGTATTGCCCAAATATACAGAATAGTTGATTAATCAGATTGGGAATTAGTATTAAAACGGCTACGGATCACCCATTGATTATAGTTTATCAGAATCCATGAAAAACGGATGGCAGATTCCTTCTTATCATATGGGAAATTAGGACATTAATGTCTATTTCAAATCTGATTTTTGACAATGTTTGTGTACAGGTTGCCCGCAAAGAGTTTGATCAAAGAAACTCGTTCCAAACATGGGCAGGATTTCCTAGACAGAACCTTGTATCACTGGACTGAACTCAGAGGGGCTCATTTACTTACCCATCTGCTGGAGTGCACCAAAAGTTCATTGTCTGACGATAATGCACTCTACTGCAATTCACTAAGATTGTGCGCCCGATATCCTGCATGTGTCGCTTCCCCGCTCAGGTCCGCCGGAGTTCACCTTCTTCTTCCTGGTGCATGTAAGTGCATTGTCTTGTGACACAATTTGAAAGTTAAATCCCGCGCTCAGTCCGAATCAGTCGGATTGTGCGACAGCATGCCCCCTAATTTCTGTTGCATACCACACAATCCCGTTAAAAACCTGTCACAACCTGCAAAAACCCGAAAACGCCGGAAAATCCGACAAAAGTGCGGCCACGGACCCTTAGTAACCAAGCCCCAGAAGGTCCGTTCAGTCCAGTGGTTAGAGATTTGATGCAGGAAATCAAGCCAGGCTACGGTGCAAGTTTCTTGGGCCAAATTCAGACGAAAATAGTTTGTAACATGAGTAGTAACACAAATAATGACACATTATTTAATATATCTTATATATTTAATAAAAATTCATATAAATTTGAGGACAGTAATGAAACATCTATCTTTTATATACAGGAGAGCAGGAGAAAGTGCTTTGAAAGATAAAGGGAATGGTGAAGGTTCATTATAGGAGCATAAGGGGAGGTTGAGCTTTGTTCACACATAGCAGATTGAAAACTACATGTGATTTACCACAATTGGCTGCAGTTTTTCAATGTGATGATTGGTCGTTGCAGGGCTGTAGCTAAACCACATGTAGCTTTTCAGAATCGAGTATGATACGGTTTTATATAACACCGCAGATACTATGCGTGTCTATACCCATTAGGTGGCGCAGCTCTCATGTTAGTTAGTTTTCTATCACTGATGGCTCGGAGTCAGCGTTATGGCATTGAAAGCTTCATGTCTTTAAAGGAAATCTACCACCAGGATGAAGGATTGTATGCAAATTAGTCAGAGGGGCTCCAGGCTCCATTGGTGTTAATACAGTGCATACAGTGTTTCATCCTGGTGGTATATGTCCTTTAAGGAGATTGACTATAGTGCAATTATTGGTAGTAACATTTCATATAAATCAGGGATTCACTCGGTTTATGTTATGGTCGTGTCAGCACCAGCAAAGCATTTTATATGTTATACTCACTAGCCCCAATACATCTTAAAGTAGGGAAGATCTGCTCTTCTTCAGGCTTCATTCATGTGGCCTTAATGCATCCATATCCATATTATGCAGACTTTATTATGGTCACATATCCTATTTCAATCACCAAACCTTACAGATCCACTATGGTATCTAGGATGCTCATAGTTCAGGTCATAAGAGCTGCCATACTCATAAGATAGCGATCTGTCCTGTACTCCTCATGCAAACTTCTCCACCGAAAGAAAGAGCGGACAACACTTTTGTCAGGGGCGTAAATGGCTATTAAATTGGAACTTGTTAGATATACACCTAAGGCCAGTGGTGGCAAACCTATGGCACAGGTGCCAGAGGTGGCACTCAGAGCCCTTTCTGTGGGCACCCAGGCCTTCACCCCAACGCAGAATTTGCCAGCTAGGTTTTCTCCTGTGATCCAATAAAGCTCAGAAAGTGCCATGATAGAGATGGATTGTCATTGGAGCTCCTGCTCTGTGTCCCCTGATTATCTCTCTCTCTTCAGGGGACCCTGGAGGGAAGCAACAATCCAAATTTCTCCATCATATTTCTATTGTATTGGTGAATTCAGGACACCAATACAATTGAAACCTGTGCTACAGCAAGAAGCAATAAGTTGCTGCTTAAATTGTCATGTTGGCACTTTGCGACATATAAGTAGGTTTTGGTTGTAGCTTGGGCACTCTGTCTACAAAAGGTTCGCCATCACTACCTTAGGCTATAATCACGCCATATTGTAGCTTTGTGTTGTAAGGATAAATTGGGCAGATTCCTGATGTACAACGGAGGGCTTGGACGGCTCCCACTATAAGCTCATGCATTGGGATATGTTGTCCTGTTCCTCTTCCCCCCTGAGTGCAAGGGGAAGAGTGAACATGGGCAGCAGACAGTGATTTGCTGCTTTCGATGTTCAGGGATGTCCATACAGGGGCAGTAAAATAACTAGGGCCCTTCCTCAGCAGAGGCTGGGTATGGATGCAATACTATCACATCCGTTCCTCATAGGCTATTATGGCTTCAGCTGAGTGTATAGGATGCTCAGCAGAGGGGAAAGAAGTAGCTTGCTCGCTCTTTCCATTCTGTGTTTCTTGCAGGATCCGACATATATTGGGCAGAGACAGGCAGAAAAGGATGCTACCACCTGCCAGTAAATGTCTATATACACATTCAGTGTATACACTAACCATACCCAAAAAAATTAGATGATTTTTCAGCCCCAAGACATTTACAACCATAATATCAACCAGATGACATCGATGCATTTTTGCCCTATGAATGCCCCATTTTAAGAAAGCTAATATTTGCAGCTGGAGGCTTGCACTATGATATGTATAGGATACAGTAAATATTGCTGTAGTATCTGCTGTGCTTGTGCTTCAGTAGTTAAGATGGTGTTAAGACCTATGGCTCAGTCTTTTGTGGCAGTATAGGGGGAAGCAAAGTAAGGATGCAAAATGATGGCAAGGATAAAAGTTCATCAAAAATCTCATACATTTTTGATGCAATTTTCTTCATTATATAGGTGAAACATGATCAAAAGCGCACGCCTGAATACCCCCTAAGGGAAATGTAGCATGCTGGTATGTTTGAGACTAAGCTCTGTGTTGTACCGTATTTACATTTGGGATTGTGTGCCAGCTCTTGTGTTGGCGCCATTACTAGCAGGCACCTGCATGAAGCTGGCTCATAGTTACCTTATGTGGTATTTCTGAGTAAGGTAACAATAATGTTGATGTTGTCAGATACAATAGTTGTCATAAATGGTATTCGGCTCTTTGTTCTGCGAGTCATTTTTACACGATGCAGCTTTGAGTATGAGGAGACATCGCTCAATGAGCAGCTTCTATGGAGGAGGTGGAGGACAGGGAATGGCTCCGAGGAATGTTAGCAGTTTTCACAACCCTCCATTGAAAAACACTTGCGTCCTTCCCACCCAATGAGATGAGGTAACTATCATTGTGCGTGAAGCGAACGTTGGTCACGTGACTTCCATGGCCTGAATAGACGTGGCTCGGGGCCTAATGAAAAGATACATGAGATATGAATTCATTATTGATGTATGTAACATATGGTATAGTTACCATATGTAACACAGGAACATGGCGTGCATCGTACCTTAGGTTTATTGCAGGGATACTGAAAGAGATGAACTTTACAGAAATCATCTGCAACCGATATCATGGTCATCCCATGGGAGCGGGCGAGAGCATTAATATCTGTCCCATCAGAGCCTTCTGGCCACACCCCTATAAAAAATAAAGAGATAAATTACAATAATTTCCTATGGACAAAGACTATGAATGTGCTTATTCTATATCGGCCACAAACGTTATATAGATCAATTTAAGCTGGACATCAGCACTCACAGCAACTGGATGTACCAAATACTGCGGCTAGACACAATGGGGGAAGATGCATCAATCTGCATACGCCAGAGTACTGGAGTCATTTGCAACAAAAATTGACAATTTTTAGGCAGTTTAGTGTCTTGTTTTAAAAGGGGGTGTGTCCTCTGTCACAATATGATGGCGCAGCAAAGCAGAGCAACTAATAGGAGGTAGAGTACAACTCTCCAGGATTTTACTGCACCAGATTAATCATTCAACATCAGACACAGTGGGGGAGATTCATTATGGCTTTCTGGTGGGGAAGCCACATGTAAATCCCCGTTCCTGCCAGTTTCTGGCATTCTCCGTCCTGCATACCACTATAGGCATGTCGGGGTGGAGACCAGGTGGGAGGGCCATGCCGCGAACGCCCCGGCCTGTCACATTTACTATAGTCTCCACCGGAAAACCGTCGGAGACTAGAGCAAAAAACTCAATCTGCTCTACAGGTCACAACTGGCAGTGTTTGTGCCCATATTCACTAACCGGATGGAGCCTCTTAATAAATAGGGGAACACGAGCGCTGGCAGAGGAGATTTTAAGACTGACGTTCTAAACACCAGTCTTAATGAATTCCCCCCAGTGATTAATCTGGTGCAGCAGAGAACTGTCTAGTTCTACTCTGCACTGATCTACAGACCAACACTTTAATACATCTCCTCCAAAGGGGTAGATTAAGAGCTGTACGGTTGTATACTGCAGAAGATTTATCATCCGGCATCAGACACAGTGATAAATCTGGGGCCGAGTTACTTACCAAAGACATGGTACCCCAGGACACATGTGTACGTTGCCCACTCACGGTCTTTGTTTTTGTATCTATTTCGGAGCAGTTTGCAGCCTCCAGTGATATCCCCTAGATAAGAGAAAGTGATAAGGATAAATGGCCGCATAAATAGCACCAGGATTTATGACCACATAAATCAGACACCAGGAAAGAGTTTAGCCACTGAAGTCCAGGACTTAAAGGGAACCCGTCACCACTATTTTCACAAATACAGGTAGTGACAGGTTCCTATAGAGCTCTAATAACTATTTGACACCCTGGTTGTAGCTAAAAAGTATGCCCCTGAGATTCCCATATATTCAACTTCATAGTTTTATCTGGTAACTAAGCATGGTTACATGGAGTCCAGGTGGGCGTGGCCTCCTCGGGCTGAATCCAGCAGCTCCTCCCCATCCTCTCTGTATGCTGCTATAATGTCATGTGACCAGGGTGACATCATCGCAGGTCCTATAGCTTTTGTAGCATTAGGAAGTGTACACTAAGCATATATGTCATGAAATCACAGCATATTTTATTACATGAAATCACAGGCTGCATGCAGAGGAGTAGAAGTCCATGGAGGCTGCTGTGATTGTTTTATGTGGTCAGATATGTACATGGGGTATAGTTTTCATATGAAGTAGCTCAAGGACCTTTGATGATGTCACCCTGGTCACATGACATTAGGCCACAACCCCCATGGACTCGCTCCAAAGCTGCATAGATACCAGGCAAGATTATAACTCTGATTTTACGGGGATCTGAGAGGAATAATTTTTAGCTACAAGCAGGGTGTCAGATAGTTACTAGAGCTCTATAGGAACCTGCCACTACCTGTATTTGTGAAAATAGTGGTGACGGGTTCCCTTTAAAGCACATTGCTGGACAATCCCTTCCAGTCTCAAAGCCAAAACTAAAGTAAAGTTGCTGGGACTAGGAAAGATATAAGACATATCCAAACCCTTACAAAACGAGTGTCCACGGTTCTTAAAAACAAAGCACTTTACTAACAAGTCATCTTAAAAACTACACAACAATAAATATTGTTCAATTAAAGAATTGATGTTTCCAGCAATATATGAGTTTTGCCTCAACAATCACCCAAGGGACTATAGATTTATATGCTACAGTGTATAAACATACTCCAACTTGATATATATTACTCCAACTATAAATATTTCTATAAACTGCTTGTGCCATATATCAGAAACATATTGGGGCAGATTTACTTACCCGGTCCATTCGCGATCCAGCGGCGCGTTCTCTGCGCTGGATTCGGGTCCAGCCGGGATTCATTAAGGTAGTTCCTCAGGTGGTGCTGCTGCGCTGAGAAGCATCGGAACGCGCTGGAGTTCACCGAGCCGGGCTGAGTGAAGGTAAGTGCAAGCTCCGCAACAGATTTTTTGTTTCAAATGCGGCGGTTTTTCTGAATCCGTCGGGTTTTTGTTCGGCCACGTCCCCAGATTTCCGTCGCGTGCATGCCAGCGCCGATGCACCACAATCCGATCGCGTGCGCCAAAATCCCGGGGCAATTCAGGGGAAATCGGAAATATTCGGGTAACACGTCGGGAAAACGCGAATCGGGCCCTTAGTAAATGACCCCCATTATATTTCATAACCCGTTGAAACAATCTGAACTTATGTCATATTAATATCCAACAACTTATGTCTTACCCATAACACAAAGTCACCTTTGCGCTTCGCACACCCACACTTCTTCAGGGGGATTAAGATAATAGTAAAACATAGGGGGGCCTCAGGGGGCTTAATACCTTAGTAAAACATATTTTATTTTCCTGAATCACCCATTTTACACAATGGGGCACATTTACTAACAATGGTTCAAACTGCACAAAGGGAGATATTTATCAGGACCTCTGCCAGTGGCGCAGAGGCCAAGAAATAATTGTAAATGCTAGCTTATTGCTAGCTTTTGCGATTATTTGACCCGATCCGCCACCTTCACGCCAGTGGGGCATGAAAGGGGCGTGAAGGGGGGGGAAGCGCAGCCGGACGGGAGTGGGCCGGCGCGGGGCGTTACTGTCCCCGCGTCTGCGCACTTGCTGCTGGCGTTGACTTTTCATACGTGAAAAGTCGCCGGCTGCGGTTTTTTCTACGCCAGGCAAGGCCTGGCGTAGGGTAACCGCTGCGCTGCCAGCAGCCCTGATACATCAAGAGGCAGAAGCCTCTTGATGTATCGGGCTGCGAATTTGCAGCGGCGGGGCTATCATATGCTGGCGCACAAGCGCCAGCGTATGATAAATATCCCCCAAAGTGCGGCTTGCCTGTGTATAATGCTGGGTGAGCCCAGATACAGGATTTCTGGTGCCCGTTCTTCATGAATCTGGTGCTCCCTGAACTGGCCCGACAGATTGCACCACTTTCTTTCTGGTCTATCTTTAACATGGGGCGTGCAACACATTTCTGTCAGACTTGCATGTTAAATCTGGTGCACGGTCCGACTAAGCACTGGAACGCCCCCTAATTTGTGTTGCATGATGACTAGTGCAGCTGCGCCAAAAAAGGGTAGCGTGCCACACAAATGTGGTGCAGACACTTCTTATATACCTGTGCAAGCAGATTCCACTACAAAGAACGTGCAAAGTCTGACAGAAATCTGGCACAAAGCCCTTTGTAAATGTGCCCTGATATGTATTAGAAAGTTATTTAACTGATTATTTATTTTCATGAGATTAGAAAATCCCATTTAACGTACATTTTTGAGAATCATTGTAAAAAAATGTAATTCATAGTAAGACAAATATTAAATCATTTTGAATTTCCCAATACTCACAGTATAGTATCTCGTAGTCTCCAGAGTTTGACATGATATAATTTCCATCTTTTGACCAATCCAAATGGGTGATGAAGCTAGAGTGTCCCTATAGTGGTAAAACAACAACTTTATTGGTGATTTTATTGTGGTCATTTCATATACAGTAAAGAATACACAACAGTTTGATGCCTCAGGCTGGAAGAAGAAATGTACAGATCTTTCTCAAGTTGTGATTTGTTGCAGGACTATTACTGTACATATGAGATATTAGAACTTAAAGGGGTTTTACATGTATATTAGAAAAACTGTGAGTAGTTAGAAGGAGGCAAGGGAAAAATAAGAATTGTACTTAAAGGGAACCTGTCACAAGGGACTTAATTTTCACTAAAGACAGGTTACAGAAGCCCATGACACCTGCAGTGCAAATATGCCTCTCTATGCCTTTTATAAGTATTTGCATTACAATATAATTGTGTGTTAGACCTTACCTTGCACCCTGATGGAATCCTCTGTGTAGTCCCAGGGGTTGGGCTTTAGTTTGGATGCATTTCAAATAACAACATGTGACTTGTCTGTGCTCACTCCTCAGCTCTCAGCCCCCACCTTTGTGCTCCTGTACAGCTCCTCCCTTCTGCTCCTTCACAGAGGTCACAGCCTGGTGAGCTGCCATCCGTGGGGAGGGAGGAGCTGTACAGGAGCACCAAGGTGGGGCTGAGGAGTCTGCAGCACAGACAAGTGTTTTTTGAAATGCATTTAAACCAAAGCCCAACCCCTGGGACTACACAGAGGATTCTGTCAGGGAGGTTAGTTATAACACACAATTATATTGTAATGCAAATGCTTAGAAAAAGCAGAAAAACAGATTTGCACTGCAGGTGTCATGGGCTTCTACAATCTGTCTTTAGTGAAAATGAGGTCCCTGGTGACAGGTTCCCTTTCACTTTCCCCTGACTACCTGTTCCTGTGGCAAGACCCTCCCGTCTCTTGCATACTCTTATGGCTTCATTCACTCCCGTGGTCACAGGAGGTGGAACAGTGACGTCAGAATTATCTTTCCAGTTGTGCATAAAGCCGCTGATTGGCTTTAGTAGCAGGCACATTACTGCCAACAATTGCAGGCCCGGCCAGAGGTATGACACGTCGTAGAGTCATGTGAACTCAGAGAAAGGCAAGTACCTATATGACTGGAAACCCCTTGTAAGCAAACCAGTACAGGCAGTCCCCGGGTTACATACAAGATAGGATCTGAAGGTTTGTTCTTAAGTTGAATTTGTATGTAAGTCGGAACTGTATATTTTATCATTGTAATCCCAGACAGAACTTTTTTCGTCTCTGTGACAATTGGATTTTAAAAATGTTGTGTTGTCATAAGAATCAGGATTAACAATAAAGCTTCATTACAGACGCCTGTGATAACTGTTACAGCTGATTATTGTAGACTAGGACTAAAGTACAATAAATTACCAATATCCAGAGGTCTGTTTGTAACTAGGGGTCGTATGTAAGTCGAGTGTCGAGGGGACCGCCTGTAATTCTGTATAATTTAACATTTAGTCTCAATTGTCTCAAACTGGTGAACGACGACTGGATGCTATGATGTCTCCCATAAACTGCACAGAGAAAAAGCTCCACACATTCTCTTGTAGAAGCGTTGCCACAATCACACAGGATATTTTAAGAAAAGAAATGACTGGCACTGAAAGTATTAAAACACTTTGGGTGATACAGAAACTTCCTATATATCTCCAGCAGCCTTTTCCCGTTGTTGCTGCCCAATCCTCCCCCTCCCCTCTTCATAGACTTCTACTGTGGACCATGACATGAGAAAGGGCCTTTTTCCTCCAATAAGAAATTGTTAAGTTTTCTGTATTCACATGAACTATTTGTAGGAAAGTTTAGTGACCATATAAAATTAAAAACTCTATTCAAGATTAAGATCAAGATTATTCAAGTTTCTACAGAAAACGCCATAAGAATCTGAGATTCTTATCAGAGAACAGTCAATCCTAATCGCACGCCTGCAGTAAGTGCATTTTCCAGAGTATCCAGATTTCCTAATCTCTAAAATGTTAATATCCTTTTTTTTGTTAAAGGATATAACAAATTGCATTGTGTTAAGGAGGTCGCACTGGTTTTGGACGCCATCTTGACTACTGTCCGCCATCTTAGATACAGCGGCCATGTTCCCTGACCATTGTCAAGTTAATGTCATGATTCAAACTTCATTTTATGTAACCTGGTTGCTCGCCTGTCAGCTAATACCCTTTAACATTTAATGAGAGGCCAGTCTGTCCTCGATGCTGCATGATATTATGATTCTGGAGCCACTTATCATCTCCTTCTCAGCAAACTAGTATAAACAATATCTGTGTACGAGGTCTCTGAGAACTGCGCACAATTAATTAATTGTTTTTCCCAGAATGTGCTGATGACCAATAGTGTTGTGTTGTCATAAGAATCAGGATTAACAATAAAGCTTCATTACAGACACCTGTGATAACTGTTATAGCTGATCACTGTAGCCTAGGACTAAAGTACAATACATTACCAATATCCACAGGTCCGTTTGTAACTAGGGGTCGTATGTAAGTCGAGTGTCGAGGGGACCGCCTGTAATTCTGTATAATTTAACACTTATTCTCAATTGTCTCAAACTGGTGAACGACGACTGGATGCTATGATGTCTCCCATAAACTGCACAGAGAAAAAGCTCCACACATTCTCTTGTAGAAGCATTGCCACAATCACACAGGATATTTTAAGAAAAGAAATGACCGGCACTGAAAGTATTAAAACACTTTGGGTGATACAGAAACTTCCTATATATCTCCAGCAGCCTTTTTCCTCTGTTGCTGCCCAATCCTCCCCCTCCCCTCTTCATAGACTTCTATTGTGACATGAGAAAGGGCCTTTTTCCTCCAATAAGAAATTGTTACGTTTTCTGTATTCACATGAACTATTTGTAGGAAAGTTTAGTGACCATATAAAATTAAAAACTCTATTCAAGATTAAGATCAAGATTATTCAAGTTTCTACAGAAAACGCCATAAGAATCTGAGATTCTTATCTGAGAACAGTCAATCCTAATCGCACGCCTGCAGTAAGTGCATTTTCCAGAGTATCCAGATTTCCTAATCTCTAAAATGTTAATACCCTTTTTTTTGTTAAAGGATATAACAAATTGCATTGACAAGGAATATGAAAGTATAAGAGGGGAAAAGTACAAGCACCCACCACACACTTTCCATATCGCGTGTACTGCTGTGTTCGCTCACACGCAAAGTTATCTCCATCTGCGTTTTCCCCTTCTTCTTGGGAGCTATATCTTTCTTCTATAGAGCTATCACGTGAATAATCCTTATGATCTCTTTGGCCTGTGCTGTACATGTAGATGACGTTATCATGAGAGCCAATAGCCAGGAAATTACCATCTGCAAGAAAAAATACACAGAATAATGAAAATCATGCAGGATCTAAGAGGACAAATCTTAGGCTTTATTCACATCTCATTTTTATGATACATTCAGCGTACACAATAGGACAGGTCACGGCGTATACACTAAGCATATACATAGACTTGTACTGGCAGATGAAGGCATCCTTTTTGCCTGTCTGCACAGTAAACATCAAAAAGACAGAAAACACAGAATGGAAAGACGCAGCAAGTTATGCCTTTCCATTCTGCTCTATCTTGCTGAGCTTATATGCTCAGTGGTGGCTATAATAGCCTATGGGGGATGGATGAAACAGTGCATCCATCCCCCAGCCTCCACTGACCGTACTCTCTGGGAAGTCTCCAGTAATGTAACTGTCCATATCAATGGCTGCAGCTGATGTTCACTTCTCATTTACTAAGGGCCCGAATCGCATTTTACCGGCGGGTTACGCAAATTTTTCCGTTTTTCCCTGTATTGCCCGGGGTTTTTGGCGCACGCAATTGGATTGTGGTGCATCGCAACGGAAATCGGGGGTGTGGACGAACGAAAACCCGACGGATTCGGAGAAACCCACGTATTTAAAAAAAAAAAAAAATGTCGCTGGACACGCACTTACCTTCACCCGGCAATGGATCACGAACTCCGGCGGGCCTCGGCGGACTTCAGCACAGCAGCGACACCTGGTGGACGTTGCAGGAACTGCCTTAGCAAATCGCCGGAAGACCCGAATCCACCACAGAGAATGCGCCGCTGAATCGCGAATGGACCGGGTAAGTAAATCTGCCCCTATGTGTATTAAAGTATAAGAATACAGTGAAATACATTCTATCTCTGCATTGTAAGGGTACGTTGTGAATTCGCCTGACATACCCTTACAACGTACGGGTACAATGCAATATGAACGTAGCCAGATAAATCTTTTTAGACAAATGGTAAACATGGTGGAAAAGTTTGATGATCTGCAGGACATGATTCCCCGCAGCATGTAATATCTGAAGGAAAAATGTATACCAAGATAGTAAAATTCTAGAATGTGACCTCTTACCCCTTAGATTCCATTGCAGCAGAATGAGAATATATGCACACACCACTCACTCTGATGAACACAAAACTCAAATATACTTCACAAAAGAAGAATGCACTTCATACCCTTTATATTACACACCTGGAGAGTATCGGACCACAGAAAGTTGTTCATTTCCATCAGAGTGCACAGACAGGATTTTGTGGTTCTGTAGATCTAGGACTAGCCACCTGTAGAGAGTGAACATGTCACTGTAAGGCCTCATACACACATGTATTTTGGAGATGTATGCTAGTCATTGTTTACTAGGACATTTTTTCCATGGCACCATGTATGAGCCGAGTGCTAGAACCCCAAATCTTAGGTTAGCTTCTATTCTTTTCTCCTGTCATTAACATGTGAGTGGACAATGCAAGTAGCACATATTTAGAACTGTAAGATTACATTTTTTAAATGTAATGCAGAATAACAAATAAAATTGAAAAAAAACTGATTGCCATTCTTACTTTCCTGTGCTCAGGCCCACACAGACTTCTCTGCCATTTGGATGAAAATCTGCACATAAACCAGGATCCTACAAGAACAAGGATATAGATAAAAACATACATAAAGGAAATCTGCTACAACTTTATTTATTTTAGAAAATGGGTAGATTAGGTTGCAAAAAAAAAAAGCTTTACTAACCCAAGCGATCCCTACTGATTTAAGGGTCTACTGCTCAGTTCTACTTCCTGGTTCCTGTTGACAAACAGGAAATGACTGCTCAGCCAATCACTGGGCAAATCCCAGACATTCGTTGGAATCTAATTGGCTGAGAAGTATTTTCCTGCATGTCAAGAGCAGGAAGTACAGAGCAGTGGTTAATTAATTCCTTTATTTATATAGCGCACACAGATTACGCAGCGCTGCACAGAGTTTGCCAAATCACTACCTGTCCCCAATGGGGCTCACAACCTAATAAACCTACCAGTATGTTTTGGAGTGTGGGAGGAAACCAGAGGACCTGGAGGAAACCCACGAAACACGGTGAGAACATACAAACTCATTGCAGATGTTGACCCTGGGACTTAAACCCAGGTCCCCAGTGCTGCAATGCTGTAGTGCTAACCACTGAGCCACTGTGTAAGGGTGACAAAGGAGATTGGTAAAGTGAGAATTTTATTTTCTAAAAAAAACACTGTTCTAACTGAAACACTTAAAACACTTTTTTCTTCATATCTAGGTCTAAATCTAATCTTTTGTGCCAAAATGAACCTTGTCTCCCAAGAATGAACCCTTAATGATTAGAAGCTGGCCAGATAAAGGACTCACAACCCAAAAGAAAATCTGTCTTTTGCGAGCGGCTCTATGCTCTAGTTCAGTGATGGCGAATCTTTTAGAGACTGAATGCCCAAACTACAACCCAAACCTACTTATTTATCACAGAGTGCCAACAAGGCAATTTAATCAACTTATTGTTCCCTGCTCTGTTGTAGCGTTCAATTGTATCTGCATCGTGAGGACACCAATACGCAATACAGTAGACAGAAGGAGGACATATTTGAGGTCCCCTGAACAGGAAGAATTTTTGTGCCTCGAGAAGAAGCTACAATGATAATTCGGATCTGTCCACACTTTCCCACTCCTCCTGTAGTCCCAGGCAACGCTGTTTCTTTAAAATAGCATTGAGCGTGACAAGTCCTGGGCTGCTCGGGAGTGCAAATAGATACCTTGAGTCTTCTTTGGTGATGGCCTGGGTGCCCACAGAGAGGGCTCTAAGTGCCACCTCTGGTAGCCATGCCATAGGTTTGCCACCACTGCTCTAGTTCATAAAGGGAAAGAAGGCTACTGGGACAGATCTGTGTAAATGTATAAATGTACAAATAGTGTACAAATATATCAGTGCATAAAAGTGTGCACATAAATGTATACATGTGTGAACATGTAAATATGTATATTTTCTGAGGGTGCTATGTCTGCTATGGGGCCCTGCCTTTCCTAGTTATGCCCCTGCTTTATATTATAAAACCTTAAAATGATATAGTAATGTAACATTTCTGTGTTTTTGTCTTACCTCCAGTACAAAGGCCCAATTCAGCGTATGGTCATTACCGTTCCAAATACATAACTGCTTGTCATGGCCGCATGTCAGGAAAATATTCTGAAATGGGTGAGTAGCCAAACCCCACAATTCATCAGTGTGCCCCTGGGGAAAGCAAATCAAAGAAAATATCAACTAAGCAATGCCCACAAGACTTACCTACCCCACCTCTTCCTAATCCTGTGAGCAGGTTTAGCTATTGTGTCACTGATAACTCTACATGACCTCATTCATTCACCTCATCACATAGAGTAGATGGATAAGTCCAGGCTCAGACTGGCCCACAGGTGAACAGGTGGATCTACCGGTGTGCCCACAGATCCTGCACAAGTAGTGCTAGACAAAGTACCCTCTATGTAATTTATACATATATTTAGCATAGATTTAGCATAGAGCATCTCAACTATCCTATGCATTTATATGATTATATTAACAGATTATGTAACAAACTTATGGCTGTGGTTGACCCCAAGATCAGATTTTACTGGTGGGCCCAAGGTATCCTAGTCCGACACTGTATAAGTCACACTACAATAGGGGGGACAATAGGTGAGTAACAACTTTAACTATTAAATACACTCCCTTGTGTTGTACAGAACACCCCTACAAACTACTCAGTTTGGATAACATGTACTTAACACAATCATCAAAGCAACACTCCTATAACTATACTATAAATGCTCTCTATATAACTCCTTAAATGTTAAATGGATATCACCATCTCTGAGTACTCTATGAAGTGTCTCAGACTACCAAACAGATTGCTGATAGTATAGTCTGTTAAGCTGGTGGCCCTTTTACAGAAAAGGAGTCAAGATTGTAGTTGAAATCAGGAGTCCAATAATCTTCAGTCTGTTGAAAAACAAGATTTTTTCTAGTTGTGTTTGTCTTCAAGGAATCCATCTCTGTCATGTTCTGAATTACTCTCATTCCATTACCTGGATATTCCACCCCCATGTGTGTTTTATACTCAATGACCCAAGGCATTCTCCTATTCACATCAGTAAAATTCTTATAATCTCTGTTACAGGATGATTCTTTGACCTTTGTTTTCAGGTAGTACAGTTCCTACTTGTGGAGACCACCGGCTGGCAAATACCATTTTGCTTTGTTCCAGAAGGAGAAAACTGTATTTCTACATGTATCCGTTCTATATGTAAATTAGATTGTTTTCGTCCTTCTGGAGAAGATTTTAGTCTGAGCTATGAGACTCACTACTCTAGCTCCGCTGCTCTACACATGGACAAAAAGTCATCACTGGAGGCTTCTTCAGATTTCTTTTACCTAGCAAACCAAACATGTAGTAAGATCTGTTACATGGTTGCACACTGACTTATAGGGTAGCTTCTTCCCCTAGGTTGTGCTACAGATGCAGTTATAAGAAGTAAGAGCACCCCTGTAATCCTGTAACCTTAGTATGGAGAACATGTTTGGAGATGTTTTGAGTAGTCTTTTGTCTTATGACATTGGCTTATGTAGATGAATGAAGTTAACGTATGAAGTCAGACCTGTATAACAGGTGTGAATCCTTGTTCCAAAGACCCCTTCAAAAGGGCGTTCTTTGTTGTTCCAACCAGAAGTTCGCCCTCGATGCCCTCTGCGACAGAACGCACGGCACCATACTGCTCCGGAATCTGAAAAAAACAAAGTGGGAACATGGTAAAGAAAAGAAAAATCATTTACATACGTGATCCTCTTGGCATAATTGCTTACCTCATACTCCTTCATCTGGTTCAGAGACTCGCTCCATAATACCAGGCGTCTGTCTTTCCCTCCAGAGCTGAGCACACAACCTCCTCGGAGAGCGGTCAGTGATGAAACACTGCCGTCATGTGCACGTGTGTGACGTGATATCTGATACGTATCTGTGGGGCGAGGGGTAAAGTTATGGATTAGGAGGTAATGTTGCAATTCTCAGAAAGGGACATATTCAGAAAATGTAGTATTCTCCATGGTACAAACATGTATAAACCTATGTATATTGTTGGGAAAGAAACTTTTTCAAAGTTTTCGGGAGCCTGTTCTGACCACAGACCTATTTGTCCTGGTCAAGTCTAAGAATCTTTTACATATATATATAATTTCACATAAATATATAATTATGATTATAGTTGGTTGTTTGATATGCGTCTGGTCAATAGTCTATTAGGGTAAAACTGACTGTTGTATTGGCGGTCCTATGTGCCCGGCCACGCTTGCTTTATTACTATTACTTTTGTGTGCACTGTTTATTCCTATACTTATGTCGCTACTACTTCTAATGTGAAGTGGTTATTCAGTTTATTGTTCTATACATTGTTTTCCTTTTAATAAACTGATTCAACATAATTATAGTTGGTGCAGAAGTCTTAATAATTCCTGTATACACGTCATAGATGAGTATACAGACAGTTTTACTCCCTCAAAAAAGCCCTGTGCGTATAAATATAAAATGCTCCTGTTAGCTGGGCCACAGGCTGCCCGATCATGTCTGCAGCCTCACAGCCCGATGCAAGGTCATGTGACCACAGACAACCCTGTCTGTGCCCACGGTACTCTGCACACATAGCCATCTATCAGGCTGTCACATTGATCCTGTACTGTGACAGAGGGCTGATATAATCAGTCCCCTGTCACAGTGGCCCCTGTGAGAGGCATGTGAGGATGCTATGTGCATCCTCTCTGCATGTCCTTATTAAAGGGAACCTGTCAGCAGGGACCTCATTTTCAATAAAGACAGATTGTAAAAGCCCATGACACCAGCAGTGCAAAAATGCCTCTCTGCCTTTTCTAAGCATTTGCATTACAATATAATTGTGTGTTATAACTTACTCTTGCACCCTGACAAAATCCTGGGGCAGTCACAGGGGCTGGACTTTGATTTGGATGCATTCAAAAAAACATGTGACTTGTCTGAGCTGCAGGCTGCCTCCATCTTTGTGCTCCTGTACAGCCCTGTCCCTCCCCTAGTGATGTCAGGCTGACCAGGCTGTGATCTCTGAGAAGGAGCAGGAGAAGCTATACAGGAGCACAAAGGTGGGGCCAAGATCTGAGGAGGGAGTAACACAGAAAAGTCACATGTTGTTTTTTGAAATGCATCCAGCACCAGGGACTACCCCAGGATGTTGTCAGGGTGCAAGGTAAGTTGTAACACACAATTATATTGTAATGCAAATGCTTAGAAAAGGCAGAAAGGCAGATTTGCACTGCAGGAGAGGCACCAGCCTCTGCCTCGCCTCAGGGGGCCTGGTACGCCAACCCCAGCCTCGCCCCAGGGGGCCTGGTGCGCCAACCCCAGCCTCGCCCCAGGGGGCCTGGTGCGCCAACCCCAGTGCAACCCGGGGGATATGTGGCCACCACAGCCGCAACCGGGGGGATCTGGGGGCGCCACCCAGGGGGATCATGGTGCGCCACCCCCAGCCGCAACACGGGGCGGGGGGATCTGGTGCGCCACCCCCAGCCGCCACCCGGGGGATCTGGTGCGCCACCACAGCCGCACCCAGGGGGATCTGGTGCGCCACCCCCCGCGCACACCCAGGGGGATCTGGTGCGCCACCCCAGGGGGATTGGTGCGCCACCCCAGATCGCACCAAGGGGATCTGGTGCGCCACCCCCAGCCGCACCCAGGGGGATCTGGTGCGCCACCCCCAGCCGCACCCAGGGGGATCTGGTGCGCCACCCCCAGCCGCACCCAGGGGGATCTGGTGCCACAGCCATAGTCCACTATGTAGGTTGACATTTCAGAGGAGACAAAAAAAAGCTTGTGCCCCTTTATTTAATGCACAATTTAAAATTACTAAAATTGTCTCAATAGGCTATTGAAACACAGAAACCATGTGATGACTTCTCACCTTTTGCACCTTTGCCTAATGTCCGTGTATCTGCTGCACTTCTGGCCCAGGTTAATATCTGCCCCTCTGAGTCTCCAGTGAGAACGTCTCCAGTTCGGTCAAACAGCACACACTGCACATAGCGAGGCTTTTTATACTTCTAAAAGGGGAATAGAATATAAAGAGTATTAAAGGGGTTGTCTGCAGATTGAAAAACATGGCTGCTTTCTTCCAAAAACAGCGTCACATCCGGTCATGGTTTGCTCCAGTATTGCAGCCTAGCTCCATTTATCTCTATGCAGCTAAGTTGCACAATCCATGTTCAGGTATGGTGCTGCTATGTCCAGCAGCTAAGGTACTATTTATACTATGCATTGCATGTTTACTGTATGGGCGATGAAAACCTACTAGCGTATATGGGGAATTTATCCACAGTCCTACATTAATTGCGGCTGCAATAAACATCTATGACAGTGATGGCGAACCTTTTAGAGCCTCAGTGCCCAAACTTCAACCAAACTTATTGCAAAGTGCCAGCGCAGCAATTTAAGCAGAAATGTATTCATCTCTGTTCATTGACAACTTTCAATTGTTCAGCCTCCTAACGACACCAGAACAGTTTAAAGGAGGAGGGCAAATTCACCCATCATGCTGGGGTGATGGCCTGGGTGCCCACAGAGAGGACTCAGAGTGCCGCCTCTGGCACCCGTGCCATAGGTTCGCCACCCCTGATCTATGAGATTGCCAGATATAACAGAGTCCTGTACTGGAGTCCAGCAACGCATATGACCAACATTCGGGGGATCATCTATGAATTATTCAGTTTAAAAATATCACTTGTCAAAAGAAGCCCAATCAAGTAACTTACCCCAAAAATGCCCTGTTTTTTGGTAAGTGAAGCACCGCTCCAGCTCCAGAAGTGAATATGAGACTTGCCTACGGTGACAATGTAAGAGCTGTCCACGGGGTTGAAAGCAACACAAAGCACCGGCTCATTTGTGCACTGCAGAAAGAGAAGAGTAACAGTAAGCATGAATATTAGAAATAACAAAGGTAAACAGGTAAAGAAAATAAAAGATTCCAAAATAAGATTCCTCTAGGAAATTAGTCCAAGCTACTGTGCTCTGTGCGGTCTGTGGGCATTAATCTTAAAGGGGTTGTACCAAGCTCGCCTGTTATCCCCCATCCACAGGATAACAGATAGCAATCTGACCTTTCAGACCCCCACTGATCATGAGAACAAGGGTCCGATTTTCATGAATTGATGGAACACCACGTCAACCATACGTTGTGGCGCTTCATTCAATACTATGGGAGCGTCAGAAATTGCTGAGCACAGCGCAAAGGTATCTCTGGCACTCTCATGCATCCCAAGAAAATATAAAGATTGGGCACTTTATATCCATCTTCATTCTTATCTTCTATTACAACTGCACTGGTATTATAAAGGCTAAACATGTATTGTTGGTTGCAGGCGCCAAAAGCAAAGCTGAGGGTTTATTTACTAAGGGTCCCATGTCCACATTTTTCCCAATGTTTTTTGGTGATTGCGCCGCTGGGACAGAGTGTTTTAGAAGGGGATTGTGTCGCACGCGATCAGATTTTGGCGCATCGCATTGCGCATGCAACAGAAATCGGGGCGCGGGCCATCTGACTGATTTGGACAGAACGCGGGATTTAACATTAAATTTGTGTCACAAGCCATGCACTTACATACACCATGAAGAAAAAGGTGAACTACGGCGGACCTGAGCAGGGAGCGACCTATGCAGGATATCGGGCGCCAGATATATGAATCGCGTAGTTCATTCAGAGTCGGACACTCCGGATCAGGGAAAGCGCAGGGACGGGTAAGTAAATGTGCCCCAGTGATTATATCCAGCCCACATGGACTTGGGGAAAGGTTTGTGGTACCTTATGGATGCTGCAAAAGTCTCCCCAAAAAACACTTAAAACAGGATGAAACAGGCAACCAGGTAGACTCGAGAGAAAAATAGTTGCCAATTAGACATTGACTGAGTGGTGTGCAGGTCCATCCTTAGTCATTGTTGATTGGCAAATATTTTTCTCTTGACTCTGCCCGGCTGCCTGCTCCATCCTGTTTTAAGTGTTTGACCTGATGAAGAAGCTGGTCCAGCGTCAAAACGAATTGTCAATTTTACAAAATAATTTAAAAAAAATATCATTTATCAAGACTATAACTGGCTTTACATGTCTCATGGTTTCGGCACATGTACCTGGAAGCGCACCCACATCACTGTTTTTTCACTAACAATTTACTCAAAACTGCATTAGGGAAGAGTAGGAATACCCCCCCCCCTCCCCAATACACATCAAATAGTCCAGTCTGTGTATGGCAGGGGAGACCTAGGTTCTGTCGTTTTTATAGATCTTAATTGTACTTTACTTGCTCACCAAAAGATTAATCTGATGATTTTAATTTATTATATTCTAAATTGTAGTTAATGGTATAAGTAATGCAGAACTGTACGAGTACTTAAACTAATATCCATAGGTCGGCACCTTTAAAGTAATATGGTTAACCAGTCACAAGCCCAAAAAAATTCAGTATAGAGTATAGTGACAGACGATTCCTTGAAATATAAAAAAAAAATAAATAAAAAAAGGTTAAGGAAAAGACCCAGACAAGTCGATATCCCAAAATAATACTAACACACCTTTGTTTCTGCAATCTTATTTCCTTTGGCTGTGTCCCAGATAGATAACACGTGGTCATTGCAGTCATCTATAACACCAAGGTATTGGCCAAAGTCCTGAGAAAACAATTAAACATATTAAAATACATTCAGGTTGAAGCAAAAAAAAATTCTAAAATGAATATAATTTACTACTTCTGTAGAATGAAAAAACTATTATTAAGCAAATGGCTATTTTAGTGTTGTTGCAGCCCCAAATACATAACATTTTTCTCTTTGGTTTACTTTACGCAAAGCCGATAAGAGCTTTTTTTTGGCACGAAGGAGTGAACAGGTGACCCACCTCCATAAAATGTGATCATTGAGCAAGTACGCTCTGATTACAGGAAAAAGATTGCAGATTGTTTCCCCTTATCTACAGGCTGCCAGCAGCTCATCCTCCCACTCCTAGATTGAACACAGGCTGAAGAGATAGCTCCCAGTATATGCAGCTACCCTAGCCCAGGCTAGATTCAGGGCGCGTTCACACAATGCGTTGCGTTTTTGGACGGGTTTCCAAAGGCTTGAGCCTTGATCACATGCTGAGGTTACATTGCATTTCCACTGCATGTGCTAAAACACAATGTAACCTCAGCATGTGATCAAGGCTCAAGCCTTTGGAATGTGTCAAACTCATCCAAAAACACAACACAACGAATCACCCTTTCACACTGGTGTTGATGTTGAGCTTCAGTAGCTCATCCGTTGCGTTTTGTCTCCGACATTACAGCTGGTTTTTACAGCTCATCACTAAAAAAAAAAAAAAGGTTTCATCTGTTGGTTTCTTTTGCGGACCTATATACTTTTATTGCCTTCCGTGATCTGCTTCGATGAAAAAAATAGGACATGTATCGCAATTTTTTTCCATGGACAATGGATCAGTGAAAACACAACCAGAAGCGAAAACACCCTTAGAAATCTATGGCTTTCTGAGGTGTCCGTGGAAATCACTGAACCACAGACGTGAAAAACAACGCCCTGAAAGAGACCTTATCCTTCCTGCACACAGGGGTGTAACTACAGTGGTAGCAGCCATAGCAGCCGCTATGGGGCCTGCAGTGTCAGGGGGCCCCGTCGTCCGACCTGACACAATAAAGAATGGAGGATGTGCACCATTATATCTATATTGTACTGCACATTGTCCAGCATAATATGTATATAACATGTACTGTGATGTATATATGCAGTATCTGTGATGTGTATATGGTGTCTTTATACACTGTATGTGAGTATGTTGCATATGGCACTGTATGTGTGTGTATGCTGTGTGTGCACGAGTGTATTTATATGTAATTGTAACTCACATGTGTGAGTATACTAATATGTATATTTTTTAAGTGGGAAGGGGGCCCCATGCAGTAGCCTGCAAGGGGGCCCTGTCTCTCCTAGTTACGCCACTGCCTGCACATAAATCTGTGCTGGAGCCTCACACACAGGCAAGAATAGAACTTTCTTTATAATATGCAGCACAGGCAGTGGGCCCTATTGAAATTCATGAGGACGTGGGCTAGCTGTTAAAAATCGGCTAGCACACATCCAAAAACAGCGGCTATTTGAATGTACCCTTAGGTCTAGAACACACGACTGTGATCGGTACGTGAATAATGGACTGTGCAGTGTCCTGTTTCACAGGATGGTCACAGTGTCTTGGACAGGACATCATATTGATATATTATCATGATTACAGTTCGCTACTGCTGTTCCTGCACGGAAGAAGAGAATCCATACATTATATATCACTATGATGCACAGAGTCCGGTCTTCGATACTGTGGTCAGTCTTTGAAACAGGGCAGGATCCATGATTCATAGGATGACCAGGGCCATGTGAATTGGTCCTTAAAGTGAGGCAGTCAGTTTTCTGGTTACATATAAACTTAAAGCGCATCTCCCACCAGGATGAAGGACTCCATGCAAATGAGCCTGAGGGGCTGCAGGCTCCATAGGAGCCTCTCAGGCTCATTTGCATACGGTCTTTCATCCTGTAGATAGATGTCCTTTAGCATATGTTCTTGTAAGTGAAGTGTTTTGTAACACAAGTATACCTGTGTCCCGAACTGCTGAGAAATGTTCATCTTTACTTATATGCAAATAAGAATTTTGGGGCACCAAGGTCATGCTATGATGTTCACCAGTTTTTACTGGTGTAACCTACTGACCAAAACAATGCCATAGAAAAGTGACTTAATTCTCAGAACATACAAGGGAAATGAAAGACATGCAGATGCTGCTGCATACGAAGACTTACCTGAGTGGAAAAGGCAAGACAGCCAACACCTCTTTCAAAGAAGCCCAAACCGATCTGATGTAATATCTGAAGTGATGTGGAATCCCATATAAACACCATGGGCTGCAGAGATAAGGGGATAGGAAGTGTTATAAATAATATTCTTCTAAGGTTCTATTCACATCTCTGTATATATGAGGAAAGCTCTAAATGCATAAGAGGGATGAAGCATATACCCCCATTGGATCCATCGTGGTATTTTTTGTATAGGAAGGTACAGGCAGTTTTGTTCTTAAGTTGAATTTGCATGTAAGTCAGAACTGTATATTTTATACTTCAGCCAAATTTTGTTTGGCCTCTGTGACAATTGGATTTTAAAAATGTTGGGTGGTCATCAGAACCAGGATTAACAATCATTCTTAATTACAGACACTTTTGATAACTGTTAGCTGATTATTGTAACCTAGGACTAAAATACAGTAATTACCAACATCCAAATGTCTGTTTGTAAATAGGGGTCGTATGTAAGGCTGGTGTTCTTAAGTAGGGGACCATCCATAAAGCACAATGTGGTTTCCTATACTGTGTCCACCAACAGTGTAATAATTTTTGTTTGACCAAAGACTAAAGTTTCCCCCTTATACAGTAGGTGTCTTATCCCCAATGTATAACTCTGAAACTTATCCCAAATATGTGTGAATTAGTAAGAAGAAAAAACTATGTACACTCCATTTCACAGTAAAGAGGTTGTCTCCAGTTTGATTGTTATCCCCCATCCAAAGGGGGTCCGATTGCTGGAATGCTTCCGGATCACAAAAACGGATTCCTAAGAGAATAGGGGTTCTGTCCTCACTAATAGAATTAAGTGGCAGGTCCTAACCTCTCCATTCAGTAGTATGGGAACATTGAAAATCGCAGAGTACAGCACGTGACCACCTCCGCCACTCCCATTCACTGTCTATGAGATTGACTGATAGAGGATATCAATTGAACTGTATATAATTCATATGCCCAAAGTTTGTAAGAAATGGCTATTTTATTGTAAAATAAGCTTTGTCCTTCATTATAGCTCAAAGTAAAAAAAGGACTAAACTGCAATAGCACAAACAACCTGTAGAAAGAGGTGGCGCTGTTTTTTTTGGAAAATTACCTTGAAGAAGAGGTCAAGGGTTAGCAAAGGAAAACACTGAAGTGTATATAGAAAGCTGCAGAAATTCCCTATTAGTCAAATTGATCTTTTCACAAGAAGACGTCATTTGACTAATAGGGGAGAGAATGTAATGGGGAAATTCCAAACTTTGTAACAAAATGAGGAGATGCCCATAGAAGGAAAATTAGAAATGCAAATGATTGTAGCCAGTTGAAGGCAGAAGGCAAATAAAATTAAAATATTGTAAAGTAGTCGCAATACAGGCTTTTCAGATTAATGGAGTTTATTCAGATCTTAAAGGGGTATTCAGATTTTTTGAAAATTGCCTCAAGTGCTGGTGAATGTAATAAAATAATATAAGCCATACTTATTGATTGTCTTCAGTGCTGTGCTACTATCCAGCAGCTATAATGTGTCCATTTACATCATGTCATGGTTCAGCCAATCACTGGCCTCAGTGGTATACAGCATGTGAGTAATGAGGCCTGTGATTGGCTGCAAAGGTGACATTGTGAATACTGGCATGTCACTACGGCACATATGAAAATAAATACTTGCGTGGAGGATCGTAGATCAGAACTAAACGCAGCAGGGGAAAAGTTTTGTTTTATTTGTTGGGAGTGATGATATTGAAACAGAAGAAAGTTCTCACCTTACCGTCCTTGTCCACTCCAGCTGTTTGTCCAGAGGCCACTCTCACTCCATCAGGGTGGACAGCCAGACTATACAAGAGTCAATGTTGGAAAGAGAACAAAGGATTAGTCAAAATGAATACACTGTTTAAGAAATAAAATGAAGTCAAAGAAGTTGTGAGCTGTGGAAAGTCTCTCTTTCTATTATGTTTATCCTCTAAATCAGTGATGGCGAACCTTTTGGAGATAGAGTGCCCAAACTACAACCAAAACCCACTTGTATGTCGCAAACTGCCAACATGACAATTTAAGCAGTAACTTATTGCTTCTTGCTGTAGGACAGGTTTTAATCGTATTGGTGTCCTGAGTTCACCAATACAATAGAAAGATGATGGAGACATTTGGGTTGTAGCTTCCCTCCAGGGTCCCCTGAAGAGAGAGAATCAGGGGACCCAGAGCAGGAGCTCAAATGACAATCCATCTCTATCCACACCTTCTGGCTCCTCCTGTAGTCCTGGCAGCCAAGGATGTTGCTTTAAAATAGCACTGAGCATTGCTTGTCCTCGGCTGTCTTGGACCACAGGAGAAAGCCTTGAGACATATCTGGCAAACTATGTATTGGGGTGAAGGCCTGGGTGCCCACAGAAAGGGCTCTGAGTGCCACCTCTGGCATCCATTCCATAGGTTCGCCACCACTGCTCTAAAGTACAGAGGGACAGGAAAAGGGCCAAAAGGGATTTAACAAAAAAACAGGACATGAATTCAGAATGTTTGGCCACTGGACTCCACAGAATCAAGAACAATACTGGATCCATACTGCACAGAAATAACTATTGCTTCTTTCACCTCTATGGAACTGCCCATGAGAACTACCGATCTATTCACACAGGAGACTAGAGACAACCTGTAATTAGACCCATAAGACACCAGGAATACTAAGGGTGCATCCACACATGCAGTTTTTGAAGCCAAAAGCAGGTGTAGATCATAATGGGTGAGAACTTATCATTGGTAGAATCTACAGGTCCTCTATTATCACTCCACTCCTGGTTTGGACATCAAAAACTACATCTGAAAAACTTCCTTTTTCCCTCTAGTAGGAAGGAAAGGTGATCTGAACAATGTAAAAGCCTGTAAAGCTGCAGCATGGAAGGGCTCTTATAACATCCCCCAGAGCCCTTCTGGCTTCTAGCACAATTTTAAAAGGAAGAAGAAGATTTTAGAAGGAAGGAGGCCATGGATAACAAATCTAAGAAGATTCCCACAGTCACAGTGCCTGAATCTATATGTAATGGTCCCTGGTTTATCATGATAGATTTTCATAGTAGATTTCCTTTAAGACCCTTTAACTCAGAAAAACCTACTATAGTATTTGATAATAGGGTTTCCCCTCCGTGCTGCAGATTCTCAGGCTGTTACACTGTCTTCTTTTCTCACCTGTTGACTCAGCACATCCCATCTACCTGCTGTAATGTCACACAGTGGAAGGGAGAAGTGATATGCACAGTGTAACAGCCTGTGAAGCTGAAGCACGGAAGGACTCTAATAACAACCCCCAGAGCCCTTCTAGCTTCTAGCATAATTTTAAAAGTTGATTTTAGAAGAAAGGAGACCATGGATAACACATATAAGAAGATTACTACAGCCACGGTGCCCGGATCTATGAGTAATGTCCCTGGTTTATCATGATGGATTTTGATGGTAGATTTCCTTTAAGACCCTTGACCTCAGAAAAACCTAATATAGTATCTGACAATAGGGTTTCCAAATCAGACAACCAGTGTAAATGTATGACGGCATTAGAAATTAAATTTGGTATAAAAGCAATGGCTTTGTCTATTATACACCGAAGATGAAATCATGTGTTTGGAATCAAGTATTTGTAATTTCTGATCTATTGTTGTGTTTGCCCCTAGGCCAGGCTTACACCTGTGGCCCGGCGCCAAATGCTTTCTAGGGTGTGCTGTATTTTTTTTTATAAGCCGCAGCACGTCACATATGTGCCGTCATTTCCTCACCATTACCAGGTATGAGTAATGGAGCGAAATTTACCCAGTACACAAAGATGCTAGACAGGTTACAATCCTATTAGGACCCTCTATTCCAAATCAAAAATTCTCCACATCCAACCCTCCCTGTTGGAGCCACTTCCATACTTCCAGTTATCCGACTTACCAGCGGACACAGTCCGTGTGCCGTGAAAAGTGGCGCTGGGTTCCGCGGTTCACATCACAGATGACTATGACGCAGGCAGTGAAGTAGATAACTTCTCCCGACTGCAGCATGCGAAGATTGACTCGTGCATCGCGCCCACGACAACCATAACTGTGGGTGCAGGAAGGGTTAAGGAAATCATCCGGGTCGAAGTTCAGGGTTAGGGAGAATGTTCATATATTCTCTGAATCTATATATAAAGAAGATTTTCTAAGATCTTTAGCTACCACATGAAGTTCCAATGTATCCCACTGGCATATGTCACCCATAGGCCCCGGTTTATGGCCCCACAATGAATGATTATTAGCATATATACACTGTAGACATATGTGCTGGAAGCTCTCCTGGGACACCAGGTTTTCTTACTTAGACACAGATCAAGGATACACCCATTCTAGCTGCAGCTTCTCACTGGGAAGTTCTGGTTTCTGGTCATCGTGGTTCTTAATGCAGGAAGGTATATACATTGTGATTGGTCGTCCACGCAGGAAAACTTTAACGCTCATTCCATCTGTGTAGACACCGAGGTCATAATATCACAATATAATATCAGTATTCAGAGGGCAGACAGATAAGAAGAGGAGGCTAAAGCTTCTAAAATCTGAACTTTTTGCGGACCTGGATAATAATTCACTTGATAATTCGTCTCTGTAAAGAGATTGCTATATCTGGTGAAATACAATCCAGCTCTGTATGGAGTTAAAAGAAGTCTACCATTTGCTTTTATGCATTATGAACCAAACATACCTTGAGAATGCTGTAGCTACACTGATGCAGAAACATATCTTGTTTAATCCCTGAGCTGAGTGGGTTTGCTGAAAAAAACATTATGATAATGAGGCCCTGTTGCTCCTGTGGCTGGCCCGGCGCTTCTCCTCTTACCCTAAATATGCTCTGCTTCAGCCTTATCCTGCCCAGCATAAGCAGAGAATATGTCATCACTGTGTTGTCCCTGACAGGCATAAGTAATCAATCGCTGCACCATCACCCAGCTGCTGTATATGAGTCATGCAGCTCAGGTTGATGTCTGGACAGTTCAGGAAGCTCTGTGTAATGTTTTTATGTACAAAGCCAACATGCAACCCAGCTTTCCCAAGATCCTGAATGTTATAATTATTTTGTTTTATTTTATTTTATATACAATGTATAAAAACAAATGGTAGATTTCCTTTAAGCCGATTGAAGCTTTTACAACTTCTTATCTACCTGAATATGCAAGGAAAGTTTATTCAGATACTGATGATTTCAAGTAAAAAAAGGAAGGACAGATAAGGAGAGGAGGCTAAAGCTTCATAGGACTGAACTTGTTGCAGACATGGATGATAATTCAGCTAAGTAAGTGGATACATTTATTCGGTGAAATACGATCTAGCTCTGTAAAGAATTGTAGATAAACAGGTAACTACTAGGTGGGGAAAAAGGGAAGGAATGAGAGAGCTACAGCCTCAAATAGCGTTTTCTTTGTTTTTTGTGGTAAAGAATTACGCCTTTAGAAACTTTAACAATTTTTTTTGTCTGTCCACTCTATTTAAGGAAAGTTTATTTCAACAATGTAATAAGTGCAGGGTACAGTGAATAAACTGAATTATAAAGTTTAAAGGAAACCTACCACTTAAAAGTGGTAGGTTTAGACACATATACATGGCACCAGCTCAGGGTGAGCTGGTGCCAGAGCACTATTTTTGTTAGGGCAACAGCCCCTATCGCCGTTTTATAAGTATTTAACTTATAACTCGGCGCACCGCACTTGGGCACGGCGCACCGTGCTAATTTGGCAGTGCGTACGTGTGGCCGGGGAGATCGTGACGTCACCGCCTCTCCAGCACGTTAGAATCCGGCGCACCACGGGCACGCGCATGGTGCGCCGTGCCCAAGTGGGTGCGCCGAGTTATAAGTTAATATAACCTATAAACGGCGATAGGGGCTTTGTTCCCCTAACAAAAATATGCTCAGGCACCAGCTCACCCTGAGCTGGTGCCATGTATATGTGTCTAAACCTACCACTTGTAAGTGGTAGGTTTCCTTTAACAAAAGAGTAGCAGAATTCTGTCAAGAAAGTCTGGAGTGGTGTAAACCGATGAATAAACCCCATATTACTGCTCAACAATCTGGAAAAATATGAGATTTATCATCCAGGCACTGAAAATAAGAGAAAATCTACCCCCTGTGTGTTTGTATTGTATATTTGGACATCTGTCTCAAATGTAAGAAAAAAATATTTTTTCAATCTTACAAAAACGGGACTTCACTTCTGTGGGACTGACAATGCTAACAATATGGGCACCACTGCATTTTTAAAATTGGGATCTCCCATTGTAGTGATTGCTGGTTCAATGATTAGATAGACCTCATGCACACGACCGTATGGTCTTTTCTGTTCTGTATACACGGATGTATTCTGGACATAAATATGGGACGTATTGCATCAGTATGGCAATGTATTGCACCGTATCCGTACCGTATAATATACGGTGGGCTGGCAGATGATGGATGGCTGACTATTGGCCGGCTGACAGAACGCACCTCCCACTGGTTCTGAATACTGCATATATATACGGCAGCATACGGTGCACAACCCTATGTAGCATGTATTAAGCCCATATTTTATATACGTTCCCATCGACTACTATGGGCCATATGGAACAGAAATACGGTGGAAAATAGGAAATGCTCTATATTTTTACACGGCTCGCTTACGGTACGGTGGACAATACGGCCATGTACATGGATGTCCGTATTGCCCATTGGAATGCATGGGGCCGTATTCCGGATGTATATATGGCCATATATATGGCCGTATTTATACGGCCGTGTGCATGGGGCCTAAGGGTACATTTACACAGCTGTATTTCCGCCCGGCCACAGCCCGGTAGGCACATCGCTGTGCGCTGGAGAGGAGGAGGTGACCCCTCCAGAGAGATAAGCTGCGCACGGCCGCACACACACGGAGAGATAGAGCATAGAACCACCGCCAGACCACCATTGCCATCTATGGGGATGTATATGTGGCCACAAATTTGCGGCCGCATATACATCCCCTTAGAAGACTGTATGAATGTACCCTAACTGTCTATTGCTATCCATGTGGGACCATCCCTTCATTTTTACATATAATCATAGCACTTACAGCACAGCACTTCCCCAACGTGCTATTCCAACAGCTATGAAACTAGAACATATATATGTAGTAAGAAGGTGTCTGCAAGAACTAAATACTCACCTATGTTATAATTCCCCCGTTTGGATGAAGAGGAACCTGGAAGAAATTGAGGTGACTCATTAAATTTGAGATATAGGAACAAGAAAATGAATGTGACTGATTTGGCAAGCTCTGTGCAGCGCTGCGTAATCTGTGTGCGCTATAATGAAAAAAATAAAGGAAAATGTGCTAACTATTATATTACTAGGCTGTGTGTATATCATAAAACATGTATATTTTTTATGTGTATTTTTCAGTAAAGGTTTTATAAACCGTTTCTAGAAGCCCCAAAACCATAACTACCCAACCTGGTAAGGATCACCCACATGTTGTTGGGGTTTTAATAAGCCCTGCCCACTATATAACAGGAACAAAGCACATTTTTCCATAAAACTGATTGCAATTTCCACCTGCTAACACCGTCATACTCTTACCACTGAAAAGATTGGACGTAGACATAACTTTTCTCTCCAGTTTCTTACTCTTCTCCTTTGCATCTTTGACCAGTTTATCGGAGGAGCTGTTTCTGCGTAACCTAGAAGTTAAAACACATTATTGTTATAACTTGATGCACATATAATATAGGGGACATCATCTGCACATCTAAACCATGATCATCCAAAAATGAGCAAAGCACTTGGGGATCTCCCACTAGGCTACATTGTAAGTATCGTCATTTTACCGTAATATTTATACACAGTATATACACAGCTGTCATGTCACGTCTTTCGTGACAGCGGGGAGGAACTTCTCCCTGACCACTTGCGATCAGGATGAAGTAGAACGTGTTTAGCACTCATTACCAGCAAACACTTGTTGCTTAACAATAATAACAATTCCTTTATTTATAAAGCGCTGCACAGAGATTGTCACATCATTCCCTGTCCCCAATGGGGCTCACAATCTAATCAACCTACCAGTATGTTTTTGGATTGTGGGAGGAAACCAGAGGACCCAGAGGAAACACATGCAAACACGGAGAGAATATACAAACTCTTTGCTGATGTTGACCCTGGGACTAGAACCCAGGTCCCCAGCGCTGCAAGGCTGTAATGCTAACCACTAAGCCACCCTATGCCTGTTCCCAATTAAAACAGTTTAGCTCTAAACACATCTCTGATTAGGAAAAGCTCCTCCTTGCTGAGATTTAATTGTATTTTTTGAAAATCCTTGCTTGCAGGTGGCGTGTTTTATACCAAAACCAGAGAATTCCTTCAGAATTTAGAATTCCTTTAGAACCAGAGAAAAGCTTAGAAAATGTAATAAATATGTAGCAAAACTGTGAGCCAAAAGGATATCTGTCACCTGGCGCAGTAGATGCCTTGTAAAACCACTTTGCTTTTCCTTTGCAGTAGTTTATCTCTGTGACACATATCATGGAGACAAGACACACAAAGTGAGTAACAAAATAGCAAAGTAAGAAGTTCACACTAAAATATTCAGACTATGTTTGCAGCAAAGGCGGCTGTTGTTCCAGCGCTCCATGGGTTCCTCTGGGCAATAAAGGGATAATTGTTACATTCTGCTCCAGTCATTTAGTTTGCAATTTTCTGGTTTACATGTGTGCTGTAAAATATGCCAAAGGAACACACATCCCCCTCCTCCTCTGACAAAAATAACTATTCAAGGCACCCATGTTACCAAGTGTCAGCATTCATTTTTCTTCAGTATAGTAAATAATATACAGCATATACTGGCGGAATTTATTTATGGTTACTACTCCAGATACTTAAAGTGAACCTGTTTTAGCGGTTTTAGGTGACAGGTTCCAATAGCCTATGCTATGTAGATTTAAAAAATGTCTTTGTCAGCATTTTGAATAATTTCAGTAGCTTATACAAGTTTATTTCACATTACCTGGCTCCCTGCCAGCAGCATCATTCCCTGTCCCCAATGGGGCTCACAATCTAATCAACCTACCAGTATGTTTTTGGATTGTGGGAGGAAACCAGAGGAAACACATGCAAACACGGAGAGAATATACAAACTCTTTGCCAATGTTGACCCTGGCACTAGAACCCAGGTCCCCAGCGCTGCAAGGCTGTAATGCTAACCACTAAGCCACCGTGCTGCCCTATGCCTGTTCCCAATTAAAACAGTTTAGCTCGAAACACATCTCTGATTAGGAAAAGCTCCTCCTTGCTGAGATTTAATTGTATTTTTTGAAAATCCTTGCTTGCTGGTGGCGTGTTTTATACCAAAACCAGAGAATTCCTTCAGAATTTAGAATTCCTTTAGAACCAGAGAAAAGCTTAGAAAATGTAATAAATATGTAGCAAAACTGTGAGCCAAAAGGATATCTGTCACCTGGTGCAGTAGATGCCTTGTAAAACCACTTTGCTTTTCCTTTGCAGTAGTTTATCTCTGTGACACATATCATGGAGACAAGTCACACAAAGTGAGTAACAAAATAGCAAAGTAAGAAGTTCACACTAAAATATTCAGACTATGTTTGCAGCAAAGGCGGCTGTTGTTCCAGCGCTCCATGGGTTCCTCTGGGCAATAAAGGGATAATTGTTACATTCTGCTCCAGTCATTTAGTTTGCAATTTTCTGGTTTACATGTGTGCTGTAAAATATGCCAAAGGAACACACATCCCCCCTCCTCCTCTGACAAAAATAACTATTTAAGGCACCCATGTTACCAAGTGTCAACATTCATTTTTCTTCAGTATAGTAAATAATATACAGCATATACTGGCGGAATTTATTTATGGTTACTACTCCAGATACTTAAAGTGAACCTGTTTTAGCGGTTTTAGGTGACAGGTTCCAATAGCCTATGCTATGTAGATTTAAAAAATGTCTTTGTCAGCATTTTGAATAATTTCAGTAGCTTATACAAGTTTATTTCACATTACCTGGCTCCCTGCCAGCAGCATGTGGTGAGTCTCTGGGTAGGGGCAGCTGCAGCGGGTGTGTGCCTGTATCGGTCTCCTCTCCTACACACTCATCCAGCTCCCTCCCCACTCCATGTCATGTGCATTCAGCAGGCAGGGGAGGGAGGGGCAAGGTGTGGGTAGTGTGGAGGCACAACACACACTTCTGGGAGACAGAAAATGCGAATTAAAATTACATAAAGTATTTAAATGATTCAGAATGCTGAATTTTAGAAGACATTTTTAAAATCAGAATAGCAAAGGGTCTATGAACCTCTCACCAGCTTACAATGGCATTCCTGGTGACAGGTTCGCTTCAGTTCCTTGCATAAAAATAAGTTTTTAACCACCCAGGACCCAGTGAGCCGTACACCTGCATACCTCCCAACATTTGTGAAAGGGAAAGAGGGACAAAATGGCGGCACGCGTAGCGATCCCCCTAAGCCACACCCCCAATCACTCCCTGGCCACGCCCCAAATTTTAGCCATATTATAATAATAAAAATGATCTCAATAAAAAAAAATATATATATTATCCTCATTGGGATTAGAACCCAGAACCTGCAGTGTCCATGTACAATAATGTCACAGTGCCCCAACCAACTGAGCTATAATCTCAGTGATTAACAAGGTGTAGAATTTTGGTAACTAAGAACTATGACTACTGTTACACTGTGACACAGATTTAATGCTTTGGTATATAGGGAGCGATCTTCTCAGAGATTATTGTAATTATTGAGACTATTATTATTATTATGGAGATTATTATTATTATTATTATTGAGATGATTATTATTTTTACTATTATTAATAATCATCATCTCCATAATAATAAAAATAATAAAATTTATAATAATAATAATAGTCTCAATAATTACAATAATAACCTCTGAGAAGATCCCTCTCTATATATCAGGGCAGTAAGTCTGTGTCACAGTGTAAATGGCAGATAACATGTCTTAGTTACCAGAAATCACATCTCGTATCACTGGGCTTATGATAAGTCTTAGTAAGGCTTCTGTCTATGTGCAAGAGGGGTCCCAGGTTCGCAATCTCACGCCTGGCCAAAACTTTTTAATTAATAAAGAGGTTGTGTCTGGGGAAGCCCTGGAGACCATATAGGACAGATACTGATCTGACCTGATGACATGGTCCCTGCTCTCCACTAAGCCGACATTCTCTGAAAAGGATTCCATGCCCGATGTCTGCTCTGGGGAACCCTAGGAGATGCGTGACCATATATGGGACAGAGCTATTGACCTGATGACGTGGTCCCTGCTCTCTCAGCTAAGCTCGACACTTCTCTGAAAAGGATTCCCTCCTGATGTCTGTAGAAGCCATTCTGTACTATCAGTTCTGGCTTTCAAAGTATTTACTATGCGGACACAGCGGGACCTGGGGGGAGAATCCGTGACAATCTGACAGCTGCCCGTGACGCGGGGCAGAGGTAAGAAAAACGGGAAAGTCCCGTCAAAATCGGGACGGTTGGGAGCTATGCACCTGTGTGACATCACATGACCACGGATCTAGCAAGCCGTGCACCTGTGTGACATCTCATGACCAGGGATATAAGGAGCCGTGCACCTGTGTGACATCACATGACCAGGGAAATAAGGGAGCCGTGCACCTGTGTGACATCACATGACCACGGATATAGCAAGCCGTGCACCTGTGTGACATCTCATGACCAGGGATATAAGGAGCCGTGCACCTGTGTGACATCACATGACCAGGGATATAACGAGCCCTGCACCTGGGACCAGGGATATAAGGAGCCGTGCAACTATGTGACATCACATGACCAGGGATATAACAAGCCGTGCACCTGTGTGACATCACATGACCAGGGATATAGCGAGCTGCGCACTTGTGTGACATCACATGACCAGGGATATAACGAGCCGTGCACCTGTGTGACATCACATGACCAGGGATATAACGAGCCGTGCACCTGTGTGACATCACATGACCAGGGATATAACGAGCCGTGCACCTGTGTGAGATCACATGACCAGGGATATAACGAGCCGTGCACCTGTGTGACATCACATGACCAGGGATATAACAGCATGTCAGTTTGGTTCCATTGCCGGCGTTCAGGCAGGACGTTCCAGCCTGTACACTCGCTCATGTGTACAGAGCTTTGGACAGTCCCTTATCTGTTTTTGTTGACCATCAAACAGGGTTTTGCTGAGCTCTACAATGAAGATTTGCATGTGCTTTTTGTATTTTTTCCATCCCTGGTTTAACATGACCAAAAGCACAAACATGTTCACTTCTTTTGGATGCTAAAATCAGCAAGGTTCCCGCAAGGATTCTCCCACAGCCAGTGAGTGGGATCACTAAACAACCATCTGTTCTACCTACAGATCTGTGCACATTCACAAAGAAATGTTCCCAATTAATCTACTTTATTTTAAATGTATTAAAATGTGGTCAATTTTTCATTTCAGTCCCAAAGGAAAGTACGGGCAGTCCCCGGGTTACATTCAAGATAGGGTCCATAGGTTTGTTCTTAAGTTGAATTTGTATATAAGTCGAAACTGTAAATTTTATAATTGTAACTGCAGACAAATTTTTTTTTTGCCCCAGTGAGAATCGGAGTTTCAAAATGTTTTGCTGTAATGGGACCAGGGATTATCAATAAAGCTTCATTACAGACACCTTACATCTGATCATTGCAGTCTGGGACTATAGTAACATCCAGAGAGCTTCACCAGAGGTCACAGAAGGCAAAGGGGTCCGTCTGTAAGTCAGGTGTCCTTAAGTAGGGGACTGCCTGTACTCAAAAAGAATCTTCTGCTGTACTATAAATGTCCTATAAAATGTCCTTTGTGCCCTTTTTATATCAGAGTTATGTACGGTAAACATCTTTCTTTCTTTTCCAGCAACGCTAATTCACAGCAGGCAGTATATACCGTACATTCCAGCGTCCACATGTAATAAACAGATGCCGGAAAGTAGTTATATTATAGAATTACTGCAGATCAGAGAACTATAGATGGATACATTTCGGGAATGGAAACATGTTTGTTTACTTCCATAGAATAAAAACAGTCCTGCTGTAGTGCTGCTCATGACGCTAGGTTATTACAATGGAGCACATTTACTTACCCGTCCACTGGAGTTCACAGATCGTGCGCCCCAAACCATGAATGTGACGCTTCCCCGCTGAAGTCCGACAGAGTTCGCCATCTTTTTTTGTGGTGCACATTCTTTTATGTGCACATATACTTAAGAAGTGTCCGCGCCGCATATGGGTTGCATGCGACCGCTGCACTATTTTTCACGCGACACAAATTTCGTCCCTGAAGGGGGTGTTCCCGGTGCTCAGTTGGACCGTGCCCATGTTAAAGATGCACCAAAAAAAGCTGGTGCATACTTTTACCTAAAAAAAAAAAAAAAATCTACAAATTCATGTGATATTGAGCAGAGAAGAGTCATTTTTACCTGAGATCAGTCAACTTTAGAGGCTGCATTCTATTATACCCATCACCATGCAACCCTTTTGGTGTCATATTAAAGATAAGAATCCCATCTTTCACATCAGGCTTGTGGTTCTGTGAGTTACAGAACCACAGATACAGACAGTAAAAGTTGTATATTTATTTGCAGCTCATATTTCTACCTATGTTTCTGTGTCTTTAACTGCCTGTATCTACAGTTCTGTAGCTCACAGAACCAAAAAGCATGTTTCCAGGTATGTCATCCGAATACAGACACTGAACAGACACTCCCCCTTCAGCCTCTAAATATGAAACACATGACTCTTCTCTGCTCATTTTCACAGGACTGTAGAAGTTATTATTTTTAATAGGTAAAGGGGTGAAATTTCACAAAAAGGAGGAAATTCTAGAAAGGACATTTCAGACTCTATTTGAGAGGGCTAATAGTTTAATGGGGTAAAATCAGGTGACAGGTGCCCTTTAATGCTCCACTTACCTGTGACACCTCCTTTGCAGACTGGTCCCATTGACTGGCTGAGCTATAATATTATACACAGTAGCCCCAACGGACTGCAGATCACTGGGGGGCCCCATGTGTCAAACCCCTCTGATTTGATATTGATCATCTATCCTAAGGATATGTTATCAATTTTCAGTTTGGAAATCCCATTGAACATCTCCAATACAGCTTCATCATAGGCGGACGTTTGCGCGCCAACGTACGATAGGTCTCCACCTGGTGTAGTTTTGCGGTAAAATCTATAAACGCAAGTTTGTAGGTTTTTCAAAATTACGCAGGCATAGGGAGGGAACGCCCCCCCACTTCTCCAGCTGCCACGCCCCCTCTACACCCAGTCCACGCCCACATTCCGTAAGAATTTTCATTCATTTCACTGCTTCTACTCCAGAAAACTGGCATAGAGAAATCTTCCCCATACAGTCCAGTGTCACTGCCATGTGGTTTTATTACTTGCCTTCGTTTCAAGGACGCAGTAACATAAGTTTATGAGACCCAGTAACTCACTGTCTGCCATCAACTTTATTTTAACTTTCATTGCTGTTTTGTGGATGATCTCCAGAGGTCTGCACGCCCTACTGTGTGGGAAATTGGAAGTAAGGCCGCTCTCTATAAAAAGTTTTATGAAAAGGAAATGTGCCAGCGTCATCTGCAGACAATTAACTACTTTTCTTCAGCCATTTGTTGAATATAACAAGTTTGAGCCCCGGCCCAGGATTCGGATGCTGCCTGAGCAATATGAGGTGGCAAGCTGACAGCTCTGACCTCTGCTTGCCACTTATATCACCCGAGGGCTAGCCGACAGTATATTACTAAGTTTTCTTGCTACGTGTAAGCTCATGATGGATAATCCCCCCAGATAACAAGTGTTGAAATCAACGTATGCAAAGCTTCAGTGTTATGAAAGAAACACAGAAAACACACAAATTCTTAATAACATGACATCATTTGGTCTCATGTTACAAACGAAAAACTACTTCATCCTTATTTAAAACCTGCTTCTGGATGTAAGACAACTGGCTGTAGCAGGAGATAAACCAGATGTAAGACAACTGGCTGTAGCAGGAGATAAATCAGATGTTAGACAACTGGCTGTAGCAGGAGATAAATCAGATGTAAGACAACTGGTTGTAGCAGGAGATAAATCAGATGTAAGACAACTGGCTGTAGCAGGAGATACATCAGATGCAAGACAACTGGCTGTAGCAGGAGATAAACCAGATGTAAGACACCTGGCTGTAGCAGGAGATAAACCTGATGCAATACAACTGGCTGTGGCAGGAGATAAATCAGATGTAAGACAACTGGCTGTAGCAGGAGATAAATCAGATGTAAGACAACTGGCTGTAGCAGGAGATAAATCAGATGTAAGACAACTGGCTGTAGCAGGAGATAAACCAGATGTAAGACAACTGGCTGTAGCAGGAGATAAACCAGATGTAAGACAACTGGCTGTAGCAGGAGATAAACCAGATGTAAGACAACTGGCTGTAGCAGGAGATAAACCAGATGTAAGACAACTGGCTGTAGCAGGAGATAAATCAGATGTAAGACAACTGGCTGTAGCAGGAGATAAATCAGATGTAAGACAACTGGCTGTAGCAGGAGATAAATCAGATGCAATACAACTGGCAAGACAAACTTTACTTAACACCTTTAGTAATGTGCCAGCTGTGAAATTGCAGGTAAGCATGTTACAGAGCAGGAGCTTCAACATGAATTATATTCTTTTATATCTTTCTATGCTTAGAAATAGCCATCTAGTCATTGGGTCGGTCCTATCTGTGACTGACTGATCACCATCTATTTGAATACAGAGAGAGCTGTCAATCAAAGATGGCTGGAAACTAGCTGCTATATTGTCTCCTGCACACAGGAAGTAGAAGAGATTTGATCCATAACGCTCAGAAACATTAGCAGGATCTAGAAGTGCTGAGGATCATCATGCACTTGGCCTGCCAAAACAACTTGTTTTTAGGTCTAGAAGGCCCTGTTTGTACAGTCAATATAAACCAAGCCAACTTATAGGAAGAATTAAATCAGACTTAGACGGTCTAACGTTAACGTTGTCTGTCTAACTTTCAGGAAGCTAGTAAATCTCCCTTGGTGTGCCAATTTATTGCATAATGTAACGAGTTGTCTAAATTATTGACTTGACTTGAAAGATCAAGATCACGGGTGTCAAACAAAAGGCCCGCCAGGAAAAGAGAAGAGGACTGCTGCTTCTTTGGGGAAGCAGGAAAAGGTGAGTACATGTTTGGGGGTTTTTTTTAATGGAGGGATATCATAAAGCCTCCTTTTCTGTAGCCTGCTCCTTACAATACCCTCATCTATGTGCCCTGTTATAGAAAAGGCTATTGGCTATTGAATCAATTTGAATGTTGGATGCTGTGGGACAGGAACCATGACTATTGGCTACTGTGGGGCACTGTAATTACAGGCTACTCCAGGGCATTGTGA